>CM062809.1:336735073-337970750 GCA_031772625.1 Pinus tabuliformis
CCACAGGTCTAAAAGGTAAGAATCCAAAGCATCTACTATAAATAATTCTGCTCAATCGTTATTGATAAAAATATGAGAGAAAAACGCTGAGCTTTTCCTTATTCGAGTTGTTTCCAAATATCAAAGATTGATACTTTGTTTAATAGCGGCTCATAAGTAAATCTAATTTCTGAAGCAATTGTAAATAAATTGGGATTAGCAACTACACCTCATAAGAATCCATACCCATTAGGATGGTTGAATGATAAAGCACAACTACAAGTGACTAGATAGTGCAAACTCAAGTTTTCTTTTGGGTCAGCATTTGTAGATGAGGTTGAGTTAGATGTAATTCCTTTGGATATATGTGGAATTGTTTTAGGAAGTCCTTACTTGTATGATAGAAAGGCTATTTTCTATAGAGTTGAGAACAAGTATCTACTTGTTAAAGATGGAATCGAATACTTTGTAAGAGCTCATAAGCTCAAGAATAATTATACTCTCATAAACTTAGGACAGATGAAAAGAATGATAAATTCATGCAAACAGTTCTTACTAATGGTTGTAAAAGAAAAGAAAACTGATAAAACTGATGTATTTGAGGGCTGTAATTCTGATCAGCAAGCAGATATAGAAAAGATTGTTTCAAAGTATGATGTCTTGTTTCAAGAACCTCAATGTATGCCACCCAAAAAGGAAATAGTACATGATATTATTTTGCAGCAAGATGTTCCTTTGCCTAACATTGGGATGTACAGGTTATCTGCTTTAGAGAATGTTGAAATCAAGAAGCAGGTGTAGGAGTTGCTTGAGAAAGGGTTCATCAGGCCTAGCACATCACCATGTGGGTCACCAATCGTTTTGGTGAGAAAGAAAGATGGCTCGTGGAGAATGTGCATTGATTATCGAGCACTGAATAAAATAATGATAAAAAATCGTTATCCCCTTCCTCGCATAGATGATCTTTTAGATCAATTGAAGGAAGTTTTTTATTTCACCAAGCTGGATTTGCACAGTGGATACCATCAGGTCAGAGTTGCAGAGCAAGATGCATGGAAGACTGCTTTCAAAACAAAGCAGGGATTGTATGAATGGCTGGTTATGCCTTTTGGCTTGACCAATGCCCCTGCTACTTTCATGAGATTAATGAATGATGTACTCAGAACTTTTCTTGATGATTTTGTTATTGTGTATCTGGATGACATTCTGATTTTTAGTAAAACGTGGGAAGAACATTTAAAGCATGTTAAGTAGACATTAGATGTTTTGAAAAGAGAAAAACTTTATGTTAAACTCTCAAAATGTGAATTTGGCAAAACCTCTCTAAATTATTTGGGTCATATAGTAGGGGGAGGTGAATTGAAAATAGATCCCTCTAAAGTGGCAGTCATTGTAAATTGGCCTAAACCCAAGTTTGTTACATAAGTGAGAAGCTTCTTAGGAGCAACACAATATTGGAGGAAGTTCATTTCAAAATTTTCCTCAATCGCAGCTCCCTTACATGCTTTGAAAACATTGAAAAAGGTGTTTCAATGGGGAGGCAAATAGCAAAAAGCCTTCGACACCTTGAAAGACAAAATTAGTATAGCACATGTACTAGCACTGCCAGATCTACAAAGACCATTTGAGATACAAACTGATGCCAGTGACTATGCCATGGGAGCAGTGTTGACACAACACGGTAAACCCATATATTATCATTCTGAGACTTTTAATCCCGCAGTAGTTAACTATCCTACCTATGATAAAGAATTGTATGCATTAGTTCAGAGTGTGAAAAAGTGGAAACATTATTTAATGGGCAAAGAAACAGTAATACATAATGATCATCAACCACTTCAATATCTAGACTCCCAAACTAAGTTGCAACAATCAAGACATTACAGATGGATAGGTTTTCTACAACAGTTTCATTTAGTCATCAGATATAAAAAGGGCATACATAACAAGGTTGCAGACATGTTATCTAGACCCATTATAAATGCATCTACCATCCTTAAGCATAATTCTATACTACATGAAAGCTACATAGAACAATATGCTCATGACGTGGACTTTAGATATGTATATGCAACTTTGAGTCACGACAAGAGAGTAGAAGAATTCGACTATCATGTGAAGGACCGACTTTTATATCATTGTGGGAAACTCTGCATTCCACAAACTGAGAGAGAGATAATTAGGGAAGTGCACACTTCTATGATATCAGGTCACTTTGGGATAAGTAAAATAGTTGCACAACTACAAAGGTTCTGTTATTGGCCAAAAATGAATGAGATAGTTTCTAGATATGTAAAGGGGTGTCCTATGTGTGATAAAAGCAAGCCCAACAACAGAAAACTAGGCTTGTACACTCCATTGCCAGTTCCCTCTCACCCTTGGGAGAGCATTTCCATGGATTTTGTTGGAGGACTCCCCAAATCTAGGAAATGTCATGATTATCTATATGTTATTGTGGATAGGTTCAGCAAAATGTGTATTTTGATACCCTGTAGCAAACATATTACAGCTGAACAAACTGCAAAATTATTCTTTGAACATGTATGATCGAGACACCCGGTTTGTGGGGAAGTTTTGGTCCAGTCTGTGGGAACTAATGGACACCAAATTAAAGAAAAGAACAACTTTTCATCCACAAACAGATGGTCAGATAGAAGTAGTAAACAGGATAGTGGTCCGGTTACTGAGAGGATATTACAACAAACATCCTAAGCTTTGGGATGAGCACTTGTGCTATGTGCAGCATGCTTACAATAGAGCCAAACACTCTTCTACACAAAGATCTCCTTTTTAGACCTGCTTTGGTTTCATACCAAGGTCTACCTTGGATTTTGTGTTTGGTAAAGATACCATGGTTGATGGACACAGTGATGTGGACAAGGCAAATAGGTTCATTAAACAGATCCAGGAGATCCACTAGGTAGTACAGGAATAGCTGGAAACGAGCCAGGCCAAGTACAAGGCTAGGCATGATAAGCATTGGATGGAGCATAGTTTTCAAGTTGGAGACCAAGTCTGGCTGTATATCAGCAAGGACAGGATGCAAGAAGAAGGTAAGAAGCTAAAACCTATTAGGTATGGACCCTTCAGGATACTTGAGAAGATTGGTGAAAATGCTTTTTGCCTTGATCTTCTAGCTTACATGCACATCTACTCAGTCGTGAAGGCAGATTGCTTGAGATTGTTTGAACCTTCAATGATTGAGGACCCTGAAGAGTAGAGTCAATTGCCTTCTATTGATGATCTACTACCGGAATATCTTAATGAGTTGTAGGAAGATACAGTGCTGGACAGAAAGGTAAGGACGACGTGCAGTGGACAGGTGGAATACCTTAGAATTGGGCTTAAAGGTTCGAAGCCAAGCATTTTGAAGTGGATTGAGATTGGACAAGTGAGACAACAATTTCCTCACTTAGTCGATGCTTAAAAGAAAGACAACTTTTGGTGGTCCAAAAGCTTTTCAGTTGGGGGGCGTGATCTGAATCGGATCCATAAATGACTGTCATAGAACCGTGACTAAAAGAGGTTGAACAAATCCTTGAAGAATCCAAAACAATAATCGAAAACACCCTAAACCAGTGACCATGGCAGCTGGCATGGAACGACGAGGACCTCGATCAAAGCGCATTGACCGAGGCCCATGGAGACTGTGCAGGAGGTCAAAATAGCCCTGGGAGCCCCGGAATGGGAAAAGGAGCTGGTTTTCAATGCGCGTTAGTGCTTAGCGCTAACGCGCATCGCTAGGCAAACATGGCTAAAATGGTAGGGCTTAAGCACTCAGTCACATCGGGGAGCCAGAGGACCGCAGGTGGAAAAAGGAAAAAGCATCAATGTACGATGGTGGGACCCATGGCCTGGAAACCGACGGTTTGATCGGGATGCCCTTGAACAGTAAGAGGTTTTGGAGAAAGAGGAGAGATCACAATCAGCGATCGACGCGTGGAAGCGGAGGAGAGAAAAACCACCGCGATCGCGCATTATCGGTCGAGCAAGTCAACCGTGCTCGACATGCGAATGATGTTGGATCTGGAGGAGCCCGGATTGGACAGCTGAAATCATGCCCGATAGACAGAGCGGAATTGACAGGGGATAAAGTTGCGATTTAAGAGGATTTGGAATCCATTGACCGCCACGGTGGAGAAAGCAACGAATCGACAAGCGGGCTAGCGCAGTTCCGATGAAGACATGTGGCTACTTCCTAAGCGTTATGCTAACGATGAACAGGGAATTCTAAGCACATAATCGACAGGCAAATCAATGCGGGAAGAAGAGGAAACGAACAGGCCGAGGATCGAATGACTAAAACCATGAACGGAGGCAGTCGAATGGGAGATTAGAGATCAGAAGGGAGATTCAGATCGAAGAGTCCAAGTGACCAAGAGAGACAGTGAACATTGAACCCTGAGAGGAGGACTGAGCACAGAGAGCAATAAAGCCAAGCAGAGGAGACAAAGGGCCGAGCTGACCACAGGTAGCATTGAGCACCAGAGAGCTTGAAGAATCAAGCCTTCCCATAGAGGAATTTGTCCGGATTGAGCATCACAGTTGGCTCTTTCCACTGTAGACTGAGGGTCATAGAGTGAGTAGGAAGAATAAGAGTCTGTGTACTCCAAGTGGCTTGGGGAATCCAAGAACCACCCTGCCAAGCAAAATCTGCTTCAAGAGAACTCATATTGAGTCCCTGTATTGTAATTTCTCTACTCAAAAACATAATAAAACAAGGCCACCACTGAAGCTGGACCGGAGATGTAGCCCTGGAGAACAGGGTGAACTCCTTATTAAAAATTGCTTGTGTCTTTGTGTCTGCTTACTGCATTTCTCTGCTGTCTTTCCATTCAAAATGTCTGTGTATTGGTAATCTGATCGATCCGTTGATTCAATAACACAGAACACACACACTAGCACATGAGTCTGTAATACCTTCTGTTAAATAAATCTTTACTGAGGTCACTCATAGGGTGATTATCAGATCACTCATCCCCTATGGATACACATGCAATACCCTCAAATAATAGTCACCTAACTCTTCTTGCTCATACTAACTCATTGCACTAAGTATTGAAATTTGGCCTTGTATGGTGCATGGAGAATTTCTACTGGCCCTCTTCAAAAGAAAACTGCACCATACAAGGTCTCCTCTCTCTCAAAGTGCAATAAACATCTCTTGGGCAAAGGAAATTACCTTTTTCTACCTATCTCAATTAACTACGCAATCTCCTCTTACATATATCGCTTGTAGAAGAAAAATACACTAGCATAGGGTCTAGAGTGCATTTATAGTAAATAGTGGGCTAGTGCTATGGAAAATTGCACTAGCCCCAAGCTTCTCCTTCCCTTGGATACAGATGCAATACCTTCAAATAATAGTCACCTAACCCTTCTTGCTCATACTAACTCATTGCACTAAGTATTGAGCAATTTTTCCTTGTATGGTGCATGGAGAATTTCTAGTGTCCCTCTTCAAAAGAAAACTGCACCATACAAGGTCTCCTCTCTCTCAAAGTGCAACAAACATCTGTTGGGAAAAGGGAATTACCTTTTTCTACCTATCTCAATGAACTACGCAATCTCCTCTTACATATATCACTTGTAGAAGAAACATACACTAGCATAGGGTCTAGAGCGCATTTATAGTAAACAATGGCTAGTGCTATGGAAAATTGCACTAGCCCTAAGATTCTCCTTCCCTCTCAACACATAACGCAATTATAACAAAAAATGACTCAAATCTTAGCCACTAGACTTGCCCAATGTGCTGGAGACTTGATTAAGCCTCTCCATCCTAGTGCAGGGTGCAATTTCAATAGACAATCAGTCACTATTGAGGAAAATTGAGCTACCTATTGGGGAAATTATATGTGTTATAATTCCAACATTAAATTATCAATCCAAGACTCGTAAGCTTTGAGGCACAAGCACAAGTAACGTAGGATCAGAGCATCTAATCTAAACTAACATCATGAAATTTGAAATATATTCCTAGATTAAGTACAAAATTTCTATTCCTAGTTTGAAACTAATCTATTGATAAGAAAAGGAATAACTCCAATCAAATAATGAATTAATTAAAACTTACTGAGAAATCAGGGAAAATAATGAATGATCTATTCAAATGAGTGCTACTTGATTCAAAACAACTCGACATGTAAAAGATAAAATTTATGCCTAAAGCTAATTGTTCACACAACACAATTTATTAACAAATGGTCTCTAATTCCATAAACTACAAAATAAACAAATGATTAACTATGATAATTACTCTATTGAAATCACACAACTCATGCTTCCAAACTAGATTTTTCTAATTAACTAAATTAGAGCAATTCTTAGTACAAAATGTAGCTAAGTACAGAATACGGTCTGAGCACATAATGCGGATTGAGTACAAAACATGACCCGAGTTCAGAATGTGGCATAAGTACAGAATGTGGTTGAGCACAAAATGCAGTTGAGTATAGACTGTGACTAAGTGCAGAATGCAGCCAAGTACACAATGCGGTTGAGTACAGAATATGACCAAGTGTAGAATGCGGCCAAGTATAGAATGCGATCGAGTACTTACTCCACAACCTACAAAGTGAAACCAATAAAAATGCAATTGCTACCCTCTACTCAAATTGTTGCCCTCTACTCAGATCTAGAAAACATAAATGAATCTAGAATAAAAATTGAAGTGCTGGAATTCTGAAAACTATTTAGCAAACAACTTGGAAATGAAATATAAATCTTTTGATTGAAACAAATCACACTTCCTAAAACTATTCTCGGGATCACCAAGTGCAGAATGTGGCTGAGTATAGAATGCAATCAAGTACTTACTCCTCAACCTACAAATTGAAACCAATAACAATGCAATTGCTACCCTCTACTCAAATTGTTTCCCTCTACTCAGATCTACAAAACATAAATGAATCTAGAATACAAATTGAAGTGCTGGAATTCTGAAAACTATTTAGCAAACAACTTGGAAATGAAATATAAATCTATTGATTGAAACAAAACACACTTCCTAAAACTATTCTCGGGATCACACCATAAATTAGGAAGCAATTACATAATCTAAAATGCAGAAATAAATTGACAAAACAATTAAATCTAATTCAAACCATTTGCAAGGAATAAAAATATAAAAAGGAAATAAACACACTTACATAATCTATGTTAACCTTGCAAACACGATGGGTTCAGGCGGCCTTTCCTGTCCATGTGTTGCAGGTCTAAACTCAATTCATAAAATGGACACCAAAGCTACAACAACTTCATCATCCTTTATTCATCCAAAAACAAAGTTTTAATATACAACAACCAACAAATGTAATTGTGCTTCCTCTCCTATGTAACTCTCTGTAACTCCTTGTAACTCCCTAGCTCTGAATGACTGAAATATATACTATGCTTTTACAATTTGAGATCCCAAGCTCAAGGATTTGATCTTAGCCAAATGCTAACAAAATTACAAAAATACATTTCAAATGATGTTTTTGGAATTGGTTATGGCAAATTTGTCTTGGGAAATCTCATGATCCATGCATAGCATGATTGAGATATAGAATATCTGATTGCAGCTCCATATAGCTTGAAAAAGAAACAAAATAAATCTTCAACCCAAAATATATGGAACTGTGGCTGATCCAAAATCATCAAACCCAACGAATCTGTACTTAACTCAGAATTTCGGCACCGATTATGTACTTAACTTTCACTGGAATATTCCCCTGAGCATAACTTCTTCTAAATGATGAATTTTGCCAAATGGTTTCTGGGTTACTTGAATGAGGGTGCTCTGAACAAAACCCATGTGTCAGAATTTCAAGATTCTTCTTCATTTGATCACAAATTGAGATTTTAATCTACAACCATTCTGTACTTAACCTGTAGAAACTAGTTTAATTGACTTATGAAGAATTTCGGAAATGAATCCTTGCACTAAATAAAATTGGAAAAAATATCATTAGTAAATCATGAAAAAATCATCTTTGATCACTGAAAAGTAGAGAAAACTAATGATAATCAACCACAAAGTGTAGGATATGAATTAATGGCAAATTGTGGAATTAGAGTGTGAAATGAATTAAAAACATAGGAATTTAGGGTATGAATAATGGTATTTGTATGGTGGAAAAAGGGGAATATTCGAGGCCCAATGCTACCCTTTAGGCATCCCCTTCCTTCCTAGTGCATGGCGCAGTAATAGTGATTAATCTTTCTCCCACTGTTGACTGTGGTCCCTCTCTGCGCCCAAGACTTGTCCTGTATTTCCTTCTCAGTAGATAGCACAATCATAGAGCATAGTTAGGTTTCCTCTTCAAGTCAAACTATGCTCTCACTTCCTTCTCCAACCATGAGTCTAGTGCAGAGCACAGTTCTAGTCAACAATCCCATCACCTCTATTCCTTGTATTTGCCCACTGTGCTAGACCTTGAAGAGCCCCTCCTCATAGCACATGGCCCAGTTTTAGTGAATAGTGGTGCTTTCATAAGCTACTATTGGGTTCAACTGCACCCTCCTAATCAAACCCTTCCTTCCTAGTCCTTTCACAGGCCTATCACAAGCAAATTCTTCCATGAGCAAGGTAGAGATAAAATAGATAATTTTTCAGATTGAAATTTCCTTGTCATGAGTGATATTGATTTGCAGGTGTACCATCTCATCATGATAATTAGGTGATGCTCAAGGAAGATGTCAAGGAGAAGGAACAAAGAAGCACTTGTAGAGAAGAAGCACACATAAGAATCATCATGAATACATGAAGCAGATCTTGGACCATGACATAATGAATACATTGCATGATGACTCAGAAGGTCTTGATGCTGATCTAAGACCCTTTGGAGGGTGGAGATGAAGAACAAATCATATCTTTCATGAAGATTGATGACAAAGCAAAAAAGGGAGCAACTTGACATTGCCACATCATCATGGATTTCCATGTCATCATTATCAATCTGTGACTTGAACAAGTGTCATCACAATATCATATGTGTCCATGTGTCTTGCCACATCATCATGTGGAATTTAATGATGTATTTTCAAAGAAAATGACAAACTGTAAATGTGTGAAAGTCCAATAGTCACATGTGGAATATGAAAATCCACATGTGGACAAATGAATTAGATATAAGTTCAAAGGTCATATTAGAAGTCCAAGAGTTATGAGGGTAGTTCAAGAGTCATGGGAATATAAAAGGACATTCATCTTGTTATAAAAGAAACCTAATAACTCAAACAAGGGGTTTTTGGAGGCTTAGGTTTTTGAGAGCTAGCTTTGGATGCTCTAATTTGACATAGGAGAGAAGATACTTCCTTGGAGAAGCAAAAAGTGACTTAATGTTCCACTAATGGAGCGAGTGGCTCACCATTGTAACTGTGTACTTGGATATTTCACCTAATAATTGAAGTTCATTGAGAAAACAAACTTTCATGCATGTATCGTGATTGTTTTAAGACTATTCTTTGGATGTTTGTGGTATATGTTGAAATTCTTATGTACTAAAGAAATTGAACTATTCCAGTGGCTTTGGTGCTTATCTTATTGAATGTGTGTTGTATTTGCTTTCATGAATCATTATTATCTTATGAACTAATTTGCAGGTTAATCAATGAATATTTCCTTTCTCTCATCTGCCTCTCTTAGGATAGTACTATTACTTTCCTTCTAGAGACTCACTTTTTTCTCCCCTCTCGTGAATGCCTCCTTTTACACATTGCAATTAGCGTTTCACAGGTTCAACTTACTTGTTGATTTCAAAGGTTATGTGTCAATGTCTTATGTCACCCATTGCAGCCAAGGAAAACCTTAAGTTATGGTGGCTGGGTTGATACCCCAAATGGGGCTCCTACTCCAAATGGTGTGAGGTCTAATTGATACTTCACATCGGGGAGACTCCTTGTATGTTGGCAGTGTCAAACAATGTCAACATTCCAGTGCTAGGAGGGCCAAAAGACAAGCTATGTCTGTTGAGTCTATTTTGAATCTCTTATATTAAATGGCTCATTCCCAGATCATACTGTTGGGTTGTTTTTCTAATAGATCCAATGGTAAACTTTTAATCCCCATTGAAACTCTTCATAAGTTATCTCAATTAAAGTTTGATGGTGAGGGAGATATATCCATAGCTGAGCATATATATAATTTCCTCTATTTTATGAATTTTATGAAATCGATTATGAAGATGTTGCCTATGTGCTTTTCTTCCTCACTCTTGAAGGTCAAGTTAACTAATGGTGTCATACCTTACCATCTTCTTCCATCCATTTATTTGGTCAATTCCTCATGGAGATTCATCAAGCATTTTAGGGTATGATTACTGATATATTTATAAAAGAATTAATCAATTAAGAATGAATCCCAATGAATCAATAGAGGATTTTTCTAATAGATTCCTTCACCTATGTTATGAGTTCCCTCGAGAATATATAAATTGGGATTTGCTTAAAAGAAAGTTTGAACATCTAGTTCAAATCTCTTTACATTGTGAATATGAATCCCGAATGATTCTCCTTCCCAATTTTTTTTAAACCATGAGACACCTCTAATTTTAGAGGAGGAACCTATTATTCCTTTTGTTCCTTGTCCTCCTCCTTTCTCTGTACCAATTTGGGTGCCTCCTAGTGATGATGTTGAAGTTGGGAAATTTGAGAATCTAATTTTTGATTCATTTCTTCAAACTTCATCCACTTTCCATGATCTTGATTCAATGGAGGAAAGGTTGGAATGGTTCATGAAGGCTAAGGTGAAGACTAATCCCTTTACTTTTCAATATGGTATTAACACTCATAACCTCAATATTGAATCTTAATTAATTGAAAGCATGACCTATTAAATGGATGCTTCTCCTCTACTATCCTATTCTCATAACCCCTTGTCTCTTGTTCTACTTAATCATTCTCTTTCAAACTCTTCTAATTTTCAGTTTGTCAATCCAAGAAGTGATCAGGTGCAAGGTAGTCACATTTCACAGGTAGAGGAGTAGGAGGGTGTAGATTCTTTCGATATTTCTTCTCTTTTTCAAAGTCCTCTATGTGGAGATCATGCTTCTCCATTATTGGCTGATATTGAATCTAGTAATCTTGGTAGTCAATCAAATGAATTCAATTTGTCTAATCAATCAAGTAAAGTCTTGGGCAACCATCATTTTGATGATGATGACTCTATTGATGTATGTTGCGGGTGAGACTACCCTAGGATTTTGGGTTGAGAACCCCAACAAAGCGGAGGGAAAACCACAACAAGAAATGTTCAAACAATCAACCTAAATGATTATTCTACTAAACTTTGTAAGAGTGTCCTTACGGGGGAGTCTGATGTTTGAGTAGATCCCGCAGAGTGAAAACCCTCAACTTCTCTTAATATATTCGAAACCTGAAAATTATTCAAATGAAACATATATAATAGTAGAAACATAGAGCATGTTCATGATATTAACTTTAAATCATATAAATGAATGAACACTTACGCATCAATGTAAAATTCATAAACGAATTACAATATAAATAGATGCATAAACACATTTAATATCTGAAACAGAACAACATTTCTTTATTGAAGTTAGCTACAAGTAAAGTGGAGAAATACGACCTGAGTCCTTCTCCGACTCCAAGCAGAACCGTCCTCTAGATTTGTCCTTTCCTGACCTCAACAATCTTCCACCATCACCAATACAAGGATATTTTCAAGAAAGATGAAGGATATCTCCAATAAGGAAACAAGGGTTTCCTAAAGATTTGGGGAGTGCAGGAGGCACATGGATTTCGTCAGACTCGATCAGGGATAATCTCACTATAGTATCAATATCTCATATCTTCTCCCTTAAGGCCTTTCCATGGAGGTTTATTTATACTTCTCCAAATTAGTTTGTTTGTTTTTTGTTTGTTTGTTTTTTTTTGTTTTGTTTTTTTGTTTTTTTTTTGTTTTGTTTTGTTTTGTTTTTTTTTTTTTTTTTTTTTTTGTTTTTGTTTTTGTTTTTTTTGTTTTTGTTTTTGTTTTTTTGTTTTTGTTTTTGTTTTTGTTTTTTTGTTTTTTGTTTTTTGTTTTTGTTTTTTTTTTTTTTTTTTTTTGTTTTTTTTTTGTGTTTTTTTGTGTTTTTTTGGTGTTTTTTTTTTGTTTTTTGTTTTTTGTTTTTTTTTTGTTTTTTGTTTTTTTTTTTTTGTTTTTTTTTTTTTTTTTTTTAGTTGGGAAACAGTTGGGCCATGGGAAATAGGAGGTGAGTAACAGGTAAAACCCATGAACTCTGCGTGAAATTAAGGAAATTTATTTTTTTTAAGTGTTTTAACGTATGTATGCAGGTTAGGTATATGTAGACTCGCGTGTGCACACTTTTATCACAGGGAAACGTAGCGTATAGGGAATAAAACACTGTTTTTTAGATTTTGGACCAAGTCTGAAAGGAAGGGTTGCCCTAGGCCATAATCAGAGCATCAGATCTACTAAGAGTGGTAAATGGTGCTATAACAGATGCCCCCTAATATATGAGGTCAGAAGGGGTACATGATGGTGTTGGAAATAATACTGAGAGGGGGGGTGAATCAGTATTATCAGAACTATAAAACTTTTTCAATGCTCAGAAACATATACGCTACTTTAATTAAGTGAACCAGCGTGTACACGCAACTGTGTCTAAGGAAAATAGCGTATAACCAGAAAAATTATAATTCAGTCAGTTTATCTTCAGTTAAGTGCATAAGGACATTATTCACCATATTAAGAGCAAACAGATGCAGTAGAACAGATCACACAGAAACCACACACATGAACACCATGATATAAGGTGGAAACCCAGAGTGGGTGAAAACCACCTGCTGCAAGTCGTCTCTATCTTTCTTTAATATGAAACTTCAGTTTACAATCATTTTGTACTGGTGCAGCCTTATACCAGTACGCAGGCTACAACCTGCAGAAGGCTACAACCTTCTCTCGTTCTCCAAACTTCCTTGGAAGGGAGCTCCAACCCCCTTTGATCTTGTACTAGCCAAGATACTAGTACGTAGGTGCTGGCCTACAATCTTCTTTCTTTCAGGTACCACCTTTCATACATTTTCAGACTGGATATTCCTGAAGCACAACGTTACAATCTGAAGACCAAAATTCATTCAACTTTCACAACAAATCATTGAAGCCCAAAACATCCAATACTAGCATCATCAATCACTGAACCACTGAAACCCTGTCAAACACCAGTTACCAGAACACAGAGCAGACTACAGAACTCTGCAATAACAGTCAGATCCAACTGTAACCCAAAAATCAAGCTCCAAAAGATATACGCTACTTCAATGAGAGAAACCCACGTATACACGCGCTTTTACCGAAGCCAACTTGCGTACAGTTCTAAAGATAAATTCTCTCAACTTGCAGCTGTACCAGACATCAGTTAGACCCAGAACATAACATTGCGTCAGTATGCAGATCTAGAAATACGCATAATCAACCATATCATAATAGTGCATTTCAAATCATTAGATCCCGATCTATCCTTAGATCTAGTCTTCCATCAACCGAAGTGATCTCTCCTTAGCTTAGATCAAGCAACCCAGAACCTGCATACCAGATCTCTTTCTTCTTCAGATATTCAAGCCTTTTCAAGATGATTTGCCTAATGATCTTCTCCTCCTTATATAGCCTTAGGCCTTGCTCAATACCAAGGGCCAAACCATAGAAATTCAATACCATCAACTTAGAAACTAGGGATCAACACGTCTGTCGAGATACTTTGGTCCAAATACATAGGCTCAAGTACCGAGGACTAACTACCATGGACCAAAGGGAAGCTTCCCGACATATACGCCCTTTTCTGTTCATATATCTGCGTGCATACGCGCCTCCGTATATATATAAACTGCGTATACGCGACTTAGTATGCATATAGACTGCGTGTATACGCAACTTGGACTTGATTAACCTGCGTATATGAGATTTCTCTTCATTCTGTAGTCTGAACAGAGATCTGTCATCAAAGAGAGTTGCCATCAAGGACAACACCTGTATCAAAGCGCCACACCTGTGCCAAAATGCCAACAATCTCCCCCTTTGGACTTGATGGCAACCTCAAGATCCTTAGAATCATTCTCCCCCTTTGTCATCAAGGGCAAAGGGCTGTGCTCCCCCTGAGTACATGCTGATACCTCTGCTTGGCTGTGCTGAATCATGCTCCCCCTGACTGTAGGCCAGATCTGCAAAAGATGTTCTTCAACAAGAACCAAGACTTATACACCATAAGGGACCTTCCTATCACCAAAAGACTCAATACATACATCCATACTCCGTACCAAGAGGGGACACATCAGAAACAACCAATTATATTACATCATTCATCCCAGGCATAGTGGGGAAACCAACATAGGTCGTTACATGACCTTGACACCATAAAAGAGATATCACAAAAGAGATACATAACATAGAGACAACAGATCTAGACCAAGACTTATGAAAGTCACCAGCAGCATCTGATAAACACCTTTTAGATCAACAACCAGGATTTCTTTCTGAGCTCCTTCTCCTGAAACCAACAATCAAAACATCTAAATGCCAACAATGCTTTATGAGACTTTTAAGCTGCTCCCCCTGAACCTGTGCCTGCTGCACCTCTTGAAACTGTGTCTGAAGGATTCTGACATACCCATCTCAGACCTTTTCAAACCAGAGTTTGCCCTTGCTGTTCAGAACTCCATATACGCGATTTATCCTGCACAAACCAGCGTATGTACGCGGATATACTCTCTGCAACAAGCGTACACCATACACGCGACTTTCCCAACATAAATCGATGTATATACGCGTATATCCCTTTCGTAACTTGCGTATACCAACTTTTCTGTAGAACAGACAAGCTTCAACAGCAAGATGAGGCATCAACTACTCCCAGCTTTTGTCTGAGATATTCAAAAGTTTCCCTGGGCAGTGGTTTTGTGAGAATATCAGCAACTTGTTCCTTAGAAGGAACATACTCCAACTTGACCTTCTGCTCAAGCACTTGTTCCCGGAGAAAATGGTACTTGATTGGTATGTGCTTGGTCTTTGAGTGCATGACTGGATTCTTTGAAATGCTGATTGCACTTGTATTATCACATAAGATAGAGACTGGTGAAGTGCAAGTGATTTGAAAGTCCTGCAAGGTCTGCATCATCCAAAGAAGTTGTGTGCAACAAGATGCCGCAGCCACATATTCTGCTTCAGCTGTAGATAAGGCAATCGAACTCTGTTTCTTGCTGAACCAAGATACTAATCTGGAACCCATGAAGAAAGCACCACCACTTGTGCTTTTCCTATCATCCACACTTCCAGCCCAATCTGCATCTGTGTAAGCATGAAGAGTGAGATCTGTATTTCTAGGATACCATAAGCCATAGTTTTGGGTCCCTTGAAGATACTTGAAGATTCTTTTGACTGCCTGAAGATGAGTTTCCTTTGGGTTGGCTTGAAATCTTCCAACAATTCCTACTGCATGTGTAATATCTGGTCGGGTACCTATCAAATAGAGCAAACTCCCAATCATGGATCTATAAGTGGGTTGGTGAACTGCTGCTGATTCATCATTTGCACTGAGGCTGCATCCTGTAACCATGGGTGTACATACTGGCTTTGACTCTTCCATGCCATACTTCTTCAAGATCTGCATGAGGTATTTGGTTTGAGACAAGAAGATACCTCCTTTATTTTGTTGAATTTGCAATCCAAGAAAATATGTCAATTCTCCAAGTAGTGACATTTCGAATTCTTTCTGCATAACCGAGGCAAAGTTTTGACTCATAGTCTCTTCATTGCTGCCAAAGATAATATCATCTACATAAACAACAAGAATTAGCAATTTGTTATTTTCAACTTTTATATAGAGATTGCTATCTGCTGATCCTTTTGAAAAACCTTGTTGGTGAAGATATTTGTCCAACCGATAGTACCAAGCCCTTGGAGCTTGTTTGAGACCATAGAGAGCCTTTTTCAATCTGCATACAAGGTTTGGATCATTCCCAAGAATGAAACCATCTGGCTGCTCAATATATACTTCTTCTTATAAGTCTCCATTCAAAAGGCTGATTTCACGTCCATTTGAAATACCTTGAAGTTTTGAAAACTTGAAAGAGCAAGGAACATTCGGATGGCCTCAAGTCTTGCTACAGGAGCAAAGGTCTCTTCAAAATCTATTCCTTCTTGCTGTGCATACCCTTTACAAACAAGTCTGGCCTTGTTCCTAATTACTTCTCCATTTTCATTCAATTTATTCTTGAAGACCCATTTTGTTCCTATTACATTCTTGTCTTTTGGTCTAGGAACTAATTCCCAAGTGTTGTTCTTTTCGATCTGCTCAAGTTCTTCATCCATTGCTTTGACCCAACATTCATCTTTGCATGCCTCTTTCACATTTTGTGGTTCAGTGGAGGAGAGTAATGCCAAATAGCTTGAAGCTTCTGCAAGTGTCCTTCTTGTTTGTACTCCTGCTTCTTTTTGCCCCACAATCTGAGATTCCAGATGATTCTTTTGAACATATCTGGATGGAGTCTTCTCTTCTATTCTTGTCTGCTCCTCTGGTTCTTCTTGAGGTTCTTCTTCTTCTTGAGGTTCTTCTTCTTCATTATTCCGTCTTTGAGGGTAGCCTTCATCTTCTTCAATGTCTTCATGATGAACTTGCCTAGGAATATATCCCTTCTCATCAACCACTACGTCAATGCTGTCAACAATTTTGCCAAGTCTTTTATTGTAGCACTTGTATGCTTTGCTATGTGGAGAATAACCAAGAAGAATGCCCTCATCTGCTCTTGGTTCAAGTTTGCCAAGTTGCTCATCAGTATTCTTAATATAACATTTGCTCCCAAAGATTTTGAAGTGCTTCACCGAAGGAGTCTCACCACTCCAGAGCTCATGAGGTGTTTGAGTGCTGTTTACTCGGACATTTGTTTTGTTAAGAATAATAACCGCAGCATGTGCAGCTTCACCCCAGAAGGTTGCGGGAGTACCTGATTCATCAAGCATAGCATGAGCCATTTGTTGGATTGTTCTGTTCATTATTTCCACAACCCCATTTTGCTGAGGAGTTCTAGCTGTAGAGAATTCTCTTCTTATCCCATGTTCTTCACAGAAATCGAAAAATTCGTTTGAGGTAAACTCCCCACCTCTGTCAGATCTGAGGCACTTAATTTTGTGTCCTGATTCATTTTCAACCAAGGCTTTGAAGGATTTGAATTTTTCGAATGCTTCATCTTTGTGCTTCATGAGCCCTAACCAAACAAATCTGGAAAAATCATCAATGAATAATATCAGATATTCTTCTCCTCGAGGTGTCCTCTTCGTAAATGGACCACATACATCTGTATGGACTAGCTCGAGAGGCATGCTAGCTGATCCTTCCTTCTCTGGAAAGTTAGTTCTGGTTTTCTTTCCAAACTGACAAGATTTGCATATGGTATTGTCTGGAATTTTGATATCTGGAAGACCACGAACTGCCTGATATTTGCATGCTTTCCTTATTTGTGAAAAGCTTAGATGCCCCAACCTCCGATGCCATAGCCAATGTTCATCATCCTTGCTTAAGTAGCATTGTTGTCTTTCCTCAAAGATATATAGATTATTTGGAGTCCTTCTTCCTTTGATCACTGTTTTACCTGTATCAAGATCGCGAACACAACATCCATTTGATCTAAATATTACCTCAGTTCCTTGATCGCACATCTGACTGACACTGAGAAGATTATGCTTCAATCCATCAACATATAAAACATTTCCTGCTTTGACCTCCTCTTTCAAAAGAGCAACACCTTTTCCTTTTATGGCTGCAGAGATATTGTTCCCGAAAGAAACTTTCTTCCCCTTTTCTAATGCGGTATATGACTCAAGCTTTTCTTTGTCCCCTGTCATATGCTTCGAACATCCGCTGTCAATGTACCATAGACTTTCTTGACCTTCTGCATAAAAGGCTATCCCACATCTTTCTGGTTGTGATTCTTTTATTCTCCATGTTCTAACATTTGAGGTTTGTTCCTTCTGAGTTGTCTTCCGGAACCTGCTCCTGCATTCAGAGTCTTCATGACCAAAGTTATTACAAATAGAGCATTCAACTTCATTTTCAAGAACCGAAAAGTTGTTATAAGTCCTTTTCATGGTTTCAGTCATTCTCCCTTGTTTTTGAGCTTCTCTAGTCATGATCGTTTTGTAGCCAACACATTGAGCTGCTTTGTGACCGAAGTTATGGCAAGAAAAGCATTGGCCATTAAAGAAACTTCTGCGATAATCAGATCTATCATCCAACCGATTGTAGCTTCTATTCATTCTTGGAGCAAATTGGGAAGATTTTACCTGTGGCTGATTGTAGCTTCTGTTTAAGGCAGTTTGTCCCCGAATTTCTTGATGGTCTTTATTTGTTCTTGAGGTAAACTGTCTCTGATTCACCTGATGACTTTTATTTGGCCTTTGCTCGCTTCTCCTTGCTGCATCAAGATAACTTTTAGAGGTAGAGGCTTGAGATGTTTCTCCATTATATCCAAGACCTGTCTTGATCAGAGGAGATCGCTGCACATTGATAATCTCATCCAAGGTTTCAGATCCTTTAACAAACTTAAGATTAATTGCTTTGGTTTTCTCAATCTCCTTTCTAAGACAAACAATCTCACATTCCAATTTTTCAAGATGTTTTTCCTTTTCAGCTAGTTGACATTGTAGAGAATCAATAATAGCACTCTTCTCTTCTAAACAAACTTTGAGATCTTTCATTTCTTCATAAAAGCCTTCTACATCTATAGCATCCATGTAGTCATCATCTTCAAAAGCCATTAAAAGTTTATATCTATTACCTTGTTCATCTTCATCACTATTTGAAAATCCATCACTATCTTCATGAGTGTAGTAGCTTTTCTTCTTTTCATATTGTTTCTTGTTCCATTTAACAGGTTCCTTTCCCTTGTCATTCTTATCTTTGTGAGGACATTTGGCAGCATAATGACCTACTCTTCCACAAGCAAAGCATTTAAAAGGTAACTTACCTCTGAACCTTCCAGAACCCCTTTGAAGATTTCTGACGAAATTTGATTCCTCTTCTTCATCTTCTGGCAGGTGACTTGATTCATAATAATCTTCTTTGCCTGAAGCCTTGAAGGCAGCTTCGCTTCTGTCTGATGGACCTCCCTTTCTCATTTCATAAGCGGTTAGAATTCCGTGAAGCTGAGACATAGTAAGAATTTGCAAATTTTCTTTTTCTTCTATGGCAGATACTTTAGATTCAAACTTGGGGGACAAAGATCTTAGAATCTTTTCAACCACAATAGCTTCTTTTATTTCTTCACCCAAGTTTTGCATGCAATTCACAATCTCATCTACCCTAAGGAAGTAGTTAGCCACACTTTCATCATTATACATTCTGAGAGTCTCATACTTAATCCTGAGAGTTTGAAGTTTAGCACGCTTTACCTGATCGTCTCCTTCATAGCTCGTGACCATTTTGTCCCATATTTCTTTTGCAGATTTATAGTGCATTACCTTCATGAATTCTGATTGAGAGATGCATCCCAATAGAGTATTGACTGCTTTCGCATTTGTTTCATATTTCTTTTTCTCGGCTGGATCTGTAGGAGTAGCTGAAGGAAAAGTGTAGCCTGTTTCTACGATGTTCCAAACTTCTGTACCAAGAGATTGAAGATATGCAGTAACTCTTACCTTCCAATAATTGAAGTTTGTCCCATCAAAAACCGGTGGCCTGATTGATGCTTCTTTCTCGTAGTTGCTCATGATGATCGATCTACCTTCAAGCGGTCAAGCTTCTCTGAAGGACCTGCTCCGATACCAATTGTTGGAAATAATACTGAGAGGGGGGGTGAATCAGTATTATCAGAACTATAAAACTTTTTCAATGCTCAGAAACATATACGCTACTTTAATTAAGTGAACCAGCGTGTACACGCAACTGTGTCTAAGGAAAATAGCGTATAACCAGAAAACTTATAATTCAGTCAGTTTATCTTCAGTTAAGTGCATAAGGACATTATTCACCATATTAAGAGCAAACAGATGCAGTAGAACAGATCACACAGAAACCACGCACATGAACACCATGATATAAGGTGGAAACCCAGAGTGGGTGAAAACCACCTGCTGCAAGTCGTCTCTATCTTTCTTTAATATGAAACTTCAGTTTACAATCATTTTGTACAGGGTGCAGCCTTATACTAGTACGCAGGCTACAACCTGCAGAAGGCTACAACCTTCTCTCGTTCTCCAAACTTCCTTGGAAGGGAGCTCCAACCCCCTTTGATCTTGTACTAGCCAAGATACTAGTACGTAGGTGCTGGCCTACAATCTTCTTTCTTTCAGGTACCACCTTTCATACATTTTCAGACTGGATATTCCTGAAGCACAACGTTACAATCTGAAGACCACAATTCATTCAACTTTCACAACAAATCATTGAAGCCCAAAACATCCAATACTAGCATCATCAATCACTGAACCACTGAAACCCTGTCAAACACCAGTTACCAGAACACAGAGCAGACTACAGAACTCTGCAATAACAGTCAGATCCAACTGTAACCCAAAAATCAAGCTCCAAAAGATATACGCTACTTCAATGAGAGAAACCCGCGTATACACGCGCTTTTACCGAAGCCAACTTGCGTACAGATCTAAAGATAAATTCTCTCAACTTGCAGCTGTACCAGACATCAGTTAGACCCAGAACATAACATTGCGTTAGTATGCAGATCTAGAAATACGCATAATCAACCATATCATAATAGTGCATTTCAAATCATTAGATCCTGATCTATCCTTAGATCTAGTCTTCCATCAACCGAAGTGATCTCTCCTTAGCTTAGATCAAGCAACCCAGAACCTGCATACCAGATCTCTTTCTTCTTCAGATATTCAAGCCTTTTCAAGATGATTTGCCTAATGATCTTCTCCTCCTTATATAGCCTTAGGCCTTGCTCAATACCAAGGGCCAAACCGTAGAAATTCAATACCATCAACTTAGAAACTAGGGATCAACACGTTTTTCGAGATACTTTGGTCCAAATACATAGGCTCAAGTACCGAGGACTAACTACCATGGACCAAAGGGAAGCTTCCCGACATATACGCCCTTTTCTGTTCATATATCTGCGTGCATACGTGCTTCCGTATATATATAAACTGCGTATACGCGACTTAGTATGCATATAGACTGCGTGTATACGCAACTTGGACTTGATTAACCTGTGTATATGAGATTTCTCTTCATTCTGTAGTCTGAACAGAGATCTATCATCAAAGAGAGTTGCCATCAAGGACAACACCTGTATCAAAGCGCCACACCTGTGCCAAAATGCCAATAGATGGAAAAAATGTATAAGTGTATAGAAGGAATCATGCCGAGACTAAGGAGGAGTTCAACAGAATTCAGCTTGCCAAGCCAGTGAAAGATATTAGAAAGAAATTTCTATCTCAGGTGGGCATACCCATGCTAAAAAATAGTAAATCATGTCAACATGTCAAGTACAAAAGCAGATCCAATATGCATACAAGTATAAAGGAACTGAAAATACATAATGGATCATCTGATCATAAACAAGAAAGTATATGTCTGAATATCACACATAAAGAGCTAATCAGTGATGCTGAAGTATAATTTGATCACTGAAGTCAAGAAACTAATCCAAATAGTACAAAGTGAACATGATGGAATAAATGGTATGACACTGCAATTCGGGTGCCAACATATAAGATGTCGCTGTAAAGAATTGCAACATATAAGGTGGATGGTGTCAATTAGCAGAAACATGAGCAACTGACAAGTGAACCAAGACATGCTGATGCAAACCTAAGGTCTTCACTGACTACCGTGGTACGTTTCTACACAATGGGAATAAATGGTCTGAAGTTGACCATGTGAGAGATCGTTTGATTACTGGTCATTGATGTATACTGTTAACAAACCTGAGGCTACCCACCAATAATGATGATGAGAGTCAAGGTACCCAGTACAATCTAACAAGTGTGAATAAATGAGTTTTAGTCGAACACTTGGAAGAATCTATCAATTAGGAGACAATGATGTTTTCTGATTGTCGATAGCGAAGGAATTTGCCACTAATGACTGCAAACCCTAAGGTACTGCCAAATTGATCCAGGTTAGGATGTGACGAAGGACCCTTCCAAGACCTTTTACTTTCGTGATGTGTTAAATTTCATTTTTAAAAGAAACATAAATGAATACATGTGCATGTTGTAAAGAAGAGGAACATGACAATCATTAGCAACATAAAAACATAAGCTGTTGATAACGGAGTTCGTCTAGGAGGGACTACGTCTCCGAGCCCTGGTGTCAAGATGGTGTAGGCCGCTGCATTAAGTGTTGTCAATAGTGATGATGTACATAAGAGATGATGTCATTATCATACAAGGAAAATGGCTCATGCAAGAGTGGTGCCAAGAGATGTTCTGCTACAGGAACTCTCAATCAAAAGGACTCCTATCAGTATGACAAAAACTCAAGCATGATGAGCGTCCTGCCAACATGGCATAAAAGGGATCTCAATGCAAACATGCATGACGACAAAATGAGTATCCCATCAACATACAACAAAGGAATCTAAAAAACATAACATGACGAATCATGAAAACAAGTACATCACATAGATGATTCCGCGTCTCATCAAGCAGGAATCATCAAAATGAGTAAGAAACAAGATCCCACATCAAGCATCAAACAGGGATTTATGCATCACAATACATAGCAAAAAGAAGTACATGAACACTGCATATACCTCACATCAAGGGCCATCTGAAGAAGCAGATGTCAAACTGCTGAAGCTGTTTGTACCATCGATCTCATGGCATCAATCGCATGGAAATGGTTGCTCGCACATGAATGCTGACACCTGCATTCCACTTAGAAAAGTGGCCGAAGAATAGAATGAGAAAATGAGAAGTCTGAATGCACCATCAGATTTATGGCGTCAAATAGTGCAAAATTGGTTGTCCAATTTTTGAATTTTGAGAAATTGAGAATCTGGGGCTCAAGGAATCTTTTAGATTCTGCCTAGATTCCTTAAAGATTCAGCTCCATAGGTGGACTGGAAATCTGCAACTCCAAAGGTGAATTTGACCTCACCATTGCTATCCCTGTGGAATACATGAAAAACGAATGTAAACTTGACTATATTCCGACATGGAGAAAAATTACCTCCTCGGAAAAATTTCAAGGATCATGGTTCCGCTCCCTGTTTTTTGCAACAGTCATGGTTCCACTTGCATACTAAAAAATGGCTGAAAAATACAGAACTCTGATGGAGAAATGGATAGCGCCATTGTGTTCGTGGCATTGAGAAGTGTTGAAACCATATAAAATTTGTCAAATTCTGACAAAGTGAAATTTCGGCCCTCTTACAAAATGCTACCTCGCACTGCGTGCACTACCTCCTCCTGTCTTGAAATCCGTGCCCACTCTTGGTTCCTCCATATGCCCCTAAACTACGTGAAAAATTAGGTTTATATAAAATTTGGGGTGGATTAACCAATGAGTTGGTTTGGTGTAACGGTTGAGGTCTTGTTTAATAGGGAGGAGGTCGGGCAGTCAAACCTTGCATCCTCCTTTTTTTATACATTGCAAAACAAAAAAAAAATAAAATTAAGTTTTGGTTTGGCTGGGCCCGCCTTGGGCGGCCCACCCACCATACCCACCTCCTGCTACACTTGTTTTATGTGGATAGGTTCCAAGGGTGGTGTGGTTGACAGCCCACGCCCCCATTATGTTTAATAGTGTCGTTGGGTGGAGCTCCAGGGGTGGCGGGGTCATGGCCACCCACCCCTTGTTTTGGCTATGGGAGGTTATGGAGAGGCATGGGGTGGTGACCCACCACCTCCCCAATTTTTTTGTTATTATTTTTTTAATTTTTGATATAATAACACAATTTTGAAAATTTCGAAATTTGGCCGAAGGAGTCATTTTAAACCGGGCCACAAATTCGCCCGGAATCTAGCGGGAGTTGGTCGGAATCTGTCCACCAGAAAAGTTTAAATTGTGGCCTCCTTAAGCCTACTTAGTCAGCAAAAATCAACCCAGCTTTGAATGCTTCTAACTTTCGCATATGGACTCAGTTTGACGAACCATTCACATTGCCGCAATCAGGACAACGAGATCTATGCTCTTGCCCTAGTTCAAGCATAATCCAAACACTTTGATTTTTGAGCTTCCCTAAGTCCTCTTTATCCTTTGTGTGTCTCTGGAGCCACCTGGATCAATCCTCCCCACTAAGGAGCTTTTGGTCCTCCAAAAGCATGGAAAGTAATTTGCAACTTCTTTTTACCTTGTTTGCGTCACAAGCGTCCTGAAAGATCTCGCTTCCATCTCCTTCACCTTTGTTCTTCAAAGCCTGAAGCAATGATCCGAAACTTGCAACCTCTACAACCTGTCATACATTGTTTTGCAAATTACCTACTTAACTTTCATGACCAACTAATGACCCAAGCATCCCATACGTGCCACGAGTTTATAACACCTACTCGACGGTCAAGTTTACATCAAAATGGAAACAATACCCCAGCTATGAAAACAAGGCCAACATATCATTTTTGCTTCAACAAGTGATGGAAAGCACATCATCACTGCAACACATGATTTACAAAGATAAGGCCAGACACTATTTGCTTTTGACAAGTGATGGAAACAGGACATCACTTTCACAGTTTATTATGCAACTCAAAATAAGACCAAACATCATTGTTGCTGAACAAATGATGGAAACACATCATCACTTTTACATTTTAAAATGAAACAAATGATTTACAAAAGCATGACCATGAAATGATAACATATCTAGAAACCATTTTTCACTTATCAAGGTGAACGGGTCATCACCCTATGATGGTTTTGCTTGTCGAACAATTGTTTCATTTGGTTCATGCATCGACACTTTGTCTTTAAGGTGCTGCTTTGGATGGAGCCTCCAACATGTGGCTCTTTGATGGTCACTTCTGTCGTAATGACTGAAATAGGTATTCTTCCTCCAGATCTATTTAGCATGTTTCTTTACCTGTTGTTGAGGGGGTATTTCATGCCTCATGCTTTTGTGTGCTGCCATTCTTTTCCAACACTTAGAAAATGTATGGTTATGTAATCCACAAAAGGTACATGTATTTCGATTCCATGTTTTACGTTCATCATTAGAAACGTGATCACAATCGAAATGAACATTCGAATGTCGCAAGTGGTTATACCTTTCCTTTCCATCTTTGATGTCATTATGACGATGAGAGCTGGCCTCAACTCTTTCCCTGCAACGGAAACTGCCATGGGATGATGGGGATGTTTTCCCATCATTCTCTTTCCTCGACAATTTCGATGATGCCTCAGATGAATATAACACCTTCGAGCATTCTCCTTTGGTGTATCTCAAGCCTGCAAATTGAGGTCTCTGCATAACCTCCAATCATTGAGTTATGCCTTGGTTACTGACACGAAGTTCTTTTTCCTCCTTGTGCCTCGTCCAGGTAAGGAGCCTCATATTTGTCCCTGTAATTGGGATCTCCACATCTCTAATAGAAATCATACTATGTGATGACGAAATTGAAAGGAAATTAACATCTTTTACCTCCTCTGCTGATTTGGAAAGAACTAATGAGGGCTTCTCATCATCTATTTTTGGTGGTTCACTCGCTGTCTTAGCGCATTCCCCAACTTCCTTTCTAACATACCCAAGTCCTTTTCAACAAGGTAATTCCTATACTTTGATGGGGTTGACAATGCCTTGGCCATTAATGCCCAAGAATTTTCCTTCATACCCCATTCTCTTCAATAGTTTGGAGCCAATTCCTGTGGTATGATTTTGAAAAACAGTGAAATCATCATCAGGAAACATACATGAAGATGGACAACTACTTTTTACCTCACATGGGTCTCACTGTAGCTTTTCCAAGGCCTCATCCTTTGCTTTCAGTTGTTGTAGCAAACTTTATTTTTCCTCTTTCTCTTCATGTAAATGCATCTTCAATTAAGCGTTCTCTATTTGAAGATTATGTTTGTTATGCTTCAATTCTTCTGGGGCCTCTTTCATGGCTTGCAACTGAAGCTGAAATCACTACTTTTCCTCTATCGCTTTTTGTAGAGTTTCATACACTATCTCTACCCTTTTGGAAATGTTGAGCATGGTCTCGTACATCGCTTTTTCATCCTCTGTCACCGCACCTTCCATTGTTCACGCTGCAATTCACATCAACGCAAAGACCACTATGATACCACTTGATTCATGTCCGGATGTGACAAAGGACCCTTCCAAGACCTTTTACTTTCGTGATGTGTTAAATTGCATTTTTAAAAGAAACGTAAATGAATACATGTGCATGTTGTAAAGGAGAGAAACATGACAATCATCAGCAACATAAAAACATAAGCTGTTGATAACGGAGTTCGTCTAGGAGGGACTACGTCTCCGAGCCCTAGTGTCAAGATGGTGTAGGTCGTTGCATTAAGTGCTGTCAATAGTGATGATGTACATAAGAGGTGATGTTTCTATCATACAAGGAAAATGCCCTCACGCAGGAGTGGTGCCAAGAGATGTTCCGCTACAGGAACTCTCAGTCAAAAGGACTCCTATCAGTATGACACAAACTCATGCATGATGAGCGTCCCGCCAACATGGCATAAAAGGGATCTTAATGCAAACATGCATGATGACAACATGAGTATACGATAAACATACAACAAAGGGATCTCAAAAACATAACATGACGAATCATGACAACAAGTACATCACATAGACGATTCTGCGTCTCATCAAGCGGGAGTCATGAAAATGAGTAAGAAACAAGATCCCACATCAAGCCGCATACAGGGATCTATGCAGCACAATGCATAGCAAAAATAAGTACATGAACACTAGATATACCTCACATCGAGGGTCATCTGAAGAAGTGGATGTCAAACTGCTGAAGCTGTTCGTACCATCGATCTCATGGCATCAATCGCATGGAAATGGTTGCTCGCACATGAATGCTGACACCTGCGTTCTGATTAGAAAAGTGGCTGAAGAATAGAATGAGAAAATGAGAAATCTAAATGCACCATCAGATTTGTGGCATCGAATAGTGCAAAATCGATAGTCCAATTTTTGAATTTTGAGAAATTGAGAATCTGGGGCTCAAGGAATCTTTTAGATTCCCCCTAGATTCCTCAAAGATTCAGCTCCATAGGTGGACTGGAAATTTGCAACTCCAAAAGCTAATTTGACCTTGCCATTACGATCCTTATAGAAAACCATGAAAAACGACTGTAAACTTGACTATATTCTGACATGGAGAAAAATTACCTCGGGAAAATTTCAAGGATCATGGTTCTGCTCCCTATTTTTGCAGCAGTCATGGTTCCACCTGCATACTGAAAAATGGCCAAAAAGTGCACAACTCTGATGGATAAATACACAACACCATTTCATTTTTGGTGTCGAGAAGTGTTGAAACCATATAAAATTTGTCAAATTCTAACAAAGTGAAATTTCAGCCCTCTTGCAAAATGCTGCCTCGAACTGCGTGCACTGCCTCCTCCTGTCTCGAAATCCATGCCTGCTCCTAGTTCCTTCATCTGCCCCCGAACGACATGAAAAATGAGATTTATATTAGATTTTGGGCGGATTAACCAATGAGTTGGTTTGGTGTAACAGTTGAGGTCTTGTTTAATAGGGAGGAGGTCGGGTGGTCAAACCCCACCTCCTCCTTTTTTTTATACATTGCAAAACAAAAAAAAAAAAATTTAAGTTTTGGTTGGGCCGGGTGTTATAGACAATTTTGTGCCTTACAGCAACAAGCATGAATTGTCAATAATCCAAGGGATCCAAAGTTCCCTAAACATGATGTTCCTACCCCTAGAGGAACAAGGTCAGCAAACCAACAGCTCTCAGATCAGTTCTCCACCTGAAAACACTCAAAAACAAGCAATCCTGAAATCAAAGCAGGTGCTCCACTAGGTTTCTGCGCTGAAACTCAGTTGCTCCATGGTGTACCTGCGTTGCAAAGCAAGTGGGACAAAGGCCACCTGTGCTGAGCGAGATGGGACAAGTGGCACAATGAGTCATTGCTTTGGAATCTTCCAAAAATGACACTTGGATCAGGGATTTTGCCTTGTGATGAGTCAGAGGCTTTGTTTCTCCAAGTGGAAGCAAGGTTCACCAAGTGGACTCAAGAACTGAAGATCAACTAAAGATTAACTGAAGAGAGAGAGAACACAAGGCAGCTACACATCAGTTGCAAGCTGACTCATCCTTTCTCAATTCATCTATATATTGAGCTCTCTCCTATGAGCTCAGGAGGCTGGAATTTTGTGCAGAGTAATGATATGCTATTGGTTTCACTATAGAACTATTGGGTGATTGTTTGAGAGAGGTGAAGAGGAGAAATTCTTTCTGCTGGGAGGTGTTGCTGGGTTGGAGCCTTCAATGGTTGCAATACTCTCAGAACCTTTACTTCTTCATTAATAAAAGCTATTGAGGTTCTTCTATGTGCTCTTGTTTCAATAATATATTGTGATGATTGCATGTTTGGTTTACACTAATCCATGAACCAGTTATGATTGCATGCCTCTTGTAGTTTCCTTCTTTGTTATTTTGTAGGACCTCATTGTAGCTGGGCAAGCAAAAGAACAGGGAGCTAGGAGCAAGCGGCCAAAGAGAAGAGTTTGGATTCGACATTAAGCGCAAGGCAACGGTTAGTGCATTTCTCCATTCTCTTTTGCTTTCATAAAGAAGTAAACCTTAAGTAGTTTGTTTTACAGTTGTTGCTAAGGAACTATCACCCTTAGAGTGGGATAGGGTCATCCGAGTCGGATACTTTTCCCTACAACAAACTGGCGACTCCACTGGGGATTGTATCCGTTTGATTGTGTTTGTAGTATCTTGCTATTCATTTCCTGAACAAAAGAGTACCAAATCGAAAAGCTTTTGACTATATCAAAAGCGAAGTAGAGGGCAGCTACTCTAGCTCATTTCTGAGCAAGTTCATGATTTGAAGAGCTGATCTACAAGGATCCTTGTAAGCTCTTAGTGATAGCTTTTTACCTTCCTAATCATCCCTTTGAGTGTGCTTGACTGATTGCTTCTGATTTGAGCAAAAACTGTGCATTTTTGAGAAAATTATGACCCGGAAACTGTGAAAACGCAACTTTCGTTTTCCAAAGTAGGTAGTACACAGGCTACCTGCTTTGCAACGCAGGTCCCGAAGGGGCTACCTGCGCTGAGAGCCAGACTGGCTGTGCAGCACCTGCGTTGGCCCAATTTTGGCTAGTGTTGTTGGGGTTTCCTCCTTTTCTCTTGCCTGTTTTCACTATTGATTTGGCTGCCAGTTACCAGTCTTGCACCTGTTCTGAAACCAATATTACTTGCCATCATTCCGCCTCTGTTATATAACGAAATTGTACTTGTTATTTTGTATTTCTTACTCATTTACAATTTCCCATAATGAAAAGTAAACTAGTCTTGCTTTTGGCCTCTTAGATCTGAACCTGTGTTAGGCATTTTGCTGGTCTAAAGAGTTAGCTTGTTTGCTGTCCATAGCTGATTAGTCATTTACTTTCGTCATTATGGTTTGATTTCATGCATTTCCAGTGATTAAGCAAGTGAATCTTAAGGTGTCTTTTGATTTTGGACAAGCTTGTTTACTTTCGCTTTAAATCGAAATCAAAGTTATATAACAACTTTGTTTTTGTAACCCATCCACATTAAGAAAGGGAAAAGAAAATACATGCATTGTGCATTTTGCATTTGACTGTTTGCTTGACGATTTAGGAAAAATTTGCATTTAGTGTGTGCTCTATGATCTGTGTGAAAAGATTTGCCTTTCTTTTCTCTCAGTAGTTAAGGTTTTCAAAGTTGAAAGATTGAAAAGTTTGCTTCTCATCTTAGACTGCATTCAGGAATTTGTTACATACATCTCGTGGTGATCCTTAAAGGCAAACTGCTAAGCAAGATCAACATTAAAATAAATTCAATTTACATAACAACGCTTTGTAACATAACGCAAACAAATAGAGGTCTAGGTAGAGACGTGTTCCGGCGTCGTTAAACATAGTGACTGTCGATCTCTACGAAGGTGGGTGATTCCTCCTGAGAGTCGGTGGCACTAATACGGACTTGTGCTCCCACGTACCATCGCGTATATATTGGGAGACCCCTATAGGCAATTATCCTTTATCCATAGGAAGTCGTGTCGGCCGCCCTACTGATCACGATGCAGTGAACATAGCATTCACGAAGATCGACCACCCGTACCGTAAAACGTATTCTGTGGTTTCGCGAAAAGTTTGGCACACCCTCTGCCTAGAACTCTAGAGCAGTTTCTTTTGGCCTTTTTCAAACTCTATAACTGAAAAAGTCCATCTGAGCATTTGTCACTTCGGGCTCGTTAAAACATCGAAGGGGACTAGAGTCATCTTTAGCTTTTTCTCGACTCTTAAAACATGAAAAAGCAAGTTTGTGTCTAAAAGCGTCGTTAATAAAATTTATTTTAAACGGAACATAATCACCTCTTATTCCCACGTTGATCTTTCAGTTGAAAAAGTATGGAGCCCACCAACCAAGGAAGTAACCTTGGCGGAAGTCCAAATCCCTTCTCCTCTTGGGGAGATGTTGGTGCGCCTCATATGGCCACATTGTCACTTCCAGGATTAACAATTGGCCTACCTGTATGGCTTTTTTCAACTAATGTAGTCCAGATCGCCACTAATCCTGAGCAGTCGAATCAACAGTCAGAAGAGTCTAGAGCTACCCACCAGCCTTCCACTTCTTACAATTCTTCCTCTGATCCTTCATCTTCACAAGGTAGAGCCGGCAAAAGTCAGCCTCCCATGGAGAAGAAGGAAAAGAAGAAGAGGGAAAAGAAGCAGAAGGGGCCTATGGCGAAGGCGACTGGGGGCAAGCAAAAGACAGCTGACAAAAACCCACACACTGCACTGACTGGGCCTAAATCGCCATGTGTCATTTGCAAAGGGGCCCACTTCCATCATGATTGTCCTTGTATTCCCCGGATACTAAGGGACTGGTCCCCAAGGTTGCACAATCCAGTAGCATCAACCTCTGGTAGTCATGTTGATTGCAGTCCGTCAACTAGCGAGAGTGAAGGACGAAGAGGGAGACCAAGATCACCCTGTATATTGTGTGAAGGCGATCACGCCATCCACAAATGTCCATTCTTAGATGAGGCAAAGAGAGTTTTGGAAGATCGTCCGGTATCACCGTTACGACTTCCTCCTGGATACCAAAAACTCGTGCCTAATCCATCGATAGTTGAAAATCCAGCTGGCCCGCTCAAGTGGTCAGCTGAAGTGTCGGTCATTGAGAATGAACCAACTGAATCCAGACCAGACGAAAGTCTAAAGGTCGAAACGGCAGTTGACCCGGTTCTTCCTTTAGAGGTTTCATCCTCAAATGACACCGTCGTTGAAGATTCACCTTCAAATGACACCCTCACTGAAGAGAATAAGGATGACACCGTCCAGATTCTTTTCATCAACACAGACTCTGATGAGCATCAGGGCAATGCGCCCATTCCTTTATCACAGGAAGGAACATCGTCAGGGTCGTATCCGGCCGTGTATTCGGTCCCACCACCAAGCAACCTGGTTGTATCCTTTGATTGGAACCAACTAGGCAGACCCCGGTTACCAGCCAGTATACCATTCAGAATCATTGTCCAAATCTATAGAATGGTAATGGCTGGAACCATAATTGATGAAGGGGCATCTGTGAGTATCCTTTCCTCTATTGCTTGGAAAGCACTGGGTTCCCCGGCGCTTTTACCTGAGATGAGAAATCTATTAGGTTTTGATAAAGGAACCAGTCGCCCTTTAGGGATCCTCCCCAATGTTCCCATTACATTGAGGAAGAAGACAGTTCATATGAATGTCATGGTCATCCAAGGACCCTTGGATTATAACCTACTCCTTGGACGGGACTATATATATTGCATGGGAGCTATAGTCTCCTCACTCTTTAGAGTAATGTGTTTTCCACACGAAGGAAAGATGGTCAAGCTCGTAGACCAACTTTCATTTCCGGGATCTCGCATCGCAAATAGTCAAATACCAACCCTAAACGGCTTATTCACTCGAGAAATGCCTCCACCCCCGGTTCTACTTCCCGATGAATGCGAGTAATTCGGAAAGAAAGAACTGGGACCCAGGGGGCATGCACCCTGGCCTGCCTTGGGCAGAGGAAACCTTGGGTATAAAGTTGATTTCCGCAGAAGAATATGACTAGTCCGTACCCTGTCCGAAAGAAGGAAGAGAGGGTTGTTCTAGAATAAGATTCTTTTGTCAAAGTTATGTGAGTGAGATAATCTGCTTCTCACTCCCCTTGTCTAGATAATAAGGATACCGAGGAAGGGGACTATTTGCGGTAGCAAGTAGTAACCATCTTTGAAGACAAGCCTCACCCATTAAAACATATGTTTTGAAGGATAAGTAGGGGCAACCTCCAAAGAAAGAGATTCTATTGCTACAACAAGTGGTCACCATCTTTAGTAACCTAATGGTAGACATCGCCGGGAGAAAGAGTTTAGTTTGCGGCAGCAAACAAAACCATTTTTCCGATAATAAGTAAGAGGAAAACCTCCATCCGTAACACCAATGTTTTATCTGTTGCGATCTTGCAAAAACCTAAAAGTGAACTGATGGGAAGACAAGTACCGTCGGCACCGAAGAATAACGAGAAGACAAGTATCGTTAAAAATATAGCAAGACGACAAGTAGAAAAAACAGAGGTGGGACGGAGGAGGGGTAGCCTTGAAATTATATTTTATACCTGGGGGCATGCAAACCTTTTGGAGTGCAAGCAAAGAGCGGTTATTTATCTGTTTTTTTGGATTAGTCGTTTCCGAGCTTGCATAAAGAAAGGATGTGGGGCAAAAGTTAAAACTTGCCAAATTGGAGTAACTAGTGAGGTATAGCTCCTTAAAAATGACTACCTCACCTGAGGCGTTTCTTGTATTATGACTGGTATGTTCGAGCAGTTTTAGCACATAGTTCATGCTCGTTAAAAAACAAACGCAAAGATCCGAGCAGTTTTAGCGCATAGTTCATGCTCGTTAAAAAATAAACATAAGTTGTGAGCAATCTTCCCCTAGAGTTCAAGCTCACCCAGAAAAAATGAACCGGTAAATAACCTTGGTAAATGTAACCTTTGATAGCCATATTAAAGCCCTTGGTCGTGTTCTTGCAGTCTCACCTCCATCCGTTCATTTGGCCAATCGTTCATCTCCATATGTTTGTTTACCCGTTTTGAGGAACAGCTGCGAAGAGTGATTTCACTAAGCCATCCTTGTGACACTGCCGTGATTGGAATATTCCAACCTGTACCTGGAATCTGCTACTGCCCTGTTAATCACTCGTTCCTCAAAAGACGAGTCTTCTTTGAGCTCTTTTCACTGACTCGTAAAATATGAAAAGTTTGCCGAGTTTTGGCCTTCCAGCTCGTTAAAGCGACCGGAAGAGCTATCCCTCCTCTAGATTTTAATCTTTTTGGACCTGAGGGATTATTGCACAAAAAGATCGAGTGCTTGTTTTGTTCGGCTCGTTAAAGCAATCGAAAATTCATCCCTTCTATATTGTTTTATACTTTTTCGGACTTAAGGGATTAGAAGACGAAATAGGAATTTTGGAGTTAACTTTCCGTACCTTTTCAGACTCTCTAAAAATGAAAAGGACCGAGTTTTCCTTGTCGTTAGACTCGTTAAAATGATTAAATAGCGACAAACTTGTCTTTAGACGAGAACGAGTTTCCCTATCGCTAGGCTCGTTAAAACATAGCGATGGGCTTGCCCGAAGGGCAGGTTATAGAACAAGCATATGTTATCCTCCTCAAGCTTGACAAAAATAAAGAGGTACTGGTCAGCAATGACTGGGGAAAAATTGGGAGAACCTCACAGCATTAATGGTAGCAAGTCACTCTTGAACATGACACTTTGTCCTCCGTATCACATCGGGTTGGGTTGTTTCATTCACCGGTCTCATAACCATGGTCCTCGCCATGCCATCCACAATTGGGGTAATGCTACCGATCCATCACATCAGTGTCGTTATATGTTCAAGAGATGTGGTTCTGCAAAGAGTCAACCGTGTCCCACCCACTGCCATACATTATCCTTCATCCACTTCATGACCGCCACCCTGAATCATACATCACAGTTTGTTTTCACCTCATCACAATCACTAGCTCCGTTCCGTGTCACTGATGTGGGATTCATTAAGACCCTCCTTTGACGGATCGCTCCTTGTCGACATCAGCTCATTATCCAAGGAGTTGATCTAGGAACAACCCCTTCAGTACTTTGAAGCTTGCATGCCTCAATGGCAAGTTTCTCACTTCCGGCGACAGGTATACATCAATGACCTTCGACCAGAGGATTTTGCATGGTGGTCGATGCCAAGTCCTTTATTTCCACCATGTGAATTGTACTGTTGTACCTTGAGGGTCATCATCCTTATCGGTGATTCCTCTCGCGCTTGTTAACGGTTTACATCATTGGCCGGTAATCAAGCGATGTCTTTCCATGTTCGACTTCAAGAAATTCTCACATGGATCGACTTGTACATCGAGTGAAGATCAGAAGAGATTGAAGACCCCGGATCTAGTTTCATCCATCCGGGCTGCGATATATATTCAGGATATAAAGACATTTGATATGTACATCATTGCAGCAGATGATCATCCTTCTCAAAGGATGATAATTTCAGCAGAGAATTATCAGTCTACAATCAGACGATCGTCTGTTCTATGTAACAAAATGTATTTATAAAGCTGAGCATGGGAATGCCCGCCTCAGCTAGATCATGAAAATGTATGAAAAATAATGTATCGTATTGTATCTTATTACAGGACACTTCTCAGCAGATTGAATGAACTTCGGATCCTCTCAATAAAGCATTTCACCCGATAAACGACCTCATACTTTAGGGGGCATCTGTTATAGACAATTTTGTGCCTTACAGCAACAAGCATGAATTGTCAATAATCCAAGGGATCCAAAGTTCCCTAAACATGATGTTCCTACCCCTAGAGGAACAAGGTCAGCAAACCAATAGCTCTCAGATCAGTTCTCCACCTGAAAACACTCAAAAACAAGCAATCCTGAAATCAAAGCAGGTGCTCCACTAGGTTTCTGCGCTGAAACTCAGTTGCTCCATGGTGTACCTGCGTTGCAAAGCAAGTGGGACAAAGGCCACCTGCGCTGAGCGAGATGGGACAAGTGGCACAATGAGTCATTGCTTTGGAATCTTCCAAAAATGACACTTGGATCAGGGATTTCGCCTTGTGATGAGTCAGAGGCTTTGTTTCTCCAAGTGGAAGCAAGGTTCACCAAGTGGACTCAAGAACTGAAGATCAACTAAAGATTAACTGAAGAGAGAGAGGACACAAGGCAGCTACACATCAGTTGCAAGCTGACTCATCCTTTCTCAATTCATCTATATATTGAGCTCTCTCCTATGAGCTCAGGAGGCTGGAATTTTGTGCAGAATAATGATATGCTGTTGGTTTCACTATAGAACTATTGGGTGATTGTTTGAGAGAGGTGAAGAGGAGAAATTCTTTCTGCTGGGAGGTGTTGTTGGGTTGGAGCCTTCAATGGTTGCAATACTCTCAGAACCTTTACTTCTTCATTAATAAAAGCTATTGAGGTTCTTCTATGTGCTCTTGTTTCAATAATATATTGTGATGATTGCATGTTTGGTTTACACTAATCCATGAACCAGTTATGATTGCATGCCTCTTGTAGTTTCCTTCTTTGTTATTTTGCAGGACCTCATTGTAGCTGGGCAAGCAAAAGAACAGGGAGCTAGGAGCAAGCGGCCAAAGAGAAGAGTTTGGATTCGACATTAAGCGCAAGGCAACGGTTAGTGCATTTCTCCATTCTCTTTTGCTTTCATAAAGAAGTAAACCTTAAGTAGTTTGTTTTACAGTTGTTGCTAAGGAACTATCACCCTTAGAGTGGGATAGGGTCATCCGAGTCGGATACTTTTCCCTACAACACCAGGCCCGCCTTAGGTGGCCTGCTCACCATACCCACCTCCTACTGCACTTGTTTTATGTGGATAGGTTCCCGGGGCAGCGGGGTTGACAGCCCGCACCCCCATTATGTTTAATAGTGTTGTTGGGTGGAGCTCCGAGGGGTGGCGGGATGATGGCCACCCACCCCTTGTTTTGGCTATGGGAGGTTATGGAGAGGCGTGTGGTGGTGGGGTGGTTGCCCACCAACTCCCCATTTTTTATATATACATTTTTTAATTTTTAATATAATAACACAATTTTGAAAATTTCGAAATTTGGGCGAAGGAGTCATTTTAAACTGGGCCACAAATTCGCCTGAAATCTGGCCGGAGTTGGCTGGATTCCATCCACCGGAAAAGTTCAAATTGTGGCCTCCTTAAGCCTACCCAGTCAGCAAAATTCAACCCAACTTTGACTTCTTCTAACTTTCACATACGGACTCGGTTTGACGAATTGTTCACACCACCACGATCATGACGACGAGATCTACGCTCTGGTCCTAGTTTGAGCATAATCCAAACACTTTGATTTTTTAGCTTCCCTAAGTCCTCTTTGTCTTGTGTGTGTCTTTGGAGCCACCTAGATCACAAATGGACTCTATATCTCTTTCCCAGAGTAATGAGCTGAAGTTGATGGGAAAATATCTGCTAGAAGGAAGAAATTAAGGCATCCTTCATCAATCTAGCGTAAGTGTAACTCGTAGGCCAATAATGTGGAAGGAATCAAATGAACAAAGATGTAATAACCCAATTGAAGCACATTTCCGGTGTACAAAAGGTGTGGGTAGCACACGATAGAAACCCTCTGAACCAACCAATAATGAATGCTGACACAGAGGCGAGGAATCCACCAATAGGGTCAAATGGAAACCAAGGTACTGCATGAATCACAATGTGTGATAATGAAAGTTGATGTCGAACACAAGGGAAACCACTCAGTCAAAGACCCATGATATTGATCGATGTTGAGCATAAGGTGACCTATCAATAATAAAAATAGGGCCAAGGTGCAGCTCTAGATTTTCCCGTAGAGCAATTTGTCATAGTCGATAAGAGCAAGATCTGCCAGCAAGAAGTCAATGTAGACCTTCTCAAACAGGCATGAGAAAAGGACCAATATAGCTGATGTGATAATGAACATGTCGCTGACAAATAGGGATGGCCGACTGAAAAATAGGTCAAGAGACACCGCAGAGAGGTCGACTCAGGTTCACTTCCCTTGAAAAAAAACACGACTCAACTGTGACTACATGGCAGCATATGATAACTTTGTATAGGTTCGTCATGCAGGAGGCATAAGAAAACTCTCCATATGATTGGAAGAGGTAACCAATCAGAGGAGTACTGACTCAATAACAAGTTTAAGGCTCTCCTAAGTCAAACTAAAGCCCATCCCAATGGAGGAAAGACTAACTTTTGAGTGCTTTGTTTAAGGGCGACACAACTGACTCTAGCTACCATCAAATATGGAAATAATGTCCCATTCCCGCTCTTTTTGGAATATATATATATATATATATTTTTCTTTTTTCTTTTTTCTTTTATATGAAGCTTGAAAAAGAATAAAAGAATGCTATAGTACAGTGGAAAGAACGAGTGTTGAAAAACAGATGATCTAGTTCCTAGGAGGGGGACATTCCTATGCTCAATGCAAAGTGGTGAAATTGGTCAAGGAGACTCAAAGGAATGCTCTTTCCACCGGTAAAAGGGTGTGTCAAATCACAGAGGCTAAGTGATTACAAGGTTGATTTTGCAGAAGACATGGTTGAAAAGTGGCTTAAACACGAGTCCAAGTGAAGCCAACTCAAGGCCAAAGGTGAAAATAGTCAATATGCAATGCAACAGTACAACTCAACACAAAGGAGCCTCTAGGGTATAAGGCCAAAAAATAACGCAGAAGAATGAGAATGAGTCTTCAATGCAGAAGTCATGGCATGACTAAAGAGGACTCCCAAGCCTATTGAATATAGCAGCATGGGCAACAAATTTCAGCGAGGATCTAACTAAGATGCCCATGTAAAGGTTGGCTCTACCATCACATCATGATTTTAAAGTCGACGAGTGGTTTGTGAACCAAGACACGATGGGGTCAACCATATGGCAAACATATCGCAGTATGGAGGCTAGTATGCAAAATGAAGCGGAAAGTGGTATTCCCTAACCTATATGGCGGTAAGAAAATGATACCTACCATGAAGGGTCTGTAGTCATGGGACCAAAACACTTTCTTGAAAAAGTCTCCAAAATTTCTTGTAAATACAACCCATTCCCGACACTCTAAGCCAAAAGGTCAAAATGCCCATAAGATAAAAATCAACTTTTGAAAAAATAATTTTCATTTGCAACCTATATAAGGACTTTTGGACTCACATTTTTGTCATTTGTGTTTTATGCAAGGAGCTGTGGAGAGAAACTCAAACAACCTTCCTCCATCCAATTCAACATTCAAATAGCTCTAAAACTTCTAGGTAACCATTTTATTATGATTTTAATCATTTTTGATACTTTTTAGATGTTTTATTCAAACTTTGACTGTGGGAAAATATGTTAAAAATTTCAACTATGCGTACATGTGGGTTGAATATAGGTAAACCGCATATACGAGGGCCCTACATGTGATTATGTAAAAAGGGAACCCGCGTGTGTGCGAGTAAAAAATTTAAAACATATATCTAATGATTTGAAACATATTTTTTGGGCAGGATGACAATCCCCTGGAGAGAAAGGGACCATAGTGCCATTGATAACCAAGTAATGGAGGATCAAAATTCTTTGGATGCTTTGAGAGGCTGTGGCTTGCTAAAATTCTTTAAAATTCCAAATATGAAAGCAAACACACGATTGCTTGAGTTGCTCATTCATTACTGGAGTGCATAGGGTGATGCATTCATGATCGATTGGATGCCCCTAAGGATCGATATTGAAGATATTTACTTCATTACTGGTCTTTCTCAAAGGGGAGAGATAATGCATTCTACTGGCAGGACAAGAGGTAGTCTTAGTGTTGAAGACTACGTCCACATATACTATCCTAGTCATCTTGAAAAGATTGGAAGTCAGATTCCAATCAAGCACATAGAGAGCTTATCCTTGAAGATCCTACTATTTACCATCGCCAGGGTAAATGATTCTGCTGCTTTACATCAAGCCTCACGAGTATCCATGAGCCTAGCAGTGGAATGCCTCACTACTATGTTTGATTGGTGTACACCCCTATTGACCAACATGAAGAACCAACTTACTTCCATTCAGAAGGGTAAGACAAAGAATTTTGGGTACGACACAATCTTATGCTTGTTCTTCTTTGAGAAAGTACCTGGGCTTCAACCCAAGGTGCTATCAACCATCAACAACCTCAGGGATCCATGGATAGGAAGATGGGCTGACTTGATGAAATGCCTAGGGGGTGGTGATGTACCTAGGACGACTTTTGACAGCGAGTTTTTTGCATGGTGGGATTAATAGGTCATCGCAGTCGATGACTAACCCTACGCTGGAATGGATTTCCGAGGAGATACAAATTTAGTACTACCACTAGATGTAGCATAGGGTGCCATAGGTAACAATTTTTGATTTTTCAATTTCTTAAGATTTTTTTGGATTTTTAATATAAATGAAATTAAAATTATTTTTATGAGACAAGACACTTAGAAAATATATGATCATGTTTCTGATGTAGGACCAATGAGACCTGACAGATTTCCCTGACATAGGCATTATGGAAGAGATGCTGAAGGGGCTGCAACTGAGACGGAGAGAGTTCTCCATGCAGTTCAAAGGAACTTGGTGAGACTGACTCACCAAGTACCCATGATAGCCATAGAGGACTTACCCGAGGAGATGCAACGTCACGTGGTAGGAGTACCACGAGATTGGGTGTGACTCTTTCGGCATGTGGCCAATGCCATTGTTTATTTTCTAGCTACTCATCCTGAGCCTGCCAGGTAGATAATCAAATATTTTTATGATTAGACATGATGATGGGCATAAACCCAAATTTTGTAGGGCATTTTGTCCCGATTTTTGTATATTATTTTGGACACAAACACTCTATCTATATACATGCGATTTTATGATGATCATATATACAGATGATACTTCGATTATTTTTGATGTTTTTTAATTTGATGAATGATTTATATGCCAGTCCAATGCTTGATTAGCAATAGAATCAGCTAAGGAATTTTCTGATCGTGGAATGTGAAAAAATGTGATATAAATAAATGATCGTTGCAACAATCGTACTCTCAAAAATTGGTGATACAAATAGGGATCTCGTACCCGATAGATGTTATTCAACTCAAATACCACTAGTTGTGAGTCTAAATAAGCCACTAATGAATCAATATCAAGAGATATTGCTTCAGATAACAAATTAATAATGGTAGTATATTCAGCAATATTATTCGAAGCAGGACCGACACATACTCCTCTTGAAACCATAAACTGGAAAGATGGATAATAAATCACCCAAGCCATGGAAGCAAGGTTCCGGGTATGCCTACTTGCGCCATCAGTGAATCCTAAATATATTGAATCATCCATGAATAGCTTCCAAATTAGATAAAAAATATCGACATCACTAAAACTGATAGATAGATATGTACAAATATACAATATATACAAACAAGTAAGTGCTTGGCCAAAGCCCAAGTAAATTACTTCTTAAGGTAGAGCCCATTTCTAGGCTCTACCAAATTGTTTCCTTAAAAGTCAATTAATTCATAAGCTCCATTTTTAAAAACTCGCTTGACTATAAAGGGAATGTATCACATAGACTTAAACTTGCCTGCCCCCAAGGCATATTTGTCTTGATTGTAGACTAGGACAAGGTCACCTTCAAAAAAATTTCTAGGACGGACAACTTTATCATATTGAGTTTTTTCCTTCTTTTTATGGGATTCATTTATTATGGTGGCATCTCAACGCTACTCATCAAGATGCTCCAAATGAATGAGGTGCTCCTTGAGACTAGAAGTCTTTGGAAGAAGTTCAACAACTAGTTTAAGGGAAGGAATTTCACATTCAATAGGAAAGATAGATTCCAACTTGTAAACCAGTTGAAAAGGAGTAAAGCCAGTGGCAGTCTTAACTGATGTTTGGTATGCCCAAAGTGCTGGATACAACATGATGTGCCAATTGGATATAGCTTTGTTAATCGTCCTTTACAGGATGATTTTAAGGGATTTGTTCATGGATTCAACCTGCCCATTGGCTTGAGGATAATACGGAGATGAATGCACATGCTGTAAACCCAACTTGAGAGCCAATTCAAACATCAGTTGATTTTCGAAATGACTGCCATGATTAGTGACAATCGCTTTAGGGATACCAAACCAAGAAATAACTTGATTGAAGAGAAACAAGGCTACTGTTTCACTGCCATTCTTAAAAGTAGGGATGGATTCAACCAACTTCATAAAGTAGTCTACAACCACTATGATATACTTTTGATTTCCTGCCGAAGGCATATTACAAGTAGTAAAATCAATGCCCCACTTCGTGAAAGGACTAGCGGTGATAACAGGGAAAAGCGGAGCTAGATGTGTGTGCATTTTCCGAGTATAGACTTGACAAGGATGGAATCTTTTGATCACTTCAATACAATCTTTGGAGATCGAAGGACAAAAGTAGCCTGCTCAATTTTTTTTTGGGCTATTGCAAGCCTAGATAGATGACTGCCACAAGCTCCACTATGGAAATCATTAAGAACTGACTCAGCTTCTTCCAAGGTTAAACAACATCTAAGGGTTGAATCAATCCCGCGATGAACAATGTGTCATCTATAATAACATAATTCTTAGCGAGGTGATGCAAATTTCTATGCTCATATTTGGAAAAAGCGGGCGGGAACTTCGAAGTCTGGAGATATATAATGATATCCCCATACCAAGGATCTTGTGAAGAAATAAGAAATAAGTGTTCATCAGGAAAACTTTCCTTGTGAATAATTTATTCCTCATAAGGCAACTCTGCTATCAACTCTGCAAATACTAAAGATTTCTTAGATTTAACCGACATGAATTCGAGATCGAATTCTTGCAAAATCACTATCCATCTATTATATTTGCCCCAATCACTCCCCTACTAAGAACAAACTGAAATGGATTGATGGCTGTGAAGACGAACACTTTTTGAAGCAGAATATAATGTTGAAGCCGCTGGACATCATGGACAGCTACCAAAGCTAATCTCTTAATGGGAGAATAGCACAGTTCAGGACCTACCAAGCCTCGACTTAGATAGTAGATTACATGCTCAAATAAGGCATCATCTTCCTAAACTAGAACCATACCAATGGTTGATTCTGTTGCAGTGAGATACAAGAGGAAATCTTTGCTATAATCAGGTGGACTCAACAATGGAGTAGAGTTTAATGCTTTTTTCAAATCATCAAAAGATCATTGCACAAAATAATCTCATAAAAATGGGACCCCTTTCTTAAGAAAATGCATAAATCCTTTTGTGATCTCAACGTAGTTGGCTATAAATCTCCTCAAGAAATCTTCTTTTTCTTGGAGCTTGCTTTACCACTTGCTACTCCGCTTATCCAATGGGCCCAATTCATCCACGGGGCTACACGTTGAGCTACACAATGAGTTAGGTAGGTTACACAATTAGGGTTATACAATTAAGACACGATAAGCGAGGTTACTTGTTGGAGGTTACACCATGGATGCATGATGTTACACGATGAGCTACGATGCTTGAGGAAGTTGATGTATGAAAGATGGGGGAGGCAACTTAAGTATTGCCTCAACCTTGAAGGGATCAACATGAATCCCATCTATTGACATGATGATTTCTAACAATGGATCGGATGTGATTGCGAAAATGCACTTATTTGGATTCAACTAGATTTTATAAAAGCGACACCACTCAAAGATCAACCGAAGGTGCTTAGGATATCAATTCTCTTTCAAGAACGCGCAGCTAGATTATCCAGATATGCTTTGATAACGTTCTTGATGTTGTGAAAAGCATAATACATGGTTTGATGAAAAGTGGCTCCAGCATTTTCGAGGATGAAAGGCATATTTTTGTATGCCAATGTACCCCAAGGAAAAATAAAGGTTGTCTTGTGCTGATCTTCTGGACAGACAATAATTTGATTGTAACTAGATAATCCATCCACGAATGAAAAAAATTCATTACCCACACATTCATCAATAATTGATCAATAAAAGGCATGGGGTAATTGTCTTTTGGACAAGCTTTATTTAGGTCCCTAAAGTCAATACATACTCAAATCATTCCCTACTTTTTGTCTACAGGGACTGGATTAGAGACCCACTCAGTTAGAGGAATGAGGTAGATGCAACCTTCCTTTAACAACTTTTCGACTTCAGCTTCGATAGCTATTGCTTTTCTAGGGTTAACTGGTCAAAATTTTTGATGAATAGGTTTATAATTTTCATATGTCTTGATCTCATGTTGGACAATAGATGGATCTATTCCAGGAATTTCCTCATAAGACCAAGCAAACACATCATGAAACTCTTTGAAGAGATCGATATAAATTTGAATTTCTTCAAGGGAATAGTTAGCTCCAATGAAGGAATTTTCGATTATGTTAGGATTCTTGGAGATGTTCACCAGTACAGTTTGTGAGATAACAAACATGTTACCTTTGGTAGAAAACTGTGCTAGGGCCAAAGGGTTTAAAACTATATGAACATCACTAGTAAAAGGATTGGACAAACTTGACTCAATTTCTTGCAAATGAGGGAGGAAATATGAACGATGATGTAGATCATCCCATGGTCTATCAACATCCATCATTTCTTCTAGGATTTCTTCCTCAGATGGTAAGACTGTATCTAAGCAATCTTGAGGTGAAGTTGAATCGAGGGTCCAGGTGGGAGCCACATCTCCATCTAACTCCTCTGGTGAGAAAGGAGTAGGATGGGAGTCTACAGAGTTAACAATAGAATTATAAGAAAATTCTACTGCAAACATAAGACATGCCATTCCACCTACCTTCCCTCCATTGAATGTGGTGTTAGATGAAGGTAAAGGCCAAGGGTTTGAAAAATAATGAGTTCGAAAGAAATCTCTTCGAGAAGGTCCCTTGGAGGATGAAATAGCATTGATTCTAGCTATAGGAGAAGGAAGATAAAAAATACCCATTAAAGAAGAGTACATCCCAACTCCTAAATTCTCTACAGGATTCTTGGGATTGTTTACTAATGGAACAGCAGAATCAGAAGATATGTGGGAGTCACCCGGAGATTAGTTTATCTGATAAAATTTTACAATCCTCCCCTCATGAGGAAAACAAAGGATGTGAAATAATGATGAAATTATGGAATCCATCTCATAAATCCAATTCTTGCCTAAGAGGAGCTTGTAATCCAGATTTGCATCGACTATTTCTACCTCAATATTTACCTCCTTCCCCCCAACATAGATGGGAAAGGCTAGAATAATCCCTTGTGGCCTATTAGAATGTCCATCAAGTGCCATCAATAGAGTCGGCGAAGGAACATGTTGAGGCGATCCAATGGGATTCCAACATGACATGGACATCACACATGAGGAAGCTCCCTCATCGATAATGGTTTGAAAGATGTTGGTATTTCGATATGTATAATTTATCTGAAAATCCATATGATCTCTTTTTGACGTTTGACATATCAAAAGTGAGCACAGGAGAATTTTTTGGATCTACTACTCTGATTGCTCAGAGTAATGCACTCCTCTGAGTGGGGCATGACTAGAGTACCTCTAATGCTGACATAACACAAGGAATTTGAGCTAGAACTTCTACAATTGAGTAGTTTTAGGCTTCCCTAACATTAGGGTTAATGGTTGAACTCTTTGCAGAGCCTTTCGACATCCAAGGTATAGACTCAATAGATGGCCTATCAATATGGAGCGACTCTAAAGCATCAGAAGCAGACTTAGCCTCAGATGATTCTGACTCACTGTAATCATGCGATCACATAGTGACATTGATATGCGAGCTCATAATGTAGACATATGATGAATTATCCCCTTCTTGGTTGCCCCCAGCAGGGGTACTAGTACTAGAGTTCGCGCTAGCAAGTAATTGCTGCCCTTGGAGAAAATAGTTAGTAAGGATATTCTCGGAGCTAGAGGACCCGTGCTACACTAATAAGTGCTGAGAATCTTGGATCTTAGGGTAGAGATGAGTCAAATGATCCCCATTGCATAACTTGCATGGAAATTTTACTTTTTTCTTGGACTCTTTCCTACCCCCTCCGGCATCATTGCTGGGTTTGTTTGCATTTCCCTTCCCATCCTAGCCCTTTTTCCTACATCGTCCTTTCTTCTTCCCATTAGATTGTTGGTTCCCTTTGGGTTTGGAAGTTTGGATGGCGTTTATAAATGTTAGCTGGGAAGGTGTAGATACAGATGGCGATGCCTGCATAGAAGAAGCAGTTTGTAAAGAAAATTGCTGCAATTGATTCAGCAGGTTAGCCATGTTAGCATTTATTGATCTGACTAACCCGTCGGCATGGGGATCGGGCTTCAGTTTACCTATATCCACCTTCGATCTAGGAGCATCAGGTATAATTTTTTAAAGAACCCCATACTCAGAATATATAAGTTCCAACTGTTGGACTTTAAAAATAGACTTCTCTTCGGCGAAAACACCGGAGAGGGACACCTCCTTAGAGATATCAAGTTGTAATGATTTAAGAAACAATTCAAGAAGGAATTCTTGTGGAATATCGGCTTTAATGAGTCTCTTCCTTCTCCTCCATTCCTGGATATGATCCGAAATGTGAGTTGCTTGTTCCTCTTGGAAATTATCCAGAATCTCAGTTCCAGCATCATAATGGACATGCAATTGAAAATGGTTAAAAAATATAGTAGCCAAATTGCCGAAAAAAGTGAAGGTGACCCCTAGAAGTTTTATGTACCACTTCATCGCATTTCCATTTAGGGTACGTTGAAATAATCTCAACCTGATTGAATCATCTATCAATGAGTTGGATGAACACCATAAGTGGAAAGTGGTTACGTGGTCACCTAGATCTTCACCAGTCTTCCCCTCGAATTTTGGTATATCTGAGGGAAGTTTGGTTGGGACCAGAGGCCAAACTGAATTATACCTAATCGGATCATTAGTTAATTTAGAGAGATTTGGCAATTTTAATGTTGCTAGAAAAGGGAGTCATGGTAGACCCTGAGGATTCCACTCAGTGTGGGCAGAGCCCCCAACATTCTGAAAAGAATGGCCTGGATTTGTGAATGCACTAGGTTGTCTGAAGTAACTCGTGGACCCAACTGAACCATAAGGAGCTCCTTGTGGTCTAGAAAAAATCGGAGTTTGACCAACTCCTGCCGAAAAACCTCCGTAACTAGTAAATTTGCCCCCTAGAGAAGTGTTAAAAGGAGAAGAGAGCCCTTGATAAGGGTTCCATGCATTAGCATAGGGAGAAAAGTTCTGGAAAGAACTGACAGAAGAATACAACATATTCCTATTGGGTAGCAGAAGCCCCGTGCAATGGGTATGGGGCGCGAAGCCCGCAATTTTGGGTAAGAGGAGGGTAAAGACTCTGCGAGATGCGCGTAGTGCAATTTGTAATAAGTCAAAGTCAAAAGGGTAGTCCACCCAAAAATAATGTAAAAGAATGTAAGTTGAGTTGGCTCGCCTATGAATCGTGGTCCATAGAAAGGTATAAATAGAGTGAGGCTCTATGGGTAGAGTAGCTAAGTTTTGGTATAATTTTAAGATTTGATATGTAATGGGTTTCTGATAAGAGCATTCTGAAAGTGTCTGTAAGTCCGAGTAGGGGGTTTGGGTAGAGGATAGAGGCTATGCAGCTGTGTGCATAGAGGCCTGGAAGAGTCCGCAGCTCTGTGTGCGGACCCCTATAGCTGAGTGCGCAGGGCAGATCTGGATGTAAGGGTGATAAGTGGAAATAAAGATAAATTTCTTCTGCATTCTGTGTTAATCACAACTCTATCCTTTTATGATTAATGAAACTGTTTTAATCTGCGCGCGTATGATTATTGAATACTTGTGAATCAGGTTTAATCTTAATACATGAACTGAACGAAAGCAATAAATGTTTGCTTAAAGACCCCAGTAAAAGTAGATATGTGTTGAAATACTTCATTCACTAGATTAGATCCATAGATTGCGTGAGGTACTCAGGATCTGTGCGAATTAAAGCGCAATTCAAGGCAGCAGAATGGAGCACGAAGTCTCCAAACAACATCTAGACATCCCAAGGGTGCGAAACCTATTTCCAGCACCTTCCCCTACTACCTCTGGTGAGATCTCAGTCTGCGCTTTATGGGCTATTACTAAAAGGGCCGGTAGTTGTGGGATTTTCTTAGCTAAATAATTCTTCCAAACCTAGGTCAAGCCTATATAAGCCAACAAATGGTTCCGTTGCCGAGCCTATAAACTAGCCTGTGGAAAACCCACGTGAAAAAAGGAATCGTCATCAAGCTAAGCAGTTCCCAAGTCCGTAGCTTCGCCTCAAGGATAGCACTACCGTGGGGAAAAATCAAAAGATAACTGTTAGCGCATGGGCCTTGACAGGCTAGTCAAATCACGTTGAATAGGAGTGGGTGGCGGGACATTAAGACGAAAGTTCCGAATGAGATATGTAGAGATTTTCCAACTTGAATGGCAAATGGGTGGAAGATATTTTTTCAAATCTCATAGTGTGTGGCTGGTACTAGATTTTTGGTGCTTTGAACTAATGAAAAATAGCAAGTACATGGCTACCAGGAACTCCATGAGCACTATGGCAAGAACCCAAGCACGAGTCGCCAAAGAAATGTAGTTGAATCAGGAGGAGCCCTCTTGAGCTCCTAAAGTTCCTAAATCCCCATGCACCTTGGGGCCCGGGAAGAATAAGCAAAAGATGGGTCCAGTCCGAGCCTCTCCAAGGTTCAATAAATGTTCAGCATGTGACAAAGGAAAAATAGTGATTGATGAAATTGTTGAGGAAGAGGATGACTTGTAAGACCTGATCGATCAAATTGATGCATAGGTGGAGGAGGAAGAACTTGTGTTCCAGTTACTGTCATTACCCCCGTATCTTTCTCCATGGACTAAGATGACCAAGCTAGCAAAGGATGTAGATGCTACAAAAACTACGCTCCAGAGCCCATTCCTTCCAAACAATATACGGTTCAAAGGGTTACCCATGGGGCACGTTCCAAACACCAAGTTCGAAGATTGGGACCTGGAAGACAGTGACAAGTTCCCCGAACTAGCCGAAGGCACCCTATTGCTGCAGAAATGGTTACTAGGTGTTGAGAGGGTCGGACTGCTGAACCTCAGATGGATCCCCCACTATCACCACACGACCATCACTATATTCGTCATTGGACAGCTACCAGGTCTCATTCATAATGGATATCTCTGGTTGGAAGAACTGATCCAGATCACAGCCGACCTAATCCACTGGATTATGCACTTTCCATATAAAGGGAATGGCCCCACAGACATAGTTGGAACTAGTAGTGAGGGAGGCATCGTCGAAACAGTCAAGGCAAAGTACCATCTGGAAAAAGGGAAGTGGAGGTATGTCATAGCAAGCATTAGCAACCACGCAGTATGAGTCGCCACTTAGATCCTAGCTGGTAAACTTATGAGAAAATGTCACGCCGATGAAGTGCCCACCACTGCCATCGCATTGGCAGGACAGTGTACCAAAGGGGTTCAGTTCAATTGGGCACAGTTCTTATGCAATGAATTTCTGACCAATTGTCAAGAAGCACAGGAAAGAGGTAAGACCTTTCATTATGCATGGTTTCTCTTATCAATCCTTCTTGTTACAGGTGACTTGCCGTCGGAGAGCTAGTTTCTCAGCATTGAGGATAGTCTACTTGACACAGTACGGTATACTTAACTTTGGGCTACAAAGGATGTAGCAAGGGTTCCCGCATTTCGGGCATTTTGGACCTCCATGGAAGGAAAGATACGGACGCGGACTGCTCGAAGACCATTCTTGACCAAGTGGCCGCACAATAGTAGAAGAAGGAATGCCAGCAAAGACTCATCCAACTGGCAGAAAAAACACGACAGGACCACCAAGCCGCTTTGTAGAAGGGAGCTACCATGAGCCCAATAGCAACAGAGAACCAGACGGATCAAGGAATGGATTTGGAATAGGATCCACAACACAACACAGAGATGCAGGACCACCTCAAGCGATCATGCACCGAGGAATCATCGGCCGCACGGAAAAAGTCCAAAACAGCAAAGGCACTGGAAAAAGACTTCATGGAGAGTAGCCAGCCCGTCAGCAATGTTACCACCAGTGTGTTGCCTGAGCTAATCACTGCACAGACAACTGTGTTGGGGGAGATCGAAGCTCAGTTACAGGCCTTAAAAGCGCGACTTATGGGATGGGTCCCTCGCGAGCCTGTAGATGATACACATGCCACCGTGCAGGAGGTTAGCATGCACACACCACACATCATCTCATTTCCAGTGGAGGTTATCCGAGCCACAACCATAGGTGACAAAGACAGTTGGGAATTAAATCTAGCCACTCTATCTAGAGACGTACTATACCTGCTACAAGAAGGAGTAACCTAGGAATTTCATGCCAGGGAAGGCTGTGCATTCCACATCTTGATAGAACAAAAGGAAAAGATGGAACAGATCACTCTCTAGCATGATGAACTGGCTGCACAACATTGGGAGGTAGAACAAGTTGTGACAGAGGCGTGTGGTATGGTCCTTGAGCTAGCCATCCTCGAGGACCTCCCCCTAGCTACCAGGATTTAACACATGGCAACCAGATTTCACACAGCCCAAGTAGAGGCTGTAAGACACTAGGAAGAGCTGAAGTTATAGGTTGCAGAGCTCCATCTTAAGGCTCGTCCACCCACACCTCTGGCCAAATGGGAACGCCACCGCAACGCAGTTGTAGCTGGACTAGAAACAATGAGTAGTGCTATTCGCGAATGCTCGGGACTACACGGCTAGTCGCTCGGCATACTCGCTACCCTCTAGGAAGATCCAACCATACAATGAGTAGAAAGTGAGGTGCGCAAGTTGCAACAGGCTTATGACATCGCCTGGGACATTACACATACGGTCGCTATCACGCAGTGGTTGGCCAAAATGAAGGAGGTCTAGGGACTCAAAGCCTAAGTTGACATGATGCGACAACAGGAGGTTGCCCTTAAAGAATGTATCTAGCCCTGACTCGATGAAGTGTTTAGCATATCTACAACTATTGAAGGCAAGCTCACACAAATGCAGGTAGTTTGTGTGACGGAGCAAGTAGTTGCAAATGAGACGGATACCTCAGCGGCTCATGTGGAAAGGGTACAAAGATTCGTAGCCGCGTTTGCTGCAGACACAGGCGAGATGCAAAATTTGCTGACCGACCTATGTGCAAATATTCGCGACCCAGTTGAGTGACTCGGGACGAGTCACGTGATTATGTTGGGGGGCTGTTGGGTAGCGGAAGTCCTGCGCAATGGGTATGGGGTGTGAAGCCCATAATTTTGGGTAAGAGCAGGGTAAAGACTTTGCGAGATGAGCGGAGTACGATTTGTAATAAGTCAAAGTCAAAAGGGTAGTCCACCCAAAAATAATGTAAAGGAATGTAAGTTGAGTCAGCTCGCCTATGAATTGCGGTCCATAGAAAGGTATAAATAGAGCGAGGCTCTATGGGTAGAGTAGCTAAGTTTTGGTATAATTTTAAGATCTGATATGTAATGGGTGTCTAATAAGAGCATTCTAAAAGCATCTGTAAGTCTGAGTCGGGTGTTTGGGTAGAGGATAGAGGCTCTGCAGCTGTGTGTGCAGAGGCCTCAAAGAGTCCGCAGCTCTGTGCATGGACCCTTGCAGCTGAGTGCGCAGGGCGGATCTGGATGTAAGGGTGATAAATGGAAATAAAGATAAGTTTCTTTTGCATTCTGTGTTAATCGCAACTATGTCCTTTTATGATTAATGAAACTGTTTTGGTCTACGCGCATATGCTTATTGAATACTTGTGAATCGGGTTTAATCTTAATATGCGAATTGAACGAAAGTAATAAATTTTTTCTTAAAGACCCTAGTAAAAGTTCTGTGTTGAAATACTTCATTCACTAGATTAGATCCGTAGATTGCGTGAGGTACTTAGGATCCATGCAAATTAAAGCATAGTGCGAGGCAATAGAATGGAGTGTGAAGCCTCCGAACCACATCTAGACATCCCAAGGGTGCGGAAACCCGGTTCCAGCACCCTCCCCTGATACATCAAGTGAGACCTCAGTCCGCGCTTCACGGGCTGTTGTCGAAAGGGTCGGTAGCTGTGGGATTTGCTTGGCTAAATAATTCTTCTGAACTTGGGTCAGTCCTATATAAGGCAACAATTCCATTTTTGGATGAAATAAAATTTATTACCAGCTCCTAACCCACTAATTGTAGGGTTTGTCCAACTTTGAAATAGATTATAACTTTGACTCGTAATGGAAAAAGGCATTGATCCCAAAGTTGGATTAGAATGTGATATATGACCACCCCTAAACAGAAAACCCTGAAAAGAAGCTGATCCACTTGCCATGGATGTGGAGGCAGCTAATGGAATACTTAAAGGAACTGAAGGAATCGCACTAGTTAGCATTCCAAAGGGGAAAAAACCAATGCCAAAGGCAATAGCTTGAGAACTTCCACTCAAAGATGGAATGGAAGTAGAATCAAATATAGCAGTGTTAGGAGTAACAGAAGGTAGATAAATTGTTCCTCCTCCTTATACAGATACAAGTGTTTGCATACTCGTAGCACTTGTAATGAATGCCATGCTTCCAGCAGTGGTCATCGAAGGAAAAGATCGATATAGACCTGGGCTCCAAGGCCTGTTGGTTGGAGTCCCGACGTATAATAAAATGTCTAGATAATTAGGAGGAAGAGGAGAATTAGGAGCTGAAATAAACTCAGAAAGCTCTTCAACCTCAATATTTTCTTTCGACTAGAAGAGGAATCGAGAAAGAACTGGAGTATTCCTCTCTAACTCTCTACTTGTACCAAGTCTATCTGTGAATCAATAACTACAACAGGAGGATCAATCTCCGATTCAATTGCTACCATCGGTTGAAAACCACTAGCAGGATTGCTCCTATGCCTTTGAGGATAAGGCTCAAGACTCGTAGGTGATAGCCCATGAAGTCTCCTAGACTGATGAGCCAGTATATCAACCACTTTGAATTATTTTAAAGAGATATACTTAAGGACTCAAAAAATTGTAAAGCTAGGCCAAATAGGAGAAAAGAGCACTCTTTAAAAGTCCCTAAAGATACAAGCAACCAAACAACTTTCAAGTATTTCTACTCTGGGTGATTAGGACCAGACACCAAAATACAAGGAAGTCAAAATTAGGGGCGTTCCGAAAATATTCTAGGGTAATTATGCCCCATGCCTACTAGCGAAGGTATTAAAAGCAGTTATGTTGATCTCCAGATAATAGCCTTTGCCGGTGCAAGAACCCAAGCTTAGCAAGGGTACCCTCCAAAAGTACTGCTAAACATGATGCAATGTCAGCCTCAGGTGCCACAGGATTCCCCTTCGCAACCACCTATGCGATCCTTAGGAAAGGAAACTATGGATACCAACTCGTATCAAAAGCCGGGTAGAATAGTCATTAGGTAGGATCAAACAAGTAGGAGAGGGGGTATCTCTCTTCCTTGTCTTCACTCTCCCTCGTGCTTAACTCCTAGTCATGGAGCTTTCCCAGTCTTTCTAATAATATATGGTTTCACTCTTTATTCAACTTCTAAGTTTTGTAATTTGAGTGGCCTTGGAGAGTTAACTCTCCACTCACCTATTCCAAGGTCCTAATGAACCTAAACTTGTTGGTGTTTATTAATGACAACAATAAAAGTTCTAGTTCATTTTATTAGATCGCTTGATTTTATATAGCTATTCTTTAAGTCAGGGGGAATTACGAGAGTGAAACTGATGATGTTTTATGACACAAAAGAAATCAATAGAAAACTAACTATATGGATGCAGTAATTTTCTTCGATGAAGAGTAATTTTCTTTCTGAGCTAATCCACACACACCCAAAATCTAAAAAAACTAAGAATGCTTTAAAATGCAAACTAACCTAATTCAAGTCAAAATGATGATGCAAGATCCTAAATAACACTCACAAGAAAATGTGGTTCTTTATAGAGACAATAAGCCAATTTGAAAATGAAGAGGGAAAAAAATTAAAAAAAATCTCTCTCTAAAGTAAGGAGAACAAATTGCAAAAGATCACAATTCGCTTCTCAACAACAAAACAAAAGAAACCATAAACCAAAAGCTTGGAAAAAGAAAAACAAAAAGCAATGTTTTTGTGTTTTTTCTTTTAAGGAAACAAAAGAAACTTTTTGAGGTCACAAAAGTACTACTAAAATTCGAAAGATCAAGAAATAAGTACAAGGAGTCTTCCAATCTCACAAGTTATAAAACTCATGAATAAATGAAGAAAGACTAAAAACTTGTACAAACTGATCCGAACAACAACAAAATATTTCGACAAACCAAAAAAATGTCAAGAAATAAATACTTTCAAACTTGCCAAAAAGACTAAAAAATGCACGAAAAGCAACAAGGCCATAAAACAAGGAAAATCAAAGCAAGGGAATTTGAAATTTGGGCTGAAAATGAAATCAAAACCAATTTCTTGTTCTAGAAAACTAGAACATCCAAGAACTTCAAAAAGAAGCCTTGAACCCAAGACACAAACTAAAAACTTTCTTAAGAAGCAATCCTAGGCCAAAGAATACATTTTAGTGAGAAGGAGATTTTGAAAAAGAAAGCTTGTAGGAAAACTGAGTTCTCTAGACAACAGATCACCATACAATAGGATAAAACACCAGGCAATAGACCTAACTAGGAAAAATATTTGAAAAAACAATTCAAAAAATTGCATACGTGACTGTGTAAAGACACATAAGCATACATATGTGTTTCTAATACAAGAAACTCACGTATACACAAGTCTGCTTGAAGAAACCTACATGTATACGCGACTGTAACCTAAGAAAACAACGTATACAAAGCTTAATTAGGAAAAAACAAAAATCAAAGTCCGATTAAGAAGATCAGACTTGATGCCTTAGACGCTAATGGATCAAACAACACTGTAAAAGCAAGCAATCAAGAAATTGAACCCTGATTGAGAAAAAACAACCCAAACTAGGAATAACAAGAATGTTTTCCCCATCAGAGTCTCCAATTCTGTTGTGGGTGAGACCACCCTAGGGTCTTGAGTTGAGGACCCCAACAAAGCGGAGGGCAAACCACAACAAGAAATGCTCAAGCAATTAACCTAAATGCTTATTCTACTAAATCATGTAAGAATGTCCTTACCCAGGAGTCCTACGTTTGAGTAGATCCCGCAGGGTGCAAACCCTCAGCTTCTCTTGATATCTTCGAAACCTAAAAATTATTCAAATGAAACATATACAGCAGTAGAAACATAAAGCATGTTCATGATATTAACTTTAAATCATATAAATGAATGAACAATTATGCATCAATGTAAAATTCATAAACGATTACAATATAAATAGATGCATAAACACATTTAATATCGGAAATAGAATAACATTCCTTTATTGAAGTTAGCTACAAGTAAAATGGATAAATATGAGATAAGTCCTTCTCTGGCTCCAAGCGGAATTGTCCTCCAGATTCGTCCTTTCCTGACCTCAGCAATCTTCCTCCATCACTAGTACAAGGATATCTTCAAGAAAGATGAAGGATATCTCCAACAAGGAAACAAGGGTTTCCTGAAGCTTTTGGGAGTGCAGGAGGCACAAGGATTTTGTCAGACTCGATCAGGGATAATATCACTATAGTATCAATATCTCATATCTTCTCCCTTAAGGCCTTCCCATGGAGGTTTATTTTTACTTCTCCAAATTAGTTTTTTCAGTTGGGAAACAGTTGGGCCACGAGCAATAGGAGGTGAGTAACAGATAAAACCCATGAAATCCGCCCAAAATTAAGGAAATTTAATTTTTTAAAGTGTTTTAACATATGTATGTGGGTTGGGTACATGCTGACCCACATGTACACGCTTTTACCACAGGGAAAAGTAGCGTATAGGGAATAAAACATAGTTTTTTAAATTTTGGACCAAGTCTGGAAGGAGGGTTGCCATAGGCCATAATCAAAGCACCAGATCTACCAAGAGTGGTAAATGGTGTTATAACATGTCTGTGATGATGAATGCCCAAGTGCATCAAACGATCTTTGAGTTTCTCAAGAATATTCTAATTTGAAATATTTAGATCTTCAATCTGATTTGGTCAAAGAAGATGTTCTTATGGAAAATTCTTCTTCACCTCACTATCCCTTGTGCTCTACTGTTTGTAATGGATTAACTTGTGAAGAATACACTCCAATCTCTTCAAGTTCATCATATAATGCATTAAATTATGGATTGACACAGTGTAGTGAGGTTATCCATAATGAAGAAGAAAGAATTGAGGTCATCAAGTATCCATTCTAGTGATGCATGAAGAAAATACTTTTGTTAAGGTTAATCATGAGATTTGTCTAGTATATCCATCCTTAGATGTGCAATTAGAAGAACTTTATGACTTGGGCAATATATTTGTTGAAGTTGATGAATTTGATCAAATCAGTGATGTAGATGGCTTCCATATAGATAGTAGTGATCTTATGAAAATTATTAGTAGTAGCTATCCACACAGCATGCATGATCTCATTCAATCTTCAAAATGCCATTCCATAATCCTTGAAAGTTCTGGGACTTATTAGGAATTTGAGGCACTTCAACTTTCGTTGATAGTTATGTCAGGTTCTCGTAATACTAATAGGATCTCTAAACTAAGTTAGATATGGATTTTCTCATAAAATTATTTTCTTTGCATGGTTTCACTGAATGAAAATTCCTTCTTGGAATATCTTCAGTATTTTGGACATAGCTCTTTTGAATTTCAAGATTTAGTTTCTGATTGAATTAAGGATTCTATTTAAGTTGTTTCATATTCATGCAAATATCTTGTATCAAACTCAGGTTTGGAGTGTATGTATTTCATGGACACACAAAGCTGTGAAGCTCATCATTTTAAATATTATCATTGGTTGAAGGATTCATGCTTATCAGATACATCTGAAAATAATCATCTCCTAGTTTTTCTTGTGAATGTTACAATGCTAATCATTTTCTTCATGACATCAAATATCCTCTTAAATGTTAGTGAATGCATGAGTTTTTTGTTGAATCAAGTTCCTCTTTTTCATCTATTGCATCTTGACTGGTTTCATGTATTTTCTATACTGACGTTCATTTTCAATTCTTTTGATGATTGTGATGCTAATTTAGTTTGTAACTAAGTACAAGGAAGTGGTTTGTCATGTTCAACATTTGAGGAAGATGATTATGTTGTTCAAAGCATTTACAAAGATCTTAAAAATAATCTATATTTGTTGTCTACTAACTAAGAATCTTATTCCTTAATCAATCCATCTAATCATAAAGCTAGTTCTAGTGACTGCTATTCCACTAATCATTTTCCTACCAGTATATCGAATGATAATTTATTTACATCAATTGACCTATGTTGTTTGTCATCCCACGATTTAGATACTTGTCAAGCAGTTGAGGTACTTCAACCTTCGCTAATGGTTATGTCAGGTCCTCACTATCTTGACAAGCCTTTTGAATATGATTAGATTCATTTTCCCTTACAAGATTCTCATCCTAACTCCATTTCATTAATTGAAAATTCATCTTCTCATGGGTTTCAGGGTTTTCAAGAGGATGGTTTTGAATTTCATGACCAAATCTATGTCTAGTTGGAAGCATCTTACTTAAAAAGCCCTTATGCTGACAATAAGCTTCGATCTTTCCTAATTCTTGCTAAGCAAGATAACATATATGAAGGTGCATTCACATTAAGATTTCGAGGTTTTTTTCATTGTTCTTCTAATCGAAAAGGTAAGGTTGTAGCTTGGTTAAGGATTGCACATATTTCTACATCTAGAAAATACCTTCACTCTTTTGTGCAATCTATTCAAGTTCTTATCCTTCCTTTTGTACATTATTATATATCGGTTTTAATTAGTGTTATCTTGGTGTTTGCAGGTCAAGAGCAGTTACAATGGTTACATTGGAAGTTTCATTACACTTGACCCTGAACTTCTAGTTGGTTAGGTTAGGAGTAGGTCCAGTTGTATTCCAGATTCCTTTTTCGCTCATCCTGCACTCACTCTCCATCTAGTCTCTGCATTCCTTTTGTTTTCTTATTTTGTCTTGCATGTTGTTTTTTAAGTTCAATCCTCCATTTGATTTGTCTGTTTGGTCTTGTGTCCTTTTTTGTCTTGTATTTTCATTTATGTTTTGTTTAATAAAAATTTACATGAAAGATAATCCTTTTGGCTCAAAAGATGATGTGGCAAAGATTTAAAAGGGAAATTGTGATGACGAACAAATCTTGGAAAATCTATCATCCTTTTCTCTATTTGGGTTTACATATCTATTAAAGGCAATGATGTCTAAATGGAAAATACAATCCATTCGAATGGAAAGCCTTTGGTCTAACTATGAAGCTGTATCTTTATTAGGATATTGATTCTAAATCTTCCTTGTATTAAATGGTGTTTCAACATGTCAACTCAACTGAGTAGAGAAGGGAAAGGATAAAACTTAAAACTAGCATATTAAATTTAGTCATCATTCAAGTCCCTTAAACAAGGAACCAATCTCTATTTCAAATTAAATAAGTCGGGATCCCTCTTCCACCTTTAAATAAATATGTGACTTTGTACATTCTATTAGTAACTAAATAAAAGAGGTGAAGATGAGAAAGGCTTTCTGTGTAAAGAGGTGAAGCAAGCAACTTCTCTGGGGTACTAAACAAGCCTACTAGAAATGAAGCAATACTTGTGTTTCCTTGAGATGACTCACCGGGGTACTGAATAAGATCACTGGTAGTGGATCAAAACCAAGGAATGTGCTTAACTCTGATTATCAAAATCTCGGTACACTTATTATCCTTCTCCTTGATCGAAATAGTTGAGTTATGACTAGTCTCATGTTAATGTGTTTAAAGATAGGAAAGGAAAATAAGAGATAATGTCTTTAACCAGGATAAGTGGCAAGGCCAAGGTAATTTATATGGTGAATCAATATTTCATTAAAGACTAATACTTTGCACTTAAAGGTAAGATCTGGACAGACAAGCTGAAGTTCTACCAGTGCATTGACAAGTATTGACAATGCGATCAACACGCTCCAAAATTTTGGCTACACTTGAATTTTGGAGCCTACTAAGGATCTTATGGTCAGTTGTTCTATGGTCACTTCATTTTCATTTGATGTTGTGCTAAGTGTTTTCCTAGTTTTAAGTGTCAAACTCACTTGCTCACACATGTTCAACCTTTGATGAATTCATAAGTGCACTTCTTTTATGCAAGCTTGAACAGGAATAACATAATTCATCAAGACAATGCTTGCGTAATGTTCAACCTATATTGATAGTTATTTCACACTCTCTATTGACAGTATCCCTCACTTTGATTGCAATTGTACTTCTATTTCGGTGATTTTTCCCAACTATTTCTTTTATGCACCTTTACTTTCACAAGTGTTGCTTTCACATTTGCGATTTTCATTTTTGCATGCACTTACTTTAACAAGTGTCGTTTTCATGTTATCTTTGCTCGAACATGTGTCACTTTCAATTTCTTTATCATTTGCAAGTGTCTTTTTCATGTTTTCTTACTATTGCAAGTGTCATTTCTAATTATTTTTAGTCTCGTATGTGTCGCACCTTTACACACCACTTGATTTAGTTCTAGCACACTCTTCTGCATTAAATGGTCCCACATATCATAAGGGTATGTAATAGACACATTCCTACAACTTAGCACACTTTTTGGTCACGGTCAACACTTTTTTTGCAACTTGTATTCTAAGTGTTGTAATATGTCATTTTAATTGTCGCACTTAGAAATAAGTGTTACTTTGTTGTCATTTCAAGGTGTGATTGATGTTCATGAGTCTTATGAATTCCTGTGGCTTATATTGATGGATTTCATGTGTGTGATCCATGTTTCAGTCTTGTTCATATGATTTTCCCTTTCTTACTCGACTAATCTCACACTTAGCTATTTTGGAGCTCTTCATGGTCCTACTACCCATTGCAAGTTATGAAAGCTTCAATCCTTCCCTTGGTGATGAGCACAACCTATTCATGAGCCTCATTGATCATATCTATTCCTCCCAGACTTGTGCACTAAGCCCTCTTCAAGCTCATCCCCTATGTATGCACATGAAATAACTTCAAAGAATAGTTGCCTAAGCCTTCTTTCTCATACTACTCACTACACTGAGTTTTGAGAAATTATTACTTGTATAGTGCATCGTGAATTTATAGTGGTCCTCTATAAAATAAAACTACACCATAGAAGGTGTCCTCCCTCTCACAGTGAAATAAACATCTCCTGGGCAAAGTGACTTACCTTTTGCTACTTATCTCAGTGAACTCAATTTCCTCTTACAAACAAACCCTACAGAAGAAAATTGTGCTAGAAAAGGGCCTAGATCACATTTATGGTAAATAGTGGGCCACTTTTGTGGAAAAGTACATTTTCCCCAAGCCTCTCCTTCCCTCTCAATGCATAACACAGTTCTAACCAACAATGACTCAACTCTTAGCCACTAGACTTGCCTAGTGTGTTGAAGACTTGCTGAGGCATCTCCCTCCTAGTGAATGGCACATTTTCAGTAGAAAATGGACCACTGTTGAGGAAAACGATTCTACCCTTTAGGTCTCACCTTCCTTCCTAGCATATGGCACAATAACAATGCTTAGTATTTCCCTCAGTATTGATTGTGGTACCTCTCTGCACCCAAGACTTGTCCTGTCTTTCCCTCTCACCACATGGTGTAGTCCTAGAGCACAGTGAGGTCTCCTCTCAATCACTATCAAGTCAAACTATGCTCTCACTTCCTTCTCCTCCCTTGATCCTAGCGTAAAGCAAAATTCTAGCCAACAAGCCCATAACCTCTATCCCTTGTACTTTCCCACTACTTTGGACCTTGAAGATCCCCTACTCATAGTGCATGGCATAGTTTTAGTGAACAAAGGTGCTTTCCTAAGCCATTGTTGGGCTCAACTCCGCCTTCCTCATCAAACCCTTCATTCTCAATCCTTTCAAAACCCTATCACAAGCAACTTCTTCCATGAGAAAGGTAGGGATAGAATAGATGGTTTTTCAGACCGATATTACCTTGTCATGAGTGATATTCATTGGGAGGTGTACCATCTCAACATGACAAGGTGATTGTTGGGTCCCTATAATACTAGTGATTACCCCATTACTATTGTAGTTGTACCCCTTATTAATATTGTTGTGCCCCTATTATCCCCATATTGTTATTACTATGCCCCATAGAATCCCTCTATTGTTATTTTTGTGGCTTTATATTATTATTGTTAGTTCGGCTGGGTTATATTGTGACTCCTTAGACTCCTATATATAGAAAGGAGGTTTTGTCATTTGAATCATCCAAGAATTGTTCATTTATGTAATGTAAAAGAGGTTGCCCCCTCGAAGAGGCTGAATTCTAAGGCGTTGATCTATCTTTTCTATCTTTTTCTTGAGTTGGTTTCATAACATTTGGTATCAGAGCTTTGGATTCTAGGGTTTCGCTGCTCCAAACAGGTCATCATGGCATTTTCACTATAAATTTTTTTCTGCGATGTTTCAGAAGTTTAAAAAAAAAACCCATTTGAGAAGAAATCGCGCTGAACCTCGGGTCCGAATTTTAGAGTTGTTCGCACTATATTTACAGAGATATGATCTAAGGAAGTTGGTCTTTTTGTAGACTCTTGAATTAAATTCCAAACAGGTGACTTGGGGAAAAGCGTCATAACTTTCTCTCTGGGGATCGAATTGAAATTTCGTAGAAAGTTTGATGGCAAGGATCCCGCAACATGGATATTACCGATGGAGCAATTTTTTGATCTCAATAATGTGAAAAACACACAAAAGGTACGTATTGCAACTTTATATTTGGAACCAAATCAGTTTGTATGGTATCAATGGCTTTTCTCTCGTAAAAAACTTTATCACTTGGGCAATTTTTATGGAAGAATTGATATCACATTATGAGGATACAAAAAGCAACACTTTTTTTAGCCAATTGATAAGTCTCAAACAAAAGGGTTCAATAGTGGAGCACATTGAGGAGTTCCAAAAATTGAACATAAGGATAAAAGATATTCTGGAGGAGCATAGGATTGATGTGTTCATAGGGTCTTTAAAGGATAATATCCAACATGATGTTCACCTTTGGGAACCTGATTCATTAGAGAAGGCATTCAGGTTAGCAAGAAAAATGGAAAGAAAAATTATGGCAACCAGGAAGCATACCACTCACAACTATAAAGACGGAAGTGTTTTTGCCGCTAGTCTTCCACAACCTATAAGGTTGACACCACAAAAATTGGAAGAAAAAAGAGCAAAAGGGCTTTGTTACAGTTGTGATAGCAAATACACTAAAGGTCATAAGTGTGCTGAGAAGAAATTGTTCTACATAGATTGTGAAGAGGAAGAAGAAAAGGAGCAAGAAAGGTCAAAAGAAGAGGATATACTCCAGGAATAAAGCCTAGATAAAGAAGAAATGAATCCGACCATATGTTGTAATGCATTGGCGGGAATTACCACTCCTCAAACCATCAAGATAGAAGAACAAATCAAGAATAAAAAGGTAATAGTGTTGATTGATTCAGGAAGTACCCACAATTTTATTCATTGTAAGGTAGCAAGAGAATTGAATTGCTTCTTATATCCAGCACCAGAGTGTCAAGTGATGGTTGCAAATGGAGGAACAATAAATTGCTTAGGAAAATGCCATAATATCAAGCTATCCATGGGAGAATATGTATTTACTAGCCCAATGCTTTCCATTCCAATGGGAGGTGCTGATGTTGTACTAGGAGTCCAATGGCTACAATCCTTGGGTATAATAGCTTTTAATTTTCAAGAACTTTTCATGAAATTTTCTGTGGAAGGAAAGGAAGTTGAATTAAGGAGTATTGCAGGGAAACCGGGAAAGATAATCAGCTCTAACGGTATGAAAAAGCTTCTAAAAAAGGAACAAAGAGGTGTAATTGCACAATTATGTTCGCTAGATGTGTCCACAGTGGAATCATCTATTTCTCTAGATCTCCAAAAAGTCTTGGACAATCATTCCAAGGTATTTGAGACTCCCAAAGGTATCCCACCTATTCGTGATCATGATCATGCTATTCATATGATTCCAGGAAGTGTTCCTCCAAACATCAGGCCGTACAGATATCCCTATGCCAAAAAGAGTGAAATTGAATGTATGGTTGTAGAAATGCTAGAGGCTGGTATAATTCAACCAAGTCAAAGTTCTTTCTATGCTCCAATCGTATTGGTGCACAAGAAGGATGGATCATGGCACATGTGTCTGGATTATAGGGAGCTCAAAAAGCTCACTATTAAAGATAAGTTTCCCATTCCTGTCATTGATGAATTACTGGATGAATTGCATGGATCAATTTACTTCACCAAGTTGGATCTTCATTCAGGATATCATCAAATCAGAATGAAGATTGAAGACATTCCGAAAACAACATTTAGAACTCATGAGGGTCATTATGAATTTTTGGTCATGCCTTTTGGCCTTACCAATGCACCTTCAACATTTCAAAGTTTGATGAATTCAATTTTCAAACCATTCCTTAGAACATTTGTGTTAGTATTTTTTGATGATATACTAATCTACAACAAGTCTTGGAAGGATCATGTTGAACATGTTGACAGGGTGCTACAACTATTGGAGGAGAAACAATTATATGCAAAAAGATCCAAATGTTTCTTTGGAGTACAAGAGGTGGAATATCTGGGTCATATTGTATCCCATGAAGGAGTTAAGGTAGACCCTAGCAAAATTAAAGCCATTAAGGAATGGAAAATTCCCACCTCCATAAAGCATCTGCGAGGATTTCTCGGGTTGACAGGGTATTATCGCAAGTTTGTTAAGAATTATGGAAGAATAGCAGCACCTCTAACAACATTATTGAAGAAAGATGCATTTTCATGGACTCCAGAAGCAACAAAGGCATTTGAACATCTTAAAGAGGCAATGTGCCAAGCATCGGTCTTAACTACACCGGACTTCAAAAAAACCTTTATTGTGGAATGTGATGCTTCAGGAAATGGAATTGGTGATGTTTTAATGCAAGATGAAAGACCCATTGCTTTTGAAAGTTGTCCAATCAAGGGAAAGTTTTTACACAAAGCTATTTATGAGAAGGAAATGTTGGCAATACTCCATGCACTTAACAAATGGTGACCCTACCTAATGGGAAGACACTTCAAGGTAAAAATGGATCATGATAGCCTTAAATACTTTTTATAACAAAGACTATCCTCTGAATAGCAACAAAAGTGGGTCACAAAGATGTTGGGTTATGACTTTGAAATCATCTACAAAAAAGGGAAGCAAAATGTGGTGGCAGATGCACTCTCAAGAAAGGATGAGGATGTGGAAGCATTGTTGTGCGCCATTTCTATTATCCAACGAGATTGGATAAACAAAGCAAGGGAGGAATGGAAGAATGATGAAGAAGTGTGGGCACTTATTTGAAAGTTACAACAAGATTCCAGTATGTCTGATACATTTAGCTGGAAAAATGATTCATTATGGTACAAAGATCGCTTATACCTCTATAAGAATTCCTAGCTAAAACAAAAGATTCTTATGGAATTGCACACTTCTCCCTTAGGAGGGCACTCAGGATTTTTAAAAACTTACCACAGGGTTAAGAAGGAAATTTTTTGGGATGGCCTTAAATCATATATTCAAAAGTTTGTGGCGGAATGTTTGGTTTGCCAACAAAATAAAGTTGAAACAATTAAGACACCGGGTCTATTACAACCTTTATCCATTCCAAGCAATGTTGGGAGGAGGTTTCAATGGATTTTATCACAGGTTTACCCAAGTCTGAGGGAAAGAGTGTCATCATGGTGGTAGTTGATAGACTTACCAAGTATGCACACTTTTGTGCATTATCACATCCATTTAAAGCCAGTACAGTTTCTACTGCATTTATGGAAACAATTCAAAAGCTACATGGAAACCCAAAGATTATTGTAAGTGACAGAGATCCCATTTTCACTGGAAATTTTTGGACAAAATTATTTTCTTGTCTTGGTACTCAGTTAGCTCATAGCTCATCTTATCATCTTCAATCTGATGGGAAAACTGAGATAGTAAACAAATGTTTGGAAGGATATCTTCGTTGCTTTGTATCTGATAAACAGACACAATGGGTCAAATGGTTGCCTCTAGCTGAATGGTGGTATAACACTTCCTTCCATACAGCAACAAAAATGACCCCATTTATGGCACTTTATGGGTATCAGCCACCAGCCATCACATCATATTTAAGAGAAAATTCTAAGGTTCAAGCAGTGGAATATCACATTGAACATCAACACGAAGTCCTCCAACTCTTAAAGGATAACCTCGTGTTGGCACAGAATAGAATGAAACAACAAGCAGATCAACATCGTAGCGAAAGAAGTTTTGATGTAGGTGATTGGGTATTCCTACGGCTACAATCATATAAGCAAATGTCCCTCAAGCAAGCTAAGAAGGATAATAAATTATCACCAAAGTATTATGGTGCATACAAGGTGTTGCAAAAGATTGGTACTATGGCATACAAATTGGAGCTTCCTGCAGCTTCTCGATTGCACCCAGTTTTCCATGTTTCATGTTTAAAGAAGGTTATAGGCGACAAGCTCCCAGTTCAAACAATATTGCTAGAACTTGACAAGGAAGGAAAAATTATATTGGAACCGGAAGCAGTCACAGAAACAAGAACTCGACAGCTACGAAATCGATCAATTTCGGAGTATCTTATCAAGTGGAAGAACTTATCCGCTGAAGATTCCACATGGGAGGATGAGAATTTTATACAAAAGCATCCAGAACTTCTCAAGCGTTGAGGACAACACTTTTTTGAAGGAGAGGGGCATGTTGGGTCCCTATAATACTAGTGATTACCCCATTACTATTGTAGTTGTACCCCTTATTAATATTGTTGTGCCCCTATTATCCCCATATTGTTATTACTGTGCCCCATAGAATCCCTCTATTGTTATTTTTGTGGCTTTATATTATTATTGTTAGGTCGGCTGGGTTATATTGTGACTCCTTAGACTCATATATATAGAAAGGAGGTTTTGTCATTTGAATCATCCAAGAATTGTTCATTTATGTAATGTAAAGGAGGTTGCCCCCTCGAAGAGGCTGAATTCTAAGGCGTTGATCTATCTTTTTCTTGAGCTGGTTTCATAACAGTGATGATCAAGGAATATGTCAAGGAGAATGAACAGAGAAGCACTTGCAGAGAAGGAGCATAAAGAATAAGCATTATGAATACATGAAGCAGATCTTGGACCATGATAGAATGAAGACATTGCATGATAACTCAAAAGGTCTTGATGATGATATAAGACCCTTTGGAGGGTGGAGATGAAGAACAAAACACATCTTTCATGAATATTGAAGACAAAGTAGCAAAGGGAGTAGCTTGGCATTGCCACATCATCATGGAGTTCAATGTCATCATTATGAAGATGTGACTTGAACAAGTGTCATCACAATGTCATATGTCTCCATGTGTCTTGCCACATCATCATGTGGAGTGTAATGCTGTATTTTGAAAGAAAATGACAAACTGTAAATGTGTGGAAGTATAAGAGTCACATGTGGAATATGAAAAATTATATGTGGACAAACGAGTTAAATAGAAGTTTTAAGGTCATATTAGAAGTCCAATAGTCATGAGGGTAGTTCAAGAGTCATGGGGATATGAAAGGTCATTCCTCTTGTTATAAAGAAACCTCATAACTCAAACCAGGGGATTTTAGAGGCTTAGGTTTTGGAAAGCTAGATTTAGCTTCTCTGATTTGACATAAGAGTGAAGATCATTCCTTGGAGAAGTAAGAAGAGACTTAATGTTCCACTATTGGACCTAGTGGCTCACCATTGTAACTATGTAGTTGGATCTTTCACCTAATAATTGAAGCTCATTGAGCCGACACACTTCCATGCATATATTGTGAATGTTTTAAGACTATTCTTTAGATGTTTGCAGTATATGATGACATTCTTTTGTGCTAAAGAATTTACATTATTTCTGTGGCTTTGATGCTTATCTCTTGAATGTATGTTGTATTTTCTTTCATGAATCATTGTTATCTTGTGAAATAATTTGTTGGTTGATCAATGAATCTTTCCTTACTCTCGTGTGTCTCTCTTAGGATAGTACTATTACTTTCCTTCTAAAGACTCACTTTTGTCTCACCTCTCATGAAGGCCTCCTTTTACACATTGCAATTGGTGTTTCATAGTGTCAAATTACTTGCTAATTTCAAAGGTTATGTGTTAATATGGCCAAGAAAAACCTTAAGTTATGGTGGTCGGGTTGACACTCTAGATGGGGTTCCTACTCCAAACCATTTGAGTTCTAATTGGGACTTCACATCAAAGAGACCCCCTATATGTTGGCAGTATCCAACACCATCAACACTAGTGTAACTAGTCAATTCCAAAAGGCATCAATTCATGATAAACATTAATACATCTCACATTACCAAAGATTAAAAAAATCATAAAAATTAACTAAATTATAAATTTATTATTATATTATTATTAATTATAAAAATAATTAATATATGAGTTAAACATATATAAATTTAAAAAAACATGTCAAAAGTTTTTTAGTATGGAGATTCATCCCAATTTATCAAGGATATTCTTAATATATAAATAGACTTTTTTAGAATACCATGGGCCAATATCTCCTCGATGAGGGTGTTATTCGAGGTTAATGGGGGAGTTGGGGATTGTGCCTGCCACCCCATGGAAAGGTTAGTAATAAATGATAAGGGTGGTGTGACCATCCTTATTCATGCTTAAGCATGAAATCCTATGTTATCACTCATCCCATGGCATATAGACCATGAAGAGGGAAAGAAGGGAGTCAAGACCATGGGAGTAATGGATTTTTCAAAAAAAATCTCGGGGTTTTGAGAAAGATGGCTTAGTCTAATGCATGGAAAAATTCCACGGTGGTAGAAACGACTGGTTTCATCTATATTAGGGCATCAATTAGTGGCCTAGCCATGAAATGATGGGGTGTTATGATATTATTAGACAGATGCATAGTGTGGGTTATTTAGAGAGAATTTTGTTGTGGTCTTGATGAGGATTGGAAATAAGAAAATCTGCTAGAAAATTTGTACACTCCCTGGACATCAACCTCTACAGCTTGGATAATGTCAGGGTTGTTGGGTCGTAGGTCTACTATTCAACTAGTTGTTCTCATCATGGGAAGGTTAGCGCATTCTGGGTAACTCTAAATTACTTTCATACTTATCAACTTGATGCTAGTATTGTGCCTGACATTTGTTTTTACTTCCGAGTTTGTTTTCTGGTGATTAATTCTAGAGTGGGAATCTTGCGTTGGCTTTGATCTTATATATTCAGGTTAATTCTAAGCCTAGGGTTCTACCTAGGCTCTGGGCTGATATTATAATGCCAATTTATTGTAATCATAATTACTAGTCTTGATATAGTTTTTACCGTTGCGTATTTCTATACTACAATTAGGTCTTTCCCTCTATATGCCTTTTTATTTTGATTCTGTTGAAATTCTTGATTGTGAGTTACTTGGTTTCCAATTTCTTGCCACCTATCTAGCTCAATGTTGTGGTTAGGAGGTTACACTTGTCTACCAGCATGCATCACTAATGTATGAGGAGTCATCATAAGGGGGGGCAAGATAGTAGGCCTCAAGGTTACACTTCATCAAACTCTTAATTCATGTTATGTTTTCTTACTGAGCCGTGTTTTGGGATTTGATGGTTGATACTATTATTATGATTAAGTTGTTAATGTGTTAGAATTTTGGAACAATTACTCTATGGGTAGGTGGTTAAAAATATTTGGTTTCCCTTTGAGCAAGTTGAGAGCACCTACCAAAAAACATGTTTATGATGGACATATGACTAATGTACATGGTTGAAATGATTTTGTGAGGCAATACAACACCAACTTACATTTTTATTTACCATGGGCCAATACCATGGCTTATCAATACCATATTCCTAAAAACCATAACTCGTTCCATATGATACTTATTTATATGCCTTTTTTTTAATTAATCAATTTAATTAAATGGGTAGAAAGGGCATAGCTACTTTTGAGATAAGTTTCAAACTTTAATCTATAATTACTACTAAGAGTGTTCTAGAATATAATGTGGACGTTAAATCTCTACCATCCACCTAATTAAATTAAAATTATGGAACTCCTATTCCAAAATAGACATGCTTATTGACAAAATAAACACTAACTCAATGATATAAATTAAATGACTTGTAAACATAGATAAGCATCAATCCATAATAAACATCAAAACAATTACTTCATAATACATTTGACATTACTAAAATTAATAAAAATCATAAAAACTAACTAAATTATATATATATAAACAAACATGGAACAAGATTCTTAACTAAGAAGATTATTAAATAGGTTTTGTTACAATACTATGAGATGATACCAAGGATTATCAATACCATATGCCTAACCAACTAGCTAACTTCATATGAAATTTTTTAATCAATCAATTTAATTAAAATGACAAAAAATGCATAACTACTTTGGAGATAAATATCAATATTAGCTAATCCAAGTAGCTCAATGATTACTATTACCTTCCAAATATTTTCCAAGGATGAAATGATGCTTGTGATCGTACAAAAGAACTTACATTAACCGTTTAACTCAATCCTACAACAAGAAATCATTAATACTAAATCGAGAAGTAGAAAGAAATAAAAACAAGAGATGCATGTGAATAAGTAGTGAAAAGAAGGAAAGAAAATGATATGAAAGGGCTCTGAGGCTCCTGGGATGGCCAAGCCCAAGGAAACTCAAAGACCTATGGAGGAGAACAAGATTTAGAAGTTGAACATGACACCAATCTTTGTTAATTTCATCAATACAATTACATCCCTGCAAAAAAATACAATGGAGCTGCAAAAATATGATTTCTCTCCATAATAACACTAATATAAATCTATCCCTAGAGGTAAATTCAACTTGATACTTATAAAAAATGATTAGGAATCATTCCCCATAAATGGATGAAGCTTTCCCCACCAAAATCCCTTAATTAGTGGATCTGGTCCCCAATACTAGGAATCTACATTAAATGGTAGGGAACACATTCCTAGATTTTCTCAATCATTGGAGTTCCACAATCTCTACCATAATTCCATAATATCTTATTGATTTATTATTTATTATTGATCATCCTGTAGTAGGGAACAAGTCCCTAAATTATATCTTTGTCCAAATCTTCATAATCTGCCTAATATTCTTATAATATTCCACAAAAATAAATAATATTAGGCACAAATATCCAATTTTTCATAAACCTTCCTAATGAATATATTAAAGTTAAGAATAAGTTATATAATACATAAAGAGAGGTTTAATGTGTTGAAGGATGGTCATAGGCCTTAAACTATTGTTTAATTTAGAGGTATGAGCCTTAATTTATGTCTAATTCAGAGGCCCATCAATAACTCATCAACACTATGGCTAGTTCATGGTATTCACATTAAAAGAACATAAACAACCATTAAAATTTCCACCATTCAAGGGTTAAACCTTACTCATCGTTACTCAAGACTATGCATCAATAGGACATTACATTAGTACTTCATAGACATGTATAATATTCACATGTACAAGAGCATGAGGAAATACTTATATTATCAAATGAGTATGGAAACTGAGATTGGGACTAGAATTTTACACAAAAAACTTAGACAAGTTGTTGCCAATAATTTCTTGCAACTATCACCCTCAAGCCTAAATATAGATCTTTAGGAGGAGTGGTTATAGGATAAGACCAATGCTTCTCACTGAAACAAGGACTACAGAGGCCCAACAATCTCCACCCACTAGCTACTCATTGTAGTCAATTGAAAAAAGGGAATCTAGAGGTCCACGGGCCTCCACCCTTCAACTAATCAATGAAAAATATAGCTCTACTATTCTTAGGATGAAATCGGGAATCTAGAGGCTCAACTACCTCCACCCACTAGCCAAACAAGGGAATCTAGAGGCTCTCACCTCCACCCTTAAACGACCAAGGGAGTCTAAATGCTCTCACCTACACCCTCAAGAAACCAAGGGAATCCAGAGGCTCTCACCTCCACCCTTAATCAATAATGGAATCTAAAGGTTTGACACCTCCACCCTCAATTAACAAGGGAATCCAGAGGCTCCACGTCTCCACCCTCAGACAACCAAGGGAATCTAGAGGCCCGAAACCTCCACCCTCAAAGGAATTATATAGAGTAGTTCCACCCAATCTCAAGAATCTATGATTTAGTGTAAAAACCAAGAAACAAGTAGGGGAGGCTACAAAATCTCCTTACTAGGAATCCAAGGAAAAAACCTCCACCTAAGCCATCAAAGGAATCCAAGGTAAACCATCTCCACCCTCTAGCCATATGGGAAATCTAGATACTATTGTTCTCACCTTAAATATGTTCTTCCATCCTCTCAGTGCTTAACCAAAAGATTTCTCTTCTTTTTTCCCTCTTGTAACAATGCAAAGCTTCCAACATTCTTCTTTTGTTCTCTCTTCGTTCTCCCTCTGTAACATAGTTATCTCCTCTCCCTATGATATTCTCCTACATTCCACTCCCCCCTCTAGTAATCGATTACAAATCTATTTCTCTGTGACTCTCTGTTGCGGTGGTTCCCTTTCGATTCGTCGTGGGAATATGATATGACCACATTTTCCTTCCACTTTCGTTTGATGGACTTGGTTTGTTAGACCTGCCAGTGTAGCCCATGCTACCTCATAATTTTTTTCCTTTTTTTCTTAAGTTATTTCCAAACAATCGATGCTCCTGTCCTCATATCCAACTAAATTAATGCATGTAGTCATCCCCATTAAGGCCACTAGTTTACCCATTACTGATATGCATATTTCTTCCTTAGTCTCCCAAGAAACCTCCTCCTCAAACTCTGAAATATGTGTCCCATATTAGCCTTTTATATTTATATGTATACACACACACACAAAACAATATTACAATGTTTGTAAGAGGGTGAATTTTCCCAAAGGGCTTGTCACATTACCTAAATTAGATGTTTATATTTGTAATTTGGTAGTTGAGCTACCTAACTGCCATCAATTATGAGAAAATAATGGGAAGTGATACCAGATTGCTATATAGGTATGGGATATGTACCATTTGGAACCTTTTGAGTTGACCATGTATCCTAAGGACCTTGAATCCTCATACTGGGAGTGTGTGTGGGAGTAAGTGAAAAAGAGAGAGAATAAAAATGAGTAAAGAGTGTGTTGATATGTGACTTGTAGAGAGTGTGTGTGTGTGAACCTGAGTAACTCATGGAATGAAATAGAACCATACATGGATGCTCAGATTGTGGCTCTAACTAAAAGGTGACGGAAAAGTCCTTCTAAGATGCAACAATCCATGTGGAATTACATTTTGTTTGATTTTCTTGGGAAGTTTGTGTGGAGGCTTTCAATCTGATCTATAGGGACATAATGAATTGTTGAGAAGGCTTGTTGGATCTATGCACACAAGAATTAAGAAAAGGAAACTACTGAGGGATTGGAATATTAGAGAAGGAATCGTTTGTGCCATGTAGGTCTAGTGTGGAAACATTATGAAAGACAACATGACCTGGATCAATGGTTGAAAAACAACACCTTGAATTCTCATGTATGAAGGAAAATGGCCTTCATTTTTTATACCACATTGAATCCTTGATATTACTTGAGTGAGCATTCTTCTAAAAAAATTAGATCTGGATCGAGAGTGGCCATATGCAAGAAATTATAGCATAGTAGAGCCTATGGTTGGGTGGACAGTGGATCACCCTTCTTCAGTTTCCAACAATTTAATTAAAATGGATAAATGTATTTATTTTCTCTGTTATGAAAATGAAATTGTTCTTTAATGTTTCATGATTATTGCTATGCTAGATTCTTGAGTGTGTTTGAAATGACAAGCTTAAATTCATGGTGAATGGTGTTTGGTTAATTGTTGTAAATTCATTTACTAAGGAATTTTTTAAGAATAATAAATCTTATAATTATGTTCAGGCCAAGGGCCAGGTTGAAGCTGTGAACAAATCCTTTAAAGTCATCCTACAAAGGACGATTAACAAAGATAGGTCCAATTGGCACATCATTTTGTATCCAACACTTTGGGCATACCGGACATCAATTAAGACTTCCACTAGCTTTACTCCTTTTCAACTGGTTTATGGGTTGGAATATATCTTTCCTGTTGAAAGTGAAATTCCTTCTCTTAAACTAGCTATTGAACTTCTTCCAAAGATTTGTAGTCTCGAAGAGCACCTCGTTCATTTGGAGCATCTTGATGAGCAGCATCGAGATGCTGCCACAATAAACGAAGCCCACAAAAAGAGGGTAAAAACTAAATATGATAAAGTTGTCCATCCTAGAAATTTTTTTGAAGGTGACCTTATCCTGGTCGATGGTCAAGACAAAGATGCCTTGGGGGTAGTCAAGTTTAAGTCTATGTGGTACGGTGCCTTTATTGTCAAACGAGTTTTAAAAAAGGAAGCACATGAATTGATTGACTTTGAAGGAAACAAGTTGGTAGAGCCCAGAAATGGGCTCTACCTTAAGAAGTACTTTTCTTAGGCTTTGGCCGAGCAATTACTTGTTTGTATATACTGTATGTTTGTACATATATATCTATCAGTTTTAGTGATGTCGATGTTTTTGATCTTCTTTGGCAGGTATTGATGAACGATTCAATATATTTAGGGTTTGTCGATGGTGTGAGTAGGCATACTTGGAACCTTGATTCCGTAGCGTGGGTGATTTATTATCCATCAAGCCAGTTGATGGTTTCGAGAGTAGTATGTATTGATCCTGCTTCGAATAATATTTCCGAATATACTGTTGTTATTAATTTTCTATCCGAAGCAATATATCTTGATATTGATTCGTTAATGGTTTATTTAGATTCACAACTGATGGTATTTATCGAGTATGAGATCCCTATTTGTATCACCAATTTTTGAGAGTGTGATTGTTGCAATGATCATCTGGTTATATCACATTTGTTCACGTTCCATGATCAGGAAATTCCTTAGCAGATTCTATTGCTAATCAAGCATTAGATTGGCATATAAATCTTTCAACAAATTAAAAAACATAAAAAATAATCGAAATATCATCTATATATATGATCATCATAAAATCGTCTGTATATAGATAGAGTGTTTGTGTCCAAAATAATATACAAAAATTCGAGACAAAATGCCCTACAAAATTTGGGCTTATGCCCATCATCATGTCTAATCATAAAAGGATCTGATCATCTATCTATCTAGCTCAGGATGAGAAGCTAGAAAATAAACAACAACATTGGCCACATGTTGAAATAGTCACACCCAGTCCCTTAGGTTTTTCTTTTATTGGAAGGGATATTCATTCACATGAATTTTGGCCATTCCAAGCAATCCCCATGGACTCATTAATGCTTTGGATGAATGATCTGGCTGGTACTCCTACCACGTGACGCTGCATCTCCCCCAGTAAGTCCTCTATGGCTATCATGGGTACTTGGTGAGTCAGTCTCACCAAGTTCCTCTAAACTGCATGGAGAACTCTCTTAGTCTCAGCTACTGCCCCTTCAACATCTCTTCCACGATGCCTATGTTGAGGAAATCCATCAAGTCTCACTAGTCATACATCTGAAACATGATCAATATATTTTGTAAGTGTCTTATCTCATCAAAAATATTTTTAATTCATTTATATTGAAAATCCAAAAATTAAAAACTTGAAAATTAAAAAATTAAAAAATCATTTATACCTATGGCACCCCATGCTGCATTTGGTGGCAATACTAGATCCATATCTTGAAAATCCATTCCGACATAGGGGTAGCCATCAATTGCAATGACTTGTTGATCCCACCAAAGGAAAAACTCATCATCAAAAGTCATCCTGGGGACCTCATCAGCCCCTAGGCATTTCAACAAGTCGGCCCATCTTCCCATCCATGGATCCCTCAGGCTACTGATGGTCGATAATACCTTGGGACGAAGCCTAGGTAATTTCTTAAAGAAGAACAAGCATAAGATAGTGAGATATCCAAAATTCTTTGTCTGACCCTTCTGTATGGAGGTGAGTTGGTTTTTCATGTTGGTCAACAGAGGTGTGCACCAATCAAACACTGTAGTGAGACATTCCACTACTAGGCTCATGGATACATGTGAGGCCTAATGTAAAGCAACAGAACCATTTACCCTAGTGATGGTAAACAGTAGGATTTTCAAGGATAAACTCTCTATGTGATTGATTGGAATCTGACTTCCAACCTTTTCAGGATGACCAGGACAGTATATGTGGATGTAGTCTTCTACACTAAGACTACCTCTCGTCCTTCCAGTAGAATGCACTATCTCTCCCCTTTGAGAAAGAACGGTAATGAATTAATATCTTCTATCTCAATCCTTAGGGGCATCTGATCAAGCATCATCTTCTACACTCTAGTTTTGAGTTAGCAACTCAAGCAATCGAGTATTCGCCTTCATGTTTGGCATTTTAAAGAATTTTAACAAGCCACAACCTCTCAATGCATCTATGTCACTTTGATCTTCCATCACTTGGTTATCAATGGCACTATGCTCCCTTTCACACCAAGTAATTGTCATCCTGCCCAAAAAGATGTTTCAAATCATTAAATTCATGTTTAATTTTTTTTTTCTCGTGCACATGCGGGTTCCCTTTTTACACAGTCGCGTGTATGGCCCTTGTATATGTGGGTTACCCATATTCAAATTGCGTGTATGCAGAGTTGAAATTTTAAACATATTTTCCTACGGCCAAAATTATGAAAAAACATCTAAAAAGTATAAAAAATGACTAAAAGCATGATTGAAGGGTTACCTGGAAGTTTTGGAGTGATTTGAATGGTTGAATTTGATAGAGGAAGTTTTTTAAAGTTTTTCTCCACAGCTCCTTGATCAAAACACGAATGAAAAAAATGTGAGTCCAAAAGTCCTTATATAGGTTGAAAAATGAAAATTATTTTTTTGAAATTTAATTTCTATCTTATGGAATTTTTGACCTTTTGGCTTGGAGTGTCGGGAATGGGTTATTTTTATAGGAAATGTTGGAGACTTCTTGGAGAAATCGCTTTGGTCACTTGACAGTAGACTCATCATGGAAAGTATCATTTTCTTACTGGCATATAGGTTCTAGGGAATACAACTCTCCACTGCATTGTGCATCCTAGCCTCCATATTGTGATATTTTTTCCATAGGGTCCACCCCATCGTATCTTGACTCATAAACCATTTTCACTTGTCGACTTTAAAATCATGACGCGATGGTAGATGTTATAGACATATTTGGGCACTGAAACCCCAATCACATATGTCGATAAGCCAAGGGCTCTTAAGCCCCTAAAAGTGTTGTTTCACACCCTAAAGGATCATGGTCAACTGATTACATCATTTTCTAGAAGTTCTCCTTGAAAAATCAATCAGAACTAGTCAAAACTGGACCATACAGATTGCTCCATGCTTAGGGTGCGATGCATACTAGTTGTTACACTGGCCAGGTGTGATGCATACTGAAAGAGCCTTCTGTGGGGTGCAATGGGTGAGAGTAGACAAATGGAAGAGACAGTTTGCTAAGTGGAAACCCATAGAATCTTCTAGAAACTTCTCATATGACACTCTCCTCTCTGAATTCGCCCAGGGATGAGTAAGAGATCATGAAATATCCAAGTAGAACCAAGAACTATCAGTGAAATGACACTAATCAAAAACCTAGAAGCTGACTCACCCCTCTGCAAATATCTATAAATGGATCCCTCAGCTGAGACATTTGGAGGCTGGAATTTTGTAATTTGTAAGGAAGTGTTGTTGGTTTCTCTTTGAGAAGAAACATTGTATTGTTGGGTTATATTGCTTTTCATGAGGTGAAGAGGGCTTTCATGCTAGGAGGATGATGCTGGATCAGACAGCTGGGTTGTAATCCTCTCTTCTACTTCTACTATTAATAAAGTTCTTTGAGTTTTCCTCCATATAATTGTGTATTTGTAAATCTTGTTACTTGTGGATGCAATTGTATGGTTAATGTATTTTTGATTCTGCATTGTTTATGATATCATAGATCTCGATGCTTTGATGGTGTGTTGTTGCTTTGCCTCTACATATATTCTCTAAAGCGGGGCAATACAGTAGAAATTGAAGTTGAAGTTATTGATGGAAACCTTGATTACAATATCCTACTGGGAAGGCCCTCGATTTATGCTATGGCTGCTGTTGTTTCAACATATTTTAGAAATATTGCATTTCCCTTCCAAGGTAGAATTACAATCGTTGACCAACTAACCTTTTTCCCCAAAAGTTCACAAGCTACGTGAAGCATTCCAATGATCCATGGAAGCTCTCAATCGCTTCAAAATGTCGGAGTAGGCCTCCTAAAATACCCTACCTTAATGGGTACTTTTGCTCTCCCACCTCCGAGTAATCTGGCAGAAGTGGCCACGGTGGAAACTTGTCATATGGTATCTTCTACATCAGCAAAGATTAAGAAGATTTTCGAACATTTTGTTAGCATGGATCATCGATAGGTATTGCCTCCAAGCCCCATAGAAATTTTGTAGCAATCAATTTTCTTGGCCTAGGCAGCAAACTCAAATCAACAATCATCAAGTGTTTGGATAGATAGGTCTCTAGAATATGGCACCTCTTCAGATCCTTGGTCACGTATACATTCTACAGACGAAGGAATCATTCAGTCAATGATGATAGGAGAAGAACCATGGGAAGATTACCACCATCATTCCCATCTTCAAGATAACGATGAAGATTATTCCAACGACCTTGATCATCCTTTAGTTTTTGATTTTCTATCAAATACTGTAAATATGGTGGATTCCAAGAAAAATCTAGCCAATATTGAAGAAACTATCGCCATAAATATCTCGCCCAAACCTAATGTTGTAGAGAATATTCATGTCGGAAAATCTTGCTATTCTTTAGAATTAGAAATATACTTCACTCTCTTTCGTGAATTCATAGATGTCTTTGCATGGTCATATGAAGAAATGGTAGGCATTGAATCGAGCATCGTTGAACGTGAAATCAATATGTATCCAGATGTCAAACCAGTACGACAATGGCTTCAATAGGTTCACCTAAAGAAAGCCACTGCCATCAAGGCAGAAGTTGAAAAACTTTTACATGCTAGTTTCATTTATCCTGTTCCTCTAACTGATTGGGTATCGAATATTGTTCCTGTGATGAGAAAGAAAGGAACAATTAGAGTGTGCGTCGATTACAGGGATGTAAATCAAGATTGTCCAAAGGACAACTACCCTACACCCTTCATCGACTAGATAATTGATGAATGCACTGGATGCGAAATCATTTCATTCATGGATGGATTTTCCGGATACAATCAAATAAACATCCACCCATAGGACCAATCGAAGACTACATTTATATGTCCGTGGGGCACATTCGCGTACCATAAACTACCTTTCGGTTTAAGGACTGCAGGGGAAACTTTTCAGAGGGCAATGAACTATGCCTTCCATGACATCAAACACATCATTCAACCATATCTCGACGATCTACCAGCTCATTCACGAAAGCAGACTGATCATCCGTAGCATTTGAGAGCTATATTTCTACATTGTCGACACTACAAGATATGACTCAATCCACACAAGTGTGTGTTTTGTGTCAGTTCTGGTCATTTACTTGGTTTTGTAGTTTTTGAGGATGAGATTTGACTCAACCCATGTAAGGTTCATGCAATCATCGACATGCCTCCACCTTCAAATTTGCTTCAGATTCAGAAACTCCAAGGGAAAGCAAACTTTCTAAGGAGGTTCATTCCAAACTATGCCGAACTTGCTAAAGGTTATACATGTCTTTTGAAAAAAGAAGTGCCCTTCAACTGGGATCAGGTTGAGCAAGCTTCCTTTGATGCTTTAAAGGATTCCCTAATAAAATCATCATTAATGTATGCTCCTGACTATCAAAAGGACTTTAATCTTTATCTTGCTGCAGCAGATACAACCATCGCAATGGTTTTAGTACAAGAAGATGATGAAATTGAACATCCAGTCTATTATTTAAGTAGAAACTTAAATGATACAGAAAGCAAGTACTCCTATGTTGAAAAGCTGGCTTTAGCAGCTGTTCAAGCAGTGCAGAGATTTCAACATTACATCCTCTTTTGCAAAACTACCATTCTATCAGATTGCAACCCTATGACCTACATTATGTTGCATCAATTACTAGGGGGAAAATATTCAAAATGTATAGCCATTTTGCAAGAGTTTGATTTGGAATTCACAAAATCCAAATCAAAGAAATCTCTAGTTTTCGCGGAGTTACTATGTGACCTCCCATCGTCGTCCAACGATTCAACATCTAAAGCATAAATCATGGATGAATCTCTATTTCTGATATCGTCAAGCGATCTGTGGTATGGAGATATACTAATCTATCTCTAAACCCAAACCTTTAGACCTAATACCTCTCACTCCAAAAAACGACATACTCGATACCAAGCCAAAGACTACATGATCATTGGTGATACACTTTACCGTTGTGGTGTCGATACAGTTCTGCGAAGGTGCCTCACGCATGAGGAGGTCGAAAAAGTCCTGAATGATTGTCATTCAGGTGCGTGTGGAGGGCATCAATCTGGTTATGCTACGACACAAAAGATCTTATGAGCAGGTTACTTCTGACCTACTATATTCAAAGATTGCATAATCGCGGTCAGAAGTTGCCATGCTTGTTAGATCTTCGACCAGAAAACCAGACTACCACCCGCACCGCTGCATCCAGTAGTTGCTGTTGGGCCATTTTCCAAATGGGGCATAGATTTCAAGACATGTAACCCACGTCGGCTGGGGGACATGGGTATATCATAGTTGCAGTCGACTATTTTACAAAATGGGCTGAGGTGATGCCTACATTAAACAACAATGGCAAAACGGCTACTCTTTTCTTTTTCAATCATGTAGTCTCTAGATTTGGTGTTCCACAAGCGATAGTTATAGATCATGGATCACATTTTCGCAATCACATGATGGTTTAATTGGCTACCAAATTAGGACTGTCTCACGACAGTTCTACTCCGTATTATCCGCAAGATAACGGACAAGTTGAGGCCATTAACAAAGTCCTGAAGCGCATGTTTCAAAGGATGATTGGAGTCCACAAACGGAATTGGCACTTAATCTTATACTCAGCTTTCTGGGCATATAGGACATTGGTGAGGAATGCATTCGGATTTACACCCTATCAGTTGGTGTATGGCCTAGAAGCGGTATTGTCAATTCAATGTGAAATTTCATCTCTCAAGCTCGCAGTCGATCTACTCCCCCAAACTTTGGAGGAAGAGCCTCGTTTCTTGGAACTAATCCAATTTGATGAAACACGTCATGATGCTGCTTTGGCTAACGAAGCTCATAAGAAATGAGTCAAAGCCCAATTTGAAAAAAATGTCAAACCCCGTGTCTTCTCAGAAGGTGACCTGGTCTTGCTATACGATTAGGAATCTGATAAATTGGGAGCAGGTAAGTTCCAACCTTTGTGGATGGGCCCCTACATTGTTAAACGAGTATTAGCAAAAGGAGCCTACGAGCTAGTATATTACGATGGGATTCCACTGTCGCAACCCTGAAACAGGTTGTATCTTAAGCGTTACTATGCTTGATTAAGTGTAGTAATCTCTTTATATGCTTTTGTTACATTTTTGTTTTCATCAAGAGTGATTATTTTGGTTAGGTATTCCACTTTGCATTTGTTGCAAATGTCAGACCTGTTGGAATCATTCGTTGGATATGCAGACAGAGCTAGTCGTAGTACATGGAATCTACATCATTTCCCAAAAGTTCTCCCTAAAAAACCACTAAGAACTGGTCAAAACTGGACCATATAGACTGCTACATGCTTAGGTTGCAATGCATACTAGCTGTTACACTGGCCAGGTGTGATACATACTGAAAGAGCCTTCTGTGGGGTGTGATGGGCGAGAGTAGACAACTGGCAGAGACAGTTTGCTAAGTGGAAACCCAGAGAATCTTCTAGAAACTTCTCATATGACACTTGCCTCTCTGAATTTGCCCAAGGATGACTAAGAGATCATGAAATCTCCAAGTGGAAACAAGAACTATCAGTGAAATGACACTAATCAGAAACCCAGAAGCTAACTCACCACTTTGCAAATATCTATAAATGGATCCCTCAGCTGAGAGATTTGGAGGCTGGAATTTTGTAATTTGTAAGGAAGTGTTGTTGGATTCTCTTTGAGAAGAAACATTGTATTGTTGGGTGATCTTGCTTTTAATGAGGTGAAGAGGGCTTTCATGCTGGGAGGATGATGCTAGATCAGACAGTTGGGTTGTAATCCTCTCTTCTACCTCTACTATCAATAAAGTTCTTTGAGTTTTCCTCCATATAATTGTCTATTTGTAAATCTTGTTACTTATGGATGCAATTGTATGGTTAATGTATTTCTGATTCTGCATTGTTTATGATATCATTGATCTCGATGCTTTGATGGTGTGTTTTTGCTTTGCCTCTATAGATATTCTCTAAAGCGGGACAAGTAGGAGAAGAGTGGCAAGCTCTATCAAGGGAGAGAGGAAACAAGCAAGGAGCCAAGCGGAAGATACAAGTTGGTGCTCTTTGCTTCTCTCTTATCTATTATACATAAAGGAATCTTGAAGCACTTTGAATTGTATGTTTCTAAGATAGCTACCCATCTTAGTGGGACTAGCAGATTGAAAAGACACTAGTTTTCCCAGAAACAGTAGAACCAAACTTTACATGGGCATCTTAGTTAGATCATTGATGACATTTGTTTCCCATGCTGGTACATTGAGTATGCTCGAGAGTCCTCTTTAGTCCTGCCATGACTTGTGAATTGAAGACTCATTCTCCTTCTTCTGCACTATTTTCTGGCCTTATACCCTAGATGTTCCTTTGCGTTGAGTTGTATTGCTGCATTGCATATTGACTATTTGCACCTTTCGCCCATGAGCCGGATTCACTTTGACTCGTGTTTAAGCCACTTTTCAACCATGTCTTCTGCAAATTCAACCTTGCGTCACTTAGCCTTTCCAACTTGATGCACCCTTTTACCCATGGAAAGAACATTCCTTTGAGTGTCATTGACAAGTTTTCACCACATTGCATTACGCATAGGAATGTTCCCCGCCTAGGAACTAGAGCATATGATTTTTTGACACTCGTTCTTTCCACTGTACTCTAGCATTTTTTTTATTTTTTTTCAGGCTTCATATAAAAGAAAAAGACAAAAGAATTATATATCCCAAAAAAGAGTAAGAACGAGACATTATTTCCATATTTGATGGCATCTAGAGTCAGTTGTGTCGCCCTTGAAAAAAGCACTCAAAAGTATGTCTCTCCTCCATTGGGATGGGCTTTAGTGTGTGTCGCCCTTGAAAAAAACACTCAAAAGTAAGTCTCTCCTCCATTGGGATGGGCTTTAGTTTGACTTAGGAGAGCCTTAATCTTGTCATTGAGTTAGTACTCCTCCGATTGGTTATCTCTTCTAATCACGTGGAGAGTTTTCTTATGCCTCCTGCATGACAAACTTATACAAAGTTATCATATGCTGCCATGTAGTCATAGTTGAGTCGTGATTTTGTTCAAGAGAAGTAAACCTGAGTCAGCCTCTTTGGGGTGTCTCTTGACCTATTTTTCTTACGACCATCACTAATTGTCAACATCATGTTCGTTATCACATCAGCTATATTGGTCCTTTGTTCGTGCCAGTTTGAGAAGGTCTCCATTGACTTCTTGCTGGTGGGTCTTGCTCTTATCGGCTATGACAAATTGCTCTGAGGGCAGATCTAGAGCTACACCTTTGCCCTATTTTCATTATTGATAGGCTACCTTATTCTCAGCATCGATCAATATCATGGGTCTTTGACTGAGTGGTTTCCCTTGTGTTCGACATCAGCTTTCATTATCACACATTGGGATTCGTGTAGTACCTTGGTTTCCATTTGACCCTATTGGTGGATTCCTTGCCTCTGTGTCAGCTTTCATTATTGGTTGGTTTAGAGGGTTTCTATCGTGCGCTAATTACATCTTGTGTATGCCAGAAACGTGCTTCGATTGGGTTACTACATCTTTGTTCATCCAATTCCTTCCACATTATTGGCCTATGAGTTACACTTGCACTAGATTGATGAAGGATGCCTTAATGCCTTCCTTCTAGCAAATACTTTCCCATCAACTTCAACTCATTACTTTTGGAAAGAGATTTAGAGTCCATTTGGCAATACCTTAGGGTTTGCAGTCATCAGTGGAATATTCCTTCGCTATCGACAGTGGGAAAACATCATTTTCTCCTGATTGATAGATTCTTCCAAGTGTTCGACTATAACTCATTTATTCACACTTGTTAGATTGTGCTGGGTACCTTGACTCTCATCATCATTATTGGTGAATAGCCTCACATTTGTTAACGATATACATCAATGACTAGTAATCAAACAATTTCTCACATGGTTGACTTCAGATCACTTATTCCCATTGTGTAGAAATGTACCATGGCGGTCGGTGAAGACCTTAGATTTGCATCAGCATGTCTTGGTTCACTTGTTAGTTGCTCTTGTTTCTACTAGTTGACACCATCCACCTTATATGTTGCAGTTCCTTACATCGATATATTATATTGCGGCACCCAAGTTGCAGTGTAGTACTATTTATTCCACCATGCTGACTTGGTACTATTTGGATCAGTTTCTTGATTTTAGTAATCAGCTTCATATTTCAGCATCATTGATCAACTCTTTATGTGTGATATTCAAACATGTACTATCTTGATTATGATTAGATGATCCATTATGTATTTTTAGTTCCATTATACTTGTATGCATATTGGATCCGCTTTTGTACTTGACATGCAGACATGCTTTACTATTTCTGTGCATGGGTATGCCCGCCACAGACAAAATTTTCTTTCTGATCTCTTTCGCTGGCTTGGTAGGCCGAATTCTGGTGAACTCCTCCTCGGTCTCGACATGATTCCTTCTATACACTTAATACATTTCAGCCATCATGTACTCCTTTTGACCTCATATATTAGGGGGCATCTGTTATAGCACCATTTACCACTCTTGGTAGATCTGATGCTCTGATTATGGCCTAGGGCAACCCTTCCTTCTAGACTTGGTTCAAAATCTAATAAATAGTGTTTTATTCCCTATATGATATTTTTCCCTGTGATAAAAACGTGTACATGTGGGTCAGCATATACCCAACCCACATACATATGTTAAGACACTTAAAAAAAATAAATTTCCTTAATTTTGGGTGGATTTCACGGGGTTTACCTATTACTCACCTCCTATTGCTCGTGGCCCAACTGTTTCCCAAATGAAAAGAATAATTTGGAGAAGTATAAATAATCCTCCATGGGAAGGCCTTAGGGGAGAAGATATGAGATATTGATACTATAGTGAGATTATCCTTGATCGAGTCTAACAAAATCCCTGTGCCTCTTGAACTCCCTAAAGTTTCAGGAAATCCTTGTTTCATTGTTGGAGATGTCCTTCATCTTTATTGAGATATCCTTATATTGGTGATAGAGGAAGATTTCTAAGGCCAGGAAAGGATGGATTCGAAGGATGGTTCCGCTTGGAGCCGGAGGTGGATTCAAGTCGTATTTCTCCACCTTACTTGTACCTTACTTCAATAAAGAAATGTTGTTAAGTTCTCGATATTAAACATGTTTATGCATTGATTTATGTTGTAATCCGTTTATGAATCTTATATTGATGCATAATTGTTCATTCATTTATATGATCTAAAGTTAATATCATGAACATGCTTTATGTTTCTACTGTTGTATATGTTTCTAGTCTTCCTTCAAGGAAGATCAGTTATTTAATCAAGCTTAGCCAGATCAGTTCTTCAACTTGTCCTGACGATGAACCACACTGGTTGGTTCGAAACGCGTCGACAAAAGATTGATTATGTGATTTTGCCGAAGATTACTAAACAATGTTATGGATCACAGAAGTCTAAATTCCCTAAAAATAAAATAAATTAATTAATTAATTAATAATTAATTAATAATAACCAATATAACAAAATAGAAATTTATCTAATGACTATAGATTACAGTAACATTAGTTTTATAAATTAACATTTGGAAAATTATAAATCAATTAAATTAATTTATTAATTAAATAAATTAAATAGATTACTTATTTATCAATTAGATACTTAGGGTTTAATTAATTAAAAATAAATTAACATAAAAAGAGAAGAAGAAAAAGAAATATAAAATCATCAAAAACGAAAATTATAAATTAATTATATTAATTAATTAATTAAATTATATTAATTGATTAATTAATTAATCAATTAAATTAATTAATTAATTAACTAAACCAATTAAATAGTTTATTATATCTATTAAGAATTAATAATTAATTTATTAAAATAATTATTATTAGAATAATTAAATTAAAATAAATAATCAAAACAAAAATAAATTAAAATTGAAATAAATAAAATAATAATAAAAATTAAATTAATATATGTAGGTTAAGTAGGCTTTCACTATTTAGGATTAATTAGATTTATATATATGCTAGTCAGAGGATTCTTCTCTCAAAGAACAATCATTCATAATATACCATTTTTGGTCCTGATGATGGACCCCCATTGGGGTTCGAAACGTCAACATGATGAATATAATACTGTGGATAATCCAGATCATACTACACCAAAAAAAACCACAAAAGCTTAAAGTCTAGCATAATCAACATACCTCAGTGAAGTTCAGGGGAGGCTATCTCGTCTGCAAAATCAATCCAGATTAGCATGATACACGTATATACATAATCATATCAATATACCAACATCATCTCAATCATTATCCAAGTTACTGGTGGGCTCCAGTATTGTAGCAATAATGCTACAACTCCTGGGGCTTCCTTCTCTAATTTTATCAACCCGGTAGTTCGTAACAAACTTGGAAGCGACGGTGCTCTATGCACAAGTACTAGCTCTTATCGCAGCTGTCACTTGGTCAGCTGGCACAAGTGCGCTAGGGCTCAAGCCAACTTCTATATGTTCTCAGAAGAAGCTTTCTAGATGATGGACGAAGACTATCTCAAAGGAAATTAACCTACTTTGCAAGAATGAACTGAAAAGCCAACCAAACATGGAAACCCTAGTAAACCCTAATTTGACTAGCTTAATCCTTACAATGCAATGATGAGAATGCAACTTCTAACAATGATGCCATCACTTCTAGTGATATGAGATGCATGAATTTAAACTACTTCCATTGAGGAAAACATGTTTTTATATTTTTGCTTACGTGGTTGGAGTTATTATGATTTTGTTTCTAATTGGGTTTTGACTGTGCAGGGGTAGTTCGAAGGGAAAGAAAGCTTGGGAAAGGTCAGGAGGGCTAGGAGAGGTTCCAGGGGATCCAAAACATCATTCCACAGAAGTCCACAACGTTCAGGTGCTCGGCAACCGAGTTTGCAGGCTTCTACAGGATGTCTGCAGGGGATCCTACAGGAAGCTCGGGATTTCTACAGGAAGTCTGCTAACTTCTACAGGATGTTTTATAGTTGGAGTTTTGGGTGATGGAGAAGTCGAGGAGCTGTATGGGTGGATAGGTAGGATGGAAAGGGAGCTTGTGATGGCTCAGGGACAGAGAGATGAGATGGAGAAAGAGTGGGTACAGTTGGTTGGTGAGTAGAAGGGTGGAAGCAACGAAAGGTTAAAAAGATGGAGCTACGTGAAAAGTAGAAGGGTTGGAAGGCAAACGAGCTGAACAGAGGATGGGTAGGTGACTTGGGCGCGGTTGAGAAGAAGAAGAAGATAACAGAGTGATGCAACGCAGTGTAAAGGAAACAAATCTGCACAAAACCGAGAATTCATTCACCTATTCTAACTGTGTTATTAAACCAACGAACAACAATGTAAGCTTCAGAGAAAAATCGTGCATGGTGTTGGAATGAAAAAGTATTGCTCAAGATCAGAATGCATGGACGGTTCTATGACTGAAATGATTGTGTTGCAGCTTGCATGAACGTATAAGACTGCGTTTTTTTTGGTGGTTGGTACGGTCTACACCCCAATCTCTAAACAGAGATGGCAGTGAGTGCACTGTCAACCTTTTCTTGGAGCTCTAATGAATGCTAATCCTCCTACTCTAATCTAAGCTATTGAAAGCACTTTAACCATGAACTAATCCTACTCAATCACATTAAAGAAATTAAATCAGCAGACTGTGTTTTTCAAATGCATGTCAAAGCAAAGAAATGAAGTGCTGAAAGGAAAGACAAGTAACAATACAAGGAAAAGGAGGTCTATTGCTCTCAGGTTGGGCCCTAACCTGAGAGCTATAGCTCCTCTTAAGAACTCAGGATTGGATCCAAATCTGCCTGCCTTTATTAAATAATCATGAGTCTAACAACATGCCAAAACTGGCTTACACAAAGCAAAAACCGAGCTGTAGCTCGTGCTTAGAAATTGCAACAATAGTTCAAGGGTTCAAAAAGCTCCTATCAAAGGCTACGGCCTTAATATTTATACATGATGAGGACCACGCTGGCTTCCTCAATTAGTGGAGCTTGGCTGTCCAACTGAAAGTTAAACTGCTATTCCTGTAGAATCCGTTGGCTGCCTTTAAGCTCGGTGGGGAGAGCTGTTGGAGCTCGGAGTTAGGGTGGAAATCACGAGGAAGGTCATCAAGACTGTGGACAACCTCCCTAAAAACCCACAATGCCACCTTGGCTGTCTCCTTGTCTCCATTTACGTGGTCTTTGCTCCCTTTAATGCCAAAAAACCTGAAATCATCATGTATTAGCCTCATAGATATAATGCCTACCCTTCTTCCTACAAATAACACGAATATACCAAGAAATGAATGCATAAGTGATAAAAGATGAAGGGTTGAGCAAGGTAAGTAGGCCAAATGAGCCCAAATTGTTACCAAAAATTGGGGCTCATCATCACCACCCAGCTAAAATATTTGCTCATCCTTGAGCAACTTAGTCCAACTCTTCATCCTTCATTGCTTTTACTGCTACCCTTACATCCCAAGCCTCTGTAGTAGTGTCCTCCTTGCTGATATGAAACCCAGCTTTCCTGTTCACCTCTTCCCATTGTTCACTGTCATCCTTCTCTGTGTTGCCTTCAATCAATCCTAGCAGCAGTGGTGGGCTGAGTTTAAGGCCAATCCAGCTGGCCTGGAGGTTTTGCATGGATTTCTTGTAAAGGTCTACCCTTACCAAAGCTTCCCTCATCCGAGTTGGGGTATGGTACTCTCGGATTTTTTAAACTGTGTGCCAATGTATTCCACCTGCGTGTGCATGCTTGGGCAACATTTTCTCCTAACAATCTTTCCATGTCTTCAAAATGAGCTATGGCTTGGGCCTGTTGATCCATATATCTTAATGAAGCTGTAGGATCAGTAGACAAGTGTTGGTGTGCTGAGATGAGTGCAACTGGATCCTCTGGTTCTGCTCGAATGAACAATGGCTCGTTCAATTCTCGGTTCATGACCGATTTTGCTTCTGCTACTCTTTGATCCTCATGGTTCAACCATGAAGCGAACACCATCAATTGCATATCACCCAAGGCAGTATTGGGATCCCAGGAAACTACATTAGGCAAGGCCAAATTGTGGAGGTAGAACTCCGCTAATTTAGCCTTATCCTCGGACGAACTAATACTGCACAATTCAGAAAATTGCTGTGGGTCTTGGATCTGAGAAATACCTCTTTGTGCCAAGGTATTTATTTGGAACTGCAGCCATTGGTCTTTCAAGTACAAACCATAGGATTTTGCAGGTTGTTTGCACTGTATTGCCTCCATGGCCCAACTGGCCATGCAGGCCAATTGTGCCTCTTTTTGCTGCAGCTGTTCTTTTAGAGCTTGCACTTCAATTTGTGCTTGCTGTTCTACTTCCTGTAGAAGTGTCATTGGCTCCTCAAGACCGGTGGTCAGCTCCTTTTTGCCTTGTTGTTCTTCTGTGGTGTCCTTGGAGGATGTACCTGCCCCTGCCCTTAGCTCCTGTAGCTGCAATCTTAGCTTCTGGTTTTCTTCCTGTAGGTACACTCTTTGGCAATTAGCCACATGTTTAGCCATGGCTAATTCACTCCTGGCCTCCTTGAGTTGCTCTTGTAAAGGACCTATGTCCGCCACACCCTTTGACTTGGCGATCTTCATCCACGTGTGTGTACGGACTCTTTCTTCCTCTAATGCAAAAAACAGGGGTACAGTAAATTTCTGCGGTATGATTTTGCCCGCCTCTAAAAAGGTGTAGTATGAACTCAGACTAGGCTAAGGGCTGGGCTCTGGTATATGTTCCTTTTTTGCCTCTTTAGGTGGCTCTACCTCACCCTCCCTTGGTGGTGATGAGGGTCCTTCTCCTTCCCTCTTCTCTGTTTCCTGTAGCCGGGCCAGAGTTTCCTGTAGAACATTTTCAGCCTCCTGTAGCTGAGCTTTTTTAGTCAACAGGTCTAACTTTTCTTGCCACGTAGTTTTCTTTGGGCTCCCCCTCTCATAGGTGACTGATATCCTCGAGGGGGACATTTCCTTGGGCGATGTAGGGGCATCTTCAATAATAATCGGGCTACTGGACGGAGGCTATGGCTTGCCCGTCTTTATCCTAACACTTCTTCGAGCTTTAAAGTATAGAGGGGTCTCCCTCTCTCTCTTCTATTTTGGCTTAGGTGGTGTGATGAGGGCGGCCAACATAGTTGCTGCCTCCCTTGCTAGAATGTCTGCCTTCTTCTCCTTGGGCTTCACTTTTTCAGGGCTTCCTGTAGAAGACCCTGTTTTAGTCAATTTCGGGCTTCCTGTAGAAGACCCTTTTTCTGTTTTCGGGCTTCCTGTAGAAGCCTATTTCTGCTTTCCTGTAGACACAGGTGTCACCACCTTGGCTTGATTTGTTGCATGAGTTTTGCTTTTTGGTTTGGTTGCGGGTGCTGATGAGGTACTTTTGCTGGTGTGGACCTTCTCAGCTTTGTCCGTTTTGCCTTGCAACCTTTTCTCTCTTGCTGACAAGATGGGTGTGTCACCTTTTTCTTTGTCATCCTTTTTCTCGTGCTTCCTCCTTTGTTCTTTCTTTTGCACTGTGGTCGGGGTCTTCTGGCCTGTTTCTTTCTTTCTCGCGGCCACTGATTCTTTTTCCTCATTGCTGGAGGAACCACTTTCTTCAGTCAACATCCTTATGTCTCCATCTCTTGTCAAATTTCTGAATGCTTCCCATGAGAGGGGAACCTTGTATGAATGAAGCGCATCCTCCACGAGAAGTTTGATCAATCCATGGTGGGCTACCTGGTCGGGTATGCCTTCTTTTAACTTTGTGGCACACTCAATTAGAGACTGTAGCAGGAAATAAGGGATGCTCAGTTTGTTTTCTACAGGAAGATCAATCTGGTGCCTTAATTCAGTGAGCAACCGAAAGTGATACCCGTACACAATGCTAAAACGGCCTTCATAGGTTATATACTTCATGATCTGCAGGCTAACTTCATTCCATGGTGGCTGCAAACTGGTTCTACGCACCCCATTTTTGTCCTCCGAGAATTCCTCCTCTGGGGGAAAGAATTCTTTCTTGGCCTGCTGGCTCAACTTCCTTTCTTCCTTATCCCATGGCAAACCCATTGGAAGTTCAGTAATTCGACTGATATATTGCGGGGTGAGCTTGAGGCTTAGGCCCCTGAAGTTCACGGTGGCCAATGTTTTAGATTTCGGCCTCAGAGCTTGTAAAAATTCTTCTGCCACTTCGTCGTCATAACCCTGCAATTTGTCATAGAAGGATATCCATTGCACCCGTGTGAAGAGCTCCACTACCTCAAGATTTTCCCTTAACTTGGTTGAATCAGTGGGTTCCCGTCTAATAAACCCACCCGGCATGATGAAAACTGTTGCTTTAACTAGAGGTGGCAAATGCGGAAGAAATTTGGTCTACTGAGACAGAGCATAGAATTATGCTTTTGTCATGCACATAATCCACGAAGCTTATCTCTGAGGACCTTAACACAGCTTAATTACACTGACATCCTGTAGAACGACAGTTTATGCACAATAGACAACAATTGCAACAATTTCCTACGACCAGACTGTAGACGACGATTCTGCCACCTTCAAAAGCCAATTGCATGGAGAGTTCAGGTTTACCTTTTTATCTGCCACCCTTTTACGTGAGGAACCCACCTTCCTGTAGAAACAGCTTTCCTGTAGGAGCAGCGCGCGATTTCTGGGAAAGACTGCAGTTGGTCTGCACTCTCGGTGTTACTTCACAGGCGTTCTGATAGCCAAAGGCTCGATGTATCGAACTGCAGAGGGATCCAGATGATCACGCGAGTTCCAAACGGTGAATGATAAATGCATGGGGCAATCTAGCCAATTAGATTTGAATCGGCGGAATTCGTGGCACGGGGGTGAGCTGTCCCCGCCGGACCGTTGATGACGTCGTTCCATCATTTGTCTGCGAGTTCACTTACTGCCGCATCATCCCCCAGCAGATCCGCCGCCGTCTCTTCTGCTAAATACGTTTTTTCCCGACGGGATTGCTCTCACATGTGTGCTGCCCATTCCTTTTGTCATGGCCGCCACCCAAACATCCGACTGGACCATTAACCGGTCAACGTGGCCAGTCAACTGGCCATACAGCTGCTCAACCCATTCACTTCACACTTTGCAAACAATTCAAAGTAAAATTCATGCAATCTGACGGAAGAAAGGGTTGAGACACTTACCCGCACGGCTGCAACGCGATTTTTTAGTTTTTGGACGATGATGAGTGGATCTATCTGCCGCTGATGAATTTGCACAGGCCCGGAGGTTCATGTTTACAGGCTGCCGACGATGGATTTAATGCTTGGCTGCATGCGCCCGCGTTTTCGTTGCATATGGCCAGCGCTGTGATTGGTGTACACCCTAGCGGGCTTAACTATTACAGGACTCCCGCAGGATGTCTTGTAACTGTTCTTCCTCCTCGGGTGCATGCTGCACGACGGAGGATTTGGCCTCACGATCCCGCTTCCAGAACTCATGGATGACTCGGATGGATATGGTATGAGATCTCAGTGCTTTTTTCCATTTAAAAATTACTTTCTCTTTGATACTCAACGATCTGCTTTGCTAGTGCAGGTAACTTCATTGCATGTCGACAAGGATGGTAGAACGAGGTGACAACAGTGTGCAAGGGTGACAACAATAGCTTGCATGCGTCCGAACCGATCCTTAGTCGTTAGATCTCCTCATAGAATGGATTCTAGGCCGTCCCGAACTTCTACAGGAAGTTTCCTGTAGAAAGTTTGTGTTTCCTGTAGAAAGTCTGCACCTTCCTGTAGAAAATCTGCATCTTCCTGTAGAAAATCTGCATCTTCCTGTAGAAAACTCAAGCCGTGATGAAATTGTGCACATACCTTGGAGAAAAGGAGTATTCTTGGAGGAGGTGCTGGTGAGGTCTCCTGACAGCATGATAAGGATCCTTAGCTTTGAGTTGAGAGGCTTCCTCTCCTCCATAGAACACCTGCAACCTGCATGCAATTTCACATTATGAACTTGCTGTCCTTGCCTTTTTTCATTGTTTTTTTCTCTTTTTTCTCTCTTTTTTTTTTTTTTTTTTTTGAAAGATAACAGGGGCGCCTCAATGAGGTTTTCACCCTTGCCATCTGCCTTAAGCACCTCAGAGAGGTTTTCACTCAAGGATTTTTTTCAAATGTTTTTTTTTTTTTTTTTTTTGAAAGACAATAGGGGCGCCTCAATGAGGTTTTCACCCCTACCACCTGCCTTGGGCGCCTCAGAAAGGTTTTCACCCAAGGATCTTTATTATTTATTATTATTATTATTATTATTATTATTTTAGATCTTTCAGGGTATGCCAAAGCAGAGGCAGAACCCTTCTCTATGACCAACACTGATTTCTCCATAGTTTTGATGAACTCTTGTCTTGAGAGAGGTTTCCTGTAGATCTTCAATCGATGCCCATTGACAAGCATGGGGATGGCTTCCTCATCAATGGTCCAAATAAGAACAGATCCATTGTCATGACATTTTTCCACTGCATATGGCCCCAGCCATCTGCTTCTCAGCTTTCCCTTGAAATCTTTGTATCTGGAGTCATACAATAGTGCCCAATCTCTTGGCTAGAATTGCTTGTCATTGAGGTGTTGGTCATGCCACACCTTTCTCTGAAGTTGAACCACTTTTGAGTGAAGGAGGGCCTGCATCCGGTGCTCGTCCAGTCCATTCAGCTGCAATAACCTTTCTTGCTGTGCATGGCTGAGATCTAGGTCCAGCTGAGCTGCCATCCTCAAAGTGTTGTATTCAAATTCAATGGACAACAAAGCTTTCTTCCCATAGACCAGCTCATAAGGTGTGAAGCCGGTGGTGGTCTTCCAGGTTGTGTTGTCCCATGTGGCCTCAACCAGGCGATCTGCCCAGTCCTTTCTGCTGCTGCTCACCACCTTAGTCAAGATCCCTTCCAATGCTCTATTGGTGACTTCCACCTGCCCATTTGCTTGAGGGTGATAGGGGGTGGAAGTCCTATGCTTGATCTTGTGATGAGCTAGTAAGTCTTCAACCAGGTTGGATGTGAACTGGCTCCCTTGATCGGTGACCAGCTCTCTTGGGTAGCCAAACTTGTAGAAGATGTTTTCTCTTAAGAACTCGGCCACCTTTTCTTCTGTTGCTGCTTTGATTGCTTTAGTCTCTGCCCACTTTGTCAGGTAGTCAGTACACACAATGATGTAAGACCTTTGCCTTGAAGGAGGGTTGATTGGACCGACAAAGTCCATACCCCACTTCTCAAATGGCTCAAGAGTCACTTGAGGTTGGAGAGGCATCTCATCCCTTTGAGTCGGTTTCCCCATTCTTTGGCATTGGTCACATTGGCTGATATATCTTCTGACATCTTGATGAAGTGTGGGCCAATAGTAGCCTGCCTGCAGGATTTTGAAGGCAGTCCTCTTTGCTGCAAAATGTCCTCCACAAGGCCCATCATGACAGGTGAGGAGGATATCAAAGACTTCCTCCTCTCTTACACAACGCCTTAAGATCTGATCGGGGTCAAGCTTGAACAGATTGCCCCCGATCCAAGTAAATGAGGCACTTTTTCTGATGATTCTGCTCTTCTCTCTTGAAGATAGGTGCGGAGGGAACTGTGCTGAAACAAGGTAGTTTGCTATATCAGCAAACCATGGAGAGAGTGCTGAGATAGCAAACAGATGCTCATCGGGCATCTGGTCATCCACTGTTCCATCCTCATCTGCAGACAAATCCAATCTAGATAAAAAATCAGCAACAACATTTTCTTTACCTGGTTTGTCAACAATGGTCAAATCAAACTGCTGCAACAAAAGTAACCATCTAATAATATGAGCATTCACATCTGGTTTATTCATTAAATATCTAATTGCAGCATGGTCAGTATGTACAAATGTTTGATAGCCAGTGATATAATGTCAGAACTTGTTCAGTGCATGGACCACAGCCAAAAACTCTTTCTCAGTTACAGTGTAATTCAGCTCAGCTTTGGACAAGTTTTTGCTAACAAAGTAAATGGCATATGGAAGTTTTTTTTCAACTTGTCCTAAAGCTACACCTATGGCTTTGTTCGAGGCATCAGTGTGGATGTGGAAAGGTAGGGCCCAGTTTGGACCTCTCAAGATTGGGGCTGACACCAACTTGTCCTTTAATTCATTCAAAGCCCTCTGACAATCATCAGTCCATTTAAACTCCACATCTTTTGCCAACAGGCCAAACAATGGTGAGGCTAGCTTGCTGAAGTCTTTAATGAATCTCCTGTAATACCCTGCTAATCCTAGGAAACTCTGAACATCCCTTACCTTTTGAGGAGGTGGAACCTTCTTGATGAGAGCAATTTTGTTAGGATCCACCTGTAACCCTTGGCAAGAAATGGTATGGCCTAGCACGGTCCCTTCAGTCATCAGGAATTCACATTTTTCAGGACTAAGGGACAGGTTCATCTCAATGCATTTGGTTAGGACTTTTCCCAGATTGGACAATGCTTCTTGGAAGTTGGCTCCATAAGGAGTGAAGTCATCCATATAGATTTCCACTGCATCATGGACCAGCTCCGAGAAGATGCTTAAGACAGCCCTCTGGAAGGTAGCAGGAGCATTGCATAGCCCAAAGGGAAGAACTCGGTAGGCAAAGGTACCCCAAGGACAAGTGAAGGTGGTCTTATCTTGGTCTTCCGGGCTGATTTGAATCTGGTTGTACCCGCTAAACCCATCTAGGAAAGAGAAGAACTTCTTTCCTGCCAGTCCATCCAACACTTGATCTATGAAAGGTAGAGGGAAATGGTCTTTCTTGGTAGCTTTGTTCAGTTCTCGGTAGTCCACACAAATTCTCCACTTCCCATTTTTCTTGGGAACCAGCACCAGAGGGGACACCCATTCACTATCTGAGATGCGGTAAATGAATCCGGCATCCAACAATTTTTGCAATTCTTCCTTGACAATGTCCTTAAGGGTTGGATTCATTCTCCTCTGAGGTTGTCTAACCAGTTTACAATCCTCTTTGATGTATATGTGATGGGTACAGACCGAAGGATGAACTCCTTTCATCTCCTTATAGCTCCAAGCAAAAGCATCTAGATGGCTGGCCAACAGGCTACACAGCTCCTTTTCTTGGGAAGGAGATAGGGAGGAGCTGATCTTTAACGTTTTCTCAGGTCCGAACTCCACATTTTTGACTCTGGGAGTGACAGGGTTGGTTGTACAAAGATCCACTAAGGTGCTGGCTTGGGCATCCTCCACCAATTTCTCTAAGGATAGTACACTGTAAGGTGGAGTCTGGATCAAGGTCTCAATCAAGTCATCCTTGGTTGGGGGGTCTCTTCTAGTGGTATCTAGGGTGCACAGAGGTTCTAAGTACACTTCATCCTCTTCTCCTTCCTCCAACCAAAGTGGTAAGTCATGCTCTAAGGAGGGTTGGGCAGGAGGGTATAGGACTAGCTGCTTGGACATAGGACCATTTTTGATGGTCATGTTTCCTGCATGACAACTTATGTAAGCATCTACAGTGGCTAACCAAGGCCTTCCCAGAATAAGAGGATATCCAGTAAGCTTTGCCTTGGGTTTCAGAACCAAGAAATCTGCAGGGTATTCCCAAGAGTCGACAGAGACCAAGACATCCTCCACAATCCCTTCGGGAGTCACAGTGGAGCGATCTGCAAGTTGCAGAACTGTCGAAGTCTTCCTCAAGGAACCCTGAAGATTGAGTTTGAGCATGGTATCCCTGGTCATCACATTAATGGCAGCCCCCAAATCAATCAAGGTGTGAGGTATGATGGTGCCATTGATGTGGACATCTACTACAGGACTCCCAGGATCTAGATACTTTGGGCAGATGACTTGTCCTAACATAAGGTCAGACAGTTGTCCTAAGACATTGATGGTTGAAGCATCTCTCTTTCGCCTGCCTGGGTGTTTGAAACACTTTTCCTTAACCAGTTTGTTGTATATTGGCACATCCTTGATGGCTTAGAGAAGTGGTATTTTCACACACAACTGCTTGAGCTCACCCAGAAGCTCATCCTCCTCTGGGTTGGGTTGTGTGGTGGCTGTTAGTCTCTCAGGAAAGGGTGGAATAGCCTTTGGTTCACTTTCCTGTTTATCTTCCTCATCCTCTGGGGGAGGAGGTTGGCGATCCGGAAGAGTCTTTCCAGATCGAAGATTGATCTCCTGGATCTCCACAGCATAAGTAGGGCATGATGTTTCCCCAGTGTATACCTGCTGGGCCTGTCTATTGTTGGGGTTCGGGTTCGGTTGAGCAGGTATTTGAGGTTGCCTTGGAGGAGCAGGAGGTAATGGTTGAGGTTGAACTGGTGGTGGAGGAAAAATGGCAGGAGGAGTGTTGTACTGGGGCCTCCACCCCGACTGAGGTGCATTCCACTGAGGCTGCGGCTGGGCATGTGAGTGATATGAATGAGTAGTGGGTTGAGTAGGGTACTGAGGTGGGTAAGACCATGGAGGCAGCATGGACCAAGAAGGATGAGCAGGGGGACCCCAGGAAGGCATAGGAGTCGATTGGTTGGGGCTGTAATAAGCTTGGGGTGCCCCTTGCATCCCCTGCTGGTAAGGTCTAGGTCCTTGTGGCCTTCTTTGGTTGAGGAAATAGAGAGGTTCAGTGGGAGCTTTTGTCCCTTGGTACATGGCTTTAAATCCAGGTAAGGTTGGACATTGGTTTGTGGGATGGTCCTCCTCACAAACGAAACACACTTCAACTGAATGCAATGGGCATTCGTTCTTAGGGTGTCTCCTTGTACATCTAGGGCAGAAGATAGCCAAGGCTCTCTCAGCTTCTTCCTTCTTCTGCTGGATCCTGAATGTGTCCAGCTGCATGGCAATGGTCTGTCTCACCTCACTCTTAATATCTTCTAATTGATTTGCAAACTCATGTTTGGAGAAAGGGACACCAGCTGAGAGGAGGTTTCCTCTACCTCGTTTCTGAGCTGCCCTGGAGTGGTTTCTAAACACAGTCTTGATGTCCTCATAAGGCAGTTGGTAAATATCCCCCCCAGCTAACATGTGAAGGGTATCTAAGAGGTCTTCAGGGACTCCTCGGAGCAGGACCAACTTGAGGGATTCAGGGTCAAGTGTGCACCTGGCCCGCTTATAGCTAAGCTGGAACCTCTCCTCATAATCCTCTAAGGACTCATCATTTCCCATGGTCATCTGAAAGATTTCTCCCTTGGTTTCCTTGGACCTACAGTAGTCCCGGTATTTGGTATTGAAAGCTTGCTGCATCTGAGCCCAAGTAGTGATACTATTCCCAGGTAAGCCCATGAACCAGCATAATGCTGCATCCTTAAGAGTTGAAGGGAAGAGTTTCAGCTTCTACTCATCTTCAGTATAGTCATAGGTTCTACAAAGGACAGCAAACTCAAACAGGAAGGTATCAGGATCTTCAGTAGTCAGTCCACGGAAGTGAGGTAGAGCGGAGGGACTAATGTTTTTCATTTTCATGTCCCCATTGGTCTCTCGGATGGGGAAGGCACCTTCTATCCTCTCATCTTCTCCTCTATTGTCAGCCATAGCTTCAGATGGGATGGTCTCTAATTCTTCTTCTGCTATAGGATCTTCGTATATCTCAGGAGGTTCACCTATAGGTTCTTCTAGATCACTGTCACCGAAGAAGAGAGAAGGGTGACTCAGTGATGTGGTGGGGGTGTTGGGTAAGAATTTGCCTGTTTTATCTCGATTCCTACGAGGCATGAAATGGAAAGGCTTTTTTTTTTTATTGCTTTTGTCTTTTTTCTTTGGTACCTGCAAAACTGAAACAGATTGATCTACAACTAACTATCTTACTGAAATAAAGATGCAGAATTGAATTGAAAGCAGGAAAGAACTAATCTACTTTGCTCAAATGAAATTTGCAGGAATGGAAATGCTAGTCTACACTTGCAGAATTGAAATGCTAATCTACGCTTGCAGAATTGAAATTGCGGAATTGAAAGGCTAATCTATGAAAGCAGGAAATGTCTATGCTACTTTTGCAGAATGGAAATGAAATAAACTACTTGGCAGAAGGAAAGAGTAAGAAAGTAGAAGAAAAGCAACAATTACTAATACTCTGACGCTTCCCCGGCAACGGCGCCAAAAAGATGGTGGGCTCCAGTATTGTAGCAATAATGCTACAACTCCTGGGGCTTCCTTCTCTAATTTTATCAACTCGGTAGTTCGTAACAAACTTGAAAGCGACGGTGCTGTATGCACAAGTACTAGCTCTTGTCGCAGCTGTCACTTGGTCAGCTGGCACAAGTCCGCTAGGGCTCAAGCCAACTTCTATATGTTCTCAGAAGAAGCTTTCTAGATGATGGAAGAAGACTATCTCAAAGGAAATTAACCTACTTTGCAAGAATGAACTGAAAAGCCAACCAAACATGGAAACCCTAGTAAACCCTAATCTGACTAGCTTAATCCTTACAATGCAACGATGAGAATGCAACTTCTAACAATGATGCCATCACTTCTAGTGATATGAGATGCATGAATTTAAACTACTTCCATTGAGGAAAACATGTTTTTATATTTTTGCTTAAGTGGTTGGAGTTATTATGATTTTGTTTCTGATTGGGTTTTGACTGTGCAGGGGTAGTTCGAAGGGAAAGAAATCTTGGGAAAGGTCAGGAGGGCTAGGAGAGGTTCTAGGGGATCCAAAACATCATTCCACAAAAGTCCACAACGTTCAGGTGCTCGGCAACCGAGTTTGCAGGCTTCTACAGGATGTCTGCAGGGGATCCTACAGGAAGCTCGGGATTTCTACAGGAAGTCTGCTAACTTCTACAGGATGTTTTATAGTTGGAGTTTTGGGTGATGGAGAAGTCGAGGAGCTGTATGGGTGGATAGGTAGGATGGAAAGGGAGCTTGTGATGGCTCAAGGACAGAGAGATGAGATGGAGAAAGAGTGGGTACAGTTGGTTGGTGAGTAGAAGGGTGGAAGCAACGAAAGGTTAAAAGGATGGAGCTACGTGAAAAGTAGAAGGGTTGGAAGGCAAACGAGCTGAACAGAGGATGGGTAGGTGACTTGGGTGCGGTTGAGAAGAAGAAGAAGATAACAGAGTGATGCAACGTAGTGTAAAGGAAACAAATCTGCACAAAACCGAGAATTCATTCACCTATTCTAACTGTGTTATTAAACCAACGAACAGCAATGTAAGCTTCAGAGAAAAATCGTGCATGGTGTTGGAATGAAAAAGTATTGCTCAAGATCAGAATGCATGGATGGTTCTATGACTGAAATGATTGTGTTGCAGCTTGCATGAACATATAAGACTGCGTTTTTTTTGGTGGTTGGTATGGTCTACACCCCAATCTGTAAATAGAGATGGCAGTGAGTGCACTGTCAACCTTTTCTTGGAGCTCTAATGAATGCTAATCCTCCTACTCTAATCTAAGCTATTGAAAGCACTTTAACAATGAACTAATCCTACTCAATCACATTAAAGAAATTAAATCAGCAGACTGTGTTTTTCAAATGCATGTTAAAGCAAAGAAATGAAGTGCTGAAAGGAAAGACAAGTAACAATACAAGGAAAAGGAGGTCTATTGCTCTCAGGTTGGGCCCTAACCTGAGAGCTATAGCTCCTCTTAAGAACTCAGGATTGGATCCAAATCTGCCTGCCTTTATTAAATAATCACGAGTCTAACAACATGCCAAAACTGGCTTACACAAAGCAAAAACCGAGCTGTAGCTCGTGCTTAGAAATTGCAACAATAGTTCAAGGGTTCAAAAAGCTCCTATCAAAGGCTACGGCCTTAATATTTATACATGATGAGGACCACGCTGGCTTCCTCAATTAGTGGAGCTTGGCTGTCCAACTGAAAGTTAAACTGCTGTTCCTGTAGAATCCGTTGGCTGCCTTTAAGTTCGGTGGGGAGAGCTGTTGGAGCTCGGAGTTAGGGTGGAAATCACGAGGAAGGTCATCAAGACTGTGGAAAACCTCCCTAAAAACCCGCAATGCCACCATGGCTGTCTCCTTGTCTCCATTTGCGTGGTCTTTGCTCCCTTTAATGTCAAAAAACCTGAAATCATCATGTATTAGCCTCATAGATATAATGCCTACCCTTCTTCCTACAAATAACATGAATATACCAAGAAATGAATGCATAAGTGATAAAAGATGAAGGGTTGAGCAAGGTAAGTAGGCCAAATGAGCCCAAATTGTTACCAAAAATTGGGGCTCATCAGTTACCATGCATTATGTCACAAATTGAAACAATGACTATCACAAAGCATGCATACCAATCCCATTAACAACTAACATGCTTGCACGAAAACCAAATTCTGCCCATCCAATCCAAGTATTGAACCATACTCAGATACCAATTTGGTATCAAATAACACTCAAAGAGAACGAAACCCATTTTGATACCGCCCTATAACCCACCCCTCCCACATTTACCCGCTTTCACCAGCTTACCAGGGTAAAATGAGATAAAGAGATATTATGACATGACCCATCCTCATAGGTCTCATTAAGGAAGTGGGGTTGACTACTCGCAACCAACTGACTTCTCACACATCCTATAGGGGCTACAGGTAACAGGACACCCAGGGGCTGAGAAACTATCCTAGTTCACCAAATCTAAACTAGACCACATTTTCCTTGCCCTAATCCCTCAACCACACCCATAACAAGGCCTCCATGCGGTTGAGAGCTGGCAATCACATGCTCAAGCCTACATCCATGCAGTGGCAACCCAAACTTTCTAGTTAGGAGCATGTGGTCCTAGATTGCGAGCCTAAATTCCAGACCATCCTCCAGAACACTACCCAGAACTTCCTGTAACTTCTCAGTTGCATAAATGACATGACAACAAAGCTAAACATTCAAACTTGAGACAAATACTTGACCTAACTAGGCCTAACTATGCTAGTATTTTTGTCAAACATATTGAGAACATGTAATATATAGGTCATGAATTCATATCTAAACATAGGGGTCAAATACTTATCTAAGAATCATTAATAAGGTCTATTTCACTTTCTTAATAACTAAAATAACATTTGCTATCTCATGCATTCATTAACCATTCATCAACAGATCAAACATATCAAGAGCCATAGCTAGAACTTGTTATGAAACCATGATTATAACCATCATATAACTAGAATAATAACCATGATAGAACAATTATGAAAGACACATAATAAAAAGTACAAGTATTCATGAAATACAAGAGGAAAAGAGCTCTTACTAACATATGAAAAATCCAACCAAGTTAGGGACTTCCACATACCACCTCACCATAGATTGAGCTGAACCAAATATTTATTTAAGCCAATTACCCTCGTGCCATATTCCAAGCATGAATGTGGGACTCACAAAAATACAACCAGGGCTTCCCAGAGATTAAACGACCTCCACCCTCAAGATTTGTCACAATCCCACCAAAACTGGTCAAGGGATTCCTAGGGCCAACAAGCACATAAAAAACTAGGATTTATCGCAATCCCACCAAAAGCAGTCAAGGGATCACCAGGCCAAAAACAAGAACATACACTACTAGGCTTTACCGTAATCCTACCAAAACCAATCAAGGGATCAATAGGCCCAAAAAAGCTTGGTTGCCTCATAATTTCTTCACCAATACCTTGAGGAATTTTCTCGTCTCCACTATTAGACTTTATTGCAATCCCGCCAAAATCGGTCAAGGGATTCCTAGGACCTTGGGAATTTTCCTTAGAGCACCTCACCCTATTCCAAAACCATATGGAAATCAAAATATCAACCAAATGAAATAACCCCATCACACCATGGCTATCTGGAAATGGAAAGGAAATGCTAAAACTAATGTCACACCTGGCAAAGCCCATGCCAATGACAACAAGAGAACCAAATACACAGATACATGTACCATGCATTCACAAACCAACTAGAAAATAAGACATACAACATGTTACCTGTAATTATTCCTGCTAAAGCTACTTGATCCAATATTTTCTTCCTTGATCCTTTCTTTAATTTACTTTCTTGTCATTCTTTTGCCTTCCTTTCTCCAATGCTAGAGTGCTCCAAGAATGCTCTAAGTGTGCAAGAGTATGAGAGAATAGATAAAAAGAGAGAGCATTCCAAAATACTGTCAAAAGGCTATGCACTGATCCCCAGAAGACCTTTTATCATGGAGGCCTCTATTTTCTTCAATTTCCTCTAATTTTCCATCAATTTTCCTCACATGCAATCTAGTGACCTTTCACCTTCCTTTTCTCTTATTTCCTTTATTTTTATAAATAAAATTCCAATTAATGCCTCTTTTCCTTTGCCAATTTACCTTAGCCATAATAAACCAAATGAACACGCACTAGGATGTTTTTCCCAACATTTAGCTTGAAATATGTGTCTCATGAACTTGGTCTTATTTTTCCTTTATTCACTTTATTACATGAACTTTTAACCTAGGGCTGTTACAACTTGGAAATTTGGGAATTGGGGGATTTTTGTCTTATCCATTCTCATATGAGTTGGTGAGGTGGGTTATGATTAAGAGGTAGTCACAATAGGGCTTATGGGTAAATTATATTAATTGGAACAATCTCAATACATTGGAGTAAAAGTGGATAGTTAATAGAATCGTTAGTGTAGAGGACCTTCTCACCATTTTAGTTGGTCAGAATTTATTAACTAGATCAAAATTAAGCTTTCAGCCTTGTTTTTCAACATTCTTGGTGGTTAGTGGTTCGGTTGACATAACCATTAGTTAATGGAGATGGAAAACTAGGATATGTTATGTACTGAAGGACTAGACATCAAATTCTATTAGTGGTATGAATCCCAATATCTATCAAGTGCAATAAATAAAAATTTCGAAATTTATCAAGTGATGACATGAAGGGATATAGAGTCTATTAAGATTTGGATTCTATCAAGAGTGGTAGATGAGGTCAGTGGGGTATGTCAAGTGATGGGGGGATAGGATTCAAAATCTATCAAGATTTGAATATTTCAACATTTGGAAGAATTTGTAAAGGAATTTGATAAAAGCTTGGATGCTAAATGGGCTAGATGGTAGAACAAAAAATGGTAGAAGTATTCATGAAGGAACCATGATGTCAAGATTGTTGGGGATTCAAAGATCCAAAAAAATCACAAAGTTATACTTTTGTAAAAACCTGGATGTCAAATGCCAATGTAATATGCTATGAAGAAGATACATGGAGTCCACATAAACATTTCGAAACCATGGGTTAGGTCAATGTTGACGTTCATGATGACTTAAAATGTAGTCTAGTATTGGATGACATGTCACTGATGTGTTGTAATGCCCCTAGTCACCTACTAGGGAATATCTCTATCTTTACACACTATTTTTTTTTGGAAAATTTTCCTTTAATTCATTTCAAGTAACACTTGTTATGTGTGCATAATGCATTCTATTGTGAAATGCTCTTATGTAAAGGAATATAATCACATAATACCATTAAATTTCCAATTCACATATAGCACATGAAAATACATGATTAATTATAGTAGAAATAATATAAACAATAAAATAAACACTTATATTTTCAAGAAACCATGAACTGGTTGCAGATCTTAGGAATTCCACTTAGACATATACCACACTACTCATAATCTCCCAATAATGGGTCACTCGTGAGTTGTGGCCTCAAATCCACAAGGTCAATGACATTCCTACAACTAGGTACATACTAACACCAAACATAATCATGCCAATGTAATAAACCCAATAGCCTCATACAATAATCTCACATCTCCCCTTAGCCCCCTAACCCATGTAGTGGACCCCCTTATTTGCACATGTACTCCATTAGGCTGTGCCAAAGCCCTTATAGGGTGTTGAATTTAGATGGATAGGGATGTTTCAGAGCCTTGTGGTTTCCCAAGAGTTTCAATCTCCCTCAAGGGTTACCAAGTACCTCTTGACCTCACTCCAGGGAAACCCATCCCTTTTTCCACAAATCCCCTATGATTTTACTAGTTTCCATCTTGTCACAAGGTCACCCTTGCTTCCTTTTCTGGAATATAGATCACCTACTATAAGTTAGGATGATGTATTTTCCATGAAATTAACACCCTCACTTTTATGTGCATTTCCTCTTTTTGACACATGACACTCACCAAAGTCCCTTTATGGACTTAGGATAAAATCATGCACACTTTTTGAATTAGTCTTGTTTGATTATATTAGACACATAATATTAATCCCTTCATCACTTTTCCCTTAGTTCCCCTTTCAAAATTATGGATTCTTACCCAACCCCCCCGCCACCCCCCATACTCTCTTATATTACTTGGTATACAACAACAATGTATTTTATTAATATGCATGTGATTTCATGTTTAAAAAATTAGGCTGTCTGACCTAAAGAATATAAGCATAGACAAACTTGGCTAAAGAACATATCTACATGGGTACACTGCCACCAAAGTAGTCCCTGGCTAACCAACATAACATGATATGTACAACACACATAGAGTGGTAATCATAGGGGTGTTAAATGTGTCACTGACATGGTATGACAATGTGGTGAACTTGGTATAGTAGAGTTTATGTGGTGGTCAATGTGGCATGTATCATGACAAGTGATGTGGAATTTGGAAGTCTATAAATCTAGATAATTATCAAATGGTACCTTTTGGGTTTTTCTAGATCTGTATGGATCCAAATGAATATAGAAAAATAAAGGTTGGGTATTTGGATAGGAAGTGATTTGACCCACCTAGAATATGATGATGTGGGATGAGGTGATATGGAATAGGGGAACTTTCATGCAAAGGTGGTGGATAATTTTTGATGATGTGGAGTGCAAAATCCCAGATATGAGATATCTGGAAATCTAGAAATTCAACTAAATGAGAATTTTAAAATTTCATGTATTCAGATGTCTAGGAGTCAACTTGTATCATGGTGGAAAAATGAAACCTAGATCTAGATTGATCTAGATGTTTTGGAAATCATAGATGCATAAAAAAATCTAGAAATCTATAATTTCTTATAAATGAGACTTAAAGGAAAATCTCAGCTCCAGATGCAAGGGGGAGTGTTGCTGATGTACACATTTGAGGACGTGGCCATATGGAATGCGAACACATGGGTAGGGACTGCCACGTTTCAACCCCTATAGTTGATGTCACATTATATGATGGGGATATGGGGGTAAAATTAATGCTACATGTTTATCACGTGGAAATGGCATGGATGCTGATATGGTACCTCAAAGATACAATATTTAAATGGGTATAAATTTGTGTCTAGAGCTTGGATTTTGATAAAATTTATTCTATTGGAAAGTTCTTGATGATAATAAGTTTTAAGGTAGAGAATATTTGATAATCACCACCTCCTTATGATGGAGAGAGAGAGAGAGAGAGTATTTGATAATCACCACCTCCTTAAGATGATGCAAGAGAGAGAGAGAGAGAGGAAGAGAACATTTGATAATCACCACCTCCTTAAGATGACGCGAGAGAGAGAGAGATTATTTTTCATCGAGAGAGAGAGAGAGAGAGAGAGAGAGAGAGAGAGAGAGAGAGAGAGAGATTGATAATCATCACCTCCTTAAGATGAAGAGAGAGAGAGAGAGAGAGAGAGGAAGAGAATATTTGATAATCACCACCTCCTTGAGAGAGAGAGAGAGAGAGAGAGAGAGAGAGAGAGAGAGAGAGAGAGAGAGAGAGAGAGAGAGAGAGAGTATTTTATAATCACCACCTCCTTAAGATGACTAGAGAGAGAGAGAGATAGAGAGAGAATATTTGATAATCACCACCTCCTTAAGATGACTAGAGAGAGAGAGAGAGAGAATATTTGATCATCACCACCTCCTTAAGATGACTATGATGACTAGAGAGAGAGAGAGAGAGAGAGAATATTTGATAATCACCACCTCCTTAAGATGACGAGAGAGAGAGAGAGAGAGAGAGAGAGAGAGAGAGAGAGAGAGAGAGAGAGAGAGATTTGGTAAAGAATGTTTTCCTATAATGAAAGCATTGAATTGAGATTTACTTGATTAATTTTATTTTTTGTTAAAGAATGTTTTCTATCATGAAAGCATTAAATTGAGATTTACTTGATTTTTCTAACCTATATATGAGCATGTTGTGCAATAACAAAACAGGTTAGTCTAAGCTAATGCATGTGTAACCCAAAAAATTACATATATTAAAATTAATTCCTTTCCCAAAATAATTTTGGTATGTTGTTTCAATTCTTAAGAAGACTCAAAATAATGAAAAAGGAAGGAATTCTCAGTAGAATTGTACAATATATCATGGAGAGAAAACCACACATTAGAGATCGTGATTTATATGAGAGAAAAATTGGTGAAACACCTCCATACATGGTTGAATTAGTGAGGAGTCTGAAGGATGGACTTCAAAATTGTAAAGATGATAATGAAAAGAGAATGGAAGTAGAAGAGCGCTCTAATATATAGAAGTGAAGTGAAGTTTTAAAGTATATAATATATACAGAGGCACCTACAACATGGACCAACTACTAGTCATAAAAGCTAATAATCCCAACAAAAATTTGGGAACATGACCCAACGAAAAAAATGCAAGGAGACATACCTCAAGAATGAGGCATAGGAGTGCCAAAAAACACACATCCAACAATGGCACCTCAATAGAAATTTCTGGTGAGGAGACAAGTATCTTAGAAAAATGATCAAATAATATAATTAGGTTAGGATTGCATAAGAAAAGGAAAGAGGGGCCTACAAGGAGTTTCTTTCCCACAGAATTAAAGAAGGCCAAGCCAACTACTTTTGATGGTAGCGTCAAGAAGAATGAGGAGGAAAAGGAATGGTTTATAAGGATTAAGGAATATTTCACATCCATATTCAACTTAAGAGGAAGATATGACATCTGGTGGGAAGACCTCATGAATTTCAAGGGCATTGATGAAAGGAAGATGACATGAGAAAAAATTCAAAATACTTCAAAGGCAAATACCTATCTGAAAGTTATTATGAAGGAAATATTAGAGGGTTCCATGAGCATGTATTATGACAATTCATGATGGATGCTTATGTAAATAGATTCATATAGTTTCTAAGGTATATGCCTTATATCAAAGAGGAGAAAGTGAAGATACAATTCTTTCTTAGAAGACTACCACAATATTATCAAGGCCACATTTAGTTTGATAAATAAAAAACACTTGAAGACACTATTATGAAGGATAATTACAACTATGGTCAATCCAAGGACAAGATGGTGTCCTATAAAACATGGAAGAAAAAAGAGAAAGCTAGAATCAAGAAGAAAGGATCCAAGTAATCTTGCTATAAAACTTCTAGAAGAAGTGTTAATTTTAGTGTTCCATAAAGAACGAGAACTAGTAGAACTATATGACTCAAACTCAGAATTAGATAGTCTTGTTGATGAGGTAAATGCTAGAAGAGTTGCAAAGGGCCATTGAAATGTTGAGGGCATGGGGAAGAGAACCTGTTGAGATATTGTTCACACAGGAAGTGTGACAACATAAGGGTATATAATGTCTAGGAGGCTAGTACTATCAATGATGTGTCCAGGATTGTACCTCATATTTATGCATCTGCAGAGAATCAAGAAGTAGACCAGTAAGCCTCAGTGACGAAGATGAATGGTATACTTTCCAACCATTATTTTTTGATTATGATTGAACCTATAGATAACCTCAATTAGATTGCACCCCAAATTATTGAGGCATGTGTTTTATAAAGGAATGAACATATAAAATCATGGTTGGTTCAACGAGCTACAATGACCAAGAGAAAGCCAACTAAAGCCATTGAACCATGCCAGTTCAAAAAGAGTGATTTTCACACCCAAGCCACTTGAACATGTTACTTGTGGGGTCATATGATATGCTTAATATCATGGATTGGATGGTAGGGAATGTAGCTAAAATATACTTCTATAATAAACATCTAAATGCATAGACAATGAAGAAAAACAAAATATCCTTTAGGGAGTACAAGAGATCGAATCAAAATACAAATTTCAGCTCTACAAGTGAAGAAATATTGTCGAAAAGGATGTCCATTATATTCTATACATTTGAAATATTAATATTATGTTAACAAGCTGAAAATTGAAGACCATCTAGTGATACAAGAGTATAGAGGTGTATTTCTTGTAAAAATACTTGGACTACCTCCCAAGAGAGATATCTATTTTCAATAGAACTACCAAGAGAAATACCTATGTCTAGGTAACTTTACATATTGAACATGCATGAATTGGTGGAATCAAAGATATAGTTAAAGAAAATGTTGGATAAGAGGTGCATCAGGTCTAGTAAAGTTTCCATTGGGGGAACCAACATTATTTGTTAAAAATACAAATGATACCCTAAAATTATGTATTGACTATAGACAACTGGATAAGATGACCATCAAGAAAAAACATCCATTTCCTAGATTTGATGACCTCTTTGATCAACTAAGAGGATCCACACTATATTAAAAGATAGATTTGAGGTTTGTATATCTTCCGTTTAGGACCAAGGATGAAGATATCTATAAAACCACATTTAGGACTAGGTATGGGCACTAGGAGTTTGTGGTAGTACCATTTGGACTCACAAATGCACTGGTTATCTTTATGTGTTCAGTGAAAAACATCCTCAACATGTATTTGGAAAAGTTTATTTTGGTATTTATTAATGACATCTTAGTGTATTCAAATATCAAGGAAGAGTGTGCATACAACCTCAAGATGATATTGTATGTGCTAAGGAGAACTAACTATATGCAAAATTTAGTAAATGTGATTTATTTCAAGACAAAGTACACTATTTGGATCATTTCATCTTAGAAGGAGTGGAGGTAGCCCTAAAGAAGATTAAGAAAATCATGGAATGGACTTTCCTTTGAAATATATCAGAAGTAATATCCTTCATGTGATTGGCACGATATATAACAGGTTTATTCAAGGTTCCTCAAATATTTCCAATCCAATAACTTCTCTACAAAGGAAGGGAGTGAGGCTTTTATGGTCAGTGGAGTGTGAATCAAGCTTCTAGTAGTTAAAGTACCTCCTAACTAATGCACCCATCTTAATTATTACATATCCAAACAAGGATTTCTTAGTTTGTATAGATGTTTGAAATGAAGGACTTGGTGTATTTTTCATGCAAGAGGGACATGTGATCAACTATGAATCCATGGTATTAAATTAGCATTAAAAACAACATGTAACAAATGATTTATAACTTGCAACCATTGTTCATGCTTTAACAATCGAAGAAACTACTTTCTTGGGAGAAAGTTAAAATTATGATAGATCATAATGGGTTGAGGTACTTGTTTGATTAGAATTGATTGAATGATAGGCTATATGGGTGGATGTCCCTTACTAGTGAATTTGACCTTGATATTTGACAGAGTAATATAAAGGAAAATCAAGTAGTAAATGCACTTAGTTGAAGCATGTAGACAACACATATGGAAGCAATCAATATATGTGTATCGAATATAAAGGAAATAATTAACTATTCCCTTCATGGTGATGAACACTTCAAGATTGTAAAGGGATGCTCCGGGAAAGATCCCAAGGGGCCAAAGGGTGAAGGATACCAACAAACAAAATATATCCTATTGACACACAAGGGAATATTGTACATATAAAATTTAGTAGAGTTGAAGAGTCCATGATGGATGAACTCCATAGAAGGCCTTATTTTTGTCACTGAGGCTATCCAAATATTATAAAAACCAAAATAACATCATATTATTAGCTTGGAACAAAGAAGTAAATTGCTAAATACCTGGAATGTCAACACGTTAAAGTGGAACATAATCATATAGTAGGGATGTTGAAACCAATGCAAATTATAGAATGGACATGGGAATTTGTAACTAAGGAATTAATTATTTGTCTACCAAGGGTGGCCAAACAACATGATGAAATCATGGTGGTAGTGGATACATTGTGCAAAGAAAATTACTTTGTCTTTGTGAAATCCATCTATAAAGCAATCTATATTGCAATATTTTTATGAAGGAGATTTTCATATTGTATGTCATGCCCAAGAAAAGCATATATAATCAGGAAGCTGTGTTTACTTTAAAGTTTTGAAAATATTTGTTTGTAGGTTTTGGGACACAATTGGAATTTTGTACATCCTGCCATCCTCATATAGATGGAAAAATAGAAAGGGAGAATATGTTTTTGCAGGATATGTTGAGGATGTATGTTACGCATCAACTCAAGAAGTGGGAAGACTAAATATCTCTGGTAGAGTTTTACTATAACAATGGCTACCAAGAATCACTAAAAATGAGTCCCTTTGAATAATTATATAGAAGAAAATGTAATATTCAAATTACTTGGGATAATTTAGCGGATTATATGACAGTTGGACCAAAGAAAGTGTCAAATATCGAGCATAATTTGAAGGTGGCATAGGATGGGGCAAAAAATATATGAAAATAAAAAAAATGTCATAATGAATTTCAATTAGGGGAGCATGTGTATCTTAGGCCATACCCATGAAAATTTATTTGAAAATGACATCAAGTGCTAAGATAGCAACATGATATTGTGTATTCTCTGAGATCCTAGAGAGAGTGGGTCCACTAACATGCAATCTTTCCTTACCTCCCTATCATGAAAATACATAATATATTCCATGTATATTTTCTTAAGAAACATGTACATGATGCTAATCATATTATTTATTGGGTTGTTATCTAGGTGGAACTTGAAGGAAATATTTAGCTAGATCCTTAGTGAATACTCTATAGGAAGGATTCCTTACTCCAATACCAAGCCATCATGTAGATCAAGGTGTAGTAGCAACAGTTTGGAGAAAATGAGGCAATATAGGAATTGAAGGATTCCATGAAAATGAAATACCCATTTTAGTTTGTCAAATATAGCTTCCACTATGGATAGTATAACACTCAGGATGATGTTCCTTTAAGGGGAAGGATATTGTAACACCCACATTTTGTAATTGTAATTTAGGCTTATAATAGTGGAATGGCTAGCACGAATATATTGACAAACTTTAATTGATGCAATATGCATTTCTTTTAAACTTGTTGCCAAAAATGAAGAATAGAGAAACCAATAAAGATCCAAATGCTTGAGGGAAGTTGTGAGGGGTGATTGGAAAATTTCAACTGAATTAAATGTTTTAATTTTTGATTTCGTAGTTGAACTACCTAACTTTCAGTAGTTATGAGAAAATAGTGAGCGGTACCAAAATACTCTAGAGGTATGGGATATGTACCATCTAGAGCCCTTTGAATTGACCACACAACCCAAGGAGGGATCCCAAATTCTCATATTGCAAGTATGCATGTGGATGAGTGGTGTGGGAGTGAGTAACAAGATAGAGAGAATAACAATGTGTAGAAAGTATGGTGGTATGTGACTTGTAGAGAGTGTGTGAATGCAAACTTGAGTAACCTATGGAATGAACTAGTACCACACATGGATCCTATGTGTAACATACCTAGCCTTATAATGCTTGGTTAGGGATGTGGGGTATCTAGACTCGACCTATAACAATAAATTATTGAGATGGGGTTATCAAAATTTCTCTTCCTTAAACCACTTCAAAACTCATTTCCAAGGTCACCATCATATTTTTATCATTGGGATATTTCCAATGATATACATTTAATCCAAATCCAAGTTCCAAATGAAAATTTATATCCATTTGAAAAATATCCCTTAAAGGGCCACATCAACATCCATACTATGCCACTTAATAGACATGTGACAACCCTTCTTCCCACGTGTCACCATAATACATGCTATTCCCATTGCCACAATGAATTTCCTAATATGATGTCTATTATATCATCCATTCCCCCTAGGAAAAATATTAGTATTTTATATGCCTTTCCTTTCATGCATTCCTTGACCAACATGACTGACAAATCATCAATAGATGGTGATAAACCTTCCCAACACTTTTTACTTTTATAATTGAATTATTGAACCCATAGGCCATCAAAACACTTAAAATATTTCAACGATGATTCATGCTAACATCCAATACCTGACATCTTGATAGCTTGATACCCGACTACTCAATACACTAACACCTGATGGTTTTATATCTTGATATTGTAAATTCCATGTCACCTTTACCTTCATTTGCACATAGACACTGCCATAATATCATTGCACACCCTTTTCCACATCATGTAGCCACATAATCTTTCCACATTAGCATGCCATGTTAGTTCCACATCAACATGCCATGTCATCAAAGACTGGTCTTGGTGCCACATCATCATGACACATCATCAAGCCATGCTAGCTTCTGATAGGCATGGAATATCATCAAGCCATGCTAGCTTTTGATAGGCATGCCACATTACCAAATTATGCCTCCATGCCATATCATCATGACACATCATCTCATCGGGTAAAAATCCTTATCAAGCTCTACTGTATTGGGATGAAACCCTAATAGTTGGGTTTCAATCTTCCCAATATATGATTTCTCATTCTCGATAATCTGTTGGTTGCCATCACCCAACTTCTCATTGATTAACATTTTGGGTTCAGTTTGTATTGGGTGTTTCCTTCACATCAGGTTCAATTTGTATTGGGGGTTTCCTTCACATCTTGCACCCTTCTTCGCCTTACATCCTAATTCCCAACATCTAGAAACTAATTAGTCAATAGCTAGATATTTGGTGTCTTGATACTTATCGATAAATGATGGGAAATCCAACATTGCACAATAAAAATTGTCAAGTTCTTCTTGCATAAGGTGTTTGGGCTTGGTAATTGTTGAATTTCTTTTGAAACCTAAAAATCAACAACTAATAGACGCATAAAACATTTCTCTTTATCAACCAATCCATCACTTGATAACTCCTAAATGTTTTTCCTCTGTCAACCAACAAACAATCGAGGATCTATTAATATCAAGGATTTTCTCTACATTTTCCATTATGATCTTCAAAAAGACAACAGATAAAAGGTTGATACCTAATAGTTAAAGAATCAATATCCATTTCTGGATAGCTCTTGGTTACAATTCCTGTTGGCCATGTGACTAGGGCTGAAACTGAGGGCCTTCAAACCCCACATTTTGAAAACCTATGATATGTAATCCCAAAGTTTCTTATCATGTGAAAGCAATAGGGAGTTTCAATCCCCAAATTTCCTCCAAGAAAATCAGGTTAGAAAATAAATATCTTAAAGAGAAATTATTAGCTTGGATTTGAGGACTAAAAAAGGACTTTGACAAGAACACAAGTTTCCCAAAATAGTTCTTGAGACTATAAAGGACTTTGTTGACCATGAAGGCATTTAAATACTTATTCTCTTATCCATTTAACATGCTTTTCTTCAAATTCTTTAGCATACCTCCACTAGCTCTGGAGTTCTTTAATGAATCTCTTTAATACTTTCCATCAAATGTTTTAAGAAGACTATTTCCCCTTGAGTCTCCCTTTTGTAATCAAGGATATATATTTTCCTCTAATTCCATATCATCGTGACAAAATACTATAATCATTTTTAGTTGACCTAGAGCTTCTATAGTATGTCTAAAAATGATCCATGCACAATATCCATAACTAGGGCTAAAAGTCTATTAGCCCCATGCTTATGTGAGCCATTTCATCCTTGAACACAACCATGGAAAGAATATCATAAGAACACATTAAATATTGACTAGTAGGAATGTGAAGAGTATACAACCATTATTTAAAGATCTACTAATTCAAATCATAAATAGACATCATGTAGCTCTATTTCCCATTCAATAGTCAAGCACATAAATATACACATTTCATCAATCACCATTTATTTCTCATTAACATGATGTTTATTACAGAGATGAAGTCAATAAGGGTACTTATCTAATCCATATAATTATTTGTATATAATTGATGAGGGTAAGCCATGTTCCACCCCACCATAGGCTCAATTACACTATAGTATTTCTTGTAGTTTTTCACCCCTGAGCCAAACCGAGAATCCATGAGAGAAGTTTTTACTTAGTATTATTGTAGGCTTTAACCTCATACAGAAATTAACTGCATACAATTTCTAAAAACAGAAAATAAACAATAGTGACAGAATAACACATAAAACAAATATACACAGAGATTTCCCCTGGATCCCAAAACCGGGACTACTAGCTTGATTTTTCATTATGTTCCTTTCAATGTTACAATACCTCTTTATACATGTCGAAGCATCCAATACCATGGACCGAAAACCATTGTGTCCAAAACCATGTGTGAAAACCATGCACAAAACCATAGGTAGGTTTGCCCAAACTAATACAGGGTCCAAATTTTTTTTTCTCGGGGCACTACCCTGAACCTCGTAGAGGGGGGCTACCCACCCCCCTCAAACCCCCTATGACCCCCCCACTGTGCAATCGGCACAATAAAGGGGGGGCTCCGCCCACCCTCTAACCCTCCGATTAACTAGGGGAGCTAGTCATGGAAAGAATATAACACAACCCAATAATTATAGGGTGGAATCATGAAGTCCATTCTCTTTCATAAAGACAAACTCATATCATCTCTTAGAATCCCACTATACCTAGAGTCTACTAGTTATTGTGGGAAGTTTCTTAGTTTTTTTATAGCTAGCACCCCAAAGGAAAATTATTTCTTAGGCTATTATTGGTGTAATGATGAATTCCATTCTCCTTCATCCATGTAGAAATGAGTGTGAGGTATTTTAACTTATTGAGCCAAAGCTTGTTCTCATTCAAAGGGTGCCCACAATGGACTTGCACAACACAAAGAGAGCCCTTATTTACGTTAATAGTCCCTCAGTGATTTTTTTTGTTCCCTTTTTCATGGTTTCAACAATATTTCTTAGTAATTGGATACATCAAGTCTACAAAGCATGGAGGGATCTCTATGAATAAAATAATAAAACAAATAAAATGAATAAAATGAATAAAAAAATGAACATCACGATGCATCATGACCATTTAGGAACATTGCATTGAAACATAACCCCTACCAAAAAGTTTGAAGGTGACATGACCATTCATGAATTGTACAATGTGATGTAAGCATTGTGGAATGAAGTGATTTTACATAAAATAATGACGGTGAACCTTACAATATGATGAGACCATTTATGAACAAAGTAATTCAACATAGGAAAGTGAAAATGAATGTTGCAATGTAATGTAACCCTTTATGGACTTGATAATGTAGCATAATCATAGGGAAAAATCACAAACCTACAAAACCATTGAGGAATGTCACAATCTGACATAACTCTTCAAGGATGTCATATATCAACACAACCATCGAGAATGTAACAACTTGAAATAAGTCAACCATGATGAATATCATTATGTCATATTACCATAGTGTACCATGGTTAACATAATCATGGTCAGGCATAGTTGACATAGGCAACCAAGATCAAACCATAATGAAGTTTGACCATGGTTAAGGTTTACCTTGGTGAATCATAGTCAACCACGGTTAAGGTCAACCATGGTCATGATTATGGTCAACCATCATTAAACATAGTTAGCCATGGTCATGGTCAACTATGGTCAACATGGTGATTCATGGTCAACTTACTCAATCACGGTCAAGGTAAAGCATAGCTAATGATGGTCATGGTCAACCTAGTCATGCATGGTATTGACCATGGTCTAACATGGTCATCAATGGTTAACCATATCACAAAAATTTCATAATTAACTATTTTGATATGGTCAATCATGGTGAACTATGGTCAACATGGTAAACAAGCCAAATCATGGTCTATCTTGTGAACCATAGTCGACATGGTCATCCATAGTTAATCATGGTCAACCATTTCATTCTTACTTATATTGATATTTTAATTCACAAATTTATTAATCCTCCCCACCAGAACAAACACTATTATGCCCATTATGCCATTAGTTTTAAAAGGTGGAAAAAGATACCAATTCCAATATATCAACCATTCTTACTTGTGTGATTGTGTCAGTGAATTAATTTAGATGAAATAATAAGAGGGGTGAAATATCTTAAGATATAGAAATTTAAAGTAAATTTACTTTATATATTTTCTAATATTTATAATTATCTAAATACATATTCAGAGAAAATAAATTTATATAATTACATTTCAAATATGTAGTCTTATTTTAAGAATCTCATATAATAACAAATGTAACAAAAATAAATTAAAATTTATAAAATATAAAATATATAATTTAAACATTTTACTAATTTATAGAAAGAATTACATATTTACAGGTATTCCTATATCAAAATAGGGTGCCATAGTTTATTTTTGTTGAAAACTATTGGATGGATGGTCAAAATTTCATAAAGAGAGAACATTCTTTGTCATATACATGGATAGACGGACAAAAATGACCTCCAACCTTGGTCTTGCACATTTTTCCTTTAATTGTTAATTTCCAACCAATTCAATTCATATGTTTCCTTGATGGCCAAATGTTGGCTTACTTTAGCCACACTATTCTACATTTCCTCTACCCTTCCTTTCATCTACATACACAACTAGATATATGTGTGGGCATTTCACTTCGGTGTAGGAGTTTCAAATTTTCTAGCATAGGCATTTATTTAGATTAAGGAAGTAAGAAGATTAGGAGGGCTTACAAAACCATTACCATCGTTGATAACATCTTTAGTCAACTATTTCAGTGTAGGATTAAAGACACTAGTTGATATTGAGGCCACAATAGTAGGTTTGGAGGCTGCTTAGATCATCTTAATTCGCTCTAGAAAATCATAGCTTGGTAATGCAATCAATTCAATTTCATATTTGTTGCGCCGAAAGGTGCATTCTATAGCCCAGTATGATGGTATGATGTGTAATGCTCTCCCTCTATGATCAAAATAATATTTTATGTTGGCTAATTAAAAAAAAATTTAATGTTAGCTAATAAGAAAATTTAAATAATTGTATAAATAAACAATTAAAATCTATTAACCTAACACAGTTTGATCATTATTATTAGCATTCACTAGATTTGTATTCGCTGATCATTATTATTAGCATTCACTAGATTTGTATTCGCTGAATTTGTTTTGGCTGAATTGTTGGACTCATTGGATTTGTTTTGGCTGAGTTGCTCGCTTTGTGTTCTCCGTACTCTGCACTTACAAATAAGTTCGCTACAATCCGTAGAAAACAAGCAAGTATACAAACATGAAACAAACAATTGTACGCACATGAAACATACTTCATTTGATATTCAACCGTAAAGTATCATGAAAAAATTAAGAAAACAAGAACATTATAAACCTTCTGCCCTCCTTTCTAAATAATTCCATTTGAAATTGTGATAAATATTAACTTTAAAATACGTGTATCAAAGCACTTCCAATTTCTAATCAAGTACTCATATTAAATGTAATTATAGTGACTTGCACCTCGAGTAGATGTTGGATCTATAATTATAAGAGAATGGATCTAAAGCTCGAGGTAATTATTAATGGAAGGGAAGCCTATCTGATAAATAAATCTAAATTATCCCTTGAGCTTATCCAATATATTACCTCTAATAATTATCATTATAGGCTAATTGTCTAGGGACACTTCACCTTATCTGGGTAATTCAATTTATCTTCATAGAATAATTCTAATAATTATTAGAATTACCTTACTAAAATTGTTATAATTATTAGAATTACTTGGATAAGCCTTATTATTAATAATTACCAGATAATAATTATCTTCCATTAATAATTATCCTTATAAGTGATAGTAGTGGATAGATCCAATATTTGATATACGTGAGGATAAAAATAAAGAAATAAAATTAATAATTAATAATTAAAATCTCTAAAGACATAAATATTTCTACTTCAAAGTTTTAATATTTGAGCATTTTGTTATCATGCCATGTAAAAAATTTCATTAAATCTAATATTTATATTAATATATTATAATTAATATTATAAATTTAATAACTTAGGATTAATAAATTTATTTATTTATTTTTTTTTTTAATATTATAATATATATTAATATATCATGATATATATTAACTCTAGATATATATGGGAGGGAAGAACAAAGATAGAGTGATAGAGGTGGAGACTCATAAAGGGAGTAAGATGAAGGGAGAGAAAGGGAGAGAGAGGAAGGATGAGAGAGGACTTGAGAGACAAAAGGAGAGAGGGAGAAATAGAGAAATGGAGTTGGAAGGAAAGAGAGGGAGGGAAGAAGAATCACATAGAGAGAGAAAAGTGGAGAGAGAGAGAGAGAGAGAGAGAGAGAGAGAGAGAGAGAGTGACAAGGGAGAGATGGAGAGAGTGTATATGTTTGGGGTGAGATAGAGTGATAAAGAAGGAGAGATTGGGAGAGGGGGGGAGAGAAGGAGAGATAGTGATCGAGTTGGAGTACGGAGAGAGAGACAAAGACAGAGAGATAAGGGGGAAAGACAAAGGGAGGCAAGAGAAAAAGGGAGAGAGAGGAAGGAAGAGAGCTTGGATGTGAGAGAGAGAAGCAAAGAGGAAGAAAGAGAAAGAGAGAGGTAAGAACGAAGACACAAAGAGAAAAAGGTGGAGTGAGAGAGAGGAAGTGACAAGGAAGATGGAGAGAGAGGGAGAGAGGAGAGCAAAAGGGAAAAGAGATAGAAGGGCGTAGATAGGGAGAGAAGGGGAAGAAAGAGAGAGAGGGAGAGGAACAGGGAGGGAGAGGAAGATGGAATGGAAGATAGATAAATATGGAGAAAGAGTGTGTATGTTTTGGGGTGATATAGAGAGACAGAGAGAGATAGATATATAGATGGAAGGTGAAGAGAGGGAAGAAGAGAGAGATAGAGAGAGGGAGAGATAGATATATATGGAGGGAGAAAGCACATGTGTTTGAGGAGCGGGGGCAAGATAGTGAGACAAAGGAGAGAAGGAGGGAGACATATATGATGCATTGATTTCAATATAGATGGTGATTTCTAATCCTATATGATTGCTTGCATTGAAGGAGATAAACTGAAGGACATGGGAGTGGAGGAATGAAGAGAGAGAGAAGGAGAGGAGTGAGAGAGGGAGAGAAAGGTAAGAGAGATAGAGGGAGACACAACTATGGAGGGGGGAGAGAGGGGGATAGAGAGAAGGAGAGAGGGAGGGAGATAGCGATAAGGTTGGAGGGCAGAGAGAAAGAGAGAGAGAGAGCTAGGGGAGAGACAACTTGAGAGAGAGGAGGAGAGAGGGAGGGAGGAAAAACGACATACAAAGAGAAAAGTGGGGTGAGAGAGAGGGGGGGAGTGAAAAGAAAGATATGGAGAGAGAGTGTGTATGTTTGGGGGTGAGATAGAGAGACAAAGAAGGAGAGATGGTGGTAGATATAGATATAGATGGAGGGGGGAGAGAGAGAAGAAAATTTCTTGCACTAAATGCATTGATGTCATGGTATATGGTGATTTATAATCCTATTTGATTTCTTGCACAAGATGCATTAATTTTAGTGTAGGTGTTGATTTCTAATGATATTTGATTGCTTTCACTAGATGCATTGATTTTAGTGTAAATGTTGATTTCTAATCCTATTTGATTGCTTGCGTTAGATGCATTGATTTTAGTGTAGATGTTTTGTAATTCTATTTGATTGCTTGCACTAAATACATTGATTTTAGTGTAGATGTTGATTTCTAATTCTATTTGATTGCTTGCACTATATGCATTGATTTTGGTTTAGATGGTGATTTCTAATTCTATTTGATTACTTGCACTAGATGCATTGATTTCAGTGTAGATTGTGATTTCTAATCATATTTGATTGCTCGCATTAGATGCATTGATTTCAATGTAGATGGTGATTTTTAATCCTATTTGATTTCTTGAACTAGATGCATTGACTTTAGTGTCGATGTTGATTTCTAATTGTATTTGATTGCTTGCACTAGGTGCATTGATTTCAATGTAGATGATGAATTATAATCTTATTTGATTTCTTGCACTAGATGCATTGATTTTAGTGTAGATGTTGATTTATAATCTTATGTGATTGCTTGCATTAGATTCATTGATTTCAGTATAGATGTTTTCTAATCTTATTTAATTGCATGCATTAGATGCATTTATTTCAGTGTAGATGATGACTTCTGATTTGATGTAACTAAATGTATGATGGTACATTAACTTAAAGTAATTGGATTAACAATGTGCATTGATTTCAGTGTAAGCACAAAAAAATGATTAACAATTTGCATTGACTTTTGTGTTATAGTAATTCAACCTATTAATATTGGAGAGAAAGAGAGACTTATGATGTTTACAACTATAGTTCGAGTTAAAAAATTGAATGATTTACAATCTCAACTATCATTTTCATATAATCGATATGAAAAAATGGAAAAACTAACAAATAATTTAAAGATTTTGTAAATATGACCACTCATTAAAAAAATTCAAAATTACATTATTTCTTGACATTTGCAAAAAAAACTATAGATAAAAAAAATCATCAAAACATTTTGAAGCAAATAAATTATTTCAAACATTAGCAATGAAACAAATGATTTCAAGAGCAATCTTGATGCAGTAAATTATTAAAACTACTCTTCAAAAAATATTTAGTAATACCTGGAGGGACACTATTAAGAATTATTAATTGTCAAAAGTTGTGATCCCTAAAATTAAATGAACTATATGTGCAATATCAATCCTTTTACAAATTATCAACAAGATTGTCTCATTTCTTTATCACCAACTAATTACTAACAGACAACCACATACACATGTAGAAAAATAACACAACAATTGTAACATTCACAAACATTACCATCCAAATCCAAACACATATACACACAAACCTCTCAAAGCAAATAAACACACAAACCACTCAAAGCATCCAAGCAAAGCCGTACAAACTGTTCAAGGCAACAAAAACAAATTAAAGAAGAAAATGATATAGTCATGTCAAACAAAGAAACCATAATGTAAATTTCAAAGTATGAAGTTTATATCAAACATATACATAATATTAATAATCTAAAAATGTGTCATTGTGGCGATTGAATTAATCTAGATCCATCTAACTCCTGATCTATCATCAGGGGAGGGGATCAAATCTCTCTAGGTTGAGGAAAAATTTCCACTTCGAAGAGATTTGATCCCTCTCACATGATAGGTGAGAAATTAATAAGTTTAAACTGATTTATTTGATTTATTTGTTTGGTGTTGGGTAGGATCCGCATTTCTTCAACCAATTTCGTTTGTAAAACGTGCAATGGATATTGTAATTAGAACCTGGCCCCAAGCATCAAATAGCTATGCCTTCAGTTCGTTAGCTCAGTTGTATTCATATCTATATGAAAAAGTCTGAGCTCGATATGCTTATCCTCTAGGACCTGATCCAAGCCGGCACCTTCATGATTGGAGTTCATAGTCGTCACTTTGCATATCACGAACACCCGCTTTGAACAACTTACAGGCACAATATCCACAAAAGATGATTGGAGTTCATAGTCGTCACTTTGCATATCACGAACACCCGCTTTGAACAACTTACAGGTACAATATCCACAAAAGATTTTCTTCTCTACTACAACAACATATCCTATCAAAATGGTTGGAGATATTGGATATTTCAGGTTTGGATTCTAATTTCTGCTGTATAGTGTTTCTTAAAAATTAGAATGCTCTACCCACATGAAATAACGAAACATTGAGATTGAGCGTAGGTGGTAGGGTTGAATCTTTTCAAAATCTGCAACTTCGAATAATTTCCATTAACGAAATTATACGCAAAGAAACATTCAAAAAATACTGAATCCATTGTTCCAAAGAAGAACATATTTTAATATAACACTATCGACATTCATCCATAACAAAGCCAGCAGCTCCAATATTTGAAAGCCGGAAGAGAAGTAAAACCCCGGGAGAGGTTGGGGGCGCAATAATGGACCTTACTGTAAATCTTCTAAGGGGTTGAGTTATTGCTACTATTGGTCGCGACCATAGTCATTGTGGTTCTTGTCAGCCTGGGATTTGGTAGTAACTCTGCACAGTGGCCTCCTACGTCTCTGTAGTCTCCATCACATTCTCCGCGTAAACTCCAGCATCTGCTCCTTATTTGTGAGTGAATTTGGTTGTTAATGGCTCTTTCTGCAAATTTTTGTCCATTTGTTTTTCCATTATTGGGACTTCCAAAGGTTTGTAAACAATAACAGTACGTAAATATTAATCACTATGCAGTCATTACTTTATTTTAGTCGAATAAATAAAATTTAAAGACAGTGAAATAATCATTGATTTACTACATTATTCTTAATATTTACCACAACACACTAAAAACTTAAGATTCAAACAGGTCAATTTTCTTTTGATAGTAAACATCTGACCTTATTTGGGCCTTCTCACCCTCCACTTCCCATCAATGGAAGGGAGTAACGTGTATTGACTGCACCATTATAAAATTGTAATGGTAATATGTTTAAAGAAAAAACAAATGATAAAAGGTTTAGAAAAAAACGAAAAGGAAAAGAATAGTAACCTCATATCTTATATAAATAGGCGACACCTTCATGGTGGGAGTTCATAGTTGTCATTTTGCATATCAATAAGATATTTGCAATCTGATCATTTTTATTGTTATATTTGTATCTCCTTTGCAATGCAATCTTGAAAGAAAAAATAGTCAGCAATTTTAAATAGTATGCATACTAGATGTTATATTTGGAATATTTGGACTATTGAATTTCTTCACATGGTACCTTTTCTATATTTCATTTTTTTTTTTGTGATTTCTTCACATGGTACCTTTTCTATATTTCATTTTTTTTGTGATAAAATTTGAAAATAGGTTATATATATATTTTTTTTCAATACGTTAAATGAGAATGTCATTATCTAAGTGCACACTATCTTGGGGCATAGGTGAGAACAACTTTGTAGATGTAATGGATGCAAATCAGGACTATAATGAAGGCGAATTGGATTATTTTTAATGACACTTCTTAAGAGCAAAATTGATAGATTTTGCATGCAATTTTGGTTTTAGTAGATAGAAAGAGTGATACAACAAATTTTGAATAGGTAAGATTTGATAATTAGAAATAATTATGCTTTTGTTGTTGTTTTTGGAGGTGTATGAAACATTTGATTTTTTGAGTTGATGTTCCACTCATCATTAAAGATATCTAAAGCTTCTAAATAAATGTAATGAGATCCAAATCATGTTAAATAGAATAAGGGAAAATAGTTAGACTAAAAAAACCTCAAAATAAGGTGATTAGGTTTATTCCAAGACAAAGGAAATTAACTAGAAAAGTGAGAGATTAAGGTTGAAAGAATCAAAATATTAATGAGATAGTTAATTAATAATTTCTTTTTTAAAAGATTATAAATTTTTTAAAAAAGAATGTTAAATTAATTATTTGTTTCTTTTATAATTTTTATTCGAAACTATCTTAATATTAATATGATATTAAATTAATAAAATAATATAATAATATTAGTATATTATAATATTCTCACATAATATTAGTTATAACATTAAAATAATAAATTAAGCTAACAAAACCATTTTTTGTTAGGATTATATAGAATTATAATATTATAATTATTATTATGAAAATAAATTTATTATGCATTCCTAAATTGGTTTCATTATAATTTAAAATAATAATGTTATTAATATCTAAGGTAATTTTAAATATTGTTATTATAATATTAATAATGCTTACGTTAAAATTATTATTAATAGAGAAAAATTAATAACAATAGAAAAATTAATAATGTTGTTATTAATGTAAATTAATATGATTAATATAGCTGTGTTATTGTTAGAATTATATGTAGGTTAGTATTATTATTAATAGGTGTTATCGTATTATAGAATACTATTAGAATTTATATAAAAGTATAGAGTTTAGCAAAATATTATATTATTAATATTTTAATATTAGTTTTACACTTTAATTTTTATTATTATTATTATTATTATTATTATTATTATTATTATTATTAGTATTATTATTAGGTGTTATTGTTAGAATTATAGGTATGTTATTATTATTATTATTATTATTAGAGAATTTATATGCATTTGAGAAAATATATTATATTATTAATATTTTAATACTATTAAAAATAAAGATAATTTTAAAATAGAATTAGATATGCTTATTATTAATAGAAAATATAAATAAATAGGGAAGAATAATTGGGAGTAACAATTAATATTGTCAAATAAATCAAATTTATATAATTAAAAGAAATGCAAGGTGCTTCTATTATTCTAAAATTATTTATTACTATGATGGTCAAGTGTTATTATATTATTAGGGTAAGGCGAGAGTTTAAAGGTATGTAAATGTTATTAAAGTTATATATCATACCAATTTAGTATTATAAAGGTATGTACATGTCATTAAAGTTATATATCATACTAGAAAGGTAATATTTAAAATAGTTAATATAAATTATTTTTATATTAATTTAGAAATGATTTAATTATTTGTTTGTTATGAGATGAGAGATAATCTAATAAGATTGAAAATTATAGTATATTTATTAGAAAAAGAGGAACAAGATAGGAATGGTGAAATAAAAAGGGGAGGAATTTGACTTGAGGAGCTAGAATTGCTGCAAGTAGAAAAGAAATAAGGTTTATTAATTATATCAAAATAACATTATAACTATAATAATATTAGATATTGTTTTGGGATTCAACTGCGTTAAGTAAGTTATTCATCTATGACCATTTCTATGAGAGATAGTTGTAGCTAACTAATTTCTCATGATTTTTGAATATTCCACTTAGCACTCATTGCATCAGGTGATGCTCACAAGGGTGAAGAAGTGGGATTGAAACTAGTGAAATGAATCACATAGGATCAATCATCACTTCCAGGGCTTGCACCTAGTAACCAGGACTTCCCGGGAGGTCACCCATCCTAGATTTCCTCTAGCTCAAGCACACTTAACTGTGGAGTTTTCCCCATAATCAAGCCCACTTAGCTTGCTACCCCATTTGCAAAACCTTAGCAAGTATTGTGCCTCATGAACTATTCAAGCAGAGTTCCCTTCACTCTTTTGAATAAAATATAAGGGGTTTTTCGCAGTGAATTATATTAGATATCATTTTGGGATTCAACTGCATTAAGTAAGTCCTTCATCTATAATCATTTCCATGAGAGATAGTCATAATTGACTAATTTATCATGATTTTTTAATAGTCCACTTAGCACTCATTGCATCGGGTGATGCTCACATGGGTGAAGAAGGGGTGATGCTCTTGGGAAGTCCTGGATACCGTGTGCAAGCCTTGAAAGTGATGATTGATGCTATGTGATTCATTTCACTAGTTTCAATCCCACTTCTTCACCCTGTGAGCATCACCCAATGCAATGAGTGCTAAGTGGACTATTCAAAAATCATGAGAAATTAGTCAGTTACAACTATCTCTCATGGAAATGGTCATAGATGAATGAATTACTTAATGCAATTGAATCCCAAAATGATATCTAATATAATGCACTGCGAAATCCCCCAATACTTAATTGAAAAGAGTGAAGGGAACTCTAATTGAATGGTTCATGAGGCACAATACTTGCTAAGGTTTTGCAAATGGGGTAGCAAGCTAAGTGGGCTTGATTCTGGGGAAAACTCCACAGTTAAGTGCGCTTGAGCCAGAAGCGATCTGGGATGGGTGTCCTCCCAAGAAGTTCTGGTTACCGGGTGCAAGCCCCAAAAGTGATGATTGACGTTATGTGATTCATTTCACTAGTTTCAATACCAGTTCTCCACCCGTGTGAGCATCACTCGATGCTATAAGTGTTAAGTGGAATATTCAAAAATCATGAGAAATTAGTTAGTTATGACTATCTCTCATGTAAATGGACATACATGAATGACTTACTTAACGCAGTTGAATCCTAAAATTATATCTAATATAATGCATTGTGAAAACTTCCAATACTTAATTCAAAAGAGTGAAGGGAACTCTACTTGAATGGTCCATGAGGCACAATACTTGCTAAGGTTTTGCAAATGGTGTAGCAAGCTAAGTGGGCTTGATTGTGGGGAAAACTCCATAGCTAAGAATGGACATACATGAATGACTTACTTAACGCAGTTGAATCCTAAAATTATATCTAATATAATGCATTGTGAAAACTTCCAATACTTAATTCAAAAGAGTGAAGGGAACTCTACTTGAATGGTCCATGAGGCACAATACTTGCTAAGGTTTTGCAAATGGTGTAGCAAGCTAAGTGGGCTTGATTGTGGGGAAAACTCCATAGCTAAGAGCGCTTGAACCATAGGTGATTTGGGATGGGTGACCTCCGAGGACATCCTGGTTATTGGGTGCAAGCCCTAGAAGTGATGATTGATGCTATGTGATTCATTTCACTAGTTTTAATCCCACTTCTTCACCTCTGCGAGCATCACCCGATGTAATGAGTGCTAAGTGGATTATTCAAAAATCATGAGAAATTAGTCAGTTACGACTATCTCTCAAGAAAACGGTCATAGATGAATGACTTACTTAATGCAGTTGAATCCAAAAATGATATCTAATATTATGCATTGCGAAAACCACAAATACTTAATCCAAAAGAGTGAAGGGAACTCTACTTGAATGGTTCATGAGGCACAATACTTGCTAAGGTTCTGCAAATGAGGTAGCAAACTAAGTGGGATTTATTGTGGGGAAAACTCCATAGTTAAGCGTGCTTGAGCCAGAGGCGATCTAGGATGGGTGGTCTCCTAGGAAGTCCTAGTTATTGGGTGCAAACCTTGGAAGTGATGATTGACACTATGTGATTCATTTCACTAGTTTCAATCCCACTTCTTCACCCATGTGAGCATCACCTGATGCAATGAGTGCTAAGTGAACTATTCAAAAATCATGAGAAATTAGTTAGTTACGACTATCTCTCATGGAAATGGTCATAGATGAATGACTTACTTAACGTAGTTGAATCCCAAAATGATATCTAATATAATGCACTGCGAAAACCCCCAATATATAATAATATTTCTATATTATTTTTATAATAATATTATAACTATATTAACATTTCTATATTATACTATATTATATTATTATTTTTAATGGTTTTTAATTTAATATTATATTAATACTGAGATAGTTTCTAATAAAAAATATAAAAGAAATAAATAATTATTTTAATACTTTTACTTTCATTTTGAACAAAATAATTATGCTTGAATTAATTTAACATTCCCCTTTTCGTGACCCAAATGGGGTGTTTAGCACAAGTAAAGGTGGGGCTAGAATATTGTCCTCCCACATGGCCGCATGACCAGGGGACATGGTGGTATGGATCCTTAATGTTTAGCTATGCTGACACAAGGATGGTTCCTCAATTGTCTGGCACATTGTAAATGGCACACCACCTTGCAAATCACGGCCTCTATCAAATTCTCCTCTAGGATCTAGCTTCGGTCTCTTCTCACCCGACTTTCCCTCATGCAACTAGGAGTGGCTTGTTGTCAATGAATATGATATTTAATGATGAGGCCCTAACTATTAATTGCACTCATCCCATCGACACTTTTAATAAATGAGCTATATGGCAAGGAGAGAAATTTCAAATTGCTAGCTACGAGGCTTTGACATCACAATTTTTCTCTAGACAAAGAAGTTCAACTCCTTCTAATCAGTGGTATCTCATCCGCTCCTATTAAAATCCACATAGTGCGTAGAATCTTAGGGATTTCTTAGAGAAGATAAAGGGAAGGAGCACCATCTGAGTGATGAGATTTGATCCATGGTGACCCTTTTTTCCTCCTACAACTCTTCTTGACACTTTAGTTATATTCACTACAATGGTCATTGAACAATGCTCTATTAAACTCCCTGGACTTGGCTCACGCATCCTGCTACTGAGTGGCATCATCTCAATAGCTAGGTTTCCTCTTTCTATGGTATGTATTTCCTTTTTCCTTTCTGGTTACTTCATGTTCTCTTTCATGATGAGGTTCTTGTCTTAACTCTTTTCCATGACAGTGGCTGGGCTTTTTCCTTCCTCTGACTGGTTGTGAAGCCCTTGCTCTCATGTAGTTTCCCCTTTCTCTCACTATGTCCTTCTTTTAGTGGTGTTATTTCTCTTGGGACCTCTCCTCTGCTAACTCATTTCCAACTTGTCTAGTTGTGGCTCTTTCAACCCTCTTTACTAAGGTCATGGTCTTAGTTAAGCCTTTTGGAAAGTTCCACCTCTCCAGGTCACGTTCATTCTATTTCTAACAACTCCCTCTCAATTCATTAGAATTATTCTCTCCCTCATGCAACCTCCATGCCTTTCTAAAGAGCTGGTGTCTATAGAGGTGTTCTGTACTATTAAGAGTGAGCTAGTTGAGGTAGCACACATACACAATTCTATTTTGACGATTCAATAGCTTATATCTAGGAATTTACCTACTCCCTATCGAATAATAACTCAATTTTCTTGAAAATGAAGCATCCAATCAACTGCAACTTCTCTTAGACATGGAGGTAATGATAGAGTTGGATGAGTGGATGCTTGATATAGAGCATAGACATGGGTGTTTTGTTGGAAACAATGTTAATAATGAGAGGGGGCATGAATCAATATTAATGCTAACTTTAACTTTTTTATTTTAATATAAATTTTATTATTCAAACATGGAAACCATTCATGTGAGCAATAAAAAATATATCACGTCCAACAACATAAATCATCACATGAACACATGCACCATAAGTAACAAACACATTGGACACAGAGGTTTAGTGTGGAAACCCTTCTAGGAGAAAAAACACCAAATATTGTTTGTTATTATGATGTAAATAATAGCACCTACTTTATTACATCAATGTTTGTGAACAACCATGCACACGAAGCACTAACTCCCTTTGATTTTTTTCTATCACCCAATAGCACGAAGAACCAACTTCATTCTTCTACAGACACCTGATTAGCTTACTATAAGCACCATGTGAAGCACCAATTTCATGGATTTATTGCAAGCACCAACTGGCATCTCCTTAGATTTATGCAAGCACCAACTTACATGAGGCACCGACACCCAAGCCTTCTTCATACACCCACACCAAACCACACTCAAAAGGAACTAATGTTCACTGTATATGGAATCTACTCTGCCTGAGATCAACTCTTTGTTCTCCTCTGTAGCTTCTTTTTTCTTGTCTCCATTTATCCATATGATTTTCTCAACAACCTTCATTCATACTCAAACCATGCAACACTCTTTCAACTCTACAAAAACATATATTTTTCTCTCGACCCTCATCTATTATGTAGGTTTTTTCGACCTCTCACAGCAGCATAGACACACTTGGCCTCTTCTAAGAAAAACTCACACAAATCCCTTCACTCAACTCTCTAACAAAAATCTTGCTTCCCCCTAACTTTCTCAACTATAATCCATGGTTTTGTCCCTCTGCTACACAGGGAATGATGTTGTATCTGCAACCAAATACACTACCTGAGAGTGTACTCTATGAATGGCTCACCATATTGCTACAAAATTTGGCTACTTGACAATGCTACCATAATAAATGTTGAGTGTTAGGTCCCTATAATACTAGTGTATTTCCCTTATTGTAATTATTAGTGTATTCCCCTATTGTTCTTTTTGTGCCCCATAGAAGCCCACTATTGTTATTGTTGTGCCCTTACATTATTATTGTTATGTAGGCCCTGATTATATTGTGACCCCTTAGATTTCTATATATAACAAGGAGGTCATATCATCTGTATAATACAAGAATTTTTCATTTATGTAATGCAAAGGAGGTTTCCCCCTCGAAGAGGATAATTTTTAAGTCATTTATATATCTTTTCTTCTGTTTTGTGAGCTGATTTCATAAAATTTGGTATCAGAGTTTTGGAATATATGGTTTCGCTTCTTCAAATAGGCCATCTTGGAATTTTCGTCATAATGTTTTTTCTATGAGGCTTTAGAATCTCAAATTATGACCAAGTGGAACCAAAGTCTAGGTGAACTTCTTGTACAAATTTCAAATCTTGGTTCGCTATATTTTCAAAGATATGATATGAGAAAGTTAGGTTTTTTGCAAGCTCCATAATTTAGTCTCAAACATGTGACTTAGGGAAAATCATCATAACTTTATCTATGACCATTGGATTGGAGTTTCATAAAAGGTGATTGAAAGTGAATGGACTGTGGTTTGTCATGTATAATTTTCAAAGATGAAGTTCAAAACAGTGACACGTGGTACTCCGTACAAGTTTGCTATACTAAACGAGTCTATAATTAGGTCATTTGGGAGATTGGGCATAACTCTTTCTTGAAGAATCCAATCACAATTTGAATTTTGGGATTGGAAAGAATATTCAGAGGGATATGTTGGGTGTGGCCCTGCAAGGCAAGTTTTGGGGCTTGAAGCCCAATTTTTGACTAAGTTCGATGTGAAGACTCCGCAATTTGTGGGCGTGGAGCGTGAAGTTGTAATTGAGTGATAGGGTTGTCTACCCTTACTTTTGTAAAATGTAGTGTCGGCTTGAGAGTTCTACCCATGGTCCATAGACCATGGGATTGTATAAATACAACGAGGCTCTAAGTGTAAAGACATCAACCAGATAGTATAAGATAGAAGATCTAATGATGAAGCATTAAGTCTAAGTGGAGAGTCATGTCTTTGGGCTGTAGAGTAGGAGAAGGCTCTACAATTGACTGCGTAGAGGCCTAGTAGTCTCCATTGAGTGCGCAGATCCCTGCAGCTGAGCGTGTAGGGCGGGTTGAGTCTGTAACCGATCGAAGCATTAATAAAGAGAAGTTTTACAATATTTCTATGTATCTTTTCATGTTTTATGCATTGAAGTATATTGGGTATGAATTGCAAGTTTACTGTTTATTTGTTGCGCGAACTTATATGAATATGTTGAATAAGTGGAAATAATTTAAGGTATCTATTCACACGAAGATAACTAACTGTTATAAGAAGATATGTAAGATCTATGGTGTGACTTGGGGAACTAGCACAGATCACTGCTTTAGCAGTGCGAAGCTCCTCAGCCCCTGGTTAGGGTTGCGTGAAGTCAAGTATAACAGGGCGTGAAGGCCTCACAGGTCAGGAAATTTCACGAAGTGACCTGTGTGAAGGTATTCACAGTTGGGCTAAATTGACCCCTCAGACATCTCAAGGGTGCAGAAACTTGGTTCTAGCATCCCCCCATATTGCTTCGGGTGAGACCTCAGTTCGTGCTCCATGGGTTATTGCTGAAAGGGATAGTAGTACAGGGATTTGTTTGGATAATTAACTCTGAACCTAACTCAGTCCCCATCAAACCAAAAAATGATTTTGTTGCCGGGATCAGAATCTGCATAGAGATTTCTGATGCCATATCATTGGAATCCATCTAAGAAAGAAATTGACGGTTGGTTGGATAGGAGAATTCACGAGTTCGCAACACAGGAGAATAGGAATTGCAACTATCAAAGGAAGACTGGTTAGACTGCTACCTGTACATGGAAATCCATGAAATTTTCTTCTCATCCTTTGATCCAGGGATCATTTTCTTATAGATGTATGAAAAAAATCACATGTGAAAATTGTAGCTTAACACAGAAATTTAATGTGCACACAAGAAAGAAGAAGAAACACATAAAGTCATTATAGGAAGATGACAAGACTTGATAATGGAGTTCGTCCAACTTGGACTACGTCTTCAGGTCCTGCTTGATCAATGGGGATGCCTTCATTCATTAAATGACATGAAAAGAAGAGAATACAACAATCAGTTACATAAAAAGGAGTCTTATACCTCCATTCTGAAAACTGGCTAAGAAGAGGAGAACTCAGATGAAGAAATGGATACCACCACTGCATTCGTGGTGTCGAGAAGGGCAGAAACCATATAAAATATTCCCAATTCAAACAAAATGATCAATCGCCCCTCCTGCAAGCTACTGCCTCGAATTGTGTGCCAAAAATCCTCTCCCTCCGTACTTTTTCCAATCATCAAGATTTTATAACACAATACTGCTTACAAATCGGGGGTTTGTTCGTTTAGAATAGAAGCCATTAAGATGGAAGGATCGGCAGGCACAACAAACCCCAAAGATAGCTTTATATTGTTTAAAGCGATAATACACAAAACATAGGAAATTCCGACCACAAAGTATTTTGTCGGATCTCAAAATATATTAAATTTGCCTTATTTACCTATTGGGTCTGTGCTTATCACAAATCGCTATCGCTGATGTCAATGGCCTCGTATATTAGGGGATTGCCGATCGCTGATCGCCGATACGCTAATCCACCGATCGCCGATATGTTGATATGTCGATCACCGATATGCCGATTGGCGATATCGCTGATTAAATCTCGACCGTTGACCTATTTCCGATCCGATGGCTGAGATTGCATGTCGCCATCAGCGTAACGCATCGCTACGGCCCAAGGGTCCTGCCTTTGGCATCCGTTGACATCGATCGTTGATGTCGATATCGGCAATCGTTATATCGCATGTTGCTAGTTCTAAAGTCTCGATATCACACATAGCATGCCCCTTAAGTCTTCCCCTTTCGACCTTCTAATTGTGATTTTCCCTTTTAAGGCTAAAACCCCATTTTTTTAAGGAAAAAGCCTCATTTTCCAAAGGAACAAGGCAATCTTCATTTTGCCATAACTTCATCATCCGGACTCGGATTGGAGTGCCATTTGCACCGTTGGAATCAGGGTGACGAGCACTTTGATCTGGTGTCAAGATACTTGTTTTTTCTGCCACTTTGAATTTTGAGCTTTTCCATGCCATTGTATCTGAAGATCCACCTGTATCAATCCTCCCCATTGAGGAGCTTTTGGACCGCCAAAAGCTTTCATTAATCAATTGGAATGTGAGGGAATTGTTCCCTCACCCTTTCCTTCTCAAGCCATTTTGCCTTGCTGGGGTGCATCCCCTTGAAACCAACTTGAAGGTATTCCACATCTCCTCACCATGAAGTCTTGGTTCTTTTGTCAAGGATGATGTCTTCAGGTAAATTGTCGAGATATTTTGGTGCAAAATCATCAACTGTAGGAATTGTGCCCACCTCCTCAGTGTCCATAATAAATGGTGGTTCATACAGCATTATGTTCTCCACATTCATTATGGAGTACATCTGCATATATAGCGGCAAATCAAGACGAAAGGCATTGTTTCCAATCTTCTCTAGAATGGTGAATGGACCATACCAGATTGGTCGCAACTTCTTCCCTTCTCCCATCATCTTGTCCTTGCTGATGTGGAACCACACTTTGTCGCCCACTTGTAATTGATGGTTGACTTGGTGTTTTTCATGTCAAGCCTTGTAACGGGCTTGAATTTTCTCTAACTGCTCTTGTACTACTTGGTGAATCAACTAGATTCACTGAATGAACTATTGCGCTTTGTCCCTGTCATTACATCCATTGGAGTCATCTTCCCTTCCAAAGACCATATCAAAAGGGTCCTTTGGTAGGTAACCAAAACATGTCTCAAATGGTGAATGATGCGTAGATGAGTGCACTTCTCAGTTGTAGGAATGCTGCACATATGGGAGATGTTCATCCCATAACTTAGAACGTTTCCCATAATATCCTCGTAACAAGTGTACCAGGGTGCAGTTGACAACCTTTGTTTGTCCGTCAGTCTGTGGATGAAATGTCGTGCTTCTTTTCATCTTGGTGTCCATCATCTTCCACAAGTTAGTCCAAAAATCTCTGAGAAAGTGAGAGTCCTGATTTGACAATCAATGTGGGCATCCCAAAATGGACCCAAACATGCTGAAAGAAAAGATAAGGAGTCTGCTCTAAAGTAATCTACTTTTTACAAGGCATTAAAATACACGTCTTACTAAAACGGTCAACGAAGACATACAAATAGTTGTGACCCTTTCTAGACAAAGGCAAACCTCCTACAAAGTCTATTGACACACTTTCCCATGGATGACTTGGAATAGGGAGTGGTGTGTAGAGCCCGATTTTTCTATTAGAGGGATTTGAAACAGAACACATCACACAACCCTTTACATAGCGAGTCACAATTTTCTTCATATGAGGCCAAAAACAAAATCTTTTTACATGTGACATAAAGTCTTTTTGACACCAAAGTGTCCAGACACGAAAGAGGTGTGGGCCTCTCGGATTACATGTACTCATTCCCCTATGGGAATACACAATTTACCAAGGTGATACAACAGTTTCCCCTACAAGTGATAGTTGTCCACCAGTGAACCATGGGTTAGTTTTGCATAAATCTCCTTAAAGTCATCATTGTTAGCATATTGTTCAACATAACTCTCAAAAGGCAATGAAGCATTATGCAAAATAACAAAAGCAAAAATAGGAGGGCAAGATAGCATATCAGCCACTTTATTGCTAGTGCCCTTCTTATACTTTATTACCAGATGAAACTGTTGAAGAAAACCCATCCACCTGAAATGATGAGATTGCTACAACTTCGTTTGTGACTGAAGGTACTGCAAGGGCTGATGATCTGTATGGATGATGGTCTCCTTGCCCATCAAGTAGTGTTTCCACTTTTTCACACTCTGCACCAAGGCATAAAGCTCCTTGTCATAATTGGGATAGTTTATCACAGTTTGAGAAAACTTCTCGGAATGGTAACATATCGGCTTCTTTTGCTGCATTAGTACAACTCCCATGGCATAACCACTGGCATTTGTTTTGATCTCAAATGGCTGTTGGAGATCTGGTGAGGCTAATACTGGCGCTATGTTGATATTTTCCTTCAATGTTTTGAAGGACTTCTGCTATCTTCCTCCCCATTGGAAGACGTGTTGCACACTTGTCAATGTGTGAAAAGGTGCTGCAATAATAGAGAAATTAGCACTAAATCTCCTCCAATACTGGACTGCACCTACAAAGATACAGACCTTGATTACACTAGTAGGCTTAGGCCAATTTACAATTGCTTCAACTTTAGAAGGATCAATTTTTAACTGACCATGACCAACAATACGACCTAGGTAACCCAAAGAGGTTTTCCCGAACTCACACTTTGACAATTTTACATAGAGTTCTTCTTTCTTCAATACATCAAGCATTTTCTTTACATGACACACATGTTCAACCCAACTTTTACTAAAGACAAGTATATCATCTAAATATCCAAGAACAAATTCATCAATGAAAGGCCTAAAGAGATCATTCATGACCCTCATAAAAGTGGTTGGAGCATTGCAAAGCCCGAATGGCATCACCATCCATTCGAACAGCCCCTATTTGGTCTTGAAGGTAGTTTTCCATACATCCTTCTCTACAATTTAGACCTGGTGATAACCATTATGCAAATCTAATTTGGTGAAATAGATAGCATTCTTTAACTGATCTAATAAGTCATCAATGCGTGGAAGAGGGTAACGATTTTTCACCGTGTTTTTGTTTAGTGCATGGTAATCCACACACATCCTCCATGTGCCATCTTTATTTGCCACTAAGACAATCAGTGAGCCACACAGAGAAGTGCTTGGCCTGATTACCCCTTGGTCCAACAATTCTTGCACCTATTTCTTGATTTCCTCCATCTCAATGGTCGACATCCTATACATGCCAATATTTGGTAAAGGAGTGTCATGTTGCAAATGGATCTCATGTTGGATTTCCCTCTTTAGAGGTAATCCCTTCGATTCCTGAAACAATTCATCATAATTAGAAATTAATTCACATAATTCCTGTTTATGTTCCTGATCACAACCCTAGAAAGCATCAGCGAATTCTGCATTTTTTTCCCTTACAACCATCAGCATGCAACCCTTACTGGAATTCACCAGCCTTTTCATTTGTTATATGCTTACAAGGTTGGCATTGATTTTATTTTAATGAGCCCTTACTATATATTTTACCCCATCTTTTGTGATTTATTATTTGTTTTTATGACAAAAGAAGACTACCTTTCTATCATACAAATATGGGCTTCCTAACACCATGCCACAGATATCCAATAGGATCACATCCAGCTCTACTTCATCCACTAGCTTAGAGTCGATTATAAATTTTACTTTACATTGCTTGATTACATTCATTTTTTCTTTATCATGTATCCATCCAAGCGGGTAAGGATTCAGATGTGGTTTTGTTTCTAAGCTAAGTTTCTTTACCAAGGATTCTGCAATTAAGTTTGCTTGGGATCCAGAATCAAACAGAGTTTCAAATTTAGTATGATTTATGACAACTCTGATATGAAACAATTCAATTTTCTTTCGATCATTAGGAAGGGACTCATTTACAAAACTAGTGCCTTCATGCGATTCAGAATTAAGATGAGGTGTAAGAGTACCTTTTGTTTCCACTGCTGTGATTAATTCTTCGTCTCCAGAATCCGATCAAAGGTCTTGCTATGCAGTCGCCACTGTCTTCTACTTGCCTTTTCCTCCATACTTCTTTGGATGCTTTTTTGGGTGTTGTTTCCAATAGTGATCGTCATTCGTGGCCTTCCTTTTTGCAATGATTGCAATATAGCCTTTCTCCTTCTTTGGATGCTACCGTATTCTTCTCCTTTCCTTTCCATTTCGCTTTGGATTTTCCATTTGGAGATTTGAATAGTGGTTTTCTGGAATGATCATCTCTTTCATTTTTGCCCCTATTCTCAATATAAATTGCTTTCACGCTGGTTGAGTCAATAGTGGTTGGTTCAAACAACAAAAATGAATGCCTAATGTAGATATGCAATGAGACAATATACTTAGTTACTATTTCAGGTGTATCAAGTGCAATGCCCAAATTCAGTGCTTGCTTTCTAAAATCCTTTGTAAAACTCTGAACATCTTGGCCTTTGCCTTGCCTTAAATACTGCCAATTCATTAATGTTTTTTGTTTGTAACCCCAGGGATAAATTTTTTCCTTTAATGCAGAAATAAAATCAGGCCATGAAGAAAAGAGGTTACCTACATTATTACTGCTCTGCAATTTTCTTTCCCACCAAATAAGAGCGGTGCTGCTTAGTCGTAGAATGGCCAACTAAATCTTTACCTCATCCTCCATGATCTATTGAATCCTACAGTAGACATCAACTTTCCTAATCCAATTATTAAACTTTTCTACATTACTTTCACCATTAAACATGGGAAGATCAAATTTAAGATCTTATTTAAAGAAAGGTGTCTTAGATGCATCTCTTGAATTTCTATGATTATGGTGGTGAGAGGAAGAAGAACTTTCACTCGTGGAAGGAGAAGGAGGGGGAACTTCTCCACCATTTCCATGTGTTGAATCTTGTTCTTCTGTATTTATCCCTTTTTCTCTCTCCAGCCTTAAAACCAGTTGACCGACATTCTCTTCCATTGAATGGAAGGTCTTTCTAAAATTGCGCTCCTCCTTAATATGAGACTCTTCTTCCATGTTTCTCCTTCGATGTGCATGCCTCGCTTCGGGATTGAAAGGTTCTATTTCCCCTTCGCCTCTTTGGAGCCTATTTCTTGTTAGCATACAAACATGCAATTCACATCTAAAAATACCTACTCTGAAAACACTTGATCCAGGGATCTTTTGCTTATAGATGTATAAAAAGAATCACATGTGAAAATTGCAGCTTAACACATAAATTTAATGTGCACACAAGAAAGGAGAAGAAACACATAAAGGCATGACAGGAAGACAACAAGACTTGATAACAGAGTTTGTCCAAATTGGAGAATGTCTCCAGGCCCTGCTTGATTAATGGGGAGGCCTTCATTCATTAAATGGCATGAAAAGAAGAGAATCCAATCATGAATTACATAAAAAGGAGTCTTATACCTCCATTCTGAAAACTAGCTGAGAAGAGGAGAAATCAGATGAAGAAATGAATAGCACCACTGCGTTCGCAGTGTCAAGAAGGGCAGAAACCATATAAAATTTTCCCAATTCAGACAAAATGATCAATCACCCCTCCTGCAAGTTGTTGCCTCGAACTGTGTGCCAAAAATCCTCTCCCTCCATACTTTTTCTAGTCATAGGGCTTTTATAACACAATGCTACTTACAAATTGGGGGTATGTTCATCTAGAATAGAAGTCATTTAGATGGAAGGTTTGGCGGGCACAACAAAACCCCAAAGATAGCTTTTTATTGTTTAAAGCGATAATACACAAAACATAGGAAATTCCAACCACAAAGCCTTTTGTTGGACCTCGAAATATATTAAATTTGCCTTACTTACATGTCGAGTGTGTGCCTATCATAAATTGCTATTATTGATGTCAATGGGCCTGTATATCATGGGATTGCCAATCGCTGATCGCCGATACGCTGATCGCCAATACATCGATCTACCGATCGCCGATATGCCGATATGATGATCATCGATATGCCGATCGGCGATATTGCCGATTAAATCTAGATCATTTGATATGATGGCTGAGATTACACATCACCATTAGCATATCGCATCATTAAGTCCCAGGGGTCCTGCCTTTAGCATCCACCAACGCCGATCGCCAACGCCGATATCGGCAATCACTATATCACATGTTGCTAGTTCTAAAGTCTTGATATCGCACATAACATGCCCTCGACTCTGATTAATTGGAGATCGTTGATTGGGGGTTCCTGTATGCCTGCCTTAAGTGTGCCCCTTTGGACCCTCCGATTGCGGTTTTCCCTTTTAAGGCTAAAAACCCATTTTTAAGGAAAAAACCTCATTTTCCAAATGAACAAGGCAATCTTCTTTCTGCCATGACTTCATCATCCCGACTCGGATTGGAGTGTTGTTCACACTGTTGGAATTAGGGTGACGAGCACTTCGATCTGATGTCAAGATACTTGTTTTTCTGCCACTTTGAGTTTGAGCTTTTCCATGCCATTGTATTTGAAGATCCACCTGGATCATCTTTCCCTATTGAGTTGGAGGAGTGGATCGCAAAGCTAGCAGATAGCCAAGGAAGGTGGAAACTCTATAATCCTATTGTGTGGACCCCAGAGTTGGTGCACAGATTGGAAGTATCATAGGATAAGATCATGCACATTGTTGATCACTGGCTCGATTGAATTATAGGAGGATTCATTACTGAGTTCGCGGTAGATACTTCAATTAGCTATAACGAGGCAGAGAAATGCTTTCTCAAAGGACTGCGAGGTAAGTATGTAAAATATCTGAATACTTTGATTAAAATGTTATTGTGTGAAAAAGAGGGTTAGGAAATTACCTTGATATCCAGAGCTATGCAAACTGGAAAAACCTACAGAAATGAAGGAAGTAAGGGACTCGAGAATATCCCCTTGATTTCACCTCCATGAAGGGATGAGGAAGAGCTCACGAAGGTCTCACCAAGAAGTGCGATCAATTTGATAAGGCAGAGGATTCCGCGCACACCACCCCCACCCATGCCACCACCAACTTCACATCCTTCACAATCTAAATGACAATCTAAATGCGAGGATCATGGATATCCAAATTTCGCTGAATAGACAATTTAGTAGGCCGAAGTCAAAGGCACAGTTGATCATTGGATTCAAAGAGATAACAATGCTACCAGGTGAGAATCCTTGGGAGTTGGATCAGAGATTGAAATACACAATTCTCGAAGCTAATATGACTTTGATGGATGGGCAACACTACGAATGGTTTGTGGCATTGCTAACGTTGCATTTGAGGAACGCATTGTCGCAATAGAGGTTAACAACCCAGGCAGAGGCATTGGAGATTGTAATGAGGCTGTATGAGACCCTGATACAAGATCCTAACATGGGAGTTCAACAGATCCACACGCAGTTGAAAAACTTATGCCTTGAGATGTAGAGTCTGAAATAGTACAAGACAGCTCCCCCAGAAGTGTGCGAAGAAGTATGGTACATAAAATGAAAGGGTCAGGGACATGAAAATGACCACTGCTTGGTGTTCATGAATTACCTCATGGGAGGAGGGCCAATTCCATTAAGACCGGAGGCACAAGCAGGACCTAGCACAACGCTTGCTTTGTGGTGCAAGATTTGTCAAATAGGAGGAAAGCATGTTATAGACAACTTCCATTTATTGTACACACTGAATTTGCAATAGTTGTTCTGTAACTTTTGTAGATTAGTTGGACACGATGAGCGCACTTGTAGAAGCTATGAGCTAATGATGGATAGGAATCCCACTTACAAAGACCAAGTCGAAACGTGACCCCTTGAACAGAACGCAGGAGTGGTGTGAATCGGATTTAGGGGAGCGGACAAGGCCAAGGTTGAGGAGGACCTGGAAGAGGTCGCAGATAGCTGATATGTTATAATTGCGGGGGGGTAGGCAGGACATTATGCCCATGATTGTACGAATCCACCACATCTATCATGTTTGTAGTGTACCTTGTTTGATCATAAGATGGAGGATTGTCCCACACTAATAGCTAGGCTGCGTGACAAGGGAGCGCTCCAACCTCCCCCGACTTAGAACCTACAGATGATGAGGTCTGAGCTATGGAAGGAAAACCCAAATGTGAACATTGTGCTTCGAAGTGGAATTACAATAGGAGATGATAAAAGCAAACAACCTGAAGATAGTACTTTGGTTTGCAAGGCTCCGATGAAAGAACTAGAGTTTGATTTGGAGTGCGCTAAGGAAACCTTCATGGAAGCTAGGAAGAGCTTTGCTGATGCCTCCACCTCAGGAAGCAGAGACAGACTAGAGCCAAATGGACCCATCGATGCTCACAACGTTCCTAGAAACATGCATGAAAATACTACATGACAATAAGGTTGTAAATGGATTGCAAGAACTCATTAATAGATGCGTTGGGACGACGCCAGGAGAACCGCACATAGTTCGGAAGATTGGAAAGCATGCGATGAGGATGGGAAGACAAATGAGGTTGACCATGCAAATTGGATAATATGAGATGGACCAAGTAATTCTGGACCTAGGGTTAGACGCGAACGTTCTACTGAAGTAGACATGGGAGTGCATGGGAAGGCCTATGCTGCAATGGTCTTCTATCCAGCTACGAATGGCAAACCAACAAAAGATAATACCCATGGGGAGATTGCAGGGAATCACTGTGGATATTGAAGGAGCAAGTGCACTAGTAGACTTTGAAGTGATAGATATTTTTGATGACAAAAATCCCTATCCCATGCTCTTAGGAATCAATTGGCCCACTGACGTGAACAGGGTGATAAATCTAAAGAAGCGCAAGATGATTTTTGAGAAAAAGTCTCTGCGCATAGTCATACCTTTGGACCTTGTAGAAGGATCGCACTACACAGAGCCGGTATGCGACTATGAAAGCAACGACGATTTGGACTGCATCTACAAGATAACCACGTGAGAGAAAGACTAGACAAATCCCACCGTGGATGGGTAGATCTCATGGGATAGTGAAAGCTCCTATACATCGGTTCTGATGAGGAGATAGAGCGATGGCAGAACATGTTGCACAAGGTGACCACACTGAATTATAATATGATGACAAGATCATTGTGTTGTGTATCGACAGAAGTGAGGGATCTACCTACTTATGATGGGTTAAGTGAAGTAGATTTTTTCTTGAACATATTTGAATGGGAGGTGCCAGAACAACAACGTTTCAAGGCTTTGAAATGGGTACTATGCGCTATGCCAGTGAGGTGGTGGGGTATGCACCAAGGAAGCTTTGAGGACTGGCACAAATGTAGGAGAATGATGCACATGTGTTTTGGGAAGCCTTCGATGTGACTAACAGAAAAATATGATGGACGAGATGATCCATGCACGCACTTGGCCATGTGCACGAAGGTCTATGGAGAAGAGCCATAATATGAGTGGGTGCACCTGTTTTATCATACCCTAGATGTTATACCCATGAATTGGTATATAGAGATGGAACTCCGCCATGGGATGAGTGAATGGGACATCCTGCGTGAAGGGTTCCTATTAACCTTCACTTTTGAGGATTGTTGGTGGGACACTATTGATGATGTGCTACAAGTAGTAAAAGTAGTTATCCTTAAGATACCACAAGAGCAAATAGAATCGATTCAGCCTGGATGGGCTATTCAGTTGAGTTGCATGCTAGAGTGTTATAATGTAAATAATGAAGAAGATGATGAGGATCCATGAAAAATTAACATTATAGAAACAGAAGGTCATCGTGAGGTTCCAGGACCACTGATTGAAGACCCTGACATAACTGTGCTGGTAAAGACAAAGTAGGTGAACATTGGTATAGAAGCCGAACCTAAGTATGCAACGCTTGGTGACTACTGGGATGACATGATGGTGGATAAGGTCGTTGAGTTACTCCATGAGTACCAGGACTTATTCCTGACCAAGAACACAGACTTAAAATGAATCATCCAAGATTTAGGAATGATGAGGATCACATTAAAGCCCAACGCGAATCCAGTTAGGCAGAGGCCTTACCGCTTGAATCTGAAATACAAGGAGAAGGTTCACATAGAACTAGACAAAATGCTTGTAGCAGGAATCATTGAGCTAGTGGAAAAATACAATTGAGTAAGCCCTATGGTGGTGTAGGAAAAGAAGCAAAAGGGTGAGATAAGAATATGCGTGCATCTCAGAAAATTGAATGACGTGTGTGTGCATGACCCATTCCCAACTCCATTCACAGATGAAGTATTCAAAAATGTCGGTGGGCAAGAAGCATATTATTTTACTGATGGGTTCTCAGGGTACCACCAGATCAAAATCATGCCAGAAGATAGGAGCAAGACCACCTTTGAAACTAAGTGGGGCTGCTTTGAATACATTTTTATGCCGTTTGGGTTGAAGTATGCGTTGGCCATATTTTTCCGCATAGTTGTTGGAGTATTCAAGGAATATATCCACAAGTTCTTAGAGGTTTATCTTGACTATTGGAATTTATTTGGGCTAGTTGAGCACCATGTAGTGAGCTCATGTTTGATGCTGGATACCTGCCGAAGACACCAAATGGCGTTGAGCCTTAAGAAGTGTGCATTCCTCATGCCTTTTGGGAACTTGCTGGGACATGTAGTTTGTAGACAGGGACAAATGGTAGAACCCGCAAACATTGCGGTGATTTTGAATTTGGAAGTGTCGCAAGGTGTGAAATAGCTGCGCACTACCCTGGGACATATGGGGTACTACAGGAAGTTCATCGAAAGTTGTGCCCAAATCATCGCACCGATGGAGAAGTTGTTGAAAAAAGATGTCATGTTCTATTTGAATGATGACTGCAAGAAAATCCTGGATGTACTAAAATAAGAGATGCCCTCTACGCTGATCCTGGTCTTCCTGAAATGGGACGAGGAGTTTCATGTCCATGTTGACGCATCGTGTATAGTGCTGGGAGCGATACTGACACAAGATGGTGAAGAGGGTTTGGTTCACCCTATCGTGTTAGCGAGTCATAGATTGTCTAAAGCAGAAAAGAACACTTCCACCATTGAATGTGAAGGATTCGCTATGGTGTACGTGCACTAGAAATATCGACACTATTTTCTAGGGGGGCACTTCAAGATGTATACAGATCATTCCGCGCTGAAATACTTGGTCAATAAGCCTATGTTGGGGGGGTACATATGCAGGTGGACTTTATTGTTCCAAGAATATGATTTTGAAGTCGTTGTGAAGCCTAGGTGTCTGAACGCAGGACCGGATCACTTGTCACGCATTGAGACAGAAGAGGAACCTACTAGTTTGGAGGAAGGATTACCTGACGAAAAGCTCTGTGCTGTGCATGTAGTAGATGGACACTTTGAATATATAATCCATTTTTTCATGACGATAACTACGCCGAAAGATTACTCCGTCTAGCAGAAGAAGGAATTGGTGGTGCACGCAGCAGATTTTTCTGTCATTATGGGACACCTATATAATATGGGCGATGATGAGATATTGTGAAGGTATGTACTTGACTTTGAATGAAGCAAAATCATTGTGAACACACATGGGGGCACTACAGGAGGACACTATGTAGGGAGAGTGATCACAAAAAACATTCTCTGTGCAGGATTGTGGTGGCTAACCCTTTACGGGATTCAAAAGTGCATTGCATGGCCTGTGATGTTTGTCAAAGAACAGGTAAATCATCACGGAGGGACCAGATTCCTTTGAATCTGTAAATGAAGCTACAACCCTTTGAAAAATGGGCAATTGACTTCATAGGACCTATCAAACCTCAACGAAAAACGGGCATAAGATACATTATCACAGCGACAGAGTACCTGACTTGTTGGGCAAAAGTGCAGCCGGAAAAATATTGCATGGCCTCCATGGCTACGAAGTTTTTGTTTGAACACATATTGACATCATTTGGATGTCCAAAGATCTTGATGAGTGATCATAGTACACATTGCCTGAACGAAACAATCAGTGCATTGATAGAAGTGTTTCAGGTGTATCATCAGAAAAGCACCTCGTATCACCGCACAGGCCAACAGGAAAGTAGAAGCATTTAACAAAATACTGGAGACTGTTCTGACCAAAGTATGCAACGAATAGCGAAGTGATTGGGACCTGCATATACCTGCAGTATTATGGGCCTATAGGACAATGTAAAACTGACGGGACATACACATTTCCAGCTGGTCTATGGAGTGGAAGCTGTAATGCCAATGGAGTATATCATTCCTAGTCTACACATAGTACCACTCATAGGTATGCTAGATAGCAGAGCCCTAGAGGAGAGGCTCACACAGTTGGAGGAACTTGAAGAGGAATGGTTTTTGGCTGGATTCCATCAACAGGTACAAAAGCAGCACGAAAAGGCTTGGCATGATTGACATATTAAGTTGCACACCTTCAAGGTAAATGATTTGGTGTTACGATACGATATTAAGTTTGATAAATTCCCGATAAAGTTCAGAATGCATTGGTTGGGATCGTATGTTGTTAAGGAGGTCACAGACAGAGGCACGGTGCAGCTGGTAAAGCTGAATGGAGAACCTTTCCCAGGCAAAGTGAATGGCAGTCGATTGAAGCCATAAACGAGTGGCTCGGCTATCTGACTATCCGACAAAAGCACAGTTGTCATGCTCTAGGGAGCTGAAAGAAGGCGCGAGACTATAAGCAGATGCAAGGGATGCAAGAATGGATATAGGGGAGTAGTTCTGACACCGCAGTTTCAGAACAATGCATACAATAGGTACAACATGTAGCCACTCAGTGTGTTGCTAACCTTGCAGCAATCCAAACATAGTTTGGAGGTCTCCACACGAAGATCTTCGCACCGACAGAGCAACTCGAGGGTGAGTCATGAGGTTTGTTTTGGGGGCCTGTTGGGCATGGGATCCCCCCAAGGCAAGTTTTGGGGCTTGAAGCCCAAGTTTTGACTAAGTCCTATGTAAAGACTCTGCGATTTGTGGGCGCGAAGCACGAATTTTTAATTGAGTCATAGGGTTGTCCACCCTTACTTTTGTAAAATGTAGTGATGACTTGAGAGTTCTATCCATGGTCCATGGACCATGGGATTGTATAAATAGAGTGAGGCTCTAAGTGTAAAGACATCAATTAGATAGTAGAAGATAGAAGATCTAATGATGAAGCATTGAGTCTAAGTGGAGAGTCATGTCTTTGGGTCGTAGAGTAGGAGAAGGCTCTATAGCTAAGTGCGCAAGGGCCTAGTAGTACGTAGCTGAGTGTGCAGGGCGAGTTGAGTCTGTAACTATTCAAAGCATTAATAAAGAGAAGTTTTACAATATTTATGTGTATCTTTTCCTATTTTATGCATTGAAGCATATTGGGTATGAATTGCATGTTTACTATTTATTTGTTGTGCAAACTTATATGAATGTGTTGAATAAGTGAATATAATATAAGGTATCTATTTATGTGAAGATAACTAACTGTTATAAGAAGATAAGTAAGATTTGCAGTGTGACTTGGGGAAGTAGCACAAATCGCTACTTTAACAGTGCAAAGCTCCTTAGCCCCTGGTTAGGGTTGTGCGAAGTCGAGTATAACAGGGCACGAAGGTCTCACAAGTTAGGAAAGTGCATGAAGTGATGTGCACAAAGGTATTCATAGTTTGACTAAATCAACCCCTCAGACATCTCAAGGTTGTGGAAACTTGGTTCCATCATCCCCCAATACTACTTCGGGTGAGACCTCAGTCCGCGCTCCACGGGTTATTGCCGAAAGGGCCAGTAGTATAGAGATTTGTTTGGCTAATTAACTCTGAAAATGGGTCAGGCCCCATCAAGCCAATAGGATACCACAAGATAAAATTATGAACCTTGGGAGGATAAATTATAGAGATAAAACAATTTCAATATCATGCTCCTAAAAGTAAGAAAAATGTGTGTATTTTTATAAAAAAATTGCATAACTTTTGCTTAAAAAATCAATTTGAAGTGATTCCAATGGTATATTAAAGCATAAATATGAGTATTGAGTTATTAGATTCCTCCCAAACAAAAGAATTCTACACCCACTAAACCCTCAGAAAGATCTACTATTACGCATGAAGAGGAATAATTGCAACATGATATATCAAAATTATGGCACCAAGTGCAACAAATTTCACTCTCATAATGAGGAACAAAAGATGAACTAAAAGGGGACATGGATGGCTTAAAAGGGCACATGGATGGTTTAAAAGCAGAAATAAAAGTGACATGGATGGTTTAAAATATGACATAGATGGTTTAAAAGGCGACATGAATGGTTTAAAAGAAACCATGGAATGTTTGAAGGAAGGTTTGACAAAGTTGCTACAAGAAATGCTTCCTAATGGTGAAAAGGTATTCCATGAAACTCATGATGAGAAAAAAAGGAATGAAAATCATGATTTTAGAGAGTCCAATGTTGTGTTTAAGATCCACCACATTCCAAATATTGATATGAGGAAGTTTGATGGCAAGGATCTGGTAACATGGATACTACAGATGGAGCAATATATTGATCTCCATGATGTGCAACACACAAAAATAGTATGCATTGCATCTTTATACTTAGAACCCAATCAATTTGTATGGTGTCGATGGCTTTTTTCTCGTAAACCACTTGTCACTTGGTCAATTTTTATGGAGGAAATGATAACACATTATGAGGATGAAAAGAGCAACACCTTCTTTAGAAAATTGATAAATATCAGACAAAATGGTTCAATGGCAGAGCACATTGAGGACTTCCAAAAATTGAATATCAAGGTAACTAATATTCTAGAGGAGCATAGGATTTATGTCTTCATAGGGACTTTAAAGGATAACATCCAACATGAGGTTTTCCTTTGGGAACCTAATTCATTGGAAAAGGCATTTAGGGTGGAAAGAAAAGATGAAAGAAAAATTATGGCAACAAGGAAGTCTACCACTCTCAACTATAAAGATGGAAGTGTTGTCGCTCCTAGCCTTCCACAACCTACAAGGTTGACACCACAAAAATTGGAGGAAAAAAGAGAAAAATGGCTTTTTTATAGTTGTGATAACAAATACAATAAATGTCATAAGTTCACCAAGGAGAAATTATTCCACATATATTGTGAAGAGGAGAAAGAAAATGTACAAGAAACATCAAAAGAGGAGGATATGTACTAGGAACCAACCCCAGATAAAAAAGAAATGAATCGACCATATCTTGTAATGCATTGGCAAGAATTACTACTCCTCAAACTCTCAAAATAGAAGGATATATCAATAAGAAAAAGGTAATAATGTGGATTGATTTAGGTAGTAACCATAATTTTATTCATTGTAAGATAGCCAAGGAATTGAATTTTTTCCTATATCCAACACCAGAGTGTCAAGTGATGGTTGCAAATGGAGGAACTATAAATTGATCTAGAAAGTGACATAATATCAAGCTAACCATGGGGGAATATGTATTGAATAGTCCAATGCTTTCCATTCCAATGGATGGTGCTGATGTTGTACTAGGATTCCAATGGTTACAATCTTTAGGGACAATAGCTTTTAATTTTCAAGAACTTTTCTTTAATTTTTTTTGGGAAGGAAAGGAAGTTGAATTAAGGTGTATCACAATGAAACTAGGAAACATAATTAGCTCTAATTGCATGCAAAATATTTTGAAGAAAGAACAACAGGGTTTAGATGCACAATTATGTTCACTAGAGGTTCAAACATCAAAATCATCTATTTCTCCAGATCTTCAAAAAGTCTGCGAAAATCATTCCAAGGTGTTTGAGACTCCCAAAGGCCTCCCACCTATTCATGATCATGATCATGCTATTCATTTGATTCCAGGAAGTGTTCCTCCAAACATCAGGCCTTACAAATATACTTATGCCCAAAGGAGTGAAATTGAATATATGGTTGCAGAAATGTTAGAGGCTTGTACAATTCAGGCTAGTCAAAGTTCTTTCTCTACTCCACTAGTATTGGTTCACAAGAAGGAAGGGTCATGACATATGCATCCATATTATAGGGTGCTCAACAAGCTCACTATTAAAGATAAATTTCACATTCCTGTAATTGATGAATTGTTGGATGAATTACATGGATAAATTTACTTCACCAAGTTGAATCTTCATTCAGGATACCATCAAATTATAATTAAGCCTAAAGGAATTCCAAAAAAAGCATTCATAAGTCATGACGGTCATTAAAAATTTTTGGTCATGCCTTTTGGCCTTACTAATGCACCTTCCACATTTCAAGGTTTGATGAATTCCATTTTCAAACCCTTCCTCAAAAAATTTGTGTTAATATTTTTTGATGATATGATAATCTACAAGAAGTCTTGGAAGGATCATGTTCAACATGTTGACAGGGTGCTCAAACCATTGGAGGAAAAACAATTATATGCAAAAACCTCCAAATGTTTCTTTGGAGTACAAGAGGTGGAATATTTGGGTCATATTTTATGTCATGAGGGTGTTAAGGTAGACCCTAACAAAATAAAAGCCATTAAGGAATGGAAAATCCCAATAACCATAAAGCATCTTCGATCATTTCTTGGGTTGACAGGGTATTATCGTAGGTTTATTAAGAATTATGGAAGAATAAAAAGATCTCTAATAACATTACTGAAGAAAGATGCATTTTCTTAGATTCTAGAAGCAACTAAGGCCTTTTAAAATCTTAAAGAGGTAATGTGCCAAGCACTAGTCTTAGCTCTGCCAGACTTCAAAAAAAACCTTTATTGTGGAATGTGATGCCTAAGGGAATGTAATTGGTTCTGTATTAATGCAAGAAGGAAGACCCATTGCTTTTGAAAGTCATCTAATAAAAGGAAAGTGATTACATAAACCTATATATGAGAAGGAAATGTTGGCAATACAACATGCACTAAAGCAATAGAGACCTTACCTAATGGGGAGACACTTCAAGGTAAAACTAGATCATGATAGTCTTAAATACTTTTTGTAACAAAGATTATATTTAGAAGATAAACAAAAATGGGTCACAAAGATGTTGGGTTATGAGTTTAAAATCATTTAGAAAAACATAAGAAAAATGTTGTTGCAAATGCACTCTCAAGAAAGGATGAGGATGTGGAAGCATTTCTTTGTGCCATTTCTATTATCCAACATTATTGGATAACCAAAGAAAGGGATGAATAGAAGAATGACGAAGAGGTGTGGACACTCACTCAAACGTTGCAACAAGATCCTAGTACATATGATATATTTAGCTGGAAAAATGATTCATTATGGTACAAAGATCGTTTATATATTTGTAATAAATCCGAACTCAAGAAATATATTCTTTTGGAATTGCAAACCTCCCCCTTAGGAGGGAAATCAAGATTTTTAAAAACTTACCACAGGGTCAAGAAGATTTTTTTTTGGGATGACCTTTAATACAATATTCAAAAGTTTGTGGCAAAATGTTTGGTTTACCAACAAAATAATGTTGAGACAATTAAGACCCCAAGTCTATTACAACCTTTAGCGATTCCAAGTTAGCATTGGGAGTAGGTCTCAATGGATTTTATCATAGGTTTACCGAAGTCAGAAGGAAAGAGTGTCATCATGGTGGTAATTGATAGAATTACCAAGTATGCACACTTTTGTGCATTATCTCATCCTTTTAAATATAGTACAATTTCTATTTCATTTATGGAAACAATTCAAAAGCTACATGGAAACCCAATATTATTGTAAGTGATAGAGATCCTATTTTCATTGGAAATTTTTGGACAAAATTATTTTATTGCCTTAGTATTCAATTAGCTCATCTTATCATCCTCAATTTGATGGGAAAAATGAGATAGTGTACAAATGTTTGGAAGGATATCTCCATTTCTTTGTATTTGATAAGAAAACACAATGGGTTAAGTGGCTTCCTCTAGCTAAATGGTGGTATAATACTTCCTTCCATACTACAGCAAAAATGACCCCATTTATGGGATTTTATGGATATCATCCACCATCCACCATCCACCACATAATATTTAAGATAATATTCTAAGGTTCAAGCATCAAAAGATCACATTGACCATCAACAATGAATTCTCTAACTCTTAAAATATAACCTCACTCTGGCGCAAAATTGAATAAAACAATAGGTAGATCAACATCACAGTGAAAGAAGTTTTGATGTAGGCAACTGGGTATTTTTATGACTACAATCATATAAAAAAATTCCCCTCAAGCAATCTAAGAAGGATAATAAATTATCAGCCAAGTACTATGGTCCTTACAAGGTGTTGCAAAAGATTGGTACTGCGGCTTACAAATTGGAGTTACCTGCATCTTCTTGAGTACACCCTGTTTTCCATGTATCATGCTTAAATAATTTTATCCGTGACAAGATCCTAGTTCAAAAAATGTTTCCAGAACTTGTCCATGAAGGAAAAATCATATTTTAACCTGAAGCAGTCACAGAAACAAGAACCCAAAAACTATGGATTCAATTAATTTCAGAGTATCTCATTAAGTGGAATAACTTACTCGCTAAAGATTCCACATAGGAGGATGAGAATTTTATATAGAAGAATTCACAACTATTCAAGCATTGAGGACAACAATTTTTTCAAGGAGAGGGGCATGTTAGGTCCCTATAATACTAGCATATTCCCCTTATTTTTATTGTTAGTGTAGTCTCCAATTTTTATTGTTATGCCCATGTATCCCCCATGTTGTTATTATTGCACCCCATAGAAGCCCACTTTTGTCATTTTTGTGCCCTTACATTATTATTTTTAGGTAAGATCTGATTATATTGTGACCCCTTAGACTCCTATATATACCAAGTAGGTCTTATCATTTGTATCATCCAAGAATTGTTCATTTATGTAATGTAAAGCAGGTTTCCTCCTCAGATAGGATAATATTAAGTTGTTGATCTATCTTGTCTTCTATTTTACGAGATGGTTGCATAACAATGAGCATGGGATCTTGAGCATTTTATCCACTCAGATACTCAATAATTGCACCTATAGCATAACTAATTCGAAGAATGGGCACCTATGTGAATATTCATACTGAGAATTGAATCTCAGTTAAAATTTGCATGCTAGGAGTTCCTCATACAACCAACTTGTCTATCTCTGTCTCCTGCCTTCGATAGTTACTGATTACTTCATTAAGGCATCTGTGCAATCATGGTCCTATTCACCTACAACCAAATATTTCTACAATCATTATTATTCCAACGACACCAACTCTTTTGTGTGCATTTACCAATTGTCAACTCATCAATGCCTACATAAACACCTCATGGAAAATAACCAAACTAATGAATTTTCCAACTATGGAGAACTTATCCCACAACTTCCGACTTGTCCATATCCATAGGTGCTATGCCCTTACACCTGTAGTGGACCTTGAATATGGCATAAGCACCAAAATTGGAGGACTTCTCTCCAAAGATGCCGACCCATTCAAGCCTTATTTTTCAAGGTGTAGCAGACTTCAAACATGGTAGAAGTATTGGGCATATTCCATAATTCTAAAAAGACACTAACTCATCCATAAAATTAAACATATGCCATTATATGAGTTGGATCCCAGAAGCCTTTGTACCTGTAACTTTTCTTTAAATATAATTCAATAAGAGTTATGGGATTTCAGGTACTGGCCCACCTATGCCTTAGCACCCTTCCCCTAACTCCTCTACTTGTTCTCCTTCATAGGACCATGTGGACTGACCTATGGCTAAGCCTCTAGGTGCTACACCTCTCTGCTTCCCTGCAGGGGATAAATTCCCTTTATAACCTTCTGCACACCCTTGGTCAAAAAACAACACAAAAACATATCCTGAGCTTATTCTTAGCCTTCAACTTCCTCCTTCAGGATCACGTTTCAAGGTGGGACCTCTCATTGTATGCATTGGCCAATTAAAAACCCACCAAGATGACATGTGGTGCCGTTTCTTTTAAATCCTTTGAGAGCTTATTTTCCTTCATAAACCTTCACATACTTAGTCTTTGTTAATTCCAAGAAACATGTCCTAGTGCTAAGGGCTAAACATCCCTATCCTGGTGCTTTAATAACTTATTTTAACAAAAAGGTTACAGGGGCTCTGACCTCCAGGTTTTCCTTGCTACTATTCCCTGTTCTCCACAAACCTGGTGCTCTTTTTTGAATTAAAAAATATTTATGGGATTTATGGCCTCTGGGGTATTCTCATTTCTAGGGTGATGCCATGTTGATTTCATCCATGCCACGTGTCAACCTGTGAGAGGTCCATGTGCCACCCATATATCGAAATTTTGGCTACTTAACAATGCCAAAACTGCTTTCCATGTCTCCATGGTTATGTCATGCTAACATCATCTCCAACCAATAATATGCTACCACCAGTCATATCAGAGGAGAGAGAAAGGGTCCCCTAATCCTTGGTTTTACAAGTGATCTCCTTTGTAAATGGTTTTATGCTCAAAGTGACCCGTTGCTAAACCAATTCCCAAATCCATCAATCCCAACACTTTTAAGAAATTCATTTAATCAAAAGTTATGGGGTTTCAACCTTTGGGGATTCCAACCCTCTGAGCCTGGCCCACTTATGGCATTATTGTCAATGCCTGCTTATGCTCCTCTTTCTTTAAGGTTTCATGCTTGGCCCAACGTCCACCTATTGGCCTTTGAATACCTCTGACTATTACATCCACTACAATTCCAGACTCCCAATTACAAAACCTTTTTGGCTTTCCACCTTCCAGGCTTCCAGGATTCCATGCTTCTAAGCTTCCGGACTCTGCTACAATATCTCCATGCTTCCGGGCTTTTGGGCTCTGCTACCATAACTCCATGCTTCCAAACTTCTAGGGTTCTGGGCTTTCAGGCCTCTGGGTTTCTGGGCACTATTCCCTCTACCCTGACTCAATTCCATATAGTAACTCTTTTAAATAAGCCTGCAAGCTTTTGGGCCATCCAGGGTTCTGGGAACTACTACTAAGGGCTTTAAAGTCCTTAATTTGAATGATCATAACTTTTGATCCAGGAGGCCATTTTTGGACTTCAACATACCATTGGAAAGATATTTCGAAGAAATATATAGCGATGCCATTTCCAAGAGTATTTGAGCAAACCTCCTAATGCAGAAATTTCTCCAAAATCTGGAAATCCCAACCATCACAATCTCATTTTATGGCTTCTTTAATAAGTATTCTATTGTGATGATTCTCTACAAGATACTACAACAACCATATTACTCCCCCTTAGCTTGAACTACCATTCACATCAATTCCACCATTTGATTCCACTAGCCACACTGCTCATATGGTTAAAATCAATGCCAACACACATGCTGCCACAAGACATCAGACCATGCCAACTATCCAACACATCTCCTAGCATGATTGTTGACATCAATGCCAACACACTTTCTGCCACTAGCCATCTAGGCAATGACAACTATCCAAAAAATTACCCCTTTGGCATTGATGGAAACACCTCACCACTGCTCCACATTGATGGCCAATCCTCGTGCTACTTCCATACTTCTCCTTGCATGAGCCACTAGTGGCTTTCTCTCCTTTGCATGGGCCATAAAAAATTCTCCAATAAACTTCTCTCATCCTTTGAAATTAATGGAAAAGGGCTACAAGTTTCTTCTTCCTTCCCTTTCAGTCTCAAACTGGGGCTTTGGCTATTGATATGTGTTCTTCTTCTGCAGACTTCTCTTCAAGGGATGATATCTCCTTTATGGGGCATTAGAACTCTGTATCCTAGGCTCAACTCTCTTGTAGTTGTTGTTGTTGCTAGGACTGCGCTCACTTCTCCTAATCATCTTCATTAACCAACTCTTCTCCCCCTAAGATCATGCTACTCTGAAGAGGGACTGTTTCTTAACTAACACCAATTGAACCAAAAAGTTGATACAAATTGGATACTGTGCTAGGCAAACTTCCAAGACTCCTTCTCAAAAAGAGATGTCCATTCACATGAAAAGCTACTCCATCTAAACCCAAGACTACCAATTGAAAACTAAGGTACATGCAAATATTATACCAATTGTGTTCATGAACACAATATTTCTAGGCATAGTCAAATTCACAACTTAAATGAAATAAGGGTATTTAACCCAAGATGCAAACCTTTCACTCCCTAAGCAAATTTTCTTCCTGAGGCTAAAAATGATCATTTTCCTACTACTTCTACTAAAGTAGCTCTTCTAAGCCAATGCTCTTTGATCTCCTGCATCCACTTCCTTGCATTTGCATGGGGACAGATCCTATGGACCTAAGTTGACTATGGGATTTTTGTCATTCCACACTTTTTCTACAACTCATCTTCCCCCACAAAATAGAATGTTTTTGTGTAATCCCCTTGAAACCATGTTGGCTACATTCTCCTCTCTCTTTCAATGTTGATATATTTAAATAGACAAATTCATTACTATAGTCTACAAGTGGACTCAGCCAGACCTTTAATCATTCAAATCAACCTTTGCTTAATTCTTCTTTGGTTGCCTACATATGAATTATTTGGCCTCACTCAAGGCCATTCTCTTATTTTAATGAAGAGAAATAAAGGAATTTACACAAAGCACTAAAGACAAACTCGTCTACCTCTGCTCTTCTATTTATATTCATCCTTAACGACTGACTTGCTTCATCTCGTTGCATCTGTGGAGCGATAAAAAGGTGTCTTTTGAACTCCTAATTACCTTCACATTAATTTTCAACCCAGGGACGACTTTTTATTTCAAGAGTGTACTCAGTCTGAGGCGACTATTTACTCAAGAGTAATGTTTTGTAGTATAGTTCTTAAAAGCTACAAAAGTAAATGAAAGCTGGAAACAAAATCTAATTGGAACAGCAAGAAACTGAAATGTTCTAAACTAAATCATTCACTCAAACAACCATCAATCGAGGATACAGTAGCAATAACTCATTCCTCTAGAAATTGATGCAATTAAAATCAAACTAGAACAAGACAATCAATCTGGGAACGAGGAAGCGATAACCAATGTTCTCTACAGTTGACAGTCCTGCTTTAAAGCAATTAAAAGGAAATCAAACTTGAACTAAAACTGCCATTGAAAGTAAACTAGAAAAACTCTTTAAAAGCAAACTAGTGCAATTAATCAATAGAAATGAACAACAAAGTAAATGGGTGCATGTCTACAACTTAACTAGCTAAATCACACCAAGCATTGTATCAGTCAAGGGTGCGGAAGCGATAACCCATCCCTCTAGAAACTGATGGAAAGGAAATTAGAGCATGGACCATAGGTCTGGGAGCTAGGCAGTGACTGCTGAGGCTCACTACAGCCTTAGACCTTCTCTCACACCAAAGCAGCGAATGCAAGTAAATGGAACGACAGAAAGTAAAATGGAACAACAAATCTAAAATGGAATAGCAGTAAATGGAACAACAATCAAATATGAATGTACAACAATCCAAATCAAGAACGCAACACACTTATCATTAAAAGGGGACAGTAATCCGAGCTTCGATACAATATGCATGAATCACGGCCATGAAATAATAGAACGACACTTCCGAATAAACATCAGTCATGATTTCAGAATAAATCATACGTTAGTACCAATTCAGGAATATACAACGCAGTTAACTTGTAATCTGTAAGGAACAACAATGCTATATGATTTGCCAAAATAAACAATAATGTGATGCATAGCATTCCCTGTTGTAAGTAACAATAATATTCAATCAAGTATAACAGAGCTGATATGTAAAATGGTAAAGTGCGTTAGATTACTGAACAGAGTAAAAGAAAAGAGATCAAACCACACATGAAGCATAAAGATATGATACAGTAGCAATAGCGTACTCCACCAGAGGCTGGGCCCTTAGCCACCAGCGGATGCTGCTGGGTTACTTCAGATGAACAGAATGAACAACAACTCCCAAATCATGTATTAATCATCAAATTGTGGAATCATTACAACAACAAATGCTTGAGAATTACAGCATGCAACAATCCCTATCCTATCATGGATAATCCACCATCATTCTTCATCATTTTTCTATCATTCTTCCATCATTCGAATTCCCCCCTCTCTGATCTCTGTTCTGATTTAAATAAAGAGAGATCAGAGAGTAGTTACAATAAAGATAAGTACAACATGATCTCTTTTACAAAATTGGTTTGCTTCTAACCAATTGATCAACAAGAACAAGGCGAATTTGGCTTTGCAGCTAAGATTTGGAGGACGGCCGCAACAATAAATCTCAGAAAATCGTGCTCAAAGAACCCTGCGTTTCTCTCAGTACAAGCCGAATTTGGGCAAACCGTTCTTTAATAAAGTTAATTGGGCCCGTTCTGGACAAAACCCATGTTCCAGATTTTCCAGATTCTGCTTCATTTGCTCAGAATCTCAACCGCAAAACTGTCACTCCTTATTCCAGCGCATTTCTGAGTTGGCGCTTTTAAAAATCAAATCTTCAATCTGAAAATTATCTTGGAGGCTAAAAATGGTAAATAATGTTACAACTGATTTATTAAAACTATCATTGATAAAATCATGCATAATCATCAATTTATTAGAAATAAAGGAGAATAAATAATATTCATCCATGAGAGCATAAATCATTTATAAAATGGATTTAAATGATAAATTATAATAAATGATATAATAGAGAAGAGTAAAAATGGATGAAATAAGTGTTACAAAGTGGTCGTATTCATGGCCCAACATACCCCCACACTCAATATGTTGCATGTCCTCATGCAACGAAAACTGAATATATTGCATGTCTTCATGCAACCCAAAGACAAAAACTCATGTGTTAACCAAGCGATAAAAAATATGTTCATCTCAACTCATGAAATGGATAGAACAAATGAATTCTTCCTTAATTAATGAATATTCACTTTTAGTAATCTTGATGAAGGCATAACAATTTTTACATTGACATTCAATTATATGTATATATGAAGTTGCAACAAAATATGATATAAGTAACAACAAACTTCATTAACCATTTTCTCAAAAACTACAAACCAGCTTTTGTTGAAATTTGGCAAGTAAATTTATAATATATGAATGCCTTTATGATCCAAAAATCGGACTGTTTTGATGCACGGATCATGAGATATAAACAAAATGGCTGTAGGTGAGAGTGCATGATTTCCAAAATTTTATGAACCAATTTATCTTGAAATTATCCAGGTATGTGTATTTTAATAGTATGTCTGTGTTTCCTAGAGATCACAAGAATTGAGTCCATAGTTTTAAAAATATTATGGAAATCAATTTCTACACTGAAATTGTATGCCTTAAATGAGAAAGAAAATAGAAAACATCCATCATGCGTAGCAATTCCTCCCCCTCTTTGAAAAGTTAGCATGCCCTCATGCGAGGCTAGAAAACAAATAGAGGTGGTAGCTACTATCTGTTGAATTCTATGCTTGGTGTAAAACAACATGGCATAAGAGAGGTGTTGAGAATGAATAAGAATAGAAATGGATGATAAATAATATGAATGATGTGGTTAGAAGAAAGAAATGAAGGAACACTCCCCCACACTCAGAAATGATATGCTGCTGAAAAAGGGGAAGTGGTAAAGATGTGAAATGAAGGATGATAAATAATGCTCAAAATGGATTTTCATTAAATTCTCCTAAATTCGTAATAAATTAGAAAATTATGCTATTTTACCTCGAGTTTTACCTCCAAAAAGAAAAATGTGAAATGACATATAGGTACTGGCATTTGTTGAAGCTGATGTAGGCAGAAAAGGTGGAATCTAGGCAAGCACATCATGTCTGAACAATTGTTCACGTTCGCGAGTTGCTCGAGCCTCTTCTGTTAGTGGCAATAGTGTGGTCATGCTGCGAATAGAATTCTCCATACTTGTTGTTTTCCTGTAAACAAAGCACTATTTTGCATACAATGTTCCTGAATCCATAGTGTTAGTTTTGAATAGCAATAGATAAGATGCATGCAAAACTTTCAGTCATAAAAACTTTTGTCAAATCAACAAGTCATGGCAGAGTGTAGTAATCATATCACATGCAATTCCATAATGCATACATTCCCCCTCGTCTAATTGGAAAATGAATTCCATGACCATAAAGCGTATGAGAGGGGTTATGTTGATGGCAAGGCACATGAATGAACAATATATCAGTAAATGAAGCAGAGTACACTTATCAATGATAGGACATCGAGAGTTATGGTTATAATGAGAGCAGAGTATGTAAAGATAGTTATGAATAAGAAATAGGACGCTTAAGATTGATGATAAGTTATGAAAAAGAGAAAAAGAACAACAATATGCCAAAAAGATGCTTTACTGATAGTATGCTAGCTGAAAATGATGCGATTGATCATAAAACAATTTCTCATGCATAAAGGTTCAAAACAGGGAAAAAGTTAAGAAAATAACTTCTCTGATAAAAAGAAAAATAAGAAAAGGGTATTATAATAATAATTGACGATAAGATATAACTTCAATACCATAAGCAGAGCTGCTGCTGCCAGCAGGCATCCATAGCCTCGGCAGGGTTGCTTTTTAACCCATATGAGCCAGAATCCTCAATTTATAACTAGAGAGTTTCAGTGTTGTTCTACATAAGAGATCAATGTGCTGGCATGGTAACCAGATAACCACACTGCCATTCACTAGGATGTAGCAAAAGTGATCAGGCCGGCTCGTGATGAGACCTCCTGTTCCATGGATAATTTGGCTATCCAATGGATCATAACCCTGGTGTGGTGGCCATAATGGGAATGTCACTTTGTTACAGCCTTATGAACATGGTAGGCTGGCTCATAATGAGACCCCCTATCCTCGATCTGCGAACAAAATTTTGTTATTATTACACATTTTTATGATAAAAAGAGGGAGTCTCAGTACTCCTTAAGAGCAGGGATGGCAGAAGAAGTTGAAGATGTCAATAGAAAAAAAAAATACCCATAATCTCATTTATTACAGACAGAGAAGATTATAACCAGGGATGATGGAACCAGCATGGTATTAAGATGATCAATCAATATCATGTTCAACAGAAAACAATGCAGTAAAGTAGTATATAAATAATTGTGTCCCTTTTGAAAATAATCTATCATCAAGGAGCTGTCCTGTTAAAGATCATAACGTGAATGATATTAACTCGCTTCAATAGAATCCATAATTCTTGTCCTCATAAAAATAGTGTACTTCATGCCATACAATGAAATCAGTAAAATGTGGTTGAGATGAATTAGGAATAATCCCACAAGAGGAAGGAAGGGTTGCTCTCGAAAATAATCCCAAAGTGTTGCTCTTTTGAATGAACAACAAAAACAGTCAAAAAGTGGTGTTCCTTGTAGGAAACAACAAAGGAAATGCACACAAAAAAAACAAAAATATACACAAAAAAGTGTGAAAATGCAAATGCCGTTCCTTTGGAAAAAGGAACAGCAAAAACTAAAAGTGCCGTTCCTTTAGAAAAGGAAAAGGAATAGCAAAAATCAAAAGTGTCGTTCCTTTGGAAAAGGAACATCAAAAATGAAAAGTGTCGAAGTGCTGTCCCTTTCGAAAAGGAACAGCAAAACGTGAAAGTACAGAAGTGTTGTTCCATTCGAAAAGGAACAGTGAAACGTGAAAGTGCAGAAGTGCTGTTCCATTTTGAAAAGGAATAGCCAAACGTGAAAGTGCAGAAGTGCTGTTCCATTTCGAAAAGGAACAGCAAAAAGTGAAAGTGCAGAAGTGTTGTTCCATTTCGAAAAGGAACAGCAAAACGTGAAAGTGCGGAAGTGCTGTTCCATTTCGAAAAGAAACAGCAAAACGTGAAAGTGCAGAAGTGCTGTTCCATTCGAAAAGGAACAGCAAAACGTGAAAGTGCAGAAGTGCTGTTCCATTTCGAAAAGGAACAGAAAAATGTGAAAGTGCAGAAGTGCTGTTCCATTCGAAAAGGAACATCAAAACGTGAAAGTGCAGAAGTGTTGTTCCATTTCGAAAAGGAACAGCAAAACGTGAAAGTGCAGAAGTGCTGTTCCATTCGAAAAGGAACAGCAAAACGTGAAAGTGCAGAAGTGCTGTTCCATTTCGAAAAGGAACAGCAAAACGTGAAAGTGCAGAAGTGCTGTTCCATTTCGAAAAGGAACAGCAAAACGTGAAAGTGCAGAAGTGTTGTTCCATTCGAAAAGGAACAGCAAAACGTGAAAAAAAAGAACAGCAAAATGGACAATCATAAAATGCAAACATGCAAAAAAAACAGATTAGCTGTTCATGGCATTGATGCTGAGGATGAGTTATACTTTGAGTGAAGCAACACCTGAAATACAAAATATAAGAAAAATTAGAAAAGAAACAACAAAAAACAGTATGTAAAAAAATAGATTAAGTTACAACAGCTATGATGTGATGTCAAAAAAAATGATTTATTCGAAAAATGTTTTGGCAGCAAAGACATGACATGAATCTTCAAATCAAAATCAATTCTTCATTTCTTCTATTATGAATCCATTGGGTAATGAGTTGGATGAAATTCCTTTGTTTTATTAAAATTTGTTTCAAAAATCACTCGTCCATAAATTGACCTTCTTTATTTTCCCAGGACTTGCAAAAAACGAGTGCCTACCTGCAATAAAACATTAAATCATGGAGAAAGAGAGGTGATCGGGCTCCCCTAATCCAAGAATTATACAAAAAACAACAAGTAGTTACTCTTTATAACAAATCCATTGAGAAAATAACAAAGTAAAATTTATCTGTCACTTGCGAGAGAGCAGTGGCCAATCATGCTAACCTGTAGTGTTTTAATCACAACTTCTTTGTTTTTTGTCGAAATTGAGTGATTCCAAAGAAAAATGAGAGATAATTCAAAGGGTTATCTCCAGTAGCAACAGGTTTTAAAAATTCAATGCTATGATATGTCAAATTTGTCTAGAACAACCTGCATAATAGAGTCATTTTCGATTACCCAATCTAGACCAACGATTGATATTTCAAGCATAGATTCTTCGTTTGATGTCGGATTCAAATGATTCAAATTGGAAATGAAATTAGATTCATTTATTTATCTCCAATAGAAACAGGTTTTGAAGAAAATAAGAATTGATAGGTCAAATATTGTAAGGAACAGCCAGAAAGACATAGTTTTAAGGGTGATGATTTACGATAGACAGTCAGTATTTTGATCATATCTTCCCCATACGATATCAAAAATGAGTGATTCCAATTGAATTGTAAATTAGATTCATAGGGGAATCTACCATAGAAAGAGGTTTTAAAAATTCATTCATTTAGGCCTCCAAAAACGGACTGTCCCAACTCTGTTCCTGAGCTGCCCGCTAGACATCCGGTCAATGTTTTGGCTCTAACTTTTTCGTTTCAAATCCAAATTGAGTGGTTCAAATTGGATTAGAAAGTAGACATCAAGGGATACCTAGCATAGAAACAGGTTTTAAAAAATTTCCCTTTTGGTCCCTCAAAACATGACTGTCCCGACTGTTTTTGCAGAAATTCCATCAAGCCCACAAGCCAAAAAAATATGATATTCAAACATTTTTTCAAATTGGTGATAAAAGTGAATATGAGTGTTTGTAGAGCTATTATTTCCATTATGATTCATATACATACACAAATGATTAAAAAATTATCACCGATGTTGATTTCGATAGCGTGTTGCAACAAAAGAAACAACTAGTTTTACAAAAAATAATAAAAAAAATGTGTTTGTTTTATTTCTTTATTTATTTTATTTTCTCCACTATCCTACTCTTCTTTGAGAATTGAGTATGTTTATGTATAAGAGTATTTCCAGTGGAACCATGTTAGAAATAAGGCCTCATGTATGCACATACCCAAATGTTGATAAAAATTAGGGTATGAGAAGCCAACTTCCCTTGAAAAGATGGTTTCAAAAATTGTTGAAGTATGGAGTGATGATGCAAACATGTGATGGAGTGAAACCAATCTTCAATATATCCGTTACTTTCTTGATTTCCCATCATACCATGAAGTTCTTGAGCTTTTAAAATGATTTGTTGGTGCAACCTACAAGGAACCTCATTTTCTTCCATCGCTTCTACAATTTTTGAATTTGAAACACTCTGAATCTCATTGTAAGTTTTCTCTAATGGCACATGTGAGATAGAATGGGTGGGAAGGGTGGGTAAATTTGGCAGTTCAACACTGTAAGCATGTTGTACTGGTTTATTGCGGTGAAGGTGTGGAATTAGTTGAGCAAGAAATTCAAAAAAATGTTGGGCAGTTTCTTACCATAACAGAAGATGTCCTTCATGTGTTCCTTCAAAGCTCCTTCTTCCAATATTCCTGTCAATTAGTTAGTGAAATGGGTGGTGCTTACATCACCACTTGAGTGAAAGTATGTGATTTATTTTTCAAAATTTCTATTTTTTTCCTAATCATTCACACAAAAATTCAAACATCTATTTCTATACAAGAAAGCAATAGAAAATCTGTTAGGAAAGCGGACAGTGGAGAAGGGCTTTTACATGCTCCGTACGCAGGTTCTTACCTTCCGTTTTTAAGATCCAACTCTTCCCTAACAGGCACTCATCAGATTCACACTACTCTTTAGAAATGGCTACACTCTCCCCGGCAACGGCGCCAAAATGTGGAGCGATAAAAAGGTGTCTTTTGAACTCCTAATTACCTTCACATTAATTGTCAACCCAGGGACGACTTTTTATTTCAAGAGTGTACTCAGTCTGAGGCGGCTATTTACTCAAGAGTAATGTTTTGTAGTATAGTGCTTAAAAGCTACAAAAGTAAATGAAAGCTGGAAACAAAATCTAATTGGAACAGCAAGAAACTGAAATGTTCTAAACTAAATCATTCACTCAAACAACCATCAATCGAGGATACAGTAGCAATAACTCATTCCTCTAGAAATTGATGCAATTAAAATCAAACTAGAACAAGACAATCAATCTGGGAACGAGGAAGCAATAACCAATGTTCTCTACAATTGACAGTCCTGCTTTAAAGCAATCAAAAGGAAATCAAACTTGAACTAAAACTACCATTGAAAGTAAACTAGAAAAACTCTTTAAAAGCAAACTAGTGCAATTAATCAATAGAAATGAACAACAAAGTAAATGGGTTCATGTCTACAACTTAACTAGCTAAATCACACCAAGCATTGTATCAGTCAAGGGTGCGGAAGCGATAACCCATCCCTCTAGAAACTGATGGAAAGGAAATTAGAGCATGGACCATAGGTCTGGGAGCTAGGCAGCGACTGCTGAGGCTCACTACAGCCTTAGACCTTCTCTCACACCAAAGCAGCAAATGCAAGTAAATGGAACAACAGAAAGTAAAATGGAACAACAAATCTAAAATGGAATAGCAGTAAATGGAACAACAATCAAATATGAATGTACAACAATCCAAATCAAGCACGCAACACACTTATCATTAAAAGGGGACAGTAATCCGAGCTTCGATACAATATGCATGAATCACGGCCATGAAATAATAGAACGACACTTCCGAAGAAACATCAGTCATGATTTCAGAATAAATCATACGTTAGTACCAATTCAGGAATATACAGCGCAGTTAACTTGTAATCTGTAAGGGACAACAATGCTATATGATTTGCCAAAATAAACAATAATGTGATGCATAGCATTCCCTGTTGTAAGTAACAATAATATTCAATCAAGTATAACAGAGCCGATATGTAAAATGGTAAAGTGCGTTAGATTACTGAACAGAGTAAAAGAAAAGAGATCAAACCACACATGAAGCATAAAGATATGATACAGCAGCAGCAGCGTACTCCACCAGAGGCTGGGCCCTTAGCCACCAGCGGATGCTGCTGGGTTACTTCAGATGAACAGAATGAACAACAACTCCCAAATCATGTATTAATCATCAAATTGTGGAATCATTACAACAGCAAATGCTTGAGAATTACAACATGCAACAATCCCTATCCTATCATGGATAATCCACCATCATTCTTCATCATTTTTCTATCATTCTTCCATCATTCGAATTCCCCCCTCTCTGATCTCTGTTCTGATTTAAATAAAGAGAGATCAGAGAGTAGTTACAATAAAGATAAGTACAACATGATCTCTTTTACAAAATTGGTTTGCTTCTAACCAATTTATCAACAAGAACAAGGCGAATTTGGCTTTGCAGCTAAGATTTGGAGGACGGCCGCAACAATAAATCTCAGAAAATCGTGCTCAAAGAACCCTGCGTTTCTCTCAGTACAAGCCGAATTTGGGCAAACCATTTTTTATCAAAGTTAATTGGGCCCGTTCTGGACAAAACCCATGTTCCAGATTTTCCAGATTCTGCTTCATTTGCTCAGAATCTCAACCGCAAAACTGTCACTCCTTATTCCAGCGCATTTCTGAGTTGGCGCTTTTAAAAATCAAATCTTCAATCTGAAAATTATCTTGGAGGCTAAAAATGGTAAATAATGTTACAACTAATTTATTAAAACTATCATTGATAAAATCATGCATAATCATCAATTTATTAGAAATAAAGGAGAATAAATAATATTCATCCATGAGAGCATAAATCATTTATAAAATGGATTTAAATGATAAATTATAATAGATGATATAATAGTGAAGAGTGAAAATGGATGAAATAAGTGTTACAAAGTGGTCGTATTCATGACCCAACAGCATCATCTGGAATGTATGCCTCGACTTCTCATGTTTGCAGCCTGCTACCTTGTCCCCAAAGTTACCCCAATTGTAGCATTCAATAAGGATTAGGAATGGGGAAAAGTAATTTCCATATATTTTAGAATTCTTGTTAAGGCCACTACTGCTAACAACATTCCTTCTCCTAGCCACCTTGATGTTTCTCCATGAGCCAGTTTTTTCTTGCAAGACATATACTTCTTATGGATTTATGGCCAAAATTATTGCATAAAAACTAATATCCATAAATGAGATTTTGAGGGCTGAAGAAACATTTACCTTGAGGGATTTGTCCTTGAGAGGGAAAGGACCTCTGTTGGTTCTTCATGTACCTTCCATGGCTGTCTGAAATACTGCCTTGGATTCTTCCTTGCTGCTGCTTGGCTCTATTTTGTTGCTCTCTGCATTGTTTCTTCTTAGCGTTCTGTTGTTGCCTTTTCTAGTTTTTCATCCTTTTTCCTCGATGTTTTTGTTTCTTCTCTCATTGTTTCCACTACTTCCCCTTCATTTCCATTGGTATCTTCAACTGCATTTACTTGGGTAGTTGACCCTTCAACCTTTCCCTTCTTGGAGCTTAGTTCTTTTCTGAAACCCTAACCAACATTGATGAGAGGGGATCTTTTCCTAGAAATCATCTCATCCAAGGCTTTCCTACCCTCCCTAGGCTTCTGATATTGAGACAACTCTTTTATTTTTACTTTCTACATCATGTTTCAATGAGAATACTTTAGCTTGTAGTATCTCACAATGAGCTAATCTTGATTTAGTTGAATGGTTAACATCCCATTCAATCTTCTATCCTCTTCTTGTTGAGCATTTAAATATATAATTATTTTTCTCAACATTTCATTCTCAATCTCAAACTCATGCAATTGCTCCTTTTTCTTGAGATTTGCTTTTGATATCCCCTTGAACTCTTTTAGAGTAGACATTATATTTTTCTTGAAATATATCTTTTTATCTAGGTCTTTTTCTTTGTTATCAGAGATGTTAGTTGAACTACCACAAAGATATAAATTTCTCTCTGTGTCCATGGAATATTCCACATGTCTGAGGAGTATTCCATCTTCATCACTTGCAGGGGTACTTATATTTTCTCTTATGGATGAGAACACTTGGGATCTCTCTTCTTCCTCTGAGGATCCCTCATTTTCTATTGCCACTAAAGAAGGTATATCTACATCACTACTAGATGCATTTATATCTTCAGAACCTTCCCATGAAAATATAGAAGATAAAAGACATATATTTTTCACACTTATTAGATAGAAATAACATACCTTCTAAGCCGTATGTCCTCTCATCTATGTCTTCTTCTTCACCATTGTTGGAGTGGAGATCAACAATTTTCTCACTAGAAGAAATATCTTCAATCTTCTAAGCATCTTTCCTTCGAGATGCCTTCTTCTTCTTCCTTTTATTCATATCTCCATTAGAAACATTTACAAGTTTTGATTCATTGCTTGAGAAACAAGGTTCATCAATCTCCTTTGTTGTTGCATAGATCTCTCCTCCATGTAGACATTTCAATCTATCCAACATTTCCTTAGTTATCTCATAATGCCCTACTCTATCAACATCTAACTTTGATATCCCTTTCAAGAGGATGATTTTCGCTTCTTCATTCCTCTTTCTCTTTTCTCCATTCACAATGGATCACCATACATCAACATCTAAAGCCATTAAATAGGCTTCCATTATGATCCTCCAGAGTTCATAGTTTGATCCATTTAAGTATGGAACTCCATCTAATGTTAGCCAAGCTTGATTGGCCATTGTTTCCCTTTGATCTACCTTCGATCAGTTAAGTTCTTCCTACAGGAACTAGGATCTGATACCAATTGTTGGAAATGATGTTAATATTGAAAAGGGGGGTGAATCAATATTAAGGCTAATTTAACACTTGGACTATTCTCACCAGTGCTCATACATAGCTATTCACTCGAATCTCTAACAACAATGTTTCTTCCTCCTAACTTGCACAGCTGCAATCCAGGGTTTTGTTGCTCTACTGTACAAGGATCGATGTTCTCTCTGTAGTCAGACTACCCAAGAGTGTATTTCGTGAATGGCTTACCATAATGTTGTAACATCTAGATACTTTCCACTACTACCATACTAAATGCTAATCATGGGCTCCTAAGAATTTTTCTCCATTCAACAACGCAAAAACTACAACTACAACACAATAAATTTGGAGAATGGGCATCTGTGTCAATCTACATACTGATAATTAAATATTAGTTAAACTGTGCATTCTAGGAGTTCCTCATACATCCAGCATGTTTGTCCCTCTCTTATGCCTTCGAATGTTACTAATGAATACATTAGGGCATCTGTGCAATCATGGTCCTATTCACCTAGAACCAATAATTTCTACATTTATCATTATTCCAATGACACCAACTCTTTTGTGTGCATTTACCCAACTTCCGACTCATTCATGCCTGCATAAACACCTCATGGCAAATAGCCAAACTAGCGAATCTACCAAATATGGAGAAGTTCTCCCACAACTGTCGACTCACCCATATCCACAGGTGCTAAGCCCTTAGACATGCAACAGACCTCGAATATGGCATACGATCCAAACTTGGAGGACCTCTCTCCAAATTTGTCGACCCATTCAAGCCTTCTTCTCTGAGGTGTAATAGACTTCAAACATGGTAGAAGTATTGGGCCTAGCCCATAACACTAAAGGGCTACCAACCTGTCCATAAAATTGAACATATGCCATTATATGAGTTGGGTTTCATAATCCTTGGTACCCATAAATTTTATTGAAATACAATTCCACAAGAGTTATGAGATTCTAGGATTCCAGGTACTAGCCAACCTATGCCTTAGCACCTTCCCTTGTCTCCTCTACTTGTTCTCCTTCATAGGACCAGGTGGCATGACCTATGGATAAGCTTTTGGGTGCTAGAATTCTCTGCTGCCATGCGGGAGCTAAATTCCCTTTATAACCTTCTCCATGCCCTTGGTCACATAGCGGAAAAAAAACATACCTTGGGCTTATTCTTAGCCTTCAAATTTCTCCTTCAAGATCATGTGTCAAGGTGGGATTGCCCATTGTATGCATTGGACAATAAAAAACCCACAGGGATGACATGTGGTACCACTACTTATAAATCCTATGAGAGCTTATTTTCCTTTATAAACCTCCACACCCTTAGTCTACATTAATTCCAATTACCACATCCTAGCGCTAAGGCCCGAAGCTCCCTATCCCAACGTTTCAATAAAAATATTTTAACAAAAAGGTTACGTGGTGTTACACTAAAATTTGTCACCATGACTATTTGCAGTTAGTATGGCTCCATCAACTGTCATACTATCCTCCTTGGCAGGTCTCATACCTCTACTCCTCATGTCAAACTCCAAGAAAGAGAGAAAGTCCTTAAAAAGTCAATTAACTCTGGTTACGCAGTTTCTCTTAGCCTTACCTACGTGTACGCACCTCAAGTTCACAATACCTGCGTACTTGTACGCTTTGTCTGTAAAGGGGTGGGTGCGTACTCCTGTAAAGGTCAAAAGGCGCGAGTTTTACTTCAAAAAAGTTACTTGTGGTCGATTCTAGAGCATTCTAGAAGTTTGTTTGACGTGTATTGAGCGCCTCCAGATGGTTCATGTATCCCTATGAAAAAGGAACTTATCCCATCAAGAGGGGAGCTATCCCATTCAAAGAGGGGCTTATCCCATTGATGGTGGACCTGATTAACTTCCTCCAAAGCATTATAAATACAGGCATTGGGCCAGAGGGAGGGGAGGTTGAAAGCTGAACATTCCTAAGGGTAGATGCTACTGAAATTAGGACTCCCTTATAGAGCTTGAGAGGAGAGATTCCCATCCTTTCTTAGCTTCATTTGGAAGTGGGTGAGCTGATCAAAGTAAAGGAGAACTCTTGCTGGACCCTGGGAGGGACCTGCACAACACCAAGGCACTGGTTGTAATGGTTTCTTTTGTTTCCACTTAATACAATTAAGCTCATTTTTCTCAACAAGTTGTTATACATAATTTGTTTCATATACTCCTTGGTCTTTATGATGAAAATGTTTTATTTTATGAGTTATTCAGGTGCTATGTAATCGTTTGCTTGTTAGTGAATGCAGGTTTCGAAGAGAAGGAGGAGCTCATCCGGATCGGAGAGGTTGGACTGCTACAAACAGCGTGGGACTAAAGGTATGTTTTAAACACCTGATTACTTGTATTCTAAATGCATATTTAGGGAAAGATAGTGTTTAATTGTCTTGTTTCTCACTAGAAAGCCTTAGCTTCTAGGGAGGTCGGTTTTGTCCACAAAATTGACTCTTTCTGCATGACAAAATGGCGACTCCGCTGGGGAACCATGGATTTGATTGATTTCTCCTTTTTGATACTTTGATTTGAGAAAAGTCGTTTTCTTTCTGGTTTTTGGCTGATTGACTGTGAATTTGGGTGGAATAGCTTAGGGTTAAGTTAGTTTTTACTTTTCTTGGTTTTGCTAGAAGTACGCAGCCTCTGAGTTAAGCACAGTGCGTACTTGTACGCACTGCAGCTTTGTACACAGAGCGTACACGCACATGTGCAAACAGGCTGCCTGCGTACCCTGTCAAAAGTTGAGAAAATTTCAATTTTTTCCTTTTTGCTTCTTAGATTTTGTTTATAATTTGTTTTTGCTGCCCAGATCCACCGGTTACCTGTCAGAAGTCCTCATCTAAGCTTGTTTCAGTAGTGTCAAGGGTTTTAGTGAAATTCATAGAAGTTCTAGCCCTAGGGTTTGATTTTTGCATTGGTCCTGTAGTGACTTTGGCTTTAGAAGTTGTAAAACCTTGGATCTCCCTGGTCTTTTCAGTCTTCTTAGGAGTCGAACCTTTCATAAAATCCACCTGTGTGAGAAACCTACGTTTGTGTTGTCTTTTTGCGGAATTTCGCGAAATCTTGCTGTTAAAGTTGTGAATTTCATTCTTAAGAAAATGAACAAAAGATTTTGATTTTTGTTTTTGACTGGTTTATGATTCTGCATGAGCTAGTCCTTGGTTGAATAGTAACCGAGTAAAACATCTTGGAATTATACTTTGTAGGCTTTTGCCTCATTAGATTTGCTTTTAGGTGAATTTCTCTTAGATTTGCTTTTAGGTGAATTTCTCTTAGATTTGCTTTTAGGTAAAATTGATTTGATTGTTATAGATTTTTTAAATTTGATTCTTGTTAAGTAATTTTACGTGCTTTGTTAATATAGGGAAAAATACAAAAAATCTCGTTTGAAGAAAAGTTTGTTTTAGTAGCATTTGAAGTCTTTGAGAAGAGAAAGGAATTTTCGTGAAATAATTAGTGGTCATGTGTTGTATGCTTTCGAAAAGATAAAGAGATTGTTTCTTTGATTTTCATTGCCAAGAAAGTTGTTTTTATATCAAATTTGCATTCTCCAACTCTCTTAGCTAGGGAATTCATTGAAAAAGGAAAAATAGTATAAATCATCCTAAGTGCATCTTTTTAGTGGATTTGAGTCGAGTCTACACACCATCAGTTTCATCTCCACTACCTTTTGTCCTAAAGAAAAGCCATAAAATTAACGCTTAAAGTAAAATTAACTTAGTAACTTTTATTTACTAGGGCTCTGAAACACCAATATAGATCAGGCTAGTGTCTTGGAGTAGGAGAGTAATTAACTCTCCAAGACAGCAAAACCAAACAAGTAGCTCATCTTGTGGTAGGATAAATCCAGCTGTTACATTTATGCTCTGGGAAAGCTCCTCTTAAAGGAGAAGCATGAGATCGTGTCCGAACCAGTGAGGGGATCAATCCTCCTTCATTGGGAACGATGCCAGATACGCACGTACTACAAACAGTAAACCTCGGATTATTGTCGAGGAGCCTGGGGTCACTTGTCGGTAAACCTTGGATTATTGTCAAGGAGCCGGCAAGGGGATTGAGCTTGATACTCTGCCCTTGCGTGCTATCGGATCGTAGACTGTTCCCCCAGGTGTATTTGTTGTTGTTGGTGACCTTAGTGACCATTATCTTTAGGGTTCTACCCAAGGTGACGGTGGAGGGAAGATCCCACTGTACCTGGAGTAGACGTCGGCTAGACTCACTTGGATTTTCCGGGGGGTTCACTTCACTCGAGACGGTTAAAGTGGAGGAACTTGTGCCGATCTATTCATTAAGCAGGTTGCCGGGGTAACTGTTCCACCCGCCACTTCTGTACTGAATTCGACGATGTTGGGCTTCATCACCAACTAGTTTTTTCGGTCCAGAAGGCTACTGTTTGTGTATGGTTTGACGCCCTAGATTCTTTAGGCGTGTGATTCGAATTTGTTTGGTTCTTTAGAGACTTTAGGCGGTTTGCTTTGAGATTTTACTTTGTTTGCGTGTGCAGTAGTTAAAAGTTTTTAACTGTGGCTGAATTACCGAGACAGTCCTGTAGACTTCGGGGCCAGTCACCTGAGATTGTAACCGTGGCCGATTTATTGAGGAAGTCCCATAGACTTCGGGGCCAACCTCCTGAAGACGTCCCGAGTCATTACGAAGGTTTGAAAGTCCTTGTAACTCCTAGTGGCAGTAAAGTAGGTTCACCTGAAGAAGGAGAGTCGTCGTTGGTAGTTCATCCTGATTACCAAAGTCTAGAAACAGGTTATAATCCCGAAGCTATTGCAGTTTCCGAGCTTGCTGGTAGTTTTTCATCTACTAGTGATATAGGCGAAGAACCTGAGATATCTGAACCTGTTACTCCAACTTCTAGTGCTCTTGATTCACCTAGGGTAGAAAGAGTCATCACCGAAAATCTTCCTTCTGGTTTGATAGCTATTGAAGAACTTGCTCCAGAAGAAGAAATAGGCGTCCCTATCCCTGAAGATCAACCTACTATTGATCTAAGGGAGCGTGAATCCATTTTTTACAGTCCACCTAGAAGTACTACTTGGTATCTTTCGTTAACTAATTATTTGGACAACTCAGGGTCAAGTTTTTCTCCACCTCGTACCCCTTATCCACCTGGAGGTATTTATACTCCTGTAAATATGTCTGGTCAGTCGTCTATGTTTACTCAATCGCCTGAATCTTTCTTGTATGGTGGTCCTTCTGTTCCCTCTGGGTATCAGTCACTTTCTGGTACTTTTGCGGGAGCATCTCCTCAACCCATTGAACATGGGTCATTAACTGGAAATAATGGTAATAAACCGTTGGGCGTAGGAGACATTTACATGATGTCAGGTTCAATTCCCAGTTCTCAACCTCAAGGTGGTCAGTTACCACCTGGGGGGCAGCCTCAATTAACGCCTGGGGGGCAACCTCAAGGTACACAAATTGCGTCTGGGGGGCAACCTCAAGGACAGTATGTACCTGTGGTGTAATACATTCCTCAAGGTCAACCCCAGCCTCAATATGTACCCCAAGGTCAACCTCAGTATCAATTTATACCTTAAGGTCAACCCCAGTATCAGTACTTACCTCAAGGGTATCTACCCCAAGGTCAGTATTCGAGTCAAGGTTATCAACCACCCCAAGGTCAATCTTATGTTCAAGGTACGGGAAATGTACCTTTCAATTATCAATCCTACCCTCAATCCGGTTATGGATCTCAATATCCTCAACCTGTCATGGGTCAATACCCCGGAATGAACATAGTGTGGGATCCATCGCAAGTTCAACAGGTATTGCAGCCAAGTGTATAGTTGTCATCTCAAGCTGGACAACCCTTAGTTTCTGGTTCACCCCAGCAACCAGTCCAGTCTAATGTTCAAACTTCTGTACCTTCGGTAGTTTCTCAGTCTGGGCCTATTACCCCTAGTACTCCATCTCAAACGACTGATGCAACTACCGCAACATCTGTTCAATCTACCACACTTACTTCTGGAGTATCGACAGCTTCGGTTTCTACTATCTCTGTAACTACTCCTCAGACATCTTTACCATCGTCTGGATCTACGATTCAAACTACGGTTCAGATGCCTGTAGGACAACCTGGTTTAAGTACGGTTGTCACTAGTCAACCACAATTCGCTTATCAACCGTACCAGGGATAGTACCAATACGGGCCTGCTGTCCAGCAGCCGGTTTACCAGTATCAACCGTATCCTGGGTACACTTATCAACAACCTCAACAACCCTAGTACGGTTCGGTTAATCCTGGTTTTCCGGGAGGATACAATATCCCGAATGTAATTCCTATTCCAAGTTATCACCGATATCCTCCTCCTGGGATTGGTCTTGTGACCCAGAGTTTTAGGGATCCTAATCGGCAATTACCGTTTATCGCAACTTTGGATTTACCAGACTTGTCGTGCCTAACGAACGATCCAATAAATTATCTTCCATTTTGGCCGCCAATGCCAAATAAGTTGCCCAGTGACATACCCAAGTTCGAAGGTAAGTCTGGAGAGGACCCGTCAAATCATGTGATGACTTACCACCTCTGGTGTGCCTCTAATTCCATCTCGGATGATTCGATCCGCTTACGTCTTTTCCAGCGTACTCTCATTGGTCTCGCGGCCAAGTGGTACATTGAGTTACCATGGGCCTCTTTTTATAATTTTAGCCAGTTAGCTACCTCGTTCTTAACTCATTTTCAGTTGCCGGTCAGATATGATAATGGCACGGAGTTACTAACTTCATTAAAACAATCGACGTCCACTTATATTTCCGATCATATTCATGAATGGAGACGTCGAAGGCGGTTAGTGAAAGTTTTTATCCCGGACCAAATCTTAGCTGAATGGTTTGTTAAATCATTATTACCGAAGATTACTGAAGATGTAGCTAAGGCCAGAGTAGTTACTGAGGAGCAAGTGATTGCTTAAGCGCAGTACCTTGACTTAGTTTATACTTAGTCAGATACGTTACACGAAAAGATCCCAGATCTTCTAAGTCAAATCAAATTGCTGCTACTCCTTCGGGGTCTCATGCCGCTGATGGCATGATTGGTACAGTGAAGTCTTCAAAGAATTCTTCTCCTATTATAACCTTACCAGACTCCCCGACAGGAGAATCTTCTGCTAAAGTTCCGCTGATATTCACGCTGTAGAGTCATCTATGGCGAAATCAAAATCCGGTGGGAAAAAGAAAGGTAAGAAGAAGAATAAAGCAGACAAAACTCCAAAGGAGAAAATAGAAAAGTTGGAAACCAATGACGAAAAACGCAAACCTCGATATCCTTGTCTTATTTGTGAAGAGGATCATTTTACAAGAGATTGCCCTCATCGGGCCGAGGTTGTGAAAATCGTCAAAGGTTCCCCAACTCCTGCTGTTTTGAAAGATCCATTTCCAAATCAGGAGAGTAAGATGATAGGTTCTTCCTCGAGTGCCAGTGAAGAACCCATATTGATGATGTCCCATGTAAGGATTGCGACTCGATCGCAAGATTATGGTAGTAAAAGTCCTGTTGATGGCAAAGAAGCAGAATCTTCTCATTCTAATCCATCAACCTCAGCTCCCGGTTCCGATCCACTACAGATCGAGAAACCTAACCCGGACTTAGTAATCAAACCGCCCGCCAAGGGTGTACTTCGAAGGTCTGCTTTCAATCCACATGTGAGAGCGGCCCAGAATTACAACGTTGTTGAGGATTTAGCTATTTCACCCTCAGCAATGTCGGCTTTGGAAGTGCTGCACTCATGCCCAGCACAACGCAAATTACTTTTGTTGGCTATAGGAGCTGTTGATGTTCAGGACCCGAACCTAATAATCTTTGATCTAGAAAATAGTACACCGCGTTTACCTCATCAAATGGCTTTCCAGATCCCAGTGATAGTAAAAAACAAGCCTATTCATTGGACTGTAATTGATGAGGGAGCTTCCACGTGTATTATGTCGATACAGTGCTGGAGATCGCTTGGTTCTCCTTCACTAAATCAATCCCCGACAATTCTTAAGGCCTTTGATGGCCGTGGGTTCCATCCGTTTGGCATTCTACAGGATTTTCCTATAGGGGTTGAAGGAAAAACCGTTAGTCTAGATGTGGAGGTGGTTGATGCCCCTCTAGACTACAACCTTCTCTTGGGTCGAAGTTGGTCTTACGCTATGACAGCGGTCGTTTCATCGGTCTTCAGAGTAATAAAGTTTCCACATAATGGCAAGATCGTAACCATAGACCAGCTGGCTTACTTTTCATCCGACCCAGCCTCTTCAGAGAGTATCCAGCATGTCGGTAAAACGACTATCCCTTATAAGGATGTTGGAGTAGGATTAGTTAAAGATGTCGGTTTACTGGGAACTTTTCCTTTTCCTCCTATCAACGCCCTGTCTTCATTTGCATCTATTCATATGATTACTTCAGACACCATTGTTTATGACGATCCTTGGATCGTTCCTTCTGAATCTGAAATAGACTCATTTGGTGATGCAATGCCTTTGAGTCCATATGAAATTGCCTATGAAGCCGTGCAGTCTTTTACCGACCCAAGTTCAACCAAAATCGACCAAATGAATGTGGTCCGTGAGGAATCACTTTTCACGTCAACCTCGGAGTTAATAGCGTTTCCCGAAGTTGTGTCATCTGACGAACAACTTTGTGAAGTCCTGTGTGTAGACGATTTACCATGGGAAGATCTCCATCACAGATCTTCGTTTTTACCTGAGGATGATCGTTTTGAAAATGAATTCTCATCAATCTTTACAGTTGAATATGTCAACGAAGCTCAAAATCCAATGAAACATCTTGATTCAGAGCTAAATTTGGGAAACATTTCTCGAACGTTTCCCATTGACATTTCAGTCAAGCCCGGAATTGTTGAGCACATTCATATAGGTGCGTCGTGTTCAGATGACGAAATTCAGACATACAAGGCCCTATTTCAAGAATTCCGCGACGTGTTTGCCTGGTCCTATGAGGAAATGCTAGGAATTGATCCCGCGATTGTTGTCCATGAGATCAAGACTTACCCGGACGCTAAACCCGTCCGGCAACGTTTGCGTCAGATTCACCCACGGAAAGCGGCTGCAATTAAAGCAGAAGTTGAGAAGCTGTTGAAAGCAGGTTTCATTTATCCGATCCCATTAACGGATTGGGTATCGAATATTGTTTCGGTTAACAAAAAACAGGGAACAATAAGAATATGCATCGACTATAGGGATATTAATCGAGCTTGTCCAAAGGACAACTACCCAACACCCTATATCGATCAAATAATTGATGATTGTGCCGACAGTGAAATATTTTCCTTTATGGACAGTTTTTCCGGTTACAACCAAATCAATATTCTACCTGCCGACCAACCAAAAACGGCTTTCATTTGTCCATGGGGGACATTTTCTTATTGCAAATTACCCTTTGGGCTTAAGAACGTCGGAGCCACTTTTCAAAGGGCGATGTCTTATGCGTTTCATGACATCAAACACATTGTGCAACCGTATCTCGATGATTTTCCCGCTCATTCATTACGTCGAGCTGATCACCTTGTCCATTTACGAGCAATCTTCATGAGGTGTAGGCATTATCGTATTCGGTTGAACCCACACAAATGTGTCTTCTGTATAGAAGTGGGACGATTGCTGGGATTTGTAGTTTCAAAAGCCGGCATTTGTGTTGATCCCTCGAAGGTAGAAGCTATCATCAAATTGCCTCCTCCTTCGAGTCTTCGCCAACTCCAAAGTTTGCAGGGGAAAGCAAACTTTTTACGCCGATTCATTCCTAACTATGTCGAAATTACAAAGGGTTTTACCCGGTTGTTGAAACAGAACGCTCAATTCTCTTGGGATGAGATAGCTCAAAAATCTTTTGATGCACTCAAGCACGCGTTGACCCATGCACCGTTGCTGCATCCTCCCAACTACAACCAGGATTACTTTTTGTACCTTGCCGCCGCTCATTCCACCATTGGAATGGTCTTAGTTCAGGAAGACGAATTCGGAACGGAACATGTGATATATTACCTTAGTCGGACTTTAAACCCAACTGAGCTTAAATATTCACATGTGGAGAAATTGGCATTGGCAGCCGTTCAAGCTGTCCAACATTTTCGTCACTACATTCTTCTCCGTAAAACTACAGTCATTTCGGATTGCAACCCTATGATCTACATTTTGACTAAACAATTGCTAGGGGGCAAGTACTCTAAATGGATCGTTATCCTGCAAGAGTTCGACTTGGAGTTTGAAAAATCTAAGTCTAAGAAATCTTTAGTTTTTGTCGAGTTAATGTGTGACTTCCCGCATGCTGACACAGAAACTGTGGCAGAGGAACCCATTGCGGATGAATCTTTGTTTCTCATCAGCACTTTAGATCCGTGGTATGGGGATATAATCGTCTATCTCCAGACCCAATCCTTTCGGCCCGAAGTTTCAAAGTCGGAACGTCAGAAAATTCGATTCCAGTCCCAACAGTACAAAATTATTGGAGATACTCTTTATCGACGTGGGGCGGACTTGGTTTTTTGCCGTTGCTTAACTCACGAGGAAGCTGAAATGGTTCTGAATGACTGTCACTCTGGAGCGTGTGGCGGTCATATGTCTGGGTATGCCACAACCCAAAAGATATTGTGCGCTGGCTACTTCTGGCCGTCCTTGTTTAAAGACTGTATTATTGCGGTCCGGAAATGCCACAACTGTCAAGTGTTTGATCACAAGATGCGCACTCTACATGCTCCTCTCCACCCTATAATTGCCGTTGGTCCTTTTGCCAAATGGGGTATTGATTTTATTACATGTAACCCTCACTCGGGTGGGGGGCATGCGTATATCATCCTTGCGGTTGATTATTTTACTAAGTGGGCCGAGGCGATGCCTACATTCGAGGCAGACGACAAGACAGTTGCAATTTTCGTATTCAATCACATTATTGCTAGGTTTGGTGTCCCACAAGCGATAATCACTGACCATGGGCTCCATTTTCGAAACGTTATGATGACAGAACTTACAGGCCAGCTTGGTTTGCGTCACGATAGCTCAACTCCTTATTATCCACAAGCGAATGGTCTGGTTGAGTCCATCAACAAAGTTTTAGTTATCATGATCCGACGAATCATTGGTATTCATCGGTCGAATTGGCACAACATGTTATTTTCCACGCTTTGGGCGTACCGAACCTCAGTGAAAACATCAACAGGGTTCACTCCTTTCCAACTAGTTTATGGTTTGGAAGCTGTGCTGCCCATTGAATGCGAAATCCCGTCACTTCAAATGGCTGTCGAATTACTTCCAGCTACTTCCGAAGAGGAGAAGCGTTTATTATACTTAGCTCAATTAGATGAGACTCGACATGATGCTGCATTGGCGATCGAGACTCATGCAAAACGTATGAAAGCTCAGTATGATCGAAATGTGACCCCCCGAAATTTTTCGGAAGGATACCTAGTGCTATTATATGATCAAGCTAATGATAAATTAGGTGCTGGAAAATTCGTTCCTATGTGGCATGGGCCCTACATTGTCAAGCGAAAGCTAGCAAAAGGGGCCTATGAGCTGGTAGATTTTGACGGGGACATTTTTGGGTAAACCCAGAAATGGACTTTACCTAAAGAGGTATTATGCTTAAATGATGGGTATGGAGATTTTAGTTAGGTTAGGTTTTTCTTTCTAGCTAGTGTGTTTGATAGTTTAGACAGTGTGCTTAGCTTAGAAAGTGTGTTTTTCGTCGTTATTCTGCTTATCTTGGTTTTACGCTTGATGTTTGCAAATGTCAATGCCTCTCCAAACATACATCAGATTTGCTGATGGTGCTTGTCGTAGTACATGGAATATCTCTTCCGCAGCTTGGGTTATCTATTCGCCCTTTGACGAGTTAGTTTCTATGCATGGGGTGAGCCTCGGTCAAACAACAAACAACATTGCAGAGTACAGTGCAGTGATTGAGTTATTGTCTGAATCTATCTCATTTGGGATTCGGAGTTTGATAGTGAGGTTAGATTCTGAACTCGTTGTATTACAGCTTAATAGAGTATATGCCATTAGAAATCCAGTGTTATTAAGGTTATTTTTGAGAGTGCGTCTCTTGGAACGTGAATTTGATTACATAAAGTATCAGCATATTCCAAGGTCTTTAAATACATTAGCAGATGCAATTGCTTCACGAATGTTAGACAGACATTTGCAATAATCATACATGTAAATTTGAAAACATTTCATCACACATGTTTAACAAGATAAGCCGGTAATAATGATATATATAGATAGGAGTGTGTCAAAAATACATCGTCTTCGATCATAGGTTGAAAAACACCTTATGATCGGCAAAAATGATAAGTACAAAAAACCAAAATGTCGCATGTGTCTACAAAAACGACCATCCAATCACTGGTGATGCTCTCTATACGACACCACTGCATGAGCTACCCTACACAAGAACCTTCTAAAAGGTCCTGGGACTGCGACTACGTAGCGCTGAAGCCTGATAGGAATATCGTCTATAGTAGTCTCTGGTATATCTGCCGTCAGACGCTCTAGGTCTTGTTCCAACTCAGCTAAGGTCTCTGTGGCCTCGTCCTGTGGGGCCGGCGCCGCTGCAACTGGTTGTCTCCTCTCGAAAGGTCGGAGATTGGCTGGACGACGTGGGCCCACATCTGCATTTTGAAAATTATTACTATCAGTTTTGAGACGATATAAAAAACAAAAGAAATAGATAATTTAAAAACTTGTGAAAATTGAAGTACCTGTGTCATCCCACTGTTCTCCCGGTGGAAGAACCATGTCCGGATCTCCACGAAAATCAACTCCGGTATAAGGAAAATCCTGTATAGAGAAGATGTGGTCCTCCAACCAGTGAAAATACTCCGGTCTAAATCGGACAACCTTCGTGCCCTCATCAGGATGACGGGCCATAACCGCAACCCATCGCGTCAATTTGGGCTCTCGGGGAAGCCCAGCCTCAACAGTGAGATGCTGTGGGATCAGCATCGGAACCCTCTCTAAAGCAAAACTCACAACTAAAGCCCCATAACCAAAGGTCTTCAGCTGTCCGTTTTTGGTTTTAGTCAGTTGGCTTTTTACGTTAGCCAACACAGCATCACTCCAGTTGAAAATGGTGCCTCGATAGCAATCAATCGCCATCTGCATCTGGGATCCAGTGGCAATGTGCAAAGCGGCATCCCCGCAAAGTCTGGTAACTGTGAAAGCAATGACCATAAGTTTAGGGCGGGATATAGTTTTGATCTCTATCCCCTTCTCCTGGTTCTGCGTGTTGCACCACTCTAGTCGGAGACTAGCAATGGACTGGCCACCCGGTCTAGTCCCGGATAGAGTCAAGTGTTCGCCCCTCTTGGGCAAACCAGTGAGAAAGTAAATATCTGAGAGCTCTATCTCGAGCTGGTGCCGTCCAATGTAAAAGCACTGGTCCTGGACGTTCCATCTCTCTATCAGCCACTCTAGAAAGCGCACCTAGGCCCTCATGCCAGGTATGGCCCAGTATTTGTAGAGGTCGCATGCCTTTAAAGCATCAATGGATGGTTGATGATTAATGGCGGCCAAATTGACATCTTCGTGCTCTATCTCACGCCAATCAAGCATGGTGGGCAATCTACACACCAAAAAACATCTGTTAGAATCAATGAAATCAAAAAAATTTGGTCCATTATGAAGAAATTGGGGTTTAAAAATTCGTTTTGCGGGGTACGCACCCCGCCTTTAGGAACAGGGTGTGCGTACGTGGGTTCCCTTAAGGCAAGGTGCATACGCCCGGCATTTTCCCAACTGAGAAAATGTTGGGGTACGCGGGTCACCAGTGGAGCACCTGCGTACCCCGAAAAGCGGACCTTGAAACTCCAAAGCCTCCAAAAAATGAAACTAGGGCCTAAAAACAAATTCTAAACGGATGGAAATGAAGAAGAGGATGTTGTAGAATACCTGATGAAATGGCGTTCGATTTCGACGGTCGGATTCTCCGCGATATCCACGGGAAATTTCTTGCCAAAAGCCCTTTTTCTCTCCTCAACAGTAAAATGGTAAAAATGAAATGGTAAAAGCCCTTTTTATAGGTTTTTTGGGTAAATAAATGGTAAATTTGTTTATTTTTCACCATGAAAAGGTATTTTTCAAAGTATTGTTATCTATATTTAAACAGGTATGAGTAATGTGTTGGTTTTTGTGCAGGATAAAAGGATTTTCAGGGAAAATTGTCATTTTTTACAAACAAAAACATCAGAGTCATCTTTAAGCCCTTTTCTGACTCCTAAAATATGAAAAGATCACCGAGCGTTTCTTTTACACTCGTTAACATGGAATTAAAAGACGGTCCCCTTATAGCCCTTTTCTGACCGTAAAAACAGGAAAAGGTTGCCGGATTTTTGTCATTTCAAATTCGATACTGGAAATAAAACGACGTGTCCTTGATCGCTTTTTACTTTTCAGGTCAAAGACACTAACTATGAAAGTACTACTTGGTCGTAAAAGATCAAGCAGTTCTCTCAAGTATTATTTTATACTTTTTCGGGCTTGGGAGACACAAATTTACGAAAAAGTTCAACCCTGGAATCTTTTTAAGTTTTTCAGACTCTCTAAAATTGAAAAACGTCGAGTTTCTCCTATACTGGACTCGTTAAAATTTCACAGTAAAGGACCTGTTCGATTACAAACAGGAACGAACCACTCCTTCTTAGGGTTCGAATCTAAAACTAAGTTGGACTCATCCGAAGGATGAGCTTATAATCAAGCATATGTTATCCTCCTCAAGCTTGTAAAAAATAAAGAGGTACTTGCCAGAAATGGTGGGGGAAAAGAGAGAAAAATGAGCCTATTTGTTATCCTTTGTCTCAGAAGAAACCTTATCACCACTCTTGAACACGACACTTTTCATCCACTTGGGTTGGGAAATCCTTTGCCTAACATTTTGGTCAAGTCACATTGAAAAATTTCAGCCGGTTCCGGGTATTAACTATTGGGTCAATTGTCACCAAGCCATCTGTCGTGTCGTTATGTGTTCAAGAGGTCACTGCAAATAAACCATTCATCTGCAAAATACCTGTCATCCATCTCGACCATCCCTGAGTCAGTCCTTACAGCTACATTTCTTCAACTTGATCCATGATTTCGTGTTGTGGGCTTGCCTGCAACGGGCCGCTTTCTATCGACATCAGCACATTATCTAGAAAGATGACCTAGAAATCGTCAGTACCTTGAGATCTGCATGCATCAATGGCAGATTTCTCGCCTTTGACGACGGTTTGCATCATTGACTTTCGATCGAAGGATTCCGTGAAATGTTCGACATCAACTCATTCATTCACATCTCATGGATTGTACTAGGTACTTTGAGAACCATTGACATCACTGGTGGTCTCTCTCACACTTGTTAACAGTTTACATCATCGACTGGTAATCAAGTGGTTTCTACCATGTTCGACATCAACTCATTTATTTGCATGGATAGAATCATACCTTTTCAGGAAGTAGAAATGAAGACCCTGGATCTAGTTTCCACCATCCAGGCTGCGAGGAGTTTTGTATTCATTATACAGTAGACTAATCATAAACAAATGGCTGCGTCCATATTGTGTCTACAAGAGTCTATGATTATGATGTATTGCGAAATCATTCCTATATCAGAGCAGTAGTTAGTTTGTTAGTTAAAGTTTTCAATCTGAGTATGGGAATGCCTACCTTAGCGATGATATGATCTTACATATGTATTTTGTGTTGAATATTTGCAGGTTCCGACTGGGCTCTCCACAAGATAATCCTTGAAATGATAAAGTACTTCACCCTTCCTAGATGATATGAAACCCTAATCTACTACAGGCTTTTCACTTTAGGGGGAAAAATTTGTCACCATGACTATTTGCAGTTAGTATGGCTCCATTAACTGTCATACTATCCTCCTTGGCAGGTCTCATACCTTTGCTCCTCATGTCAAACTCCAAGAAAGAGAGAAAGTCCTTAAAAAGTCAATTAACTCTGGTTACGCAGTTTCTCTTAGCCTTACCTGCGTGTACGCACCTCAAGTTCACAATACCTGCGTACTTGTACGCTCTGTCTGTAAAGGGGTGGGTGCATACTCCTGTAAAGGTCAAAAGGCGCGAGTTTTACTTCAAAAAAGTTACTTGTGGTCGATTCTAGAGCATTCTAGAAGTTTGTTTGACGTGTATTGAGCGCCTCCAGATGGTTCATGTATCCCTATGAAAAAGGAACTTATCCCATCAAGAGGGGAGCTATCCCATTCAAAGAGGGGCTTATCCCATTGATGGTGGACCTGATTAACTTCCTCCAAAGCATTATAAATAAGGAATTGGGCCAGAGGGAGGGGAGGTTGAAAGCTGAACATTCCTAAGGGTAGATGCTGCTGAAATTAGGACTCCCTTATAGAGCTTGAGAGGAGAGATTCCCATCCTTTCTTAGCTTCATTTGGAAGTGGGTGAGCTGATCAAAGTAAAGGAGAACTCTTGCTGGACCCTGGGAGGGACCTGCACAACACCAAGGCACTGGTTGTAATGGTTTCTTTTGTTTCCACTTAATACAATTAAGCTCATTTTTCTCAACAAGTCGTTATACATAATTTGTTTCATATACTCCTTGGTATTTATGATGAATATGTTTTATTTTATGAGTTATTCAGGTGCTATGTAATCGTTTGCTTGTTAGTGAATGCAGGTTTCGAAGAGAAGGAGGAGCTCATCCGGATCAGAGAGGCTGGACTGCTACAAACAACGTGGGACTAAAGGTACATTTTAAACACCTGATTACTTGTATTCTAAAAGCATATTTAGGGAAAGATAGTGTTTAATTGTCTTGTTTGTCACTAGAAAGCCTTAGCTTCTAGGGAGGTCGGTTTTGTCCGCAAAATTGACTCTTTCCGCATGACACGTGGTTTATGGACTCTGGGTTTTCTTCACTACTATTCCTTGATCCTCACAACCTCGACACTATTTTTTGAATTAACAAATAATTATGGGATTTTTTACCTTTTGGGTATGCTCACTGCTAGGTTGATGTCATGTTGATTTCATTCATGCCATGCGTTGACTTATGAGAGGTCCATGTGACACCTTTTGGGTACTAAAAAATGCTAAAACTTCTTGTCACATGTCGAGGATTATCTCATGATGACGTCATTTCTGACCAATAATATGCTGTCGTTTGTCCTATCAGAGGAGAGAGAAAGTGTCCCATAATCCTTAGTTTTGCAAGCAATCTCCATTGTAAATGGTTTTATGTCCGAAGTGATGTGCTATCAAACTAATACCTCAAGACATCAATCCTGACACTTTTAAGAAACTCATTTAACAAAAAGTTACGGGATTTAGATCTTCCAGGATTTCGACCCTTCAGGCTTGGCCCACTTGTGGCACTACTATCAATGCCTGCTTATGCTCCTCTTTCTTTAAGGTTTTGGGATTGGCTTACCTTCCACCTATCTCCCTTTGAATGACTCTTTCTGTTGGCCCCTCTATAATGCATGACTCTCAATTACAAAAACATCTGGGCTTTCAACCATTTGGGCTTTCGAGCTCTACTACCATAACTCAATGCTTTTGGGTTTTGGGCTTTTGAGATTTTGTGCTTTCTACCATAACTCCATGGTTTTGGGCTTCTAAGGTTTTGGGCTTTTAGGCCTCTGGGATTCTGAGAAATGTTCCTGCTACCCCCACTTAATGCCATCCCATAACTCTTTTAAATAAACCTATGGGCTTCTAGGCCTTTCGGGCTTCTAGGCATTGCTATTAAGGGCTTCAAAGTCCTTACTTTGATTGATCATAACTTTTTGATCTAGAAGGACATTTGTGAACTTCAACATAATGCTGGAAAGATATTTCCAAGCAATATCTAGCTATTCCATTTCCAAGAGTATTTGAGAAAACCTCCTGATGTAGAAATGCCTCCAAAATATGGAACTCTCAACCATCACAATCATATTTTTATGGATTCTTTAATAAGCCTTCTATCGTGATGGTCCTCTACTAGATATTGTAGCAACCATGGGACACCCCCCTGAGCTTGACACACAATGCACATCAGTGCCACCATCTACTGCCATTAGTGTCACTACTCATCTGGTTGACATCAATGGAAACACACATGTTGCCACTAGCCATCAAACCATGCCAACTATCCAACACATGTCCTAGAATGACTATTGACATCAATGCCAACACATTTGTTTCCACTAGCTATTTAGGTAATGCTAATTGTCCAACATGTTTCAAAAAACATATGCGCATGGTGGGCCTATACTAACACATGAATTTTTTACTAGGAAATGTTTTAATGGATTGGCATGCACATAAAGAGGACCTACTTCTCTTCATGGAACATCAACACTCACTTGAAAAAATTGAATAAGGATTAGTTGACGACGTTGGACACCACCAACATATAGGGAATCTCTTGAATATAAGGTCCCAATTAGACCTGACATCATTTGGTGTAGGAGTCCCATCCAGAATACATCCTCATTCTTGTTAACTTAAAGATATGCCTTGGATTTAACAGTTAGCACAATAGAGAAGTGAAAATGTGCTTTTGAATGAGCAAGCGAGTGTGCCTTGTGACTATCTGATTATTGATGTATCAAGGTTCTTTCACTGCAGGGGGGAATAAAGTGAGCCTCTAAGAGAGAAGTAATAGTACTACCCTAATGGAGACACACACAGAAAGATAAATTCTTGGCTAACATCAAGAAAAATAGTTCACACAGATGTGACGATCATTATAAACATTACATCACAAATTCAATATGCACTGAAGTCACCAAAATAATTCAATTACTTCAGTACAAGTGAAAGAAAACATGAATCATAAACATTCAAAGAACAGTCTTAGAAACCTTCACAATCCATGTGTGAAAATTTTCTAGCCTAAAAAGGCTTCAATATTAAGTGAAAGTTCCAAGATACATAAATACAATGGACATCACTAACTCCAATAGTGGATTGTTAGAGCCACTACATTCTCCCCAAAAGTAATAATTCAATCTCTCTAAATACTTGTGGGAGAATACAAGCTTAAAATTCCTTTACAGAGCAGTGAGGATCCCTATATAACTCGAGGCATGACTTTTCACATCCCCATGACCCTTGAATTTCCAACTCCTAATGAACTTTGGACTTCTACAACCTTTGGACTTCCAAATGAATTTTGGAATTACATATGACTTTTGGTATTAAATGTAATTTGGATTTCCATGACTTGTTTTTCCATACATGACTCTTGGACTTCCACTTATTTGTCTTTATAATGATTCCAACATTACATGATGACTTCCACATCATCATCTAATGAAGAAATTACATGTCATTATCCTTGATGACTAGGACTAATAGTCACTGATGACGTGGAATTTCTTCAATAGTGACATGGTTGCCACTCTGGTCTCTGTTCTTAATACAACTTATGATCATCGATGCGTTTACCCTCCAAAGGGTCTTTGATCTTGGAGCCTTTTAGGGCACTTCGATCATCAATTTTTCACTGTGTTATTTATTCTCGGAGGCTTCCTTTGTTTGTATTCTTTATTCAATCTTTCCTCATATGTGATTGCAATGCCATTTCTTGAACACTTTTTTCTGCAATCACTCATGAAGATCAACCATCAGCTTGAAAGTCTCCTATTTTATCATGTTTTATGCATGGTTTCTATTCATTCCTCTTTTTTGCACTTAAAAGGGACAAGGAGAGATTCTGGGGAAATTGCCGCACTTTGAAGGGCTGAAGGGCTAGAGAGGGAAGGATTTAGGGTTTCAACATGTGCTCAAGGGAAGGAGACAGTCAAGGCAGGGTACATGGCGCAAGTCTGAAGGACGAAGGGGAAAGCTTCAAGCTTCCCAAGTGTGCTATGTTCCCAAGAGAGAGAGGGAGGGTATAGGGCACACTCTTAAAGGCTAAAGGAGGAAGGATTCAAGATTTTGGGATGCACTCACTCACTAAAGAGGCCCAAGAGGGTGCATGGCACAAGTCTGAAGGATGAAGGGGAAAGATTTGTGCCTTCAAAGTGTGTTGATGCACTCAAAGGGTCCAGGAGGGTGCATGGTGCATTGCGGAAGGCTGAAGGGTTGGGCTTAAGGCCTTCTGGGTGCACACAATGAAGGATTCCTAATCAAGGTTTTAGAGTTCACTCATGCACTTTTGGTCTTAATGGGTTTGTTTTGAAACCATAACTTGTCTAAGTCCGGGAGATAGGACAAGGGATGAGCATGATGAAATTTAGAAATAAAAACATGTGAAACACATACCAACTCATCGAGAAAAATTATACAAGATTGAACAATGATAAGTATACATAAAAACACCACTTTACATGCATTCCTCAAGTATCTCAGGTGAAGTGTGTGCAAATGAGACCAAAAAGTGTCTTTTTACAACAACAAAGATGTTATGATCAATGAATTACGCCAAAGATGTTATATTCAATACGACAACACTTAAGAATAGTTAAGAACACTTGAAACACATAGAACAACATGAAACGACACTTGATGACCAAGTCATAACTTAACACGGTGATAAAGTATGCTACAAAATTTGAATGTACTGAAATTTTTGGAGGGTGTTGTAGCAATGTCAACATTGGGTGAGCTTAAAATTCTCTGTCTGGGAATAACTTTTGGTTAGAGGGTCAAACCTTTAGGAAGCATTGATTGCCTCAATTTCCCCTTTTGAACCCAGTTATATACTTAACATCTCACTTTCTTCTACTTGGTTGAACACACAAAAGATACACCATATCGCAATTGTTTCAATCCAGGAATGAGTAATGTGCATGAAAAGTTTATGATATGCTTTGTACGAGTTTTCATCTCTGGTGTTTCTTCACTGCCAATAGGCCTCAATAGTATCTTGACGGAGTCACTTCAAGGGCAAAAATGTTTCTTCTCTACCAATGAGCCTAGATAGTACCCCTATGAAGTTGTTTTCTTCACCTCCTTATGCATGAAGCCTTTCTCTTCTTTCACTGTTTATTTATTTATTTAATAAAATTGTGAATCGACGCTTACTATTTTCAATGGGAAGAAGAGGAATCTCGAATTATTGATAGCATAGGAGGTTGACCCTTAAGAGAATTATTTTAAGACCTCTAATATTGATTCGTTCACTTTAAATTTTCCCCTTATCCTTTCTCTACTATATTAGACAAGCGTTAATGAACAAGTAGATTTACACCAAGTTGAGTATTTTAGATACTAGCATAGGCACATATCTAATAGGCTCCCTCACGATTATCCTATCGGATGAATCACATTTTCCATCTAGACTTGGCTCAACCTATGGAATTTTCCCAAACAAGGAAGGAGAACAATAGAAAGCCAAGCATTGGGTTGTCACACTTCTCTTTTATCACACCATAAAGTCCTTTTGGGCCATGCACTTTCATAGACAATCTTATTTATTTAAAATTACCAACACACACCACAAAATAAGATAGGAATAACACAATACACTTATCACTAATACATACGAAAAGAAAAGACACAAAAAAATTGTACATGAAGAGAAACTTGTAGCTTCTATTGGAAAGAATGTTTCAAATCTTGGCCATTTATAGGAAGGGGGTCAATCCTCCCATCCAAATATTTCAGCTTGAACGTATTATGACCAAGCCTTTTTCAACAATAAATGGTCCAATCCACAATGGTTGGAACTTCATGTATTTACCTTTGTCTTCATGGGGTTTATCCCACTTAAGTTATAGGTCACCCACATCAAAGCTCTTTACCCCTGAATATTTTTTTATCAAACCAATTCTTCACATGGATTTGGTGAATGAAAAATCTCTCCTTGGATTTGAGCCTTTCCTCCTTGACTTTGAGTAAAGTGTATATCCTACTTTGAACTAGAAGGTAAAGTATACCTTGTGACCCTTGTGAGAGTTGCAAGGTTGGGAGGTAAAGGTTCAGAGGTAGGATAACTTATTTACCATAAACTAAAGAGTATGGCAAGGTCTTCAGGGAAGGCTTGAAAGTTACATGGTCAACCTAAAATGCATTGGACAAAGAAACATGCTAGCTCTTCTGTTCAGAGAAAATGGTTTTCTTGGTTATGTGTATAAGCTTTTTATTTGTTGATTCAACCAAACCATTTCCTCGCTGATAATAATTAGATGCATGTTTTAAGACAATCCCATTTTCTAATGTGAATTCATAGATTTTTATAAATGAAAAATAAGTTGCATTATCAAAGAAAAGTGATGTTGGAATGCCAAACCTAGTTATAATGTTCTATCATAAAAAGTGGATGGCTTCCTGGTAATTTACTTGCCCAAAGGAACTAATTGTGACCACCAGATAAAATAATCTGTCACTTTGAGGATATACTGGTGTTGCTTTGATGAGTGAGGAAATATTTCTCTGATAACATCTAGGCCCCAATGTTGGAATGGTTCCTCAACTACCACTGGTAGTAGTGGGGCGTATAACATTTGATCACGATTGATGCATTTCTGACCAGATTGGAACTTGAAGACATAAGCATGAGAATATTTGAATATAGTGGGATAATAATAACTAGCCCTCATAAATTTATGTGGTATAGTGTCACCCACGTAGTGGCAACTTGCCAGCCCATCGTGCAAATCTTTGAGTACCTTCTCTGTATCCTATGGCTCAAGGCATCTTAAGAGGACATCATTGTGGTGATTTTTGAAAAGCACTCCATGGACTAGTTGGTAAGATAGAGCTTTTAAACAAATTTCCCTTTTATGTTTATTTGATAAGTGCATGGGCAAGGTTCCATTCTCTAGAAATTTTTGTACATTAGCATACCATGGCACTGCAGATGAGGACTATGGAACATGCTATATGTTGTATGTTTCTATCTCCTTCTCCCAACCTAAAAGATCTTTCTTGGGAGCATTGCTTGCTACAACTGCTAGCTTACAAAGGCCATGACCCTTTATGGTATGGATTGGTTTGAACTCTAGATCATATTCTTGTAAGAAAGTCATCTAGTTAGCCCTCTTCTCACCTAGTTCCTGCTACACGAACAATGTTCTCATTGCTAGATGAGGCACAAAAATAATTATGTGAGCTTTCAACATATAGGGCCTAAATGCCTTATATATAGCATATGCTTGTTTTTTAATGGCAAGGTAATTTAATTTTAGCCCTTACAGACTGGAACTCATAAAATAGATAGGCGACTCATTTCCTTCAATATCATTTTGAGTCAATATGACCACAATCGATGAATCCAAAGAAACAATATAGAGCAGGAAATATTTTCCATAGTCCAAACTAAACAATGCGGGTGCATACGCAATAGCCTGCTTGATCTAAGTGGAAGCGTCCTTCTCCCATTTCTCCCATTTATATGTTGCATATTTATTAATCATCTCCTGTATATGTTTTACTATCTCACCATACTTAGAGATGAATTTGATTAGAAAATTGATTTTTCCCAAGAAAGATTACATGGCCTTCTTATTTACTAGAAACAGGGTCTGTGTGATGGATTTGACCCTCTTGGGATCAATTTTAATTTCCCTTTTTGTAGTGATGTGCCCTAAGAGAATCCCTTCTAACACACCCAAAACACTCTTCTTGAGATTAAGAGAAATCCCATACTTTTGACACTACTCAAATATCTGTTTTAGATGAGGTACATGGTTTGATATTTTCTTGGAAAACATAGTAACAACATCCAAATAAAAAATGATGCTTTGACTGATAACGCCATGAAAGGTTTCTAGGTTTTAACCCCATACATAAATTACTTGCATATGAATTCTAAAACACATAAAATAAACAATGTGAGAGCATAACACATAAAGCACATATACACAGAGATTTCCCCTAGATCCCAAAACTGGGATTACTAGCTTAATTTTTCATTATATTCATTTCAATGTTACAATACATATTTATACATGTAGAAGCATCCAATACCATGGAAAGAAAACCATCGCGTCCAAAAACACTTGCGAAAACCATGCACAAAACCATAGGTAGGTCCGCCGAACCTAATATAGGGTCCAAAAAAAAAATTTCTTGGGGCACTGCCCCAGACTCCATAGAGGAGGGCTACTTTCCCCCCTCAAACCCCCTATGACTCCCCTGTTGCACAATCGCCGCAATGAAGGGGGGGCTTCTCCCCCTCTCTAACCCCCTGGTTAACTAGGTGGGCTAGTCGTGGAAAGAATATAACACAACCCAACATTCTCCCACTTGTTGTTTTCTTTCCACAAGGGGCCACAGGAGAGCTTAGTCATTTATTTAGCCTTGAAACACCCATTGTTTCTATACACCAAGAGAAATTCTCAGAGCTCACAAATTTTTTCAATGCATCTGCAGTATTCTTCAAAGTGTCCACCTTTACTAGCAACACCTTTTTATCTTCTATCATATCCCTCACAAAGTGACACTGAACATTAATGTGCTTTGTCTTTGAATGGTAAGCAGGGTTCTTTGCCAAGAAAATTGCACTTTGGCTGTCATAGTCTATCCTTATAGCTCCCTATACTAACCCCATACTGAACACAATCTCTGCAACCAAATTGCTTCCTTGCTTGCATGAGTGGCTGCTATGTATTCTGCCTCTGTAGTTGATAGTACCACTACAGATTGTTTCTTACTCATCCAACTAGCTACACCTCCAAATAGGTTAAACACATACCCACTTGTAGATATTCTCTGATCTAGATCTCCAGCCTAGTTTGCACCAACAAAAGCCACGAATATCCAACACTCTGTCCAATCCTTGTATTCTTTAGTAGCACAAGCCATAATCACTAGTGCCACGCAAATACCTGAAAACCCGCTCCATTATTGTCCAATGCTCCTTCCCTGGTTTTGACATAAACCTACTCAATACTCCCACTGCATGTGAAATGTCTGGTCTAGTACAGACCATCGCATACATCATGCTATCGAATTCACTTGCATATGGAACATGGGACATGTCCTCTTCCTCTTCTTGTGTCTTGGGACACTGTTCAACAGATAACTTTACACCTATAGGAATAGGAACCTTCACTGGTTTACTATCCTGCATATTAAACCTCTATAATATTGTCTCGACAAACTTCCTTTGGTTTAACCAAATCTTCCTCTCTGCCCAATCTCTTTTAATTTCCATGCCCAAAATATAGTTTGCAGCACCAAGATCTTTCATGTCGAATTTGGAGGACCATTCCGTCTTCAAATCATGGATAATTTCTTTGTCATTTCCAACCAGCAACATATCATCCACGTACAAGACCAGATAAATAACATGGTCACCAATTAATTTAAAATACACACAGTGATCTTCTTTGCTTCTGGTGAAGCCAAGTCCCCATATAAATGTATTAAATTTTTGTTACCACATCCTTGGTGATTGTTTTAACCCATACAGAGACTTCTTTAACATGCATACTAGTTATTTCTTACCCTTCACTGCAAAGCCTTAAGGTTTCTTCATGTAGATCTCCTCTTCTAGATCCCCATGAATAAATGTTGTCTTCACATCCATCTATTCTACCTCAAAATCAAAAGCAGCAGCAACAGATAAAAGTAATCCAATAGAAGCTACCTTGGGAACAGGAGAAAAAATATCACCAAAATAAATTCATGGCACCTAGGAATAACCTTTTGCTACCAACCGAGCTTTGTATTTCTCCACCTTTCCTTCTGCATTTGTCTTCTTCTTGAACACCCATTTGCTGTCAATGGGTTTCCTTCTAGCCTTCAACTGATCCAGGTGGATATTGGTGGCCACCTACCAAGTCCACCTGGACCCCCACCATTATTTCTCTCAACATTTTCAGTTTCGTTAATTGTAGCACAACTTACTATTTTTAGCAGTTTTTCGGGTCTTGAACTTTCGGAGCCGTTTTGAGGCCCTAAACGATTTTTTTTGGGAAATCCGTGGGCAACATGGGTCCGTGGACTAATGTTTCCCTTCCCAAAGTGGTAGTGCTTGGATAGATCTTTCTAACAAGCTATTGTACGTGTCAAACGGAGATCGTATGCCAAAGTTACGACCCCGGGAAGTTGATGTACCAATTTACCCAAACGGGGACCACAGTTTGGTGTTTCATCTTCTAGGGTTAGGTTTTGGAATGTTAAGGGTTTTCCATTGTTTCTCAACAATAAATAGGCCTCGAGTCTCATTGTAACATAGTTCGGAGGCATGTAACCACAACATCTCTTCTCAGAGATAAGCTACCATCGCCCTAGCTGGTTTATTTCCATTACTGTTTGTAAGCATATATCAATATTTTACATTAATGAAATGAAGTATTATTTCCGCTGCATATCTGTGTTTATGGTTATCTCTATAATTTGTTGCGTTCCTATTTAAGTCTGAATCAGTGGTATTAGAGCGGTCTGCCTTTTCTTTTTTTTTCTTTGCATGTCCCCAACGAGGTTGGGATATAAGGAGTTAGGGCTTGAACTAGTCGAACCCTTGCAAGACCAGCCTCACAAATCCCGACGGCCTCCCATGGTGGATGATAAGAAATATGAGGGGGCAGGAGATCCTATCAAAATCTTGCTCAAAGAAGCCCTCGTGCGACAATAAAGTGCGATGATGGACAACTTTTCCTAGATCCTTCAGCGGATACCCAGAAGCGACGCATCAGCTTCCAGCAGCTACTTTAGAAATTCCACGCCCTTTAAGGTACAAGTTAATTTTGAAATCCCCATATTCGAGGGTCAGATAGATGCAAATGCCATAGATAAATGGTTAAATCTGCTAGAGGTTTATTTTTCTGTTCATGAATTTTCGAGTCGGGAAAAGATTGTTTTTCGCACTTCTCAAAGTAGCCCCCCACGTCAAGGACTGGTGGGAAACCTACTACGAGTAGAAGGATGAAAATACCGGCCCACTATTTTCAGTCGCACCCACTTGGAATTCATTCCGAGGTGCCATCAAGGAGCAGTACTACCCTGTCAGAAGCTATGAGGATGAATACATAAAGTGGACCATGCTGCGGCAGGGAAGGGACCAAGACGTGCCAGAGTTCAGTAATCTTTTCCATACCCTTCGCACAAAGTTAGGTATCAAGGATTCGGAGTAGCAATTGATGCTCAAATACCGCGGCTACCTACACAAGTACATCCAGGAAGAAATAGAATTCCTGAACATCTCCTCGCTCGACACAGCGTACCGATATGCCGTCAATGTCGAGAAGAAGTTTAAACAAAAGAAGCAAGACTTTGGATCTGCAATCTGAAGCAAAGGAAAGATGCCCCTAAACCACAGAACAAAGGACAAAGCTAAGGCAAGGTATCCCAAGACAACTCACCAAAGCTACAAGAAAAGAACAGCACCACGAAGCCGAAAAAGGACATGGGAAAATGGTGTGAGTTCCATAAGAGCTCCACTCACAACACAAGTGAGTGTCGGGCCAAGCAGTCACTGGTGGCTGAGCTAAAGGTTTCAGAATCAGATGCATGTTCTGACTCTGAGTCAGAACCTGACAAGGGGAATGACAAAGGGAAGCAGATCATTGATGCGGATCCCAATGCCACTGTTGCTATCGCCAAGATCTAGAAAAATGAACCTGAAGATCCAGAGGAGGAGGAGCATCTCTTCCACTCCCAGATGTGGGAAAAGGGCTCCTTGCTACAATTCATTGTCAATAGCGGGAGCAAAAAGAACCTCATTTCAGCAGAGGTCATGAAGCGGTTGGGCTTACCAACCACAGCACATCCACAATCGTACACCATCGGGTGGCTTCACCAAGGACGGATCTTTGCATGAGCCAACAGTGTCGCCTTCCATACAACATCAAGCCCTTCACGGATGAGGTATTGTGTGACATTGCTCCCCTTGAAGTTTGTGATGTATTATTAGGACAAACATACTTGTGGAAGCGACATACTATGTATAAATCAAGGCCCCATGCTGTTATTATTACATTGGGAAATAAGTTGTACAGGATACCAGAGGTAGCACTGCCTACCACCATCTCTTTGATTACTGCAAAACAATGCAGTAAGCTCATTTCCAAAACTGGGAAATTTGTTTTCCTGATGATACGCCCTCAGGGAAAGAAGAAGACGGTGGCCACGGCCTCTAGATAGGGCCGTTCGACATGACAACTACAGATGGACAAGGTCGTGGAGGAGTATGAGGACATCTTCACCTCCCCCGTAGCGGTTCCTCTGCACTGTCAGGTCAAGAACTCCATTAATTTGACCCCAGGTGCACCGCTACCCAATGGACCAATTTATCAGTGCTCCGTTCTGGAGAACGATGAAATCAAGAGGCAGATTCAGGAGCTCCTGTAGAAAGGTCACATCCGTCCGAGTTCATCGCCTTGTCGGAGCCTGATCGTGTTCGTACAGAAGAAGGATGGGACTTGGAGACTTTGTATTGACTATCAGGCGCTGAACAAGATCACTGTCTGTAATAGGTACCTGATCCCACGGATTGATGACCTCCTAGACCAACTAAAGGGGGCGAAATATTTCAGCAAGATCGATCCGAAGTCAAGATATTACCAGGTACCAATCGAACCCTCTGATGTGTGGAAGACTGCATTCAAAGCCAAGGAGGGCCTTTTTGAATGGTTGGTTATGCCTTTCGGATTGACGAATGCTCCTGCAACCTTCATGAGGCTAATGGATGACATCTTGTGGTCATTCACCAACTCATTTGTAGTGGTATACTTGGATGAAATTCTGATCTTCAGCCAGAGTTGGGAAGAGCACCTCGACCACATCTGACAGGTTCTCCAAACACTACGGCAACACAAGCTATGTGTCAATTTGGAGAAATGAACTTTTGGCATGACCCAGGTTTAGTATCTGTGATACATTATTGATGAACAGGGGGTGCATGTGGATCCAGCCAAGATCCAAGTCATTTGGGATTGGCCATCTCCAACTACTCTGATAGAGATCCGCAACTTTCTAGGTCTTGCCAACTTCTACCCTAGGTTCGTGTTGGGATTTTCTCATATCACTTGGCCCTTGAGTCAAGTCACCAAGGGGGGCGTGAAAGCAAAATTCTTTTGGTTTGAATCTCAATAGAAGGCATTCATAGAGTTGAAAATTGCCTTTGCACGACACTAGTGCTCACGTTACCAGATTTACAACAACCATTTGAGTTGGAGACAGATGCCTCTGACTATGCTATTGGGGTAGTCCTTATTCAACACACACATCTAGTGGCATATCATAGTGAAACGCTTTCAGACACAGTCTGGAAGTATCCCCCTTATGATAAAGATATGTATTCCATTATGCAGGCCTATTGACAATGGAAGCATTACATTTTGGGGAAGGAAATGGTCATCCACACAGACCACCAACCCCTGCAGTTCATACAGACCCAAGGGAAATTGCAGAATGATCGCCATCAAAAGTGGTCTACATACCTGCAACAGTTCCATTTGCATATCAAGTATAAGAAGGGAAACACCAATAATGTTGCAGATTGACTCAGTCAACCATCGATCATGGCGTTAACCACCATGCTCAACTCTTGTGGGCACAAGACTTCTGATTGGCCACTTCTCTACAAAAGTGACCCAGAATTTCGCCACACATCCCAGACACTCTTGGAGGGTCGGCATGTTCCAGATTTTCACCTCTAGGATTCCCTGTTATGCCACCTGGGTCACCTTTGTGTTCCTTCAAGTGAGCGTGCCAAGATGATTTGGGAAGCACACTACAGTCGGGCTGCTGGGCATTTCGGGGTTGAGAAAATGGTGGCAGTATTGAAAAAGTATTTCTATTGGCTGAATCTTCGATAGGATGTTGGGAAGTACATCAGATCATGTACTACCTATGCCATTGCCAAACTGACCATCAAGAAGTAAGGCCTCTATGCCCCGCTGCCTACCCCTAGTCGACCTTGGGAATCCATCTTCATGGATTACATGTTAGGGCTTCCTTCCACTAAGTATGGAAATGACTATGTTTTTGTGGTCGTTGATAGGTTCTCAAAGATGGCCATTATGGTGGCCTGCAAGAAGAATATCACAGCAGAAGCCACTGCTAAACTCTTCTTTGAACGAGTGTGGGTGCACTTTAGGATCACATAGTCTATCATCTCAGATCAGGACAGTCAGTTCCTCAACACATTTCGGTCCAGTCTTTGGTCAATGCTGGACACCAAACTCACTAAGTCCACAGCCTTCCATCCTCAAACTAATGGCCAGATAGAGGTTGTCAATAGGATGATTGTGCACATTCTGCGCATGTAAAACTCAAAGCATCCATGCACATGGGACAAGAGCCTCCCCTATGTTTAGCACAGATACAACTGAGCTCTTCACAACTCGACTGGCCACAGCCCTTTTCAGGTGGGCTTGGGATTCTAGCCACTATGCCCCATTGATGTGGCCATGCCACTTGCAGCTACTCACATAGATTCGGCTCATGTCTAGTCCAAAACAGATAAGGCAACTAGCTTCATTGAGCACATCCAACATATTCGCCAGCAGGTCCATGACATTCTGGAGAAATCAAATGCCAAGTACAAGCAGCGACATGATCAACATCAGGTGCCACACAAGTTTCAGGTGGGCGACAAAGTTTGGTTGCATTTGCAAAAGGAATGCCTTACTGGAGCCTATCGGAAACTGAGACCACTCAGCATTCCCCCATTCCTTGGCCTGCACCCAATATTCATTGTGGATCGCCTTCAGCCATACTTTCCACCATTGCTAGACACATCTGACATTGTAGAACAGCTCACACCCATAGAATTAAATCTAGATTGCATGGAAAAAGCTACAACTGATTGGATCATGGACACACAGATCAAGAACACTCGCAAACAGAATATCCAAATGTATCGAGTTGTCAAAGTAGGCCAACTCCTTCACCAGGGAAAGTGGCTCACTAGGGACCAAGTTCAGCAAAAGTTTCCTCATCTCATGGAGGAACTCAACGCAATGGGAACCATTGCTTCCTAAGTGGGGAGGAATGATCCAGGTGGATATTGGTGGCCACTTGCCAAGTCCACCCAGACTCCCACCATTGTTTCTCTCAGCATTTTCATTCCTTAATTGTAGCACAACTTACTATTTTTAGTAGTTTTTCGGGTCTTGAACTTTCGGAGCCGCTTTGAGGCCCTAAACGACGTTTTTTGGGAAATCTGGGGGCAATATGGGTCCATGGAATGATGTTTCCCTTCCCAAAGTGGTAGTTCTCGGATAGATCTTTCTAACGAGCTATTGTACGCGTAAAACGGAGATTGTATGCCAAAGTTACGAACCCGGGAAGTTGATGTACCAATTTACCCAAACAGGGCCCACAGTTTGGCGTTTCATCTTCTAGGGTTAGGTTTTGGAATGTTAAGGGTTTTCCATTGTTTCTCAACAATAAATCCGCCTTCGAGCCTCATTGTAACACATTTTAGAGGCATGTAGCCACCACATCTCTTCTCAGAGATAATCTACCATCGCCCTAGCTGGTTTATTTCCATTACTGTTTGTAAGCATATATCAATATTTTACATTAATGAAATGAAGTATTATTTCCGCTGCATATCTGTGTTTATGGTTATCTCTATAATTTGTTGCATGTCTGTGTTTATCGTTATCTTTGTAATTTGTTGCATTCCTGTTTAAGTCCGGATCATCAACTCCACCAGATCCCAAGCCTTATTTTTGTGCAAAGATGCCATTTCATCAACCATGGCCTCTTTCCAGAGTTTGCCATCATATGAATCTATTGCTTCCTTCATAGTTCTGGGATCATCATCAGTAATAGATAAAGAAAAATTTGAAAAAAAAGCAGATGGACTATACCTTTTTTGTTTCCTTCTTTCTCGATCTGATCTTCTCACAATCGGAGTTTATGGCTCTTCATCTTTTGATTCCTCCTCTGATGTAGAGTCTGATTCTTCATCCTTTAGCTCAAAATCTATCTTCTCAGGTTCCTTTGATGAGACTTCAAGTTTAATAACATCTTTCACCTCTCTGAACACCACATCTCGGTTGTACACAACCTTCCTTGTTACTGGGTTCCAAAGCTTATAACCCTTTAAACCATCCTTATACCCAATAAAGATGAACTTTTCAGATTTACTATCCAACTTGGTTCTTTTATCCTTTGGAACATGTACATATGCATCACATCCAAATATCCTCGGATGTGAAATAGAGGGTTTCTTACTAGTCCATACTTCTTGTGGAGTCCTATCCTCCAATGTTGATGAAGGTGATCTGTTGACCAGGTAACATGTTGCCTCCACTGCCTTTTCCCAGAATTCCTGTAGTAACCCGACACCACTGAGCATGCTTCTTGCCCTTTCCATCAACATCTTGTTCATTCTTTCTCCAACTCCATTTTTCTCAGGTGTGTATGGATTAGTGTTCTGTCGTGCTATACCAAAATTCTTACAAAATTCTTCAAATTCCTTACTACAAAACTCTCCACTGTTATCTGACCTCAACACCTTTATCTTATTCTCTGTCTAGTTTTGCCACTAGAGTCTTAAATTCTTTGAACCTGTCAAAGACTTTAGATTTCTTCTTAAGGAAATATATCCATGTATTCCTTGAGAAGTCATCTATAAATGATACTTAGTACACAGACTTACCCGATGATGGAACCTTCACAGGTCCAAACACATCATTGTGCACAAGCTCTAATATCTGTTTCACCCTCTTCCACCATAGGGGAAACTCACCCGATTCTGCTTCCCATATACAAAATTTTCACAGAAATCAAAAATTCATAGAGCTATTACTCATACCTTCTACCATACCTTTACCATGAAGTATTCGAAGGCCCTTCTGTCCAATATTTCCAAGCCTTTGATGCCACAACATGGTCTTCTCTCCAGAGACCACTAGATTTTCTGCTCCACTTTCAGGAACCACAGAGCTATTGCACCCATCAACAATAGTGCTACCTTGCAGCCTGTATAGAGTTCCAATCCAAACTCCCCGCATCAATACAGTGCTCCCAAAACCATCTTGTAGGTATCCTTCTCGAACACTATTTTTACACCTGACTCATCCAGCTTGCTTACAGAAATTAGATTTCTGGCCAATGCAGGAATATGCAGAACACCCAGAAGTGTTCTAGCCCTTCCACCTTGCAACTTCAACTTTACTTTTCCATGACCAATGATTCTAACCTTCCTATCATCCCCTAAGAAGACATCAACACCATCATATTTCTGATACTCGTAGAACCACTCTCTATGGTGAGTGAAGCGAAAGGATGCACATGAGTCAATAAACCATGCAACATGATCTACATGTGTACTTGAAAAAGCCAAGTACACTTCCCCACCTTCATCTGAGGTGGTTTTCACCTCTACAGAAGGAGCATCATCAGATCCCTTTCCTTTGTCAGGAGCTTTAGATTTACAGTCCCTTTTGTAGTGCCCTTCCTTTCTGCATTTCTAGCAAACCACCTTTACAGGTTTTCCTGGAGATTTAGATATCCATCTAGATTTAGATCTCCCACTCGATGACTTATTTTTGTTTCTTTTTTGGGACCATCCTTGTACAGACAAGGCATCACCATTCTGGCTCTCCATATTTTTCCATCTCATCTCCTTCGTTAGCAAGGATGAGACTATTTCATCAAACTGCAAGGTAGTTGCATTGCTACCACAATAACCAAACTATCCCATGAATATGGTAGAGAACACAACAAACTGATGCACTTATCTTCATATGAAATTTAATATCAACGAACAATAAATAACTTACCACAGTATTAAATGCATTCATATGCTTTGTCACCGAGTCTCCATCTTTCATCCTTAGGTTATACAACTTTTTTCGTAGGAACAGTTTATTCACTATATACTTAGATTGGTACAAAGTCCCTAACTTGTCCCACAAAGCCTTTGTTGTAGCTTCCCCTGATACATTCAGAAATACTGAATCTGAGACACACAATCATATTGTGCTCTTTGCCTTTTGATCCAACTTCTTCCATTCTTCGTTTGACACTCCCATTGGTTTAGTACCTAGATCTACCGTGCTCCACTAATCTTTATCCACCAACAGATCCTCCATCTTGAGTTTCTGCAACTCAAAACTATGACCATGAAATTTCTTGATCTCTATCTTTCCACTACTCGCCATCTTCCTTCACCACCAGAATAAATCCCGTAGATCTTCCACTGAACAGGGTCTACCACAAACCCGAGCAAAACCCGTCAGCAACAAAGGCATCCCCTTGAAGCCAAAACAACTTTGATACCAAATGTAGGTTTTAACCCTGTACAGAAATTACATGCATACAAATTCTCAAATAGATAAAATAAACAATGCGAGAGCATAACACATAAAACACATATACATAGAGATTCCCCCTTGGATCCCAAAACCGAGACTACCAACTTCATTTTCCATTATATTCCTTTCAATGTTATAATACATATTTATACATGCCGAAGCATCCAATACCATGGACCGAAAACCATGCACAAAACCATAGATAGGTCTACCCAACCTAATATAGGGTCCAAAAAGCAATTTTTCGGTTGCCACGGATCCTGTAGAGTACGGCTACCCGCCCCGCCCCGCTGCGTAATTGGAACAATGATTGGGGTGCTCCCCCCCCCCCCCTATAACCCCTTGGTTAACTAGGTGGACTAGTCCTGGAAAGAATATAACACAACCCAACAAGGTTATGTCCATTTCTCTTTTAAAAGTTGCACTGACATTGATAAGCTGAAATGACGTCCTCTTGACGACAAATTTTCCCCATTTAGTCTTGAAGGTAGTCTTCAATCTACCCTATTTCGCTACTAATACTTGATTATAGCCATAGAAACCATCTAATAATGAAAACATTTCAAACCTAGATACTATGTGAAGGATCTGTTCCATGGATGGCACTGGGTAATTGTATTTATTAGAATCCTAGTTGAGATTTTGGAAATAAACACATAGCCTTATTTCACCAGAATTCCAACTAACTGGGACTAATTTGGAACCCCAAGTGGAATGTCTGACTTTAAATATGATCCAGGAATCCAACAACTTTCTCAATTCCTTTTCTATGAGGGGTTCTGATGTTGGATGAAATTTCCATACTTTATGTTGGAAAGGCTTTGCCCCTTCTTTTATATGAATAACAAGCTGGATAATATGAGTGTCATATGTCTTTAAATCGACGTATGTCCATGCAAACACATCATGATATTGTTTGAATAAATGAATACATGCTTTTTGCTCCTGTGGAGAACAACACGTACCGACATTCACATGTTTTGGATCTTTTTGAGTCCTAAGATTGACTTGTTCAGATGATAACTTTGAGCTCTAAGTATTTATGTTTATTGGTCCTCTAAATTAGTTTTGTAGGTCATATAAATTCTCTAGGGACGCCACACCTTTAGGCATAGTGTTTCCTTTCGTTGCACTGGACACATCCTACAGAGAGTTATCGTGCTCATCCTCATCTATGAAAACATATTTGAATACATCCACATTAGCCATAAAGTGCAGTATCTATTGGTAATCATTTAAAACACGTAAATTAGTGATGTTATCTAGTATATATGGTTTATATAGAGTTTCAATAGAAAACCCATTTTTCAATGGCAATATTCTAGTTGTTGCATTTGCTAATGCATCTGCTCAACCTTTATAACTCTAGGAACATAAATAATATTAAAAGCTTTAAAATGGTTAATTAAACACCATACCTCATGCTAGTAGCTTTTTAGATTTGGTGAAACACAGTATATAGTATCTTGTACTTGATGAGTGACTACCTCGGAGTCATCGATTATCTTAAGAATCTCTAGCTTTAGGTCAATAACTTTCTTTAATTCAAGCATGAGTGCTTCATGTTCGACAATATTGTTAGTAAAATTGAACTCAAAATGACATGAAAGGATATGATTCTTGTTTCATGGGTCTGTAAGTATGCAACCAACTCTAGAGACATCCCATGCCTTTGAACCATCAAAATATAGAGTCCAAATATTATGTGCTACTAAACTACCTCCTATACTACTATTACTACTATTATTATGTACATCTATATTACATGATTCATTTTCACTAATTGGAGAGAAAGGAAGGAGCTCCAGCTCTGTATCTGGTGGAGTAGGTGATGGTTATGCCTGATAACACCCGAGGTTAGTTTCTAGGAAACAATTCTCAAAGATCATATCAACAAAAACTATAGGCTCTGTTAAACACACATGGGCAGCAAGAGAAAATAGGGAAGATAAAACATGTAGTACATTTTTTATTAACATGAGATATACATTTATAGTACATATTGTGACCGTTGGGTTTCACATCCCAAGGTCTCTTGGACTCCTTTTGTCCATTTGGCTTCCACACTAACCCATTGAGGATTAGGTGTCCAACATTCCCCCCTTAATCCGGAGGGTTATGTATAAGTCCAAGAAGAGAGCTGTAATACAAAATGTGCAAATATGCATGGCAGCACTAGGCTGAATGTGCTCTCTGAAATGTTGGTATAAAGGGTGGTGGTTTAAGGATGACCACCAACACTGGAATGCTTAGTGCAATTCCTGGAACTCTTCCAAAACTTGCAAGAAACTGAAGTTTTCTGCTAGAGGAAGTGATCCTATTGTTTTAAAGAGTGAAACCTTCAACCATAAAAGGGAGGTCTCACCCTGCATAAAAGGGAGAACTTCAACCTAAAAAGGGAAGTCTCAACCTGTGATGGTTTAAGGATGACCAACAACTCTGGAATGCTTAATGCAATTCCTGGAACTCTTCCAAAACTGGCAAGAATCTGGTGTCTTCTGCTAGAGGAAGTGTCCTCAATTTTGTTACTGGAATTCTTCCAAAGCTGGCAAGAAGCTGAAGTCTTCTGCTAGAGGAAGTGTCCCAGATTGCCAACTGAAAGCATGTTCACGAGCATCTTTGCCTCTGGCTACAACTCTGAAACTGGTGTGGCAGGTTGTGGCTCAGGCTCACTTGATGTGACTTTGAAGCTTGTAGATGACCATCATTTCCCCCCTGTCAGATACAAGGTGAGATGATGGAGGAAACTCAACTGCAAGACTGTTCAATACTCTGGAACAAGTTTTGACATGTGTTTGGAATATCTTCTTGGCTGTTGATGCCCATTTCCAAGAAGTGATCCATCCAAGATGAATCTTTGTTCTTGCATGGTGTTTGTTGCTGAAGCATCTGTGTGAAGAATGGATAGACAGTGCTTACATGGATGAAGATCAAAACAGTGATCTTTCAAATGGCCAACTCGGTTACGATGTTGGTGTTTCACAATCTGTTGTTGTTGTTGTTGCTGTGGGAGAGGGACAGAGTCTGGAACAGCTAAAGCTAAACTGTCATGAGGAGCAGGTGAACTGTCGTGAATGAATCCAACACTCTGAAACTGAATGGGCTTGGCATAGTCTGGAATATGAAAGGACAAGTCCTTGTCATATCCAAGACCAGTTCTGTGCTTGTTGTGGACAAGCTGTTCCCGAGGTCTGATGATGGGCTTGGGAAGTGCTGACTGAGTTTCTGCATCTACATGTACAACTGCTGCTTTATTTGAATGAATGGTAACATTATTGACTTGCTGCTGATGGATTGTAGTCTCAATGTTCTGAACGGAAACATGTCCAGAATGATGATTCCTCTGTTTTAATTCTTCTTGTTGTAGCTGAGATTCAAGCTGCAAAAAATCAATCTTTTCCTATCCATTTTGTAGACAGACCTGAATATCTGTGAGAGAAACTTTGCTGACTTTTAATATATCATGAGTAGTAGATGACATTAGAGTTTTGAGGAACTCTAATACTTCACTGATTCTAGCCATTTTTTTTTTTTTCAATGTCAGATTTACACCTTACAACTATTACTCAGTGCAGAAAAGTACTACCTACTCATAGTACAGAGCAATATCCTTTATACATGTGCAGCAAATGATAAGAGTTCAACCAACAAGCACCGATTACAATCCATTACATGAAAATAAGAGTTTACTCATGACCAGCATTATGTTCTGACAAAACAACCGACAAAACTTTTCTCCATAGAAGATTACAATCAGCCCACCAAACTCTTTATGCAGCAGTTGAAGCAAGGAATTAATGCACTATAATGAATTTTAATACAAAGCCACACTGGGGCAACAGCGACTGCAAACTTCAAATACTAGAAAGAGCTGTCACAGTAGAAATACCAGCAGTAAATTTCTCTATTAGATCATCCAGATCAAGAACTGCACAATTCACTTGAAGAAAAACTCGAGGAATTTTATTTGTTTTCCCGGTGTTCTTCTTTGGAATCCGTCTTGACTGCAAAAAACGGTGATTTCAAAGGTCCACGGTGCAATCTTTAATTTGCCTTCAGTTCAAATCACTTGAAGAAAATTTGTCAAGAAGCATTATTTTATTTCTTCGAATCCTAATGCTTCTGAAAAACCAATAATTTTAATGCACGGACTGATATTTAAAACCTCGATTTGAAAGGCTTTGATTTTTCATCAACCAAAAGTAAAATAAACCACCAACTCTCGCCGGAGAGATTAAAAATTCCTGAAGAAATAACACAACTACAACCACTGTGGTCTACAAAAGTATTTCATTTTTCGAAGCATACATTCCCAAATTCTTCTTGTTATTTTTTGTTCTATATTCAACTTTACAACATAACTACAGCTGATTTGCAGTTTGCAAAGCCTTCCATATAGTAAATCGTGGCGGGTAGTCAGAACTAGCCCTAACTCTTTCAAACGAATTCCTGATATGCTTTAAATCTGCACAACTGAAGTCAAAATAATTGCGCTCGACAGTGTACAGAGCAAAACCATTTCTAATTTCGTGTTAATTAACCCGCCTGTGCAAACTTTAACCCTGGATCCTCCAAATCCAGTGAATTTTACCATTATTCAGCCTATAAATTCAGTTTTACCTTCGGAACTGTGTATTTACAAAAAAAGAATTTAAACATAATCAACCTATAACTTCAGCTTTAACTTCGGGATTGTGTATTTTCACAGAAAGCAAGTTCTGGTGTTGGAAATTTCCCCTGCTCATCCATACAAGGTAAATTGAAAGACATTGATCAACAAGAGCTCACCACCAGGAGCGGTGCCATTGGAGGCCAAGCTTGAGCGTCAGCAAAATCGTAAAAGAGAGAAGCGAGCAGTGCGCACAAAAAGATTGGGCCGATTTCGCCACCCGCGACCACGTCATGGTTTTAACAGGCGCCATCTTCGAACCATGTTAAACACACATACCGGAACTTGACTTCAAGGCTTCATTGCGACGCACTGCCTTCAAAAACTCAATGTCCACAGTGATGCTAGAGATTGTTCGAATGTCCATCAACGCAATTTAATACCATTCAAATGTAGTTCAATACCAACTTGTATGTTTTCAATACCAAAGCACAGTTCAACAGCATTCAAATCCAGTAGATGCACATTCAATTCCAGTCGATGAGCATTCAAAGCACAGTTCAACATCATTCAAAACTTGGACGGGCACAGCGTTAATATCATATAAACGCACAGCGTTCAAAACCCACAGCGTTACCATACAACATTATAACATTTTTTTAACAGTCTTCAAGCCACAAAAGTTCAGAGGTCAACATCTCTAATCGCCAGCGCAGTGAAGGAAGAACCAAGCATGTAAACGCCTAACCTAAAGCAATGTTACACGTGCTAACAATTGCAGGGGTTTCAAAGTGGTGTTAGTGAAGCCTCGACATACCTACAGCCGAAGAGAGGGCAGTCCATAGAGTTACAAATGAAAGGAATTTGAGAATGAATCATTGAGTTATGGGGCAGAGCAAGAGTTTCCACGCACAAGTATGCTACAACACAGAAAATATGGTGAGCGTTAAACAAACAAGCTCAAGCGTTTCAATGTTAGGCAAATGTCAGAGGAAACAGAGAGTGCAGGTATAAAACGTCTATGACACTGACACAGTGAGACAAAATTTGCAGCTGGTCTCTTGACAGAGGGCGTAGGCTTGACAGAAGGTGCAGACAATATCAAAAACGTATATGACAGACAGACATGTCAGAACAGCTTGGACAGCGCTGGCAGTGTCAGGCAGAGGAATCGTTCCAGTGAATATGTCAGACAGGGCGCAGGTCTGTATAAAGGAATATGGCAGAAATAAACTACACAGATAGGCCATAAAACAAATGGATCACATTAATTATGCAGGGCAGGAATACGCCGGCTCTGATACCATGTTAAACACACATGGGCAACAAGAGAAAATAGGGAAGATAAAACATGCAGTACATTTTTTATTAACATGAGATATACATTTATAGTACATATTGTGACCGTTGGGTTTCACATCCCAAGGTCTCTTGGACTCCTTTTGTCCATTCGGCTTCCACACTAACCCATTGAGGATTAGGTGTCCAACAGGCTCATTGTGGCCCTCAAGTGGTGTCACGGTGTGTTTCATATATGGATCAGTCTCCACTTGAATCTTGTTGTTATTGCCCTTGTATGGAAGCCATAAATGTGACTAGTCTATAACAAAATACCCTTGTGATTTGATAGACCAATCTCTGTTGAGTATTACACCATAGGCATTTGGAATGTCAACAATTACAATATTTAAACATTGATGAACTTGGTCATATTTTGATAATCTAATAAGCACATTATTAACTTCACCAATAGCTTGGACAAGAGGTCTGTCAACCTGAATAATTTGTGCACTGATTTTTTCCCATTTAGTATTTATTTTCTTTACAACAGATAATGGCATTGCATTCATAGATGGGCTAGAATCAACTAAACAATTATGGAAATTAAAATTGAAAATTTTGAACGTTAATAAAAAGAGAGGGTAGAGAGTTTTAGCTTCTAATGTTATAATATTAACTACAAACTCGAGGGGACAAGATGATTTACTAGACACCTTTGAGAGGAAGAAGCTTTATCACCTGGCGAAGGTTGTGAAAAGGCTTAGACAATTAATTCACGTTGGCCTGTGATCCTCGCAAGCCCATATATGGAAATATTGGTGCACACTCTCTTCAAGTATTCATTAATGTTATAATCAATTGTTTCACCTTTAGTAGGCAGTGGTGAAGTGTCTTGAGGAGTAGATTTATTTGACAATTCCAGAGTGGCAGACTGTAACAGCCTTTGTGAAAATTCCATGTAAATAAAGTTAATAAAGGAAAACTAATAACCATGGTTATGGGAACTTATTCCAATCTGAATGTTGGGAAAAACATCCTAGTGTGGGTGTTCATTTGGTTTATTATGGCTGAGGAAATTGGCAAAGGCAATGGAAAAATATTTGGAATGGCATAAGGCATTAATTGGTATTTTATTTATGAAAATAATGAAAATTAGGAGAAAAGGAAAGTGAAAGGTCACATGTTGCATGTGAGGAGGAAAATGAAGGAAAATAATGGAAAAATGAAGAAAATAGAGGCCTCGTGAACAAAAATGCTTATGAGGATCAATTGGTACCTTTTATCAGTTCAGTTTTGGAGCTCTCTCTATATTCTTTCTCTCACACTCTTGGACACTTAGATTTTTCTCGGAGGACTTCAACATTGGATCAAGAAAATAAAATAAGGCAAAGGAATGAAATGATCAAGGAAGAGCAGGATAAAGCATCTACATTATGATTATTTGCAGGTATCAATTTGCATGTGTGATTTCCTTGCTAGTTTGGCATGCATGTGTGTTCTTAGTTCTCTTGCTGTCATGGGCATCGGTTTTTCCATGTGTGACAATGTTTTTTAGTCTTGCCTTGCCATTTCTAGATAGCCATGGTGTGATGGAGTTCTCATGTTCTAGTTGAGATGGATTGCTAGATGGATTCGAAATTGAGTGAGGTGGTCTCTGAAAGAAAGAACACATGGAATAGTGATCCCTGAATCACACTATGGATTGCGGTAAAGCCTTGCCCTAGTAACCCCTGAAATGAACTATGGGTTGTGGTAAAGCTAGATGTTGTGTTACCTCGGTGGGTCTAGGAATCCTCGACCAGTGAATGGTGGGATATATAGTAAGGCATAGAGGTTGGTTCCCTCAACCAGGACTAGGAATACTTGGCCAGTGAATGGAAGTATATATGGTAAATCCTAGAGGGCGGAGTCTTGATTAGGCCTAGGGATCCTTGAACATTGAATGGCAGGATGTACAGTAAATCCTAGAGACTAAGAGACAGGAAAATTCCTCACAGTGTAGGTGGATAAATATAGTGGCATCCATGTTTGTTTAGGGCTTGGTGATCCACTGGGGATTGTGGTAAGCCTAGTTTTATTAATGAGGGTGAGGTGGTGTAGCCTTGGGAAGCATTGGTTGATTTTGTTTATGAATCCCACATTCATGCTTGGAATATGGCACAGAGGTGATTGAATGAAAGAAATATTTGGTTCAGCCAATCTATTGTCAGGTGGTTCATGGAAGTCCCTCACCTGATTGGAATTTTCACTCATTAATAAGAAGCCCTTTATCCTTGGTATTTCATGTGTAAGTTTACTCATTTGTATGTGGATTTTATGGTCATTGTATCCTTATTATTTCTATTGTTTATATGCTGGTTATGAGTATGTTTTATGACAATGATAATGTATATCTCTCATAATGTTTTGATTTATAAATGAATGGACAATGAATATATGATCTAACAGATTATAATGCAGCTAATATGATATGGCATCAATGTTCCTTAGCAATTCTTAGATAAGTATGAGACCCCTATGCTCATATATGTTGTTATGACTTGTAGAATCAATATTTGTGATATGTTTTACGAAATGCTTGTCGTGGCTAGTAGGGGTTCAGTCAAGTCATTATTCAAGTATTTATATTAGTATCATTATTTTGATGTTAATTTTCATTTCTAGAATTTTTATGAAGTTCTGGGCATTTGTTTGAGTCCTCGCCCTGAAAAAGTGGTAGAAAATCTAGGGTCACAGGCTCAGAACTAGCTAAAATAGTCCCTAGTTGCTGGCATGCCCTTACTATGGGAGCAACTGGAGGGTCCCAGTTGTATGCATTCCCATGTCATGGGAGCGACTAAGGCCCTAGGTTAGTAAAATGTTAAGTTGCCTCAAGGGTTGGTCACCTAGAAAGATTGGATGGCTACTGGAGGTTATGTAGCATGCGTGGAAGGTCAATTTGGTTTTGTTTTGTCAATTTCACTTCCTTAACTATACATGGGGAGTTGAATCAGATCATAGTAACCTCTCGTCACATGTTTAACCCAACGAACTAGTTAACTTGGGTAAATGTGAGAGGAAGGTGTTACAGAGTGGTACCGGAGCATGGTTCACCCCTTGGATTGGATGGGCGGTGTGTTGGTCATGCATTCATGTTGGTTACATATATGTTCCTTATACTTATGGTCTATGTGCTTGTTGCATAGGCATGGTGGTGGTCATGGTTGCATTTGTGTTGCCATGTGAAAGTGGATGGTGTGTTTATCATGAGTGTAGGTCAGTTATGCAATGCTTATGCATGTCAGTGTTTGTATGTATTATGTATGGACGCATGACATACATATGTTGATTATGCATACATTGACATGGTTGTATTTGTCATGCATGGGGTTGTGAGGTGTCGCTGATATGGTCATGCATTGATGACTACACTATGGTTAGAATGATATCTATGTGTTGTTATGATTATGCTTATACATGTATTGTGCTAATATGGTTGATCTTGCAGATGAGATATCCTCCCTAAACTATACAAAGGTATGTTGATTATATTAAGTTTTGTTTTTAGCTGACATGATATGCTTTACAGGAAAGAGATCAAATATGACTAGCAAGATGGTAGAATACAGTTCTCGAGACTCTCCCTATGGGTCAGATGAGTAGCGTGGTATTGGGCACTTTTTTTATTAGCGAAAAAATTAAGGAGTTTGAAGGTAGAAACAAGGAGTTGCAAGGTAGATAATGATAGGATCATGTAGGCATATGAGAAAAATGTAAAAGTTAATGCAATAATCCTTTAGAGTTTGTCACAATTACAAAGATAGGGACCACTTTGGATCTTCCATGGGTAGGAGGCTAAGACTAATGGGGCATATGGAATGATCCAAGTGGATGTTGGTGGCCACCCACCTATCCCACTTGGATCCCCACAACTGTCTCTTTCATTTTTTCAGTTTCCTTAATTGTAGCACAATTTACTATTTTTAGCAGTTTTTCGGGTCCTGAACTTCCAGAGCCGTTTTGAGGTCCTAAACGACGTTTTTTGGGAAAACTGGAAGCAACATGGGTCCATGGACGAATGTTTCTCTTCCCAAAGTTGTATTCCTCGGATAGATATTTCTAATGAGGTATTGTGCACGTCAAACAGAGATCGTATGCCAAAGTTACGACCCCAGGAAGTTGATGTAACAATTTACCCAAACGGGGCCCACAGTTTGGCGTTTCATCTCCTAGTGTTAGGTTTTTGGATGTTTAGGGTTTTCCATTGTTCTCAACAATAAATAGGCCTTCAAAACTCATTGTAACACAGTTAAGAGGCATATAGCCACCACATCTCTTCTCAGAGATAAGCTACCATCACCCTAGCTAGTTTATTTCCATTTTTGTTTGTAAGAATATTTCAGTATTTTACATTTATGAAATGAAGCATTATTTCTGTTGCATCTCTATATTTATGGTTATATTTGTAATTTGTTGCGTTCCTGTTTAAATCCGGATCATGGAAGTAGATAACATGGTCGGCACAAGTCGGATGGGGATGACATGGTTAGAGATGGAAGGCTCTTGGATACTCCAGATAGGAGAGGTGATGGACACAAGTACTATTCTAGTTCTGGTTCTGATAGACACTATGATCGTCATCATTATCACCCTTATAGAAGGAGTGACAACAGATACTTTCCAGATGAGTTCAAGAAAGCTAAGCCACCTACCTTTGATGGATATTTGAAGAAGTTGGAGGATAAAGAGGCTTGGTTATTTGGGACGAAGAAGTTATTTGAAATGAAAGAGTACACAGAGAATATGAAGGCTATAATAGCTATCTTTAGCCTCAAAGGGAAAGTATACATCTAGTGGGAAGATGTAAAATGGGTCAGAGACACGAGGACAAAAGACTTGAGTTGGAATGAATTCAAGAGACTCTTCGGGAATAAATAATTGTTAGAAAGGTACTATGATGGAAAATCCAAGGATTTTTATGAGGTAAAGATGGGATCAATGACAAATGAGGAGTATATGACCAAGTTCTTGGAGTTATTGAGGTATGTACGTTATCTTAAGGATGAAAAGGAAAATTTTAAGAGATTTTTTTAGTGGACTTACTTTAACATTTAGAGATTGGATTGAGTATGATGAGCCTAGGTCACTTGAGGGTGTTATTGGGAAATTAAAGCATTTATATGAATATTCAAAGCACAAGAAAAAAAATTATCAAGGATGGAAAGGGAAAGATAAAGGTAAAGGTTAATGGCATCCAAAAAGAACAAGGCCTCAAAACGTAGAATGGAAAGAGAATGTCACACCATACAAAAAGTTCAACGTAGCTAGACAGGGACATGGGTATAACAACATAATAGAGGTGATGGTATAGGATGGCTGGAGTGTTGGACATGTGGTAAGGATAATCTTAAGAGAGTTTTTTCATGGAATCAGGGCGGTACGCCTCATATCTATAGTGCATATGAGGCATAGACTGTTGAGGATGTTGGGCAGAGCATTCCTCATATCTATGTAGCGTTGGATAACAAGTAGGAAAATCACTAAGGATATATCATTGAGATGGATGGAAAGATTTGTGATCAAGTTGTTTCCATTTTAATTGACCCTGGATCTAATTATAGTTATGTTAGTCCTGACTTGGTGGATAAGTGTGATTTCCTCATTGGGTAAGAGCTTGTTCATTGGAGTTGAATGGTATGCCTCCATCAACACATTTGAATGTATCGTGTTAGCACCTAAATTTGCCTTAGGCTAAAGGAAGGAAAAATTCAGGGTAACCACAAACCACGCTCAGTCTGGTAGCTAGCCCTACCAAAACAGGAGAGGGTTCACTCTGAGTCACACTCAGTGAATAAGTAAACGGAATGGTCTGAGATGACTAACAGTGAAATATTGATCTTATGCTAGTAAGTAAATATGGATACAAGAAGCAATTTTTTATGAATGACTGAGTTTCTGGGATGGTATGGGACCAACGGACAGCAATGAGCAGAGAATTTAATACAAAGGCACAGATTACTTCGTGAGGCAAGACAGGCGAAAATTCTAGCAATTTAGTTTGAAATAATGCAGAATGGAGGAATTGCTTAGGAGGGTGAAAAGGGCATAAGTAAATGAATCCTTTTCAACAGAAGAAGAACACTGAACATGAAATTTTCCCACAGGTGGAGCAATAAAAATGAATTCTACCTTATCTAACTTAGAAAATTTCACTGGAAATGAATATGAAATGAACTGTGAAACATTACAAAATACATATGAAACATAAGAGACACATTTTCTACACTCACAACCACATGAATCTCATGAAACAGAGCCACTGCCTTTCATTAATCCTCTGTCAAAATATACAATGAAGAACTGAGTTTCTCTCCCACAGTCTCCCAGAAATTACAAGCCAACCAACCCTTTGCAAGTGGTTTGCATACAATAAATAAACTATGCCATGAGGAAATAGAACGACCAAGAGTTGGGGAGTTTTCCGAATCATTACAAAGGGGAAGTGGAAAGCCAAACATTAGTTACAGGTGCAACGTTACAAAAATGAAAAATGGCTTGGGTGACTGCTCGCCTTCCTTTGCCACTTGGATAAGAGCCCACCTTTAGTGAAAATGATTTTTAAACATTGCCTTAGTTGCCGAGAAAAATATAGTGTAAATGAGCGGGCCCACTTGGAGAAAGTCGCGAATCGGAATTTCGCGAAATGGGCACGATTTTGCCCTTTTTCTCTATATGCGCCATGCCCAATTCTATATGCGCCATGCCACTTTTGAGGCTATTTTGAGGCACCTGTAGGAGTTCAAAATGTGCCCAAGTGTGCTTTCTAGAAAGCCTGGCCTATCTAATTTCCAAACCATGTGGAATTTCTGAATTTGGTGCTCATTTTCCCCTCCAAATCTTCATTCTCCCAAGACTGCTTCATGTGTGTCAAAATAGGGGCAGAGAGGTCATTTTTTGAGTGTTTTTGACGTCCTGGAGACTCAAATCATGCCCAAATTTCTTGTCCAAGCACCAGTAGTCGTTATTTTGCATGCTAAATCCAAAGATGCAAGCCATTTTTGATTTTGAGCTCTCAATGCTAAGCGCGGGGCCAATGGCGCGGTGCACAGGGAGAAAAAACCTGTGTTGTGACCAAAAATTTGCCATGTGACCAAAATTGCCCCAAATTTCTTGAAATTTGGGCTGGAGCTTCTTTATCAAGTGTTATGCTAGGCCAAAGAGGCTTCGGCCAATATCTGAAGTCGATTGAGCTCCCTTTGCCTCTTTTTCTTCCTGATTGCCTTCCTCAATTTCGCCTTCAAATTCCTGATTCGGGCCTTGCACACTTTGTTTCGCACCATGTAGTGGAAAGCCATGTGTCTTAGCAGCGCATGGTACTTGTCAGCCTTGTCCAGTAGCCTCTCCAAGTGCATGTTAACTCTCTCAAGGTTGGCCTCCTGATCCTCATTAATCTCTTGCTCCAATGACGTGAGCTCAACTCTTCTCCTTTGTGCAGCTTGGTGATGCTCACGAATGTTTTGTAGCTCCATGACCACTTGCCGATCCTCAAGCTATTTGTTCCTCTGCTCCAGATATTTCATGTTCCACTTAGCCCTCTCCAAGTCAAGGGATAAGGCTTTGATCTCTAATTGCTGCTCCTGGATGATCTCTTTGAGCTATGCACTTGTTGGTTCTGTATTTGTATCCTCATCATGAAGGAGAACGAATTCGGTCTCTCATTCACCTGATGTCTCACCTGAAGGCCCCTCATTGTGCATTGGCTTCTTACCTCTGTCCTATACCTGTAGTACTGATGTCGGAAGCGAGGCCCCTTCCACCCCGGGTGGAGATAACACTCGCTTTGCTGCTGCAAACAAATGTCTAGCACCCCTTTGATATGTGATGAAAACTGGCACACTAGCAGTCTCATGGTGCTCATACCAACGAGAAGGTTTGCCCTCATGCTTAACCTCTGATAATATCTGTGAAGTGCTGAAGAGGTCACGGGAGATGAAATCATCCCAAGTAATGCGCTGCAATCCCAGCTGATGAACCACCAAAATCTTAATAAGAGCAAAGTGATAAACACTGTTAAGTTGCTGCTAAGGGGTCTTGTGCTGCATGAAGGTGTTCATCCTCTCTATGTTCCTGCAAATGAAAAATGGGATGTTCATCATCTGTACCCTCGTAAAGTGCATGAGCAACCTGATGTGATAGGCATATAGACGAGAGAACCTCCCCTCACAGCTGAAGTACTTGATGATCAACTTCATGAGTGGAGCATATTCATCTTTCAAATATCTGAATGGAAAGACTCTTGTGAGCTGCCTCAAGGAACTGGCCTTAATGTAAGGCTCATAATGTTGCCGATCAACTTTCTGTTTCTTGTGCCATGGTTCTCCAACATTCGGTATACCAGTTGCTAATGAGACAGTTTCGGGTGTCAGTGTGAAGGTGACCCTGGCCAAGATAGAGTGATCTCCATGTAGGTGAAGCACAAAAAGACGGGCCAACTCATGATGAACTCGAACATTAGCCACTCTTTGAAAAAACTCAAAACATGATAGATGCTGGAAACATGACATAGCAAGAGGGCATGCCTGCAATTCTATGAGGGTGGTTGGCTCATCCCTAACATGTTTTCCGCTTTTGTGATGTCTCCTGGGAGCCTGTTCTTCTGAGGATGAATCACTTTGTGTCTCCATATCATACTCTGATGAATGCTTAGATGCCATGACTGCTGTGTGTAGTGTACTTGCGCTGCCCCTTGATGATGGTGTGAAACTAGGTGTTGTTGTGATATCTGCCACCAAGGGGAACAATGAAAAGAGGGAGTATTAGGATGGGAATAATGTGATGGGAATAGGGGTTATGGGGAGAAGTTTTGTTTAGGGATATGTAGGGGGGTTTGGGGATTTGATAAGGTAGGGTTTTGGGGTTTTGATAAGGTAGGGTTTTGGGGTTTATATTTGACCAGAGAGTGGAGGGATAAGGAATAGGGGTTTGGTAATATTTTAGGGTAGGGATAATAGGAAAAATGAGAAAGGGAGGGTAGGGAAAAATGGTAGGTGAGGGAAAAATGGTGGGTGAAGATGGAACCTTGGCCTCAATACCATAATTATGCAACCCTAGCAACAATGGCCTTTGGTGTTTTCTTGTGGTTGATTTTATGAATTTTAGTTGCCTTTCAAACATAGCCATAAACCACCATATCATTTATAAACTTTGATGAACAAGTCGTGTCATAGAGCCTACCTGTCAATTTGAGGGACTTCACAAGAAATTTGAGGAAATTTGGCATGGTTTTGGCCCTTTGTGGGTGTGCACCGCATGCAAAACCCAGTGCGCTGTGCCCTGGGTGTGCACCACGCCCGTTGAAAAAATACACTGATGGATGGCTCTGTGTCCCTCAGTGTGCGCCGCACCCTCTGTGTGCGCCGCGCCCCTGTGTATATCCGTCGCGCTCCTGGAAACTGCCTCCAACGCTCTCCAACATGCACTTTGCCTCTCAAACACTTTGCAATATCTCCCTATGCACTTGATTTGCACAATGGCTATGATTTTTGTGGAAACTTGTATATAAAGACTTGGAAGTCATGGGTTAAATTTTTGCTTCTTCAAAAACCCATTTTTCTAATGTTATGTTTTGACACTTTTTCACTGACTTAAAGCAACACTGATTTTCACTTTCCCTTTGAAATTTTAGCTCAAATGATGAGATTTTCGGCACTCTTTGCAGGGATTGCACGAGAGGACATTTGGTCATGGAAACCATGCCTGCATCTGAAGAAATCAACTGATGACTTTTTTGAAAATTTTATCAACAATGACACTTTTTGACTTTTCTTCAAAACAGAGTTTTGAAGAATAGTCGAAGTTTATCAATATGACGATGAAACTCTCTAAATCATTACTTTGTAAGGGCCTCACTCTAGCCTGCATGGCTTTACTGGACATATTTAAAGACCAAATTGATTAATCCCTAGACCTAATGATCGAAAATGACTTTTGTCCATTAAAGGACCAGACCTTGACTGTCATGGACTTTAGTGATCATTGACAAAAGACCGAAGCCAGCAGGAGCTAGACATGAGGGGAAATGACTAGCATGACCTTTTTCGTCAAATTATGGCATGCTCCTAGCAGAATGCAGCTGGGTAAATGGAGCAAGACTCCTAAAAACGAAATGCATAAAGAGTTTTGATCTCTGACGGAGGACTGACCAGACCCACTCTAACATTGGCTCCAATGTGGGATGGTAGCTCCTTGGAGGTGCCAAGAACAGCAGATCTCTGGAAGAGCTAGACAGTGCCTTTCGTCCATTGGGCTATGGAGTCATTATTTCGACAAACAACACAAGACTTCGACTCATTTATTGACTGAAACTTGACTTAAACCGACTTAATTATGAAACCAACATGACTGAAAAAACCGACTCAATGCAAAAGGAAATGACTCATGACTGACTTAACTAAAACAAGAACTGACAAAACTTATTCAATGGCAGCAGTCCATCAAGATTCGAGGGTTTCAAATCATGATGACAGCCACCTATGTACTAATGCAATATGTACAATCATGTGTAATGTGTCTTCCAATGTAACCAATCAAGTAGATGCCTCCTTGATTGATTCTCTGGATCAGATCTTATGGTCAACAACAAATACTGGTAACTGGGCCTCCAAAAGCATAATTGACCATGATCCCCTTCATCACCGAATACTGCAATAATCACCTTCACTGCTGACTACAATAGATTTACCATTGGATCATGAAAAACATGAAGATTTGCCATTGCCAACTCTTGCTGAGAAAACAAGATGTACTTTTCCTTTGATTCTGATTTTCCTTCATAATGTACTTCAGAAAAAGTATGGTCCTGGTCCTCAAAAAGTTCTGAACAAGTAGATGAGCAGATTTCCTCTTCAAAGAACACTTCAAAACATGAGACATATGAGGAAGAATCTGAAAGAGAATCCCAAATGGTCTGATCTTCTGAAGTCTGAATATATGGTAGGTCATCTTCATACGATATGACAACCAGATTCTCATTACATTCATCACATTCATCAATCTTGAGAAAAGCAACTTCAGATGTTTCTTGAAACCTAACACTAACATTTCTATCATCTACCATAAATTCATCCAATGGAACTCTTTCACTTGCTTGAGCAAAGATCTCATCTTGCTGTTCATGAGCTGACTGGATTACCTCTTCATGAAGACTGTGTTCTAATGACATGAGAACATTTGGATCCAAAACTCTGTCTTCTTCATCCCATATGATTTCAGCAGTAGAGTTAGTACAATAGATGTTAAGATAGTCCTCTTCTTTCATGGGACTTAGTACAAGGTTTTCTTGTTCATCATAATCTGAATCTACATCTAAAATGGCTGTCTTAACATTATCACATTTTGAATTTGAAACTTGACTTCCTTTCATGCTGTCTTCTTTTATGGACAGATCTGAAACAACACTTTCTCTTTCATCACTTTCAGCCATATGGAAATCTTGAACCTACTGATCTATAAAGCTGCTTACAAGACTGACATCATTTTCACCAGAGGAAGAATTTCTACCATCACCTTCTTGACCATGTGCACACTGCAGATTTGCGTTAACTTGAGCTGTAACCTGACCCTTCAAGAGTTGATCTATCTCATTTTCAGACAGAGGAGATAACACTTTTTTTTTTCTCTTGCTCAAACAGTGATTGTCTTCATTAATTTCAAGTGAAGGAGTATACAAATTTTCCTCATATAGCTGATCCATTTCATGTAATTCATGTTGACTGTCAAGATGCAAAATTCATTCATCTTCCACCATACTAAGATCTTGATCCTGCTGCAAATTTTCATGATCGTCTTTATGCTGCTGAAATGGATTTTCATACAGGGCTTCCATGATCTCTTCATCCATGAAATTATCATCCTCATAATATTTCTCAAGGCTTTCAATAAAACCATAAGCATGCTTGCAACAATCCTGAACTAAATTTAATGATGGATAAGATTCTTTATATCTCTCAATGAACATGGCATGAAAATCCTTTAGACAGTAAATACAAGCAGCGGGCAAATTTTCATACCAAGATTGGGCTTCACCTTCCAGAGTGGCCAGGAATATCTTCATCAAGCAATCTTCAGGAATATCAACCTTCAACTTGCGAATGTGCATGTGAAATCTAACCAGATGTAAAGCCGCATCCTTCCTACCATCATCTTTAAACGTAGGCAAATTCCTTGACCAATCTACCTTTGGAATTTTATTTGGAAAGCCTAGAATGTGATCTCGGCTCATAGGAGCGTACCTTCTTGCAATGCGTTCCATCTTGAAAATCTCAAAGCTACTGATCGCTCTGCAGTGGAGTCACCATGAAGCATCGATTGTTGGATTCTTCAGTTAATGGAGTCGCCAGGTGAATGATTTCAGCCTTCTTATGTCTGATCGTTGTTCACCATCAACAATCAGCTCTGAACTTGAGATATGTACTGGGGCAAGACAATCTACAAGCAAACCATTTTCGTTCCCCAACAGAGTCGCCACTGTGTTAGCACTTAATCTGCCTTAGGCTAAAGGAAGGCAAAATTCAGGGTAACCACAAACCACGCCTAGTCTGGTAGCTAGCCGTACCAGAACAGGAGAGGGCTCTCTCTGAGTCACGCTCAGTGAATAAGTAAACGGAATGGTCTGAGATGACTAACAGTGAAATATTGATCTTAGGCTAGTAAGTAAATATGGATACAAGAAGCAATTTTTTATGAATGACTGAGTTTCTGGGATGGTATGGGACCAACGGACAACAATGAGCAGAGAATTTAATACAAAGGCACAGATTACTTCGTGAGGCAAGACAGGCGGAAATTCTAGCAATTTAGTTTGAAATAACGCGGAATGGAGGAATTGCTTAGGAGGGTGAAAAGGACATAAGTACATGAATCCTTTTCAACAGAAGAAGAACACTGAGCATGAAATTTTCCCACAGGTAGAGCAATAAAAATGAATTCTACCTTATCTAACTTAGAAAATTTCACTGGAAATGAATATGAAATGAACTGTGAAACATTACGAAATACATATGAAACATAAGAGACACATTTGCTACACTCACAACCACATGAATCTCATGAAATAGAGCCGCTGCCTTTCATTAATCCTCTGTCAAAATATACAATGAAGAACTGAGTTTCTCTCCCACAGTCTCCGAGAAATTAAGCCGACCAACCCTTTGCAAATGGTTTGCATACAATAAATAGACTATGCCATGAGGAAATAGAACGACCAAGAGTTGGGGAGTTTTTCGAATCATTACAAAGTGGAAGTGGAAAGCCAAACATTAGTTATAGGTGCAGCGTTACAAAAATGACAAATGGCTTGGGTGACTGCTCGCCTTCCTTTGCCACTTGGATAAGAGGCCACCTTTAGTGAAAATTCTTTTTAAACATTGCCTTAGTTGCCGAGAAAAATATAGTGTAAATGAGCGGGCCCACTTGGATAAAGTCGCGAATCGAAATTTCGCGAAACGGGCTCGATTTTGGCCTTTTTCTCTATATGTGTCATGCCACTTTGGAGGCTGTTTCGAGGCACCTGTAGGAGTCCAAAATGTGCCCAAGTGTTTTTTTTGGAAAGCCTGGCCTAGCTACTTTCCAACCCAAGTGGAATTTCTGAATTTGGTGTTCATTTGCCCCTCCAAATCTTCATTCTCCCAATACTACTTCCTGTGTGTCCAAGCACCAGTAGTCATGATTTTTCATGCTGAATCCAAAAATGCAAGCCATTTGTGATTTGGTGCTCCCAATCTTGAGAAAAAACCTGTGTTGTGACCTAAAATTTTCCATGTGACCAAAATTGCCCCAAATTTCTTCAAATTTGGGTTGGAGCTTCCTTATCAAGTGTTATGCTGGGCCAAAGAGGCTTCGGCCAATATCTGAAGTCAATCGAGCCCCCTTTGCCTCTTTTGCTTCTTGATTTCCTTCCTCAATTTCACCGTCAAATTCCTGATTTGGGCCTTGCACACTTTGTTTCGCGCCATGTAGTGGAAAGCCATGTGTCTCAGCAGCGCATGGTCCTTGTCAGCCTTGTCCAGTAGCCTCTCCAAGTGCATGTTAACTCTCTCGAGGTTGGCCTCCCGATCCTCATTAATCTCTTGCTCCAATGACATGAGCTAAACTCTTCTCCTTTGTGCAGCTTGGCGATGCTCACAAATGTTTTGTAGCTCCATGATCGCTTGCCGATCCTCAAGCTGTTTGTTCCTCTGCTCTAGATATTTCATGTTCCACTTAGCCCTCTCCAAGTCAAGGGATAAGGCATCGATCTTTGATTTCTGCTCCTAGATGATCTATTTGAGTTGTGCACTTGTTGGTTCTGTATCTGTATCCTCATCATGAAGGAGAACGAATTCGGTCTCTCGTTCACCTGATGGCTCACCTAAAGGCCCCTCATCATGTATTGGCTCCTTACCTCTGTCCTGTACCTGTAGTGCTGATGTCGGAAGCGAGGCCCCTTCCACCCGGGTGGAGATAACACTCGCTTTGCTGCTACAAACAAATGTCTAGCACCCCTTTGATATGTGATGAAAACCGGCACACTAGCAGTCTCATGGTGCTCATACCAACGAGAAGGTTCACCCTCATGCTTAACCTCTGATAATACCTGTGAAGTGCTGAAGAGGTCACGTGAGATGAAATCATCCCAAGTAATGCCCTGCAATCCCAGCTGATGAACCACCAAAATCTTAATAAGAGCAAAGTGATAAACATTGTTAAGTTGCTGCTGAGGGGTCTTGTGCTGCATGAAGGTGTTCATCCTCTCTATGTTCCTGCAAATGAAAAATGGGATGTTCATCATCCATACCCTCCTAAAGTGCATGAGCAACTTCATGTGATAGGCATATAGATGAGAGAACCTCCCCTCACAGCTGAAGAACTTCATGATGAACTTCTTGAGTGGAGCATATTCATCTTTCAAATATTTGAATGGAAAGACTCTTGTGAACGTCCTCAAGAAAATGGCCTTAATGTAAGGCTCATAATGTTGCCGATCAACTTTCTGTTTCTTGTGCCATGGTTCTCCAACATTCGGTATACCGGTTGCTAATGAGACAGTTTCGGATGTCAGTGTGAAGGTGACCCCGGCCAAGATAGAGTGATCTCCATGTAGGTGAAGCACAAAAAGATGGGCCAACTCATGATGAACTCGAACATTAGCCACTCTTTGACAAAACTCAAAACATGATAGATGCTAGAAACATGACATAGCAAGAGGGCATGCCTGCAATTCTGTGAGGGTGGTTGGCTCATCCCTAACATGTTTTCCACTTTTGTGATGTCTCCTGGGAGCCTGTTCTTCTGAGGATGAATCACTTTGTGTCTCCATCTCATACTCTGATGAATTCTCAGATGCCATGACTGTTGTGTGTACTGTACTTGCACTGCCCCTTGATGATGGTGTGAAACTAGGTGTTGTTGTGATATCTACCACCAAAGGGAACAATGAAAAAAGGGAGTATTAGGAGGGGAATAATATGATGGGAATAGGGGTTATGGGGAGAAGTTTTGTTTAGGGATATGTAGGGGGTTTGGGGATTTGATAAGGTAGGGTTTTGTGGTTTTGATAAGGTAGGGTTTTGGGGTTTATATTTGACCAAAGAGTGGAGGGATAAGGAATAGGGGTTTGGTAAGATTTTAAGGTAGGGATAATAGGAAAAATGAGAAAGGGAGGGTAAGGAAAAATGGTAGGTGAGGGAAAAATGGTGGCTGAAGATGTAACCTTGGCCTCAATACCACAATTATGCAACCCTAGCAACAATGGCCTTTGGTGTTTTCTTGTGGTTGATTTTTTGAATTTTAGTTGCCTTTCAAACATAGCCATAAACCACCATATCATTTATAAACTTTGATGAACAAGTCGTGTCATAGAGACTACCTGTCAATTTGAGGGGCTTCACAAGAAATCTGAGGAAATTTGGCACGGTTTTGGCCCTTTGTGGGTGTATGTCACACACAAAACCCAGTGCGCCGGACCCGTTGAAAAAATACACTAAGGGATGGCTCTGTGTGTGTTGCGCCCTCTGTGTGCACCGTGCCCCTGTGTATATGCGTCGCGCTCCTAGAAACTGCCTCCAACGCTCTCCAACACGCACTTTGCCTCTCAAACACTTTGCAATATCTCCCTATGCACTTGATTTACACAATGGCTTTGATTTTGGTGGAAACTTGTATATAAAGACTTGGAAGTCATGGGTTAAATTTTTGCTTCTTCAAAAACCCATTTTTCTAATGTTATGTTTTGACACTTTTTCACTAACTTAAAGCAACACTGATTTCACTTTCCCTTTGAAATTTTAGCTCAAATGATGAAATTTTCGGCACTCTTTGTAGGGTTTGCATGACAGGACATTTGGCCACGGAAACCATGCCTGCATCTGAAGAAATCAACTGACGACTTTTTTGAAAATTTTATCACCAATGACACTTTTTGACTTTTCTTCAAAATGAAGTTTTGAAGAACAATCGAAGTTTATCAATATGACAATGAAACTCTCTGAATCATTACTTTGTGAGGGCCTCACTCTGGCCTGCATGACTTTACTGGACATATTTAAAGACCAAATTGATTAATCCCTAGACCTAATGATCGAAAATGACTTTTGTCCATTAAAGGACCAGAACTTGACTGTCATGGACTTTAGTGATCATTGACAAAAGACCTAAGCCAGCAGGAGCTAGACATGAGGGGAAATGACTAGCATGACCCTTTCCGTTAGATTATGGCATGCTCCTAGCAGAATTCAGCTGGGTAAATGGAGTGGGACTCCTAAAAATGAAATGCATAAAGAGTTTTGATCTCTGACGGAGGACTGACCAGACCGACTCTAACATATTGTCATTGGGATCATATAGTATGTTCTTGGGTATGGATTAATTGTATCTTCATAGGACCAAAGTGGATTATTATGGCAGGGCCAATGAGTGCTTGGATGATAAGGGTAAGAATAAGGAAACATTAGTTAGATTTGTGAAAACTATGCACTCAAAGTGCAGTCACAAAAAAGTGTGTCTATATTTGCAGTGCCTATTTCTAGTGATAAAGGTAAGGATTGTGAGGATGTAGAGGTATTGAGAAGGTACCGGATATTACAACAATTTCAGGATGTATTTCTTGTAGATATGTTAGAGTTTCCACCTCATAGGGAAGTGGACTGTTCCACTAAGTTGGTACTAAGGGCAGCGCTAGCATCAAAGGCACCTTACAAGATGAGCACACCAATGTTAGTAGAGCTGAAGTTGTAGTTGAAGTAAATTCTTGACAAGGGATACATTAGGCCAAGTGAATCACCTTGGGGTGCACCAATATTGTTTGTGAAGACGAAGAAGGGTACTGTTAGGTTATGCATCGATTACTCGTAGTTGAATAAGGCAACCATCACAAACAAATATCCATTGTCAAGAATTGATGACTTGTTCAATCAGTTGAAGGAAACAACAATGTTCACAAATATTGATCTGATATCCGGATATCATCAGGTGCACATTAAGGAAGAGGAAATATACAACATAGATTTCTAGACTAGGTATGAGCATTGTGAGTTTATTGTAGTTCCATTTGGTTTGACTAATACTCTAGATACCTTTATGTGTTTGATGAATAGTGTGTTGCATCCTTATCTAGAAAATTTTGTTATTGTATTCATTGATGACATCTTGATATATTCTAATAATGAGGAAGAACATGCCAAGCATTTAGCAACAATGTTGAAATTGCTAAGAGAGAATAAATTGTATGCTATGCTTAGAAAATTCAGTTTCTTTGAGACATAAGTACATTTCTTGGGACATGTTGTCTCCAAGGAAGTTATAATAGTGGATCTAGAGAAGATAAGGGATGTCATGGAATGGGTAGCTCCTAGAAATGTGGATGAGGTAATATCATTCATGGGGTTAGCAGGTTACTATATGAGGTTCATCAAGAATTTCTCTCGCATTGGATATCCTATCACATCAATGCAAAGGAAAGGCAAGAAATGTGAATGGATAGAGGAATGTATAGTAAGTTTTGAGCAGTTAAAGAAGTTGTTGAGAAATTATCCAGTTTTAATGATTGTAGATCCAGGCAAAGAGTTTGTGGTATGTATGGATGTTTCCATGAGAGGAATTGGATAAGTTATTACGTAGGTAGGACAAGTAGTATGCTATGAGTGATGGAAACTAAATGAGCATGAGCAGAATTACCCGACACGTCATCTTGAGCTTGAAGAAATCATCAATGTGTTGAAGATGTGGAGGAAATATATTCTTGGCAAGAGGTTTGTATTGATGAGTGATCATAGTGGGTTGAGATATTTGTTTGATTAGGTGAATTTGAATTCTAGGCAAGCTAGATGGTTGGCCATGATCAATGAGTTTGACTTTGAGATCAGGTACATCAAGGGTATGGAGAACATGGTCACAAATTCACTTAGCATGTGGATACAAGTGAATCATATAGCAGCTATGAGTTATTATGGGATAAAATTACAGGATCATATCTTACAGGCAGGTCAGCAAGATGATTAGAACATGGAGCTTATGCACATATTACAATAGGTTGAAGGTGATTAGGATGTGGACTATCATCTCACAACATATGGCTTGATTAGATTTAGGGATAGGATATATGTTCCAGATAATAGTGAGCTCAAGAAGTATATCTTGAGAGAGTTTCATGTGAAAATGTATTCAGGTCACCTAGGATATCATAAGGCATTGACAACAGTGAAGAGTTTTTATCATTGGTCAAATTTGAAAAAAGATGTGGCAGAGTTTGTGGCTAGATGTTTGGACTAGTAGCAGGTAAAAGAAGAATGTAAGCATCCAGGTGGATTACTACAACCAATTCTTATTCCAAAGTGGAAGTGGGAGGTCATTTCCATGGATTTCATCACGGGTTTGCCGAGGACATCTAGACTGCATGATTCCATAATGGTTGTGGTAGATAGGTTGACAAAGGTAGAGAACTTCATTTGAGTGATGTCTACTTATTCAGCTAGTGATGTAGCATAGGTATTCATCAAAGATGTAGTGACACTGCATGGTGTTCCGAAGAATATTGTGTTAGACAGGAATGCTAAGCTCACATCCAAGTTTTGGAAGGAACTATTTGTAGGATTGGGGGAAAAGTTAGCCTTTAGTACAACTTATCATCCGAAGATAGATGGATAGACAAAGAGGGTTAACATAATAATGGAGGAAATGTTGACGATGTATGTGATGAATCATCAGATGAGATGGGAGGACTTCCTTTTGTTGATTGAGCTTGCTTATAACAATGGGTATTAGGAATCTTTGAGGATGAGTTTGTTTGAGGTACTATATAGGCAAATTTGTAATACTCTCATTAGTTGTAGTGATACAGTGAATAGGGTGTTGATTGGACCAGACATGTTGGTAGAGATGGAACAGGAAATGTAGATAATAAAAAAGAATCTAAAAGAAACACTGGATAGGCAGAAATGTTATCCAATTTAGAACAGGTTGTTTAAGGAGTTTCAGGTTGGGGAACATTTGTACTTGCACATCAAGCTGAAGAAGAGCTCCTTGAGGATTGGATCACTTTCCAAGATGGCATCTCTATTTGGTGGATCTTTCAAGATTCTTGAAACGATTAGAAAAGTAGCCTATCAACTTGCACTGCCTCCAACAATGAAAGTCCATGATGTTTTCCATGTGTCATTTCGTAAGAAGTATGTTAAAAATTTTGATCATGTGATTAAATGGTCTGTATTGTAAGTGGAGCCAGACTGAGAATTCTAGCCAGAACCTCAGTTTATGTTGTAGAGAAAGATGCTCATGCTCCAGAACCAAGCAATCAAGCATGTTAAAGTGTAGTGGAAGCACTTTGGGCCCGATGAAGCTACATGGGAGATGGCAGATGAAATGTAGGCTATGTATCCTTCTCTATTCGTTGGTTAAGAGAATGTTTTTGGCATATGTTTGGTGTGATGTTTTTGGTATATCTACATATGTATATGGATGTAAATATTGCCATGAGTTGTGTTATAAAGTTGCAATAAGAGGTATGGGTGTCATGTTGTTATGTTGCTATGTTATCATGTTAGTTTTCTTTTGAGAGGGTTGATCATTTTAAATACTGAATCAAGCTAAGTTATAAAGCTCCATGGGTAGCATGTTTGATTTTCAACAATATTTTTGGTTGTATGTGTCATTGAACACTGGGGACGGTGTTCCCCCTATTATCACTCAAATTTTCCTTGAAGTTGTTGGAAGAGGAAAGGGGTCTGAGGTAACCACAAACCAACATTTAGGTACAGAATCTAGCCAATCTGTACCCAAAGAGAGCTCTCTCTTTATGATTTAGCTTGGTTTTGAAAGATATTAGGCTAGTTGTGAAGTTTAGGAGTTTTTTTTGAGTTTAGGTGGTGAGATTCAATAGCAGAGGGGTAAAAATGAGTAGTTCAAGCCATTGGGCTAATGGAGTCAAAGAAGATGGCTTAACAAAAGATGGTTTCACAGGGCAAGATGGTCAAACAGAAAACAAATCAAGACTTTGGATAAATGGAATGGGTTTGAAATGGGTGAAGGGTAGTTAAGAATCCTTGAACACATTTAAAGAGGGAATTTGAATGATTACTACTAAAGAGGAGTTAAGAATTCTTTAATAAATAATTAAAATGAGAGAACTAGAAAGTAGGAGCAATTAAGATTTTACTATTTATACTAATTCAGAAGAAAACATGGAGAATAATAACGATTGAAAACATAGTGAAATCAAGCATATTCTGAATTATTCTTTTTCGTTTATCATTCAGATGTGAAACATAGATGATATAATAAAGAAGGAAAACTTTAAAACATAAGGTATAGAGGACTTATTGATCTAGTGTTTGCTTCAAGAAATCTGTGAAAAGTCCTTTGCTTCAATTCTTTATCTAGCAAGCCATACAAAATTTGGTCCAATCAGCACTTTATTCCAAAATAATCAATATTACAACAATGTCTAAGAATCCACCCTCAATACTCCAATTGAGGGGGTATTTATACAAAAAAAATTTACAAAAAATATCTCATAACAGAGTGAGATATAAACTGGGGTGACTAATCATATCCTTCAAGAAAATAGGGCTAGAAGACCTTCTAGATGACAGATAAGGCAACCGAATGGTTTTTTGTCCCTATTTCTGGGAATGTGCTGGAGTTAGGCCCTATGATTTGGCCTCTTGCTGTCCTTGGTGTAATTATGTGCTGGCTGCTCTGTTTTAACCATTTCTACTGATACACTTTACCTACATCTGATACTCTTTATCTATTGATCTCTTTTCATCCACTTTATCTTCATTGACAGTAGTAAAAATAAATATTTACCTTTTACTAAGGATAAATTTACAAAATTTCCAACATATCTTCCCACCATTTTTGTTCTGGCAACCTGTGTTTCTAAAGCTTTCTGAGGGTTTCATCTATTTCTGTATACCTGAAAAATGTGGGCTGGATTGGGAACAAGTGATTTATCTCATGCTCAACATAGAATAAGTTCTCTAAGCTGTCGTAGAGAACTCAGACTGTGGGGTGTGCTTTTATCCCTGATGCACTTGTTGATGAACTAGCTTGATTGCCAGCATACTTATTCAATTTGTCTACATAATCTATATGCCTCATTAATCTATCATTAATCACCAAAGGACTTGGTAGCCCTTTATTCTGTAAAATAGTGAACTTCTCCATAAAAGAATTAATTTCCACCTGCATATCTTGACATCTTCTTTCTAAATTCTACATCAAAGTTTTCTTAGTTAGCACCCTTTTGATTTCCAAAATAGTGTCTGTCCTGTCTGAGATGCCAAGTTCCTCCAGTTGTTCCTTATTTCTTTTATTCAAAAAATGTATGAGTCGGTTGGCTTGATCAGGCATTTGTCCTAACAAAGCTTTTGTCCTTTGAATTTCTCCCTGTTCTGCTTTCACTAGATCAATCTGTTCATAGATCACTTGGATGGATGGCCAAACATCATTTATGAATTGAGTGATGTTGGTCCAAATAATTCTTTTGATTTCTGTTAGAGGCTTCTCAAATGTAAGATCCTTCTCCAATGCTTTTATTTTGTTTTCTAACATTTTAATCTCTCTTGTTTTTTCTGCAACATTTACCTTTGAGAGATCATAACTTCATTCCATTTTGGCATATTGCTCCTTTAGCTTATTTAGTTCTGAAACTTGTAGTTTCAGGTCTTCCATTACCTTTATCAGCTCTTCTGTGCTCAAATTAGCACTGCTGCCCTGTGTTGTTCCTGTTGTTGTTGTACCTGTGACTGCCTCTGCTGTGACTACTAGGATATTTGGTGCCAATGCTGCTCCAAGAGTTGATGGGACTGCTGTTGATACTACTGGGATTACATTGGGAGGCTGGGAGGTCGACTCTCCCTACTTGTCCTTCAATGCCTTTTCAAGTGCTTGTTCAGTATCATTTAGTCTTTCATTAAGCTTTAAGAGCAAATCCATCATTTCTTCTTCAGATTTTTTATTTATAACCTCATCAGTCTGTGGGTGCCTTGAAGGTGGCAGTTTTAGTTGCTTCCTTAGGGCAGCAATATCTTCATATTTCTTTTTGATTAGTTCTTCTACCGCTTTCACATATTTGGGATCATGTCCCAATCCAATAATTATTTCTTCCAAAGACTTTATTCTGTTATCTTTGGCTTGAGAGGAGGCCTTTTCCAAGTGTAGTTGAGCAGTAGTATTGTCCAAAGAATTTTGTAACCTGTGGGCCATCATTGCCTTGCCAGTCAAGGTTGAGTAAATCATTTCTCCCATTTGCTTATGCAACTCAATTTGATCCAAAGGATGAATATCCTTTGCCATGACTTCAAGGTTTGTTCTGATATAATCTGCTGCTGATGTAGGCTACTGCACCTTGGGCTTGAAATAGCTCATTATCATCTTTCCTTCTTTGATGTCATAGGCTGACATCAATCTCTGTTGATTTGTAGGAGCCATCTTCAAATATCTGTTATAAACCTGCATCCTCAATGGATCATTCCTGGCTTTTATTTCTGTGAATGTTTTCTTGATGTCTGAGGCATCAGTCCCTAGTGGTTTGGAAGAAGATAACTCTACACTTTTCTACCTTTCTAGCTCCTGCCTCTAAGAGCTAGTGGATGTTCCTCTTGTTGGGAAAGTTTGTTGGCTTTCCACTCTTTCTTCCCTCTGACTATCTATATTTTCTTCTGCAAATTCCTCCTCTGAAAGGGGATTTAATCTCTATCTCTTTGTTCCAGGCTACCCTGATGGTTCACTGGTAGGGGTAGTTTTTCCCTATCTCTCTTTTCTTTCTTTCCTCATTTATAGGAGTTTGTAGAATTGGAGGCTCTCCTATGTTGACCTGAGTGGGAGGAGTCTGTATTTGGGCCTGTTCTCTGGAAGTTTCAGGCTGCTTGGACATTGTAGGCTGTTCAGTGTGTTGAAAGCTAGTCTCTAATTCCTTGCCCTTTGATGACCCTGTAGCTGGTATACTTGTTTCTTGTGAAGGTTGTTGAGAGGTTCCAGCACTGGAGGCACCAACTCCTGACCTTTGAGATAACTTAAATGATACCTGCCCAAAAGAATCCAAGTCAAGTATTTTCTCAATATCTCTTATAACTTTCTCAAAATTGACCTATTCACTATCATGCTCTACTAGGGTACCTTCCCTCCAGTCATCCATATTTGCATACTTTTCAATTTCTGGAATTCTATGGTGAATATAAGGGGACAACCTGTTCTTCATTATCCTATCACATATAAAAGTATTAGGATCATATGGTTTCCACTCAAAACTCTTTTGTAACTTAAGTTGCTCTTCTAGAATTTTTTCTGCTTCTTTCCATGCTTCCCTAGTGTTGCAGACAAAAGGGCCTAGCTGGTTCTTTATTCTAAGCTGAGCTTTCTTCTTGGCATTACAAAAATGGACTAGGTCTGCATTTATCATTTGTCTGAAATATTCCAATGCAAAGAGTCTCATTGGAACATATTTTGGTAGCTTGAATGGGCAGAGTTCACATCCATAGATTCTGATTTCTGTATGATTCTTATATAGGTACCAGTCAGCTATCCTATACTACTTGGAGAGCTGGAGGATTTTCTTCATGTCACCATTGATCCTAGGAGGGGAAACTCCTGTCAATAGAGTGGTCGCTGGATGTACAAATAGGTCAATGAACTCACTATAAGTGTAAGGGGTCTCAAGGGATCTATGGAAAATGGGGCTCCAAAAAATGACAGACCTTGGATTGCCTCTAGTATCAAGTTTCTTGACAGGGAAAGGGAAGCTATCTGACTGATAATACAACAGAAGATGATAGATGAAAGTAGTGTATTTGAAGACTCCTTCATTGTCCAGTTTTAGGAATTGGTCATGAATTTTGTTGGCAATGTAAGAGGCATAATCATATTTAATAGTAGGGGGCTGTCCAGGAGTAAAAATAGACAATAACACCAAGGTTATTTCATCAATATACTCTCCAGAGTTAAATCCCATGACTGCGGCTATCATATCAATAATAATTCTTCCTGTATCTATAAAGAGAACCTGTAGATAAGGAGGTGGGCCTTTAGGCTGATGTTCAGGGTCCATGAACATCTAACAGATGTGAGTAAGTTCTACTAAAGACAATTGGGGAGCTCTTTCAAGTAAGTATCCCATAGAAAGGGGAGTGAGAGCATGACTGGAATGGAATTGCAGCATTTCATTAATGGACTGAGCAGTTATGGGAAAAAGGACTTCTTGGCTTGGGGACAGGACTGCTCTTTGAGTAGGGTCATAATTAGCACAACAGTGATGAATGATACCTAGGAAAACATGGACTGTGGGGAGTAAGTACACGGGAAGGTTGGATTCCCACAGTCCTAAGATGTCAGAGCCATTAAGATAGTTGTCTCTGTCTTGGCAAAAGATCTTAAGGTGGTTTTCATTCCCTGATAAGTCTTTTATCTAAAAATCTTTATCTGCTAGGGGAAGATAATCTAAATCTTTGTGAGGGGCATTTATGGGTGTGACATTCAGAGCTATAGGGGTCTCCATTTTTGGTTTTTGTGGATTCAGGAATGGAATTTGGGTTTTCTGTGAGAAAATAGGTCAAATAGCAGTTTTGGAAACTTTTATGGTGGACAATGACATGAATGTACAATGAAATTGGTCCTTTCTGTGGAATATTCAGTATAAAACCAAAACTTGCAGGGTTTCAGTGAAAAATCGATAAATACCTATATTGGGGAAGTGAAGAATGCAATGGCGGGATGGATGACAGGTTCTAGACAATGTCACTGCGAATTTTCTAACCAGGTGGCGGTTGAAAAGCTTTGGTAGTTGACAGGGACGTCGCTTTGCATGGGAAAACAGTTGCAGCATATAACAGTGAAAAATGACATGACATTGGTTTTATTTGCAAAATCTATGTTGTCGGTGGTTTTTCGAATTATCGGGTAGGTGATGTAAGCATTGAAAAGACATTTTGTTGTTTTATGGAGGGGCAGTAAGCGGTATGTGCTCGCACCACTTTTGGAGTTAAGTGGTTTTGGGCGGAGGGCAAGCAAACACATCAAAAGCATGACGCGTGGCGGGGGTATGGGTGGAAAACCACCTGGTGATTGCGTGTTAAAGTGCGGCCACCAGAGGGGTCGTGATATCAACGTCAACCATCGGATGATGGGGAAGTGATTGTGCAGTGTACGGGAAGTGAGGTAAGATGGGAGTTTACTTGCGGCGGGCCCGATTTAATAAACATATTTTAATTGTATCGGGGTCAATGCAAGGAGTGGTTAGGCTATTAATGAATTTCAAATAAACTCATTAATCCCTTTTAACTATTGATTATGGTTGTATTCAACCAGGGGGCAGAATATATAAAATGTCAGGGATTTATATATAATTAAATAATTCAGGAAAGGGTAAAATAGGGCAGGATTTATATATTATGTGTTAAAGGTTAATATGACATCAAAATGAGAATAAGTGCTAAGTAAAACATTTAAAGAGTATATTTAACTTAGGCTTTAAAGTGGAAAAAGGGGTTTTTTAGGTGATATTATGTATTTTCCTAAGTAAATTAGGATTTTTACTTAGGAAATGGGGTTTATGAAATCAGATGAATGGTTTATGGATAATTTTAAGTACTTAGGCTTTTTTAAATCATTGGGCCGAGGGTCCAGTTCCTCCAAAAGTCAGAGAAATGCTCTGAGCCCCTTTAACTTTCAAAGACCTTAATACTTCAGGGGGAATTAGTAAAATCGTTAGGGAAAAATGTGAAGGGAAGTTAATTATTTGACCTCATTTTGCTTGGACTACATCAAGTGAAATGTTTGCATTGCACTTGTGAAAAAAGTGAAAAATAACACATTTCAGATACATTATCCATCACAAGTAATTTTGGAACACCAACTACCTACCCTACCTACTTTAGCCTGACATTTTTTCTTCTTTATTAGGGTGCACTTGCACTGGAAAACCCTTATCACAATTTTTCCTTTACATATGGAATTCTATCTAAATTTAACCTTATTACATCCAAGGGCTCAGATTACACTGTTGAGCTCCTTTTATTCACTCTAGCTATCTACTTATCTTCCAAGATTAAACAGTTTGGTCAGATTTTATTCTCTATCTCTACAGCATGAAATTGAAAAATGAATGAGTCAAGTTTAAACAGTTTGACTCTTCATCAATTGTGGCATAAGTTTAACAAGCCTCACACAATTGCTTATTATAGAAAATGAAATAGTAGTGGCATTTAGACTTGCACACTTTCCTTAGTCTTTCTTTTGGTGGGGTTCATTTTTCTTCACTTTTTTGACCATTTTATTTATTTTCACCCTTTGATTTTTCTTTTAGTGTATACCCTCTTTACATTTTTAAATTTTTTTTATTTTTTGACAATATGGAAAAGCTTTGCAACAAGGAAATGTATGAACATATTCATAGCTCATCAAGTCAATGATGAAATATGACACCTATTGGTATAGGAGCATAACACTGGCTCGACTTGGAGATGGCTCTTCATAGTGGAAAGTAAAGAACAACAGGTCAGATGGCCTTCTGAATGACTTTGACTGTGCTCTGAAATCTCCTTCTGCTAGTTGCTTTATTGTATGTATGATAGTAATCCTTCTGAAGCTTAGGGCCTTCTCTACGGGTTTCAACTCCAACAAGTCACCATCCAATCCAAACTTTGACATTACCAAGGATATAGTATTTACATGTTAAAATCAAAATACATTAAAAATTAAGATCATATTAATGCTTCATCATCCGACCATTAACTGGCCCTTCTTTTGTTTCTGTGTCATCCAAGTTTTTGAGATAGTAAGTATTGTTCCCTTGGATAACAAAAGGTCCTTTCCATAGGAAGTCAAACTTCCCATGTTTTCCCTTATCCTCTCTCCTGGAATCCCATCTTAAAACTTTGTCTCCAATGTAGAAGTCTTTTGCCTTGGTTCTTTTATCAAATATTTTGTTAAGTCTCTTGTACCACTTGGGATCTCTGATATACTTCTTCTCTGGTTTGTTGCAGATGGATGGTCTGATTTATTCTCCTTTGAATATCATTGGGTTCCACTTGAGCTTCTTGAAGTAATTTCATTACAGGAACTCCTAAAGATGAAGGAAATATAGCCTCCATGCCATAGACTAATTCATAAGGACTAGTCCCAATAGATTTCTTGTTGGTAAGTCTATCTGGCCACAATGCATTAGTAAGTTTCTTGTGCCAATTTTTCTTGTTTTCTTCCAATAGTTTCTTAATAATATTAATTATGTTTTTATTGGAAGACTCAGCTAGACCATTACCTTGAGGGTAATAGGCTGTGGAATGGCCTAGAGTGATATGGTACTTATTACAGAAACTTATCATTTTCTTGGATTTAAAGGCAACAACAATATCAGTTATGATTTTTTCAGGACAGCCAAATCTAAACAATATGTTGGTTTCTAAGAATCCTATAATCACTGTGTCATTTTCTTGTATAGAAGGAATGGCTTCTATCCATTTGGTGAATTAATCTGTGGTAGTGAGAATCCATTTATGTTGGCCAGAAGAGGGAGGATGGATTTCTCCAATGAAGTCCAGACCCCATTGTTGGAAGGGTTTTTCAGTGGAAATTGGTCTCAAGGGTAAAGGTAATAGTTTTCTCTTGCCTTCAAAAATTTGACATTTATGGCAAGCAGTGACAAATTTCTTTACATTAGTGAACAAGGATGGCCAATAAAATCCAGCCCTCAGGATCTTGTTTGCAGTTGCCTTCCAGTAAAGGTGTCCACCACAGTCTCCTGCATGAAATTCTTTGAGAACCTTGTCAGCTTCTTCTTTTAATAAACAATTCAATAGAATACCTTCATGATTTTTCCAAAAAAGAGCATTATCTAAAATACAAAATTTCAAAGCTTTCATCTTTAAAAACATTTTCTTTGTTCTGTATAACCCTGGAGGAGCTTGTAGGTTTAATAATACATAAATTATATCAGTATACCAAGGTGAATCTAAGAAGGCCTGGCTGATTTGTGGAGTCGCCATCTCCTCTTCATTATCCAGTTCATTAATATCTAGGGCTTGACAATTTGTTTCAGTCATGAGTTTGGCCAATCCCTGTCCTTTTATAAGCTTTGTGGGTTTTCTTTCAATATCATACTCCAATATAGTAGCAATCCATTTACCTCTTTTGATCTCAATTCCATCCTGAGTTAAGATGTCTTTGACAACAACATTTGGTACATAGGCTATTACATGGGAATACAATATGTAGACTCTAAAGTCTTTAATAGCTTTTACAAGTGCAAAAGATTGTTTTTCCATGATTTTGTATTTTACTGGTGCATCCCTTAGTGCTTTACTAAAAAAGGCTATAGGTTTTTCACATCCTTGATCATCCTTCTGTAGTAAAACAACTACTATGGTGTGTTCCGATGCAAAGGAAAATATTATGAAGTCTCTATCAAACTTGGGACTTGTAAGGACTGGTGTTCTGGTCAAAGCCATTTTAATTTTTTCGAAGGATTGTTTGGCTTCAACTATCCATCTAATACTAGAATCATTTTTCAACATATTATTAAGCAATCTAATTAATTCAACTAAATTAGATATAAATCTTCTCAAAAAGTTAATCTTTCCTAGGAAAGCTTGAAGTTCTTTGACATTTCTAGGGTGGGGTATTTGAAAAATGGCTTCTATTCTAGCAGGATCAATCCTGATGCCCTCTTTGGAGATAATGTGGCCTAAAAGTTTGCCTTCCTCTAGACCAAATAAGGACTTTCTAGGATTTAAAGAAATACCATATTTTCTACATTTCAAGAATGCTTGTCTCAGATGATCCAAATGTTGTTGATCTGATTGAGAAAAAACTGTCAGTTCATTTAGATATATAACCAGAAAATCATGAATTTCTTTTGCAAATGCTATGTCCATAGCTCTCTAGAAGGTTGCCCCTGCATTTTTAAGTCCAAATGGCATTCTAACATATTTGAATGTACCCCATGGTGTTGTAGAAGTAGTCTTTTCCTGGTCATCAGGATGAACCAGAATCTGGTTATAGCCTAAGAACCCATCCAAGAGTGAAATCATAGAAGCACCTACCACCCTCTGTAAAATGTGATCCATCTTGGGCAAAGGGTAATTGTCCTTCAGAGAAACCTTATTAACATTCCTTAAATCAACACATAATCTGATTTCTCCAGTTTTCTTCCTAGTAGGTACTAGATTAGACACCCACTCTGAAAACTTGATAGGAGCGATTATCCCTGCTTCATACATTCGTTTGATTTCCTTTTCAATTAAGGGAAGTAGTACAGGGTTAATTCTCCTGAGCTTTTGCTTGAATGGTTTCTGATTTTCCTTCAAAGGTATTGTATGTTGAATTATGGAGGTGTCATAAGATTTAAGGTCTTCATAACTCCAAGCAAAGACGTCCTGGAATTCTCTCATTAGTACAACATATTTGATTTTTTGGTAAGAAGGCAAAGATTAGATAACTTTACCATTTTAGGATCATCCTCAGTTCCCAAATTATAGTCCTCAATATCTGCTTTTAAGGGTCCCATCTTAGGTTTCTTTGGAATATCATTGAAATCAAAGAGATATTCCAAAGGAGTTAATCCCTGAGGCAAATGATTTTCTTTTAAATTGATTACTTTAGATTCTCCTGCAATAATTTCATCAATATCCATTTCTTGAAGATCCTGCATTTCTTTTTTGGTAAATTTTGTTGGATGGAGCATTTGAGTTGCACTTTCTGCTGAAATGTCTATTTCTATCTTATTTGTTTGATCAAACTCATTAACTGTATCTACATCTATGTTAGTGTTACAAAATTCTTCATCTAAGGTCAAGAAATTGTTAATCTGCTTATCACTATCAAACACTTGCCAATTCTTCAAATTATCAGGTATAGCTGGCCTATGTCTAATCTCAGCTGTGAACTAATGATTAGGTTCGAAGGGTAATTCGCAAGTGATGGTAAACATTTCCAAACTATGAGCTTGCAAGTTATGTTTTCTTGGGATTTTGGCAAGCTTAGTTTCCAAAAATGTGTTGAGAATCTCTATCACTGTATCTCTGTAATACTTCAGTCTAGGATCATTTGTTGAATATTGTCCTTTAATCTGTTGAACTATTAACTCAGAATCTCCTAAGACAGACACTCTAATTGCTCCTAATTTCTTAATCAATTTAAGACCTAGCAACAAAGCTTCATATTTTGCCATATTGTTGGTGCATCTAAAGTTTAATCTGTAGGCATGGCCTTCAGCATGATCATTTTCAAGATTATGCACCCAAATTCCTGCTCCTGCTCCTAATTTGTTAACTGAACCATCAAATTCTAAGTGCTAGAGAATTTCATGTTCATAATTGGTGTCAGGAGTCTCAGGAATCTGTTTAATAGGGAGATCTGGTTTTTTAGTTTCTTCCGGTTTCTTTTGGGTGTCTGATGTGTCATTGTTCTCAGAAATTTCTTGTATTTGAACACTAGATTTTTCATTTGTAATTTCTTTTGGTTCTGCTACTAAAACTTCCACTTCATTTGAGGAATCACTTTTAGCATTGTAAAGAATGAAAGAATCCATATCAGAGTGTACTGAGTAGATAGGGAAATTTTTGGGTTTCTCCTTACTACTTACAACGTATTTCATTAAGGTTTCTTTGTATAGTTTCTTGGGTTGACCGAACACTGAAATAGTAGCATAAGACATGTCCAATTGTAGAGATCCTTGAAGTTTTGCACCCCAGGACCTGGACAACAACATGCCATACTTTGGTGGGATATCAGCTACTACTATGTCCATTAAGATTGTTTTGGCAGGATACTAAACTAGTGATACACACAAGTCTTTGATTAATCCTAAACATCTGACCTGACTTGAATCAAAAGAAAAAAGGTCATTATAAGGCCTGGTGATGTCTAAGTCCAATTTCTCCATTACAGATTTAGGCATTAATTTATGAGATGCACTAGAATCAAACATGGCATTATGAAGTATTTTATCATGTATGTTCAAATTTACATAGAAAGGAGAAATTCCTCCATCTACTAATTTCCCATTCACTTCAGGGCCAAAAATTAATTCAAGCTGGTCATCAAAAACATTTACTGAATCCTCATTAACCGATATTTTGAGTGACTTGTTGATTTGGTTTCTGTAGACATCATGTTTAGCTAGTTCAGACAATGGAACAACCATTTTTAATTTGCCTACTTCAGCTTCTAGATTAAAAGGTTTTTCAGTCTGAGTTCTTGCATTTCGGAGAGTTGGATTCTCTTTTTCTTCTGTATTCTCTGTGTTCCTCTCCTTTTTAGGAGTGGGATTATGGGCTAAAGTTGTTTCCACATCAACTTCTGGAGGTTCTTCCATGTTTCCTTTGGAAGGAATAGAAATGGAAGGTTGTCTATTATTTGGTTGATTATCGGATGCATCTTCAATAATTGGGTTAGCTGGATTAGGATTTGTTTTGGAAAGAATATGTACAGGGGTGGTATTGGTCTTACCTTTGTTAGGCTGCATTGTGGCTTTTTATTTATTGGTTTCAGGAATATCTATTCTTCTTCTCCTTAGGTTATATTGTTTGTGGACTTCAAAAATCGTTGTATCATATCCCTCCCTAAAGTCAAATGATTCACCTGACTGAGTTTGGAATTGTTTCAGAATGTGAGCTTCTTGATCCTCTTGCGTCAGGAAAACTTGTTGTTCATTATTGAGTCCCATCAAATTTATTTGAGTATCTTCTGTTGGTTCATCAAAAGTTGAGGCTTCAACATAAATTTTTTGGAATGGGGGCCTAAGGTTTTGATCAAGGCCAGTCTTTCCAATGTCCTAGTTCTGGTTTTTCTTGAAATTTGTATTTCTCCCAGTGTTGCTTGGTTGAACATCCCAAGGGGATTTCCTTTCAATTGTTTCTACTATATCTCCTAGCCTCTCCATACCTTTAATAATAGCATCCAGTTTTTTTTCAAAAGTTGAGGGTTCTTCTTTCAAAGGTATCCTCCTTTCAGCTCTGGCTTTAGCTCGTTTGGATATAACGTTGGCTTCAACACTGACAGCTATACTTTGCATCTCTTCTAAGGTTCGAGGAGCTCTTTCTATAATTTGGTATGCCATATCTGAATCAAATCCATCAGGGAATTTGATCAATGCCAAATCTGGAGGAGGTTTTATGTTTTGAGGGATAGCATTGTAAACATTATTGAACCTAGTACAGTAATCCTGTATAGTTTCTTGTGTTCCCCTCTTCAAGTTTTCATGTTCTGATAAGATCTGGAGAGGATCTTTCTTATTTTCCCATATGTTCAAGAATGTTGTATACATAGCTTGTATGTCATTGATGCTGTTTGCAGGGAGGGCTCTAAACCATGTTCTAACATCACCAGTTAGACTTTGAACAAATACCCTCATTCTAACATCATCAGCAATGCATCAACCTCATATATCTCAAAGTAGTCTGTCATCTTTTTGGTATGTTGTTGTGTAGTGTAAGTACTAGAGCCATCGAAAGGAGTGATTTTACTTTGATATTCTTGGGGCATAGCCCCTAGATTAGCAGGTAAATTGAGGGGGGTATAGCTATTTTCCATTGCAGTAGGTTGGGTTGAAACAATAGCTGGGTTTGGTCTTGGAGTGGTAGATGGGGTGGTTTGGGGTTGAGATGTCTGAGGTGATGTTGATGAACTTGGAGAGGTTGAAGTGATTACAGAAAGGCTTGGTGTTCCTACAAAGGTAAGTCCATATTGAATGGAATTCTGTAAATGTCTGTCAAGATGTGAAGTGACAATCTCAAGTTGTAAATCTTTGATGAATAATGGATCATGAACTGTTTGGGCTAACCCAGATTCAGAAAAAGTTACAAATAAAGAGGTCTCAAAAGACTCATCAAAGGGTTCATCCTCAAGGTAAATCCACTTCACTGGACAGGATCTTGATCTATATAAAGGCTGAGAACTAGCAGAACTCTCTTGGCTTTCTTGTCTCCTAAGAATCCTAGGGACCAAATTAGGGTTTTCAAAAATAGGTGGCGGATTTGGATCAGGGTTAGCTCTGGTGTAGTGAGTCATTTATGAAGCTAGGTTTCTAGGCGTGTTTTGGTTTTTTCTCTAAATGGGTTGGATAATAAAACTTCTTACAGTTTGTTTAAGAGGCTTAAGGTATGGGATTTGGAATTTCTTAAAGACTTATTTGATAAGAGGAACTGATCAGAATTTGAAACAAGATGTTCAATCCATAAGCTAGACCAGAGACAGACTGAAGCAGCATTCATTTACTTATGCAATTGCAAAGCAAGAGTAGTTCAAAGGCTACCTGGCTAACTTCAGGCTCCATCTGTAGCTTATAAAGTAAACAATAGTAATGAACAAATTATTTAGGTCCTCAGTGGAGTCGCCACTATGTTATCACTCATATTTTCCTTCAAGTTGTTGGAAGAGGAAAGGGGTCCGAGGTAATCACAAACCAACTTTTAGGTACAGAATCTAGCCAATATGTACCGAGAGAGGGCTCTCTCTTTACGATTTAACTTGGTTTTGAAAGATATTAGGTTAGTTATGAAGTTTAGGAGTTTTGTTTGAGTTTGGGTGGTGAGATTCAATAGCAGAGGGGTAAAAATGAGTAGTTTATGCCATTGGGCTAATGGAGTCAAAGAAAATGGCTTAACTGGACTTGGTTTCTTAACAAAAGATGGTTTCACAGGACAAGATGGTAAAACAGGGAACAAATCAAGACTTGGGATAAATGGAATGAGTTTGAAATGGGTGAAGGGCAGTTAAGAATCCTTCAACATATTTAAAGAGGGAACTTGAATGATTACTACTAAAGAGCATTTAAGAATTCTTTAATAAATAATCAAAATGAAAGAACTAGAAAACAAGACCAATTAATATTTCACTGTTTATACTAATTCAGAAGAAGACATGGAGAATTATAACGATTGAAAACAGAGTGCAATCAAGCATATTCTGAATTATTATTTTTTGTTTAACATTCAGATGTGAAACATAGATGATATAATAAACAAGGAAAACTTTAAAACATAAGGTATAGAGGACTTATTGATTTGGTGTTTGCTTCAAGAAATCTATGAAAAGTCCTTTGCTTCAATTCTTTATCCAGCAAGCCATACAAAATTTGGTCCAATCAGCACTTTATTCCAAAATAGTCAATATTACAACAATGTCTAAGAATCCACCCTCAATACTCCAATTGAGGGGGTATTAATACAAAAAAATTTACAAAAAATATCTCATAATAGAGTGAGATATAAACTAGGGTGACTAATCATATCCTTCAAGAAAATAGGGCTAGAAGACCTTGTAGATGACAGATAAGGCAACCGAATGGTTTGCTGTCGCTATTTCTGAGAATGTGCTGGAGTTAGGCCCTATAATTTGGCCTCTTTCCGTCCCTGGTGTAATTATGTGCTGGTTGCTCTGTTTTGACCATTCCTACTGATACACTTTACCCAAATCTGATACTCTTTATCTGCTGATCTCTTTTCATCCTCTTTTTCTTCATTGACTGTAGTAAAAATCAAAATTTACCTTTTAGTAAGGATAAATTTACAAAATTTCCAACATGTCTTCCCACCATTTTTGTTCTGGCAACCTGTGTTTCTGAAGCTTTCTGAGGGTTTCATCTATTTTTGTATACCTGAAAAATGTGGGCTGGATTGGGAACAAGTGTTTTATCTCATGCTCAACATAGAATAAGTTCTCTAAGCTGTCATAGAGAACTCGGCCTGTGGGGACTGCTTTTATGCCTGATGCACTTGTTGATGAACTAGCTTGATTGCCAGCATACTTATTCAATTTGTCTACATAATATATATGCCTCATTAATCTGTCATTAATCACCAAAGGACTTGGTAGCCCTTTATTCTGTAAAATAGTGAACTTCTCCATAAAAGAATTAATTTCCACCTGCATATCTTGACATCTTCTTTCTAAATTCTGCATCAAAGTTTTCTTGGTTAGCACCCTTTTGATTTCCAAAATAGTGTCTATCCTGTCTGAGATGCCAAGTTCTTGTAGTTGTTCCTTATTTCTGTTATTCAAAAAATGTATGAGTCAGTTGGCTTGATTAGGCATTTGTCCTAATAGAGCTTTTGTCCTTTGAATTTCTCCCTGTGCTGCTTTCACTAGATCAATCTGTTCATAGATCACTTGGATGGATGGCCAAACATCATTTATGGATTGAGTGATGTTGGTCCAAAGAATTCTTTTGATTTCTGTTAGAGGCTTGTCAAATGTAAGATCCTTCTCCAATGATTTTATTTTGTTTTCTAACATTTTAATCTCTCTTATTTTTTCTGCAACATTTACCTTTGAGAGATCATAGCTTCCTTCCATTTTGGCATATTTCTCCTTTAGCTTATTTAGTTCTAAAACTTGTAGTTTCAAGTCTTCGATTGCCTTTATTATCTCTTCTGTGCTCAAATTAGTACTGCTGCCCTGTGCTATTCTTGCTGTTGCTGTTCCTGTGGCTGCCTCTGCTGTGACTGCTGGGATATTTGGTGCCAATGCTGCTCCAAGAATTGATGGGACTACTGTTGATACTACTGCGATTATATTGGGAGGCTGGGAAGTCGACTCTCCTTGCTTGTCCTTCAATGCCTTTTCAAGTGCTTGTGCAGTATCATTTAGTCTTTCATTAAGCTTTAAGAGCAAATCCATCATTTCTTCTTCAGATTTTTTATTTATAACCTCATCAGTCAGTGGGTGCCTTGAAGGTGGCAGTTTCAGTTGCTTCCTTAGGGCAGCAATATCTTCATCTTTCTTTTTGATTAGTGCTTCTACCCCTTTCACATCTTTGGGATCATGTCCCAATCCAATAATTATTTCTTCCAGAGACTTTATTCTGATATCGTTGGCTTGAGAGGAGGCCTTTTCCAAGTGTAGTTGAGTAGTAGTATTGTCCAAAGAATTTTGTAACCTGTGGGCCATCATTGCCTTCCCAGTTAAGGTTGAGTAAATCATTTCTCCCGTTTGCTTATGCAACTCATTTTGATCCAAAGGATGAATATCCTTTGCTATGACTTCAAGGTTTGTTCTGATATAATCTGTTGCTGATGTAGGCTGTTGCACCTTGAGCTTGAAATAGCTCATTATCATCTTGCCTTCTTTGATGTCATAGGTTGAAATCAATCTCTATTGATTTGTAGGAGCCATCTTCAAATATTTGTTATAAACCTGCATCCTCAATGGATCATTCCTGGCTTTTATTTCTGTGAATGTTTTCTTGATGTCTGAGGCATCAGTCCCTGGTGGCTTGGAAGAAGATATCTCTACGCTTTTCTACCTTTCTAGCTCCTGCCTCTGAGAGCTAGTGGATGTTTCTCCTGTTGGGAAAGTTTGCTAGCTTTCCACTCTTTCTTCCCTCTGACTATCTATATTTTCTTCTACAAATTCCTCCTCTAAAAGGGGATTTAATCTCTGTCTCTTTGTTCCAGGCCACCTTGATGGTTCACTGGTAGGGGTAGTTTTTTCCCTGTCTCTCTTTTTGTTTCTTTCCTCATTTACAGGAGTTTGCAGAATTGGAGGATCTTCTATGTTGACCTGAGTGGGAGGAGTCTGTATTTGGGCCTGTTCTCTGGAAGTTTCAGGCTGCTTGGACATTGTAGGCTGTTCAGTGTGTTGAAAGCTAGTCTCTAATTTCTTGCCCTTTCATGACCCTGTAGCTGGTATACTTGTTTCCTGTGAAGGTTGCTGAGAGGTTCTAGCACTGGAGGCACCAACTCATGACCTTTGAGATAACTTAAATGATACATGCCCAAAAGAATCCAAGTCAAGTATTTTCTCAATATCTCTTATAACTTTCTCAAAATTGACCTATTCACTATCATGCTCTACTAGGGTACCTTCCCTCCAGTCATCCATATTTGCATACTTTTCAATTTCTAGAATTCTATGGTGAATATAAGGGGACAACCTGTTCTTCATTCTCCTATCACATATAAAACTACTAGGATCATATGGTTTCCACTCAAAACTCTTTTGTAACTTAAGTTGCTCTTCTAGAATTTTTTCTGCTTCTTTCCATGCTTCCCTAGTGTTGCGGACAAAAGGGCCTAGCTGGTTCTTTATTCTAAGCTGAGCTTTCTTCTTGGAATTACAAAAGTGGATTAGGTCTGCATTTATCATTTATCTGAAATATTCCAATGCAAAGAGTCTCATTGGAACATATTTTGGTAGCTTGAATGGGCAGAGTTCACATCCATAGATTCTGATTTCTGTATGATTCTCATATAGGTACCAGTCACCTATTTTGTACTGCTTGGAGAGCTGGAGGATTTTCTTCATGTCACCATTGATCCTAGGAGGGGAAACTCCTATCAATAGAGTGGTTGCTAGATGTACAAATAGGTCAATGAATTCACCATAAGTGTAAGGGGTCTCAAGGGATCTATGGAAAATGGGGCTCCAAAAAATGACAGACCTTGGATTGCCTCTAGTATCAAGTTTCTTGACAGGGAAAGGGAAGCTATCTGACTGATAATACAACAGAAGATGATAGATGAAAGTAGTCTATTTGAAGACTCCTCCATTGTCTAGTTTTAGGAATTGGTCATGAATTTTGTTGGCAATGTAAGAGGCATAATCATATTTAACAGTAGGGGTTGTCTAGGAGTAAAAATAGACAATAACACCAAGGTTATTTATCAACATACTCTCCGGAGTTAAATCCCATGATTGAGGCTATCATATCAATAATAATTCTTCCTATATTTGTAAAGAGAACCTATAGATAAGGAGGTGGGCCTTTAGGCTGATGTTCAGGGTCCATGAACATCTAACAGATGCGAGTAAGTTCTGCTCGAGACAATTGGGGAGCTATTTCAAGTAAGTATCCCATAGAAAGGGGAGTGAGAGCATGACTGAAATGGAATTGCAACATTTCATTAATGGACTGAACAGTTATGGGAAGAAGGACTTCTTGGCTTAGGGACAGGAATGCTCTTTGAGTAGGGTCGTAATTAGCACAGCAGTGATGAATGATATATGGGAAAACATGGATTGCGGGGAGGAAGTACATGGGAAGGTTGGATTCCCATAGTCCTAAGATGTCAGAGCCATTAAGATAGCTATCTCTGGCTTGGCAAAATATCTTAAGGTGGTTTTCATTACCTGATAAGTCTTTTATCTGAAAATCTTTATCGGCCAGGGGCAGATAATCTAAATCTTTGTGAGGGGCATTTATGGGTGTGACATTCAGAGCTATAGGGGTCTCAATTTCTGGTTTTTGTGGACTCAAGAATGGAATTTGGGTTTTCTGTGAGAAAATAGGTCAGACAATAGTTTTGGAAACTTTTATGGTGAACAATGACTTGAATGTACAACGAAATTGGTCCTTTGTGTGGAATATTCAGTATAAAACCAAAACTTGCAGGGTTTCAGTGAAAATGGGTAAATACCTGTATTGGGGAAGTGAAGAATGCAATGGCGGGATGGATGATAGGTTCTGGACAGCGTCACTATGAATTTTTTGACCAGGTGGTAGTTGAAAAGCTTTGGCAATTGACGGGGATGTCGCTTTGCATGGGAAAATAGTCGCATCATATAATAGTGAAAAATGACATTACATTAGTTTTATTTGTAAAATATAGGTTGGCGGGGGTTTTATGTATTATCAAGTAGGTGACATAAGCAGCGAAAAGACATTTTGTCGTTTTATGGAGGGGCGGTAAGCAGTATGTCCTTGCACCGCTTTTGGAGTTAAGTGGTTTTGGGCAGAGGGCGAGCGAACACATCGAATGCACAATGCGTGGTGGAGGTACGGGCGAAAAACCACCTGGTGATTATGCGTTAAAGCGTGGTCACCAGGGGGGCATGATATTGGCGTCAACCATCGGATGATGGGGAAGTGATCGTGTGGTGGACGAGAAGTGAGGTACAATGGGAGTTTACTTGCGGCGGGCCCGATTTAATAAACATATTTTAATTGTATCAGGGTCAATGCGAGGAGTGATTAGGTTGTTAATGAATTTCAAATAAACTCATTAATCCCTTTTAACTGTTGATTATGGTTGCATTAAACCGAGGGGCGGAATATATAAAATTTCGGGGATTTATATATAATCAAATAATACGGGAAAGGGTAAAATAAGGCGGGATTTATATATTATGTGTTAAAGGTTAATATGACATCAAAATGAGAATAAGCGCTAAGTGAAACATTTAAAGAGTATATTTAACTTAGGCTTTAAAGTGGAAAAAGGGGTTTTTTAGGTGATATTATGTATTTTCCTAAGTAAATTAGGATTTTTACTTAGGAAATGTGGTTTATGAAATCAAATGAATGGTTTATGGATAATTTTAAGTACTTAGGTTTTTTAAATCATTGGGCCGAGGGTTCCATCCCTCCAAAAGTCAGAGAAATGCTCTGAGCCCGTTTAACTTTCAAAGACCTTAATACTTCACGGGGAATTAGTAAAATTTTTAGGGAAAAATGTGAAGGGAAGTTAATTATTTGACCTCGTTTTGCTTTAATTGCATCAAGTGAAATGTCTGCATTTCACTTGTGATAAAAGTGAAAAATAACACATTTCAGAGACATTATCCATCACAAGTAATTTTGCAACACCATCTACCTACCCTAACTACTTTACCCTAACATTTTTTCTTCTTTATTAGGGTGCACTTGAACTGGCAAACCATTATCACACTTTTTCTTTTACATATGGAAGTCTATCTAAATCTAACCTTATTACATTCAAGGGCTCATATTACACTGTTGAGCTCCTTTTATTCACTCTAGCTATCTACTTATCTTCCAAGATTAAACAATTTGGTCAGATTTTATTCTCTATCTCTACAGCATGAAATTGAAAAATGAATGAGTCAAGTTTAAACAGCTTGACTCTTCATCAATTGTGGCATAAGTTTAACAAGCCTCACACAATTGATTGTTACAGAAAATGAAATAGTAGTGGTATTTAGACTTGCACACTTTCCTTAGTCTTTCTTTTGGTGGGGTTCATTTTTCTTCACTTTTTTGACCATTTTATTTCTTTTCACCCTTTAATTTTTCTTTTAGGCTATACCCTCTTTACATTTTTTAATTTTAATTTTTATTTTTTGACAATATGGAAAACCTTTGCAACAAGGAAAGGTATGAACATATTCATAGCTCATCAAGTCAATCATGAAATATGACACCTATTGGTATAGGAGCATAACACCCCTGGGGGGGGGCTTTTTGTAACAACCCTAATGAAAATTCCATGTAAATAAAGTTAATAAACGAAAAATAAAAACCGCATTTATGGGACACTTATTCCAAGATGAATGTTGGGAAAAATGTCCTAGTGTGAGTGTTCATTTGGTTTATTATGGCTAAGGAAATTGGCAAATGCAATGGAAAAGGATTTGGAAAGGCACGAGGCATTAATTGGAATTTTATTTATGAAAATAATGGAAATTAGGAGAAAAGGAAGGTAAAAGGTCATAGGTTTCATGTGAGGAAGAAAATGAAGAAAATAATGGAAAAATGAAGAAAATAGAGGCCTCATTAATAAAAAGGCTTCTGATGATCAGTTCGTATCTTTTATCAATTTAGTTTTGGAGCCCTCCATTTATTCTCTCTCTCACACTCTTGGACACTTCGAGTTTTCTTGGATCACTTCAGCATTGGTTCAAGAAAATTAAAGAAGGTAAAGGAAGGTAATGATCAAGCCTGGGAAGAGTAGGATCAAATAGCTACAGTGAGATTATTTGCAGGTATAGATTTGCATGAGTGATTTCCTTGCTAGTTTTGGCATGCATGGTTATACATGTGTGTTATCGATTCCCTTGCTATCATGGGCATGGGTTTTTCCAGTTGTGACAATGTTTTCTAGACTTTCCTTTCCATTTCTAGATAGCAATGGTGTGATGGGGTTGTCATTTTTCGGTTGAGCTGGATTTTTGGATGGATTCAAAACTGACTGAAGTGGTCTCCAAAAGAAAGAAAACATGGCCTTGTGATCCCTAAATCATACTGTGGATTGCAGTAAAGCCTTAGCCTAGTAACCCTTGAACCAGACTATGGGTTGTGGTAAATCCAAATTTTATGTTACCTCGGTGGGCCTAGGAATCCTCGAGGGGTGAATGGTGAGATATATGGTAAAGCCTAGAGGTGGGTGCCGTTGACTAGGCCTAGGAACCCTTAGTCAGGGACTGGAAGGATATACAGTAAAGAATTGAGGGTGGAGTCTTGGTTAGGCCTAGGGATCCTCGATCATTGTATGGAGGGATGTGCGTAAATCCTAGAGAATAAAAGACAAGAAAATTCCTCATAGTGTAGGTGGAGAAATCTAGTGGCATCCATGCTTGTTTAGGGCCTAGTGATTTTTTTTGGATTGTGGTAAAGCCTGGTTATATTGATGAGGGTGAGGTGGTGTGGCCTCAGGAAGCCCTGGTTGATTTTGGTTATGAGTCCCACTTTCATGCTTGGAATATGGCACATGGGTGATTGACTGAAATAAAGTTTTGGTTTAGCTAATCTATGGTTAGGTGGTTTGTGGAAGTCCAATGCCTAGTTGGATTTTGCACTCATTAATAAGAATCCCTTTCTCCTTGGTATTTCATGTGTAAATGTACTAGTTTGTATGTGTATTTTATGGATGTTGTATCCTTATTATTTCTATTGTTTATATGTTGGTTATGAGTATGTTTTATGACAATGATAATGTATGGCTCTCGTCATGTTTCTATTTATAAATGAATGAACAATGAATATACGACCTAATGGATGATAATGCAGCTAATATGATATGGAATCAATGCTCCTTAGTGATTCTCAAATAAGTATAAGACCCCTATGCTCAGGTATGTTGTTATGATATCTAGAATGCATATTTGTGATATGTTTGATGAAATTCCTGTCATGGTTAGTAGGGGTCCAGTCAAGTTCTTATTCAAGTATTTGTATTAGTATCATTATTTGGATTTTACGTTTCATTTTTGGAAGTTTCATGAAGTTATGGGAAGTGGCCTGAGTCCTGGCCCTAAAAAAGTGGCACAAAATCTGAGGTCACTGGCTCAGAACTAGTTGAAAAAGTCCCTAGTCATTGGCATTCCCTTGCTATGGGAGAAACAGGAGGGTCCTAGTCGCATGTATTCCCATTTCATGGGAGTGACTAAGGCCTTAGGTAAGTAAAATGTTAAGTTTCCTTAGAGGTTCATCACTTGGAAAGGTTGGTTGGATCCTAGAGGTTTTGTAGCCTATGTGGAAGGTCAGTTTGGTTTTGTTTTGTCGGTTTCACTTCCTTAAATGTACATGAGGAGTTGAATGAGATCATAGTATCCTCGCGTCACATGTTTACCCTAGCAGATTGGTTAACTTAGGTAAATGTGGGAGGAGGGTGTTGCACAAACTTGCTTTTATTATCAGAGGAAGCATTCTTGGAATTTTTTGCATCTCTAGAGTTTTTTATGCATTCCCAGCAGGATTGCCCGATGCTGATATCCTTCTTAACAATTTCTCTTTAAATTTCTATCTCATCACCTCTTGATCATAAATGTTCCCTTTACTCCTTAAACTATATTGACCATTTTGCTTCATAGGAGGGGCCTCAGTTTTGGTGGTTCCTCAACATTCTTCTAGTCAACATTATAGATATAGTTAAATGCATTCACTGCATGTACAATGCCTCTCCTTTCTTCAGCCACTGTTGGTTCATTTGTTTCTTCTATCTACTCTTCCTACTCATCTACTAATAGGGAATCTGCAATGTGTGTAACCAAAGCATTCATGTTGTGGTTCCACTGTGAGCATGTCCTCTTTGAGTGATATTCTTGGTGTGAAGAACAACTAGTGGAGTCCACATTGTTAAATACCTTACCAATCCGGAGGTCACAGGGTCAATTATCCTCAATGCCCTTGGGGTTAGGCCTTGCTAGTCTGATAGGATTTAAAAGATTCCCTTCGGGGTTGATCTGCTCATACTTCCCTATGTAATTTTTTTTTAATATTAATATGATTAATATTATTATTTCTAAAATAATTATCCATGTCGATACTTTCTATGTTCATCACAAAATTTGAGCTTTGGGAAGGCTTGATGAGTTGATTATTTTTGCTATTATTATTCCTTTGAAACAAGGACTTGGGAGGGTTGCTGCTAGTAGAAGTCTTGCTTGACCTCTTCCTTAGATCTGAAATTTTGTTGGTAAGCATTTTCACCATCCTCGTCAAGCTTTAATATCTGATGATCCCTTTTCTTTAGCCTTACTCGAAGAAGGATGATAATTCCTACTATTTTCTTTGGAGTCCTTTGATTCAACATCATCAGTGATGACTCAAATAGCATGCAAGTTCTTCTCTATGATGATCATGTTGAGCTAATTTATTTACCGAAATTAGCACAAATATTTCTTATCAATCTAGGTTGGTAATAATTTGAGGCAAGTTCACTATGTGTGAATATCAGATGCAATCAAACCTTGAAAGATAAGTTATTCAAAAACTAAAGAAATACATATTACAACTCCAATTCAATTGGTTTGAAAAGAGGAAAAATACTGAAATGATTCTTAACTCAAGAAGTCTACTTCTACCTCAATTACTACTTAATGAATCAGAGATTGAAACTAAGAACATAAGATGGATAAATTATCAATGAAAGAAGACTCCTAACTTAAGAGACACATAATATGTTTCATCATAATTCATTCACCTTAATGCCAAAATTACATAAGGAAACTACTTGCATAAAATCAAAGGAAACTAGTTACAATTCGCCAAATTAATAGAAGGAGTGCTCAACTTGAACACTTTGTTTTTCCAGCTTACTAAAATGATGAATAAGCTAAGATCTAATGAAATCAATCACCATTTATTAACCATAAATCAATCTGAAATAAAGCATGAAAACTAGTTCTACAATAACCAGCCTACAAGAAATAAAACTAGTTAACAAGGAAGTGTACTTAGCTTGGAATGGGGGCCCTCCACCCTTTCTTTGCACACTTGAAGAGTGATATCAGAAGCTCAAATTCAGTCACACATCCATATCATTGAACAGCAAATTAATAATAGAACACGTCTTCAAATTAACTCTCCAATCCAAAAGTGTCTCAGCATAAAAGTATAATAAGTCAATACATAAGCCATCAAAGTCTTGGCTTTTAAATAGAAGTCTCATGAAACAACCTGATCTATATTCACTCAAACAAACCCATATACTCTTATCCATCTATCTAAGTTGAATTCATCACTCCCATCCCAAGAGATATGGTCAATCCCATAGAATCTCAAAACTACCCTATTTCTATGGGATTTTTGAATGACTAGTCATGATTGACTAGCACTAAATGGGCCTAATAAAGCTTGTTCTATTCAAAATAAGCATAGATGGCTTAGTCCTAGTTCCCAAGATGTCCATCCATGCATTCAATTCGTGCCCAAGTGTCCTGCAACCATATCAACCATAGATCTATTACGGGAATTTCTGAATCTGCCAATTTTTGCACTTAAAACCAAATTTTCATAAAAACTTTAGAATTTGAAAAATTAAAATTAAATACCTGAATGGATATAAAATACATCAAAATGGGATGGATAAAGGGAAAAATGGATGGTAAATAAATGGATTAGTAAGTTTCTTAGAGCAAAAACAAGACCAAAACTGAGGCCCAACATCTCCCCCTTGCTTATCATCAAGCATGTCCCCATGCTTGCTTACTCCTCTTTGATCTTCTTCTCTCTGTAGTAGATGTTGTTCCTGTAGATGCTTCCTATTGTGCTGCCCTGACCAAACAATCCAAACCTGAGTCATGTCCTTCCCTGAACAAAGCTGCTTTTACCTTCTTCTTTTCATACTTTGCCTGCCACATATTCTTTTCCTTTAACCATTTAAATGCCTGTTTAGAAAGTAGATCATTTTTCCATTTTAATCTCCCTAGCTCTTCATTTAAATTTTCATTTTCCTTGACCAACCTAGTATTATCCTTCTTACTTGCCTTATTTTCCTCTTTTAATTGTTTTCCCATGGTTTTACTAATTTCTAGTTGGTCAGTTAAGTCCCTGATTCTGTTAGGCCCCTATACTACTAGTGTAACCCCTTATTGTTATTAGTACAACCCAATTATTATATTGATGTACCCATGTAGTTCCCATATTGTTACTAATGTGCCCCATAGAAGCCCACTATTGTTATTATTGTGCCCTTACATTATTATTGTTATGTCGGCTCTGATTATGTTATGACCCCTTAGACTCCTATATATAGAAAGGAGGTATTTTCATTTGTATCATCCAAGAATTATTCATTTATGTAATGTAAAGGAGGTTGCCCCCTCGAAGAGGCTGAATTCTAAGGCAATGATCTATCTTTTCTATCTTTTCTTGAGCTGGTTTCATAACATTTGGTATCAGAGCTTTGGATTCTAGGGTTTCGCTGCTCCAAACAAGTCATCGTGGAATTTTCGCTATAACTTTTTTTCTGTGACGTTTCAAAAGTCACAAAAAAAATCCATTTGAGAAGAAATGACGCTGAACCTTGGGTCTAAATTTCAGAGATTTGTGCGTGATATTTGCGGAGATATGATCTGAGGAAGTTGGTCTTTTTGCAGACTCCTGAATTACATTCAAAACAGGTGACCTGGGGAAAATCGTGATAACTTTCTCTCTAGGGATTGGATTGAAATTTCGTATGAAGGTACAGAAAGAGGACGGACTGCAGTTTCTTGTATGCATTTTTCAGATCCATAGGTCGAAACATTGACACGTTGCACTTAATACAAGTTCGCTCTTCTGGAAAGGTCTATAATCAGGTCATCTTGGGAGATTGTGCATAACTCTTTTTTGGGGAATCCAATTTGGATCAAACTGGTGGCATTGGAAATAGGACACAGAGGGCTACTATAGGTAGCAATTTCAGAACTTGAATTTCTGCAAGTACAGAGTTACAGTCGTTTCAAGTTCGAGGTCCTAAAATCAAGAAAAAGCAAGATGAGGAAGTTTGATGGCAAGGATCCGGTAAATTGGATACTTCAGATGGAGAAATATTTTGATCTACATGGTGTACCACTATTACAAAAGGTATGTATTGCATCTTTATATTTAGAACTGGATCAATTTTTATGGTATAAAGCGCTTTGTTCTCGTAAAAAACTTGTTACGTGGTCAATTCTCACGGAGGAAATGATAGCACATTATGAGGATACAAAGAGCAACACCACAACAATTGGAAAGAGTAAAAGGGCTTTGTGACATATTTGAAAGTAAAATTATGGCAACAAGGAAGTCTACCCCTCACAACTATAAAGATGGACGTGTTGTTCCTCCTAGCCTTCCACAACCTACAAGGGTTACACCACAACAATTGGAAGAAAAAAGAGAAAAAGGGCTTTGTTACGATTGTGATAGCAAATGCACTAAAGGTCATAAGTGTGCTGAGAAGAAATTATTTTACATAGAGTATGAAGAGGAGGAAGAAAAATATCAAGACACATAAAAAGAAGAGGATACATGCCAGGACCCGACCCTAGAAAAAGAAGAAATGAATCAGAACATATCTTGTAAACTATTGGCAAGAATGACCACTCCTCAAACTCTCAAGATAGAAGGAAATATCAAGAAGAAAAAGGTGCAAAAAGTGAAAGATCACATCAAGAAAGAAGAAATGAATCCAACCATATCTTGTAATTCACTGGTCGGAATTACCACTCCTCAAACTAGCGAGACAAAAGGACATATCAAGAAGAAAAATGTTCAAGAAGTGAAAGATCACATCGAGCGTCAAGAAATGAATCCGACCATATCTTGTAAAGGATTGGAAGAAATTACCACTCCTCAAAATCTAAAGATAGAAGGACATATCAAGAAGAAAAAGGTTCAAGCAGTGAAAGATCACATCGAGCATCAACAACAAGTTCTCCAACTTTTAAAGGATAGCACCACTTCGGTGCAAAATCAAATGAAACAACAGTTAGATCAACATCATAGTGAAAAATGTTTTGAGGTAGGCGATTGGGTATTTTTACTGCTACATCTAAAGCAAGCTATTTATGAGAAGGAAACATTGGCAATACTACATGCACTTAAAAAATGGCGACCTTACTGAATGGGAAGACTCTTCAAGGATGAGGATGTGGAAGCATTGTTTTGTGCTATTTCTATTATCCAACCAGATTGGATAAACGAAGCAAGGGATGAATGGAAGAAGGAAAAAGAAGTATGACCACTTATTCAAAACTTGCAAAAGATCCCAATTCAAACAATATTGCCAGATATTGAAAAGGAAGGAAAAATAATATTGGAACCTGGAGCAGTCACAGAAACAAGAACCCGATAGCTACGGAATCGATCAATTTCAGAGTATCTCATCAAGTGGAAGAACTTACCCGCTGAAGATTCCACATGGGAGGACAAGAATTTTATACAGAAGCATCAAGAACTACTCAAGCGTTGAGGACAACGCTTTTTGAAGGAGAGGGGCATGTTAGGACCCTATACTACTAATGTAACCCCTTATTGTTATTAGTACAACCCACTTATTATATTGATGTACCCATGTAGTGCCAATATTGTTACTAATGTGCCCCATAGAAGCCCACTATTGTTATTATTGTTCCCTTACATTATTATTGTTATGTCGGCTTTGATTATGTTATGACCCCTTAGACTCCTATATATAGAAAGGAGGTATTTTCATTTGTATCATCCAAGAATTGTTCATTTATGTAATGTAAAGGAGGTTGCCCCCTCGAAGAGGCTGAATTCTAAGGCGTTGATCTATCTTTTCTATCTTTTCTTGAGCTGGTTTCATAACAGATTCTTCCCAAATTGATTTCCTTTTCAAAATCCTGTGTAGTTTTGATTAATGGTGCTGCTACTGCATCATCATATGAAGAATCCCTCTCAAATACTTCATGCGCAATGTCATTTTCTACCTGTTTTCTTGGGAAATATGTGTCTACTTCCTTTTCTATGTCAATGGGACTTTTATTCCTAAATCTTCTAGGAATAGACATAACATATACTTCATTTTCCTGCATGGCCATGTTACTTTGTTGTTTAGCTCTAGTTCTGGGATACAAGGGTGAACTCATCAATCCTCTATTTTCCTGCTCTACTTTATCCTACACTTCATTAACCTGTTCATTAAACTAGTTTTTAGTCATGAACTCCCTCCAAAATATGCCTTGCGGCCTTACCTGATACTCAACCATGATTTTTATCAATCCCTGGTGGTAAATCTGTCCTGCTTTGGGCCTGTGTTCATGTCTCACTGTTTCAATCATTCTCAAGAGGATCCTAAATAGGAAATATGGCAAGTTAATCCTATCTTCTCCCTTAATATGCTGTAAAAGTCGGACATGATATAGGTGGGCAACACTATATCCTCTATCACAAGTCAAAAACTTCTGGATGACTAGAGCCAGCTCACCCCATGGTTCATTGAACCATTCCCTTGGTATCCCCTTGGTTCTATTAAAAGTCCCTTTCCGGTTATTTTTAAGGAAGAAAGTCTATGCTTTCTCCTTGAAGTGCAGGCCTTTGTGATATTTTTCACCTATCATTGGAAGATCTAGAGCTTGGGAAAGGTATTCCTGAGTCACAGGAATAATAACATCTCCTACCCATGTTTGGTCCTAACTGTAGTTGTTTATGAAGTCCCTGGTTATCTCCTCACTATGGCCATCAAAATTTTGCAAAAAGCCTATCAATCTTGCCTGGTAAAGCTTTTCTATGGTTTCCTTTTTCCAGCTCTCTATTTGAAATTTGGGCTCTATTCTGGCTGACATTGTTTCTGAAAACCAGTGGATATATGCTTCTGCTGTCATTAATTTCATCTTAACAATAATAATTTACAACTACTGTTCTGTCAAAAATTAAATTCCGAAATCAAAGAAGCTTACCTTCTCTTTCGCAACAATTTTAATTCAATTTCCTCGGCCTCTGTTTACTCTTTCTCTGCAGCAACACAGTTTTAAATCCCCTGTCCAAACAATCAAACACCTGTATATCTCTGTCAACATGCTAAACTCTGTCTGGAAAACAAGATACATATGAAAACAACATATTCATGATGGGCCTTTGGTTTTCTTAATGTATTTTTTTTTAGGCATCATTCTTATACTGCTCCATATATGCCTAACACCCTGCACTGTGTATATAAAGTCACTAAAAACAAGCAGCGCATTTCCTCAAATGGCTTGGCCTTTATATCTATGAAAACTGGAAAATCAGCGCTCAGCCTTATATATAAAAACTTGAAAATCAAACAACACATTTAAATGGGATGAGATTTAAATGGATCAGCCTTTTAGCAGTCTTTATTAGACCTTGCATACCAATCCCCTGTATCAACCAAAACAAAACTCACAGTCTTCGTGTTTTTTCACATTACAGGTTGCTTCCATTCAAAAACATGCAATATATCGGCCATACAAGCAATAAAATCAACCAAACAATGCAAAACAAAATCGGCTATACAAACACATCCAAAAATCGCATTCTCGGCACTAGCAAATATGACTCTGCCTCCTCTGTTTTATAAACTTTGTTTCAACTTGCAAAAACACACATGCGAGCCTATGATAATGACGTGTTGTGCATGCAACAAGATATGGTTAGATTGTTGCGCTGTTTCCATAGTGTTTATGCCGTGATACATGCAACTACATCTATGAATCTTATCACCTAGCCGCGTATTTATTAAACTGTTGTCATCTGACCCTTAGAGTTATTAATTTTGGAGTTTTTTAGCGTTTTTACCTGGCTATTGACAAGCGCTGAGGAGTGTTAAATGGCGCTCTGAATCCCTATAGCTGCATTTGGCTGACTGGTGGCAAGAGCAGGTGCATTGGTCATTAAATAACAGGCAGTGTTTCAACACAACTCATTGTTTGCGAGCTAAGTAAATCACACCATTACCTGAGTTATCCCGAGATTTCAGTGATCAATTTGCGTTACATTCGGGATGTTTACCTTCTTATACCTCCACATATCTGCTTCAGTTTCCCCTTTGCTTGCAACTATGCAGCTCTCAACACACAACGTTCTGAGCTATTCGGCGATGATGAAGTTGTTTTAACAGGTGCAGGAGACCGTCGGTTAGTTCATGACCGTTTACATTTTTCTGTCGTGTGCTTGGCTGAGCTGAGCCATAGGCTTTCTTATTGGCTATCATGGGCACGTTGTCATGCTGTGCAAGTCATGGTAGTCATGTTGACCAATTGCTTGACTATGTCATTAGGATGGCCTGTCTATTCTCATGATTTAAATTTGAGCCTACCATCCATGCAGGTCGTGGCTGTCCTTCTATGCAGCTTATGGTACCATGCAAACATTTGACGGTTTACATGTTCCTCCATACCACGTTGCTCAAACCACATACGCGCTTGAAGGCCTGTCGTAATTCATGCATTGGGTTGGTGCTTGGGTGGACTGTCGTTGCACTCATAATCTCCTCTGTACTCACTGTATATGCAATAATGTTTGATCATGCAATAACCCTTTGCCACGTATAAACTTGACTTTGTGTTGCATGCGGTCGTATCTCCTTATTCCATATGCATATTGCCTTGTGCCTTCATTACATATTGCATATATATCCCAAGTTTGATTGAATTTGTCCATATTGCGCATTATGCAAATGTCTTCTCATATTGCATATTATTCAAATATATTTCCATATTGCGCATTAATTCCAAAGTTATATGCACACCCCTATATTGTGATTATGTACACGTATAATTTTAAAATGACCACCTTGGGTCATATTTAAATTTATCACCATTTCTAATCATTGAATTGTATGTGCAGGTTGAAAAATGTTGTCCTTGTTTGGCCCCATTATGCTTCTAAAGAAAAATATTTAGGGATTAATGAACATGAAATGAGATAGGATGTTTATGGCCATGGAATGGGATAGGATGTGTAAGGGTTATAGGGTATGTATAAGGAATATAGGGTATAATATTTACAAGAATAGGGATGATAATAGAAATCTTCAGGTACTAATTTCAACTTAACCAAAACTAAAAATTCGTAAGAAAAATTTGAATTTTCAAGCACAAAATGACTATACATATACTCCCCTAGATGATGTCTGTACAAGTGGGATGAAATCAGTTGATCAAATGTTGTAGATAGATTGAAAAGTAGAATTTATTGCTGCTCCTTGTTCTGCATGCTCTGGTTCTTGAATTGCTGACTATTGTTCAGGTCCCTCTGCAATGACTTCATGATTCAGGTCCCGATTGTTATGCACATGCTTATGAAATATGTATATGTTGCTACTGATATTTTCAGGTCCCTCTGATATGTTTGTTTAGGTCCCAACTGTTAACAATACAAGTTCCATCTGTACTTCAGCTGCACAACAAAAGTTCTTGTGCAATCCTCCCCCTTGCTTGAGATTTGACTTGTCCACAAGTCAGATGTGTGTGGAGGATTTCCTGCAATGAATTTTTGTGAGAATAGTAGAACAAGAATAAGGAATTCATAGATTCCAAGTTGCCTTGGTTTTCCCCTATGAATTTGTGTTTGCTTGGTGCCAGTTTCCTGGTTTTCACTAGCAAACAATTTATTTATTTATTTATTTTTATTCTGCTACAGGACTGGAAGATGGCTGAGCCTGTTGTGCCATGATTTCCAGTTCTGGATCTTCTACCAGTTGTTTCATAAATGCTTCCTTGCTAATAGGCCTGTTATAAACTTTGAGCCTATGTCCGTTTACTAAAAATGATGTGGAGTCCTGGTCAATTGTCCTGATCTTGACTGCTCCATTGTCAAAGATTTCTTCGATTTCATATGGGCCTCGCCAGTGTGTTGTGAACTTGGCTTTGAAATCTTTGAATTTGGAGTCGAACAATAGTGCCCAGTCTCCCTTGTGAAATGTCTTGGTTTTGATAAATCTGTCGTGCCACTTCATTCTTTGCTGCTGCACCAATGTGGTATGTTCTATGGCCTGCTGACGATGCTCATCTAGTCGATTTAATTCCATAATCTGCTGCTATTGTGCTTCAGACAGGTCCAGTCCTAGTTCGGCTGCCAGTTTGTATGTGTGTATCTGAAACTCTATAGGTAGTAAGGCCTCTTTTCCGTATACCAACAGGTATGGGCTAAAGCCAGTTGTATTTTTCCATGTGATTCTATAGGCTTGTTATAGACATTTTTGTGCCTTGCAACTCCAAGCATGAAATGTCCATAAACCAAGGGCTCCTAAGTCCCTAAAAGTGTTGTTCTAACCCCTAAAGGAACAAGGTCAACAAATTACAGCTTCTCCCAAAAGTTCTCCACCAGAAACTGCTCAGAATAAGTCAAAACAGGATCATTTCAGTTGCTCCACTGGCTAGGTGCGTTGCATTGCACCTAAATACACTGGATAGGTGCGTAGAAACACACCTAAATGCACTATGAGGGTGCGTTGGGTGAGAAATGACAAATGGCAGTGTCATTCCGCGAGGTGGAGAGACAATGGAAGCTTCCAGAATCTTCTCCTATGACACTTGCCTCACTGAATTCGACCAAGGATGAGTAAGAGGCCTTCAGTCTCCAAGTGGAAGCAAGAACTGACAGAGAGAAGACACTAATCAAATCACAAGCTGACTCATCCTCCTTACACATATCTATATATGGATCCCTCATCCCAGAGATCCAGAGGCTGGAATTTTGCACATTGTAAGGAATTGTTGTTGGTTTTGAGACAAACATCAGAGTATTAGGTGATCTATGCTTTGTTGGAGGTGAAGAGGGGCTTCTTTGCTGGGAGGTTGATGCTGGGTCAGGAATCATCGGTTGTAACTTCTCCTGGATCTTTTCTTGTTTATCAATAAAAACTATTTGAGTTTTTCCTCCATGCTTTTGTATCATTGATGCTTGTTACATTTGTATGGTTAACTTAAATCTGATCCTAAGTTGTTTATGAATATAGATCCATGTCTTTGTATAGTTTTCTTCTTCTGTGATCTTACAGGTACTTGGTGAAGCTGGGCAAGTAAGGGAGTAGGTAGCTGGAAACTGTCAAAGAACAGAGAGATTGGATCAAAGGATTAGCGCAAGACACAGGTTGGTTCTTCCTATTCCTCTCTATCTATAGTTCATAATGGAAATACAAAAGTAGTTTTTCTCTGTTTGTTTCTAAGGCAACTGTCACACCTTAGTGGGATAGAGCAGTTCTAAATAGACACTTTTCCCGGTAACAAAATGGTGACTCCACTAGGGAGAATGTCTAATTAGTTTGTTTGTGTATCTCTTTGTTGTTTGTTTCATAAACTCATAAGTAGCATTCGAACTGCATTTGCCATAACAAATGCAAAGTAGACATCTGCTACTTCAATCCATTCACTAGATCTGTTTATGATTTGAACAGCTGATTCACAAACTATCTGATTTCCCTTGTGATAGCTCTTAGACCCTCCTTAGATCTACCCCTGATTGTGCATTACTGATTGCTTTCACTCGGCCAAAAAACAAAGACTGAACTGCAAACTGTGACCCAGAACCGGACAGATTCTCGTTTCTGGCCCAGCACAGGTACTGTTAAGAGATCCTGCATTTCAACACACTTCCCGAAAGGGAAACCTGCGTTGCAATGCAGTTTCTCTGTGTTACAGGTGCACTGATCAGACTAACCCTGTGCAGCTGAGGTTCTTGTGCTTCATTCTTTCCAGTTCTGTCTCTGAATTTTGCTGCCTGTGATCAATATATACCTGTTTAAAACCCCTTTTCCTTGCTGTTATTCCGCCTCCTTTGTACAAAAGAACTGTAGATGTTTTTGTGTGTTTGTTGAGTCGTTTACAGTTTTCCATTGCAAAAGTAGAATAGTCGTACTGTCATCCTTTGATTTAGATCTTTCGCAAGTGTCGATTTTGATCATAGGAGAAAGTTTGATTGCTGTTGATGGTCGATTATACTTTTACTATTGCCTTTGGTCTGAATTTGTGATTTTCTAGTGTCAAAAACGAGTATTCATTTCAAAATCGTAAAGTGTCGTAATCGTCTTTATCTTTTGATTTCGAAAAGAAACTTGTTTGTGTTTGTCGCTTGAAAGCAAATTCAGATTTGTACATCAACTTTCTTTTTAGCATCAATACTAAGAAAGTCGAAAACAAATACATGCATGTGCATTTGCATATAGACAGTCTGTTTGGCTTGATTTAGGAAAGTGCATTTACAGTGTGCTCTTTGCTCTTTGTGAAAAGATTGTGTCTTTCTTTTCCTCTAGTAGCTAGGATTTTCATTGCACAAAAGAGATAAAAGTTTGTTTATCATCTTTAGATTGCATTTTAGGAATTACATCTACATCTCGTGGTGAACCCAAAAGGCAAACTTCATAAGCAAGATCAACTTAAAATAAATTCAATGAATCTAACAACGCTTTGGAACTTAACGCACAACATTTAGAGGTCTAGGCTAGAGACGTATTCCGATGTCGTAAAGCCTGGTAACTGTTGTCCTCACTGATGGTTGGGTGATTCCTCCACTTTGAGACGATAAGTGCCAGTACGGACTTGTGCTCCCACGTACCGTCGAGTATATTTTGGGAGACCCATATAGGCTTAAATCCTTTATCCATAGGAAGCCGTGTCTGCCGCCCTATCGATCGCAATGCACTAAACACAGCATTCGGGAAGATTGACTGCCATACCGTAAAAAGTATTCTGCAATTTTGCGATTGGTTTGGTACTCCCTCTACCTAGACCTCCAGAGCAGTCCCTTTCGTTCCTTTTCAGACTCCTTAACGGAAAAGGTCCATCTGAGCACTTGTCACTTCAGGCTCATTAAAAATCGAAGGAGACTAGAGTCATCTTTTGTTTTTTCTCGACTCTTAAAAACTGAAAAAACAAGTTGTGTCAAAGCGTCTAAAATTCATTTAATTCGGAAACATACCTTCCCTTTATTTTAGTTGATCGAGTAATCCGCAATCGTGGAAGAAAGTCAATTGAAACCCTGTCGTTCGCGGAGGCTTACGAGTCAACCGTCTTTGTCTCCGGAATCGAAACTAGTACAGACAAAGCGAACTCGTTTAACCGGTTCCAAATCTCCTATCAAAGTTAGAACAAGTGTTCCAACGAAATCAGAGACTCCGGTTACTCAAAACATTTCTGGAATCCCTGCCTCTACAGAAGAAGTTCAATAGCCATAGAAGGACAGTGATATTGATCCTAGTTTGAGAATAAACACTTGTGTTAGCGAACCAGTTCCATCTACAACCGGTTCGGAGAGTCCTACTCTTCAAACATCTGTCGCTGCTGATTTCACACCTTCTTCGGCACCAGAAATATTTTACGGACCTGACGGTCTTCCACTTCCACCTGGTCTGATTGCAATAGAAGAAATTGTAGAAGATCCTCAAACAAGTACTCCAACGCACTTTGGAGTCGGGATCACTCTATATCCTTCTTTATCAGAAGTTAGTCTACCACCAACAGAAGCTCCTGTAGAATCGCTAGGTAATCTTTTGGATAGACTACAAATGTCTGAACAACTGACAACATCTAGGACTGTGTCATCTGACACAGCGACGGCAGAACTCCCTGCTATCACTCCGACAATGTTCGCCAATATACCATCTGTCCCGACTAGCTCTCAACTGCTAGAAGGAGCCCACTCAGGGGCTATTTCGACAGTATGGTCCGTTCCTGTTTGTTCATCCGGAATAATATCCGGAAACTCTTATGTTGAGTCTCAACAAATTGATCCATTTGGAGGTCAATTTGGGCAGTCTGGTCCCCAAGGGCAAACAATTCCCTTGAGTTCTGGATTACCACTGTATGGGGGGTAGTATGCCCTTTCATTATCCCCTCCGGGAGGATATCCATACGGAAGTTCACAACAACATTCAGGTTACACTGGAATTACCTCAAGTGGTTGGGTACCTATACTACCTCAACAACCAAGAGTTGTGTATTCGATGCAACAATGCATACCTATGTCGAATATCCCGACTACGCCAGCTATTGTGACGGTGTCGCAAGTTCAAACACTGCCTGTTGTATGCCAACCTCAGGTTTCCCAGGTTGTATTGCAACAGCCCCTTGACCCTGCGACTCAACCACAATCACCGACTAGTGGAGCGACGCAGGTCCAGACGGGTACAATTACCCCTCACCTTGGTCAAACAGTTAGTATCGCGCAACAGCACATGGCTTCACAACCATGGCTGGTGCAATACCAACAACCGCAATTCCAACAAGTATACCAAGGTTCTAAGCAGCAAATCTTTGCGAACAGTGGACAGTCGTACATTCAAAATGGTCAAAATCAACCATTTTACAATGGTCATGTCCACCAACCTTACCATACATACCAACATCAAATGCATTATGTCGGTATGCAAAGACCAACTGCTCAGGCAATCCCATCTTATCCTGGGTATGCTTCACCTAACCTGAATCAGCAGTTACCCTTTGTGGCAACCTTAGAGTTACCTGATTTAAATCAGTTAACAAACGATCCAATTGCTTACGCCCCTTGGTGGCCAGCGATTCCGCATAAACTTCCATCAGATATTCCTAAATTTAATGGAAATCCGGGTGAAGATCCATCGAATCACGTGATGACCTTTCATCTATGGTGTTCATCAAACACCCTAAATGATGATTCGATAAGACTTCGCCTCTTTCAGAGGACGTTAACGGGTCTGGCGGCAAAATGGTACATTGAATTGCCTAGAGCTTCGTTCGACAACTTCAGTGCCTTAGCCACTACCTTTTTAACCCATTTTCAATTACCAATAAGGTACGAAACGGGAACAGAACTTCTTACCAACTTCAAACAGACAACGGCCACTCACATATCTGATCATATACATGAGTGGCGATGTCATCGTAGGATGGTAAAAACGTACGTCCCCGATCAACTCCTAGCTGAATGGTTTATCAAGTCATTACTGCCTTCCATCACGGAAGATGTGGCAAAGGGGGGAGTCGTAACAGAAGAGCAAGTTATCGCTCGTGCACAATATCTGGACTTGATTTACACTCAGTCCGGCACGCTCTACGACAAAATACCTGACGCCCCTAGACCGGAATTCTCAATTCCTCCTCCTCCTAAATCAAACAATGACTCTCATGCCGGCGATGGCATGATTGGCACGACAGACATGAAATCGACAAAGGCTACATCCAAAAAGTCCCGTAAGATTTCAGGTCAAAATGCAAAAGACGAGCTTCTTGCTTCAAAAGTAAATTCCGTATCGACAGACAAAGGCAAAGAAACCAAACAACCAGGAAGCAAGAAGAAAGGCAAAGGGAAGAAGAAGAAACAGGAGGAATCATCACCTGAAAAATCTTCTTCAAACCCTCTTGGAAATAGAAAACCAAAAAATCCATGCTTTATATGCGATGAGGATCATTGGACCTCAGATTGTCCACATAGAGCTGAGGTTAAAAAATTCTTCAAGAATTCAAAAACCTCCGCAGTGTTAACTGATCCGTTTCCAAATCCAGGAACAAATCTAGTTGAAAGTGGAAATGCTTCCCCGTCTCAAGTGCTAATGTTGTCGGTTTCAAAACAACAAAATGATGCTTTGATATCGACAAGGAACAAGGATTATGGGAATCCGCCGCTGTCGAAAAACAAGGATAAAGATCAACCAAGTAGTTCGACAACAACTTCGACAGAAGTTGTGCCACCCACCATTCCTGAATTAACGATAAAACCACCAAAGGGAGTAGTACACAAGTCAACATTTAATCCTCGCGCTAGAGCGGCACAGCATTATAACATAGTGGAAGATTTGGCCCAATCGCCATCTGCTATGTCGACTCTTGAAGTACTACAAAATTGCCCATCCCAAAGGCAGGCTTTATTATCGGCCATTGGTGGGATTGACCCAAAGGATTCCAATCTTGTATCCTTCGATCATAAAGGATACGATCCTCAATTACCAGCTCAACTAGCTTTCCTTGTTCAAGTGAAAGCCCTCAACAAAACTATTCATCGAACAATTATTGATGAGGGGGCATCTACATGCATTATGTCGATGAGTTGCTGGAAAACTTTAGGATCTTCAACCTTGTCGCGATCTTCGACGACATTAAAAGCATTCGACGGAAGGACATATACCCCATATGGTATCCTAAATAACTTGAAAGTTGAACTAGGAGGAAAAACGGTAGAAATAGATGTTGAAGTCATCGATGGGAATCTTGATTACAACATCCTACTAGGAAGACCGTGGATATATGCCATGGCAGCTGTTGTGTCGACCTATTTTAGAAAAATTGCATTTCCCTTTCAAGGAGGGATTACAATCGTCGATCAACAAAACTTCCTCCCCAATGGTTCTCAAGTTACTGGAAGCATTCCCATGATCCATGGAAGCCCCCACTCGCTTCAGAATATCGGAGTAGGCCTACTAAAAGATCCTATACTAATGGGAACTTTTGCTCTTCCACCTCCAATCAATTTGGCGGAAGTAGTGTCGATAGGAACCTGCAACATGATATCTTCTACAAAGATCTCAGAAAACGATATCGACATGGATCATGCAGTGGTTTTGCCCCCAAGCCCAACGGAAATATTATAGCAATCAATGTTCCTAGCATGGGAGGCAAACCCAAATCAACGCTCATCAAGTGTTTGGATAAATAGGTCTAGAGAATATGGTACTCCTTCAGATCCTTGGTCGTGAGTGCATGTCACTGACGAAGGAATTGTCCAATCAATGGTAATTGAAGGAGCACCATGGAATGATTCCCACCATGGTTCTCTTCTTCCGAATTGTGGAGAAGATACTCAAAATGACCTTTATCATCCTTCAGTCTTTGATTTTCTGTCAAATACTGTGAATACGGTGGATTCCGAGCGAAACTTGTCCAACATTGAAGAGACTATAGCCGTAAATATCTCGACCAAATCAGATGTTGTAGAGAATATTTATGTTGGAAATGTTGTTCTCCATCGGAACTGGAAATATATAATGATCTTTTTCGCGAATTCAGAGATGTCTTTGCTTGGTCATACAGTGAAATGCCAGGCATTGACTCGAGTATCGTTGAACACGAAATTAAGATGTATCCAGATGTCAAACCAGTACGACAACGGCTAAGATAGGTGCACCCCAAGAAAGCCGCTGCCATTAAGGCAGAAGTTGAAAAACTTCTCCATGCTGGTTTCATCTACCCGATTCCTCTAACCGATTGGGTATCGAATATTGTCCCTGTTATGAAAAAACAAGGGACAATTAGAGTGTGCGTCAATTATAGGGATGTAAATCAAGCTTGTCCGAAAGACAACTACCCTACACCCTTCATTGACCAGATAATTGATGAATGCGCCAGATGCGAAATCTTTTCATTCATCTCCGGGTATAATCAAATAAATATCCGCCCACAGGACCAGTCAAAGACTGCATTAATTTGTCCGTGGGGCACATTCGCATATCGAAAATTACCCTTTGGTTTAAAGAACGCAGGGGCGACGTTTCAGAGGGCAATGAATTATGCCTTCCATGACATCAAAAACATCGTTCAACCATACCTCGACGACCTTCCGGCTCATTCGCGAAAGCGGACTGATCATCCGCAGCATTTAAGAGCGATATTTCTACGTTGCTGACACTACAAGATACGACTCAATCCGCACAAATGTGTATTTTGCATCAGTTCTGGTCGTTTACTTGGCTTTGTAGTCTCCAAGGATGGGATTCGTCTCGACCCATGTAAGGTCCAGGCAATCATAAATTTGCCTCCACCTTCAAATTTGCTTCAGATTCAGAAACTCCAAGGGAAAGCAAACTTTTTGAGGAGGTTCATTCCAAATTACGCCGAACTTGCTAAAGGTTATACGCGTCTTTTGAAAGAAGAGGTACTCTTTGTCTGGGATGAGGTTGCGCAAGCTTCCTTTGATGCTTTAAAAGATTCCCTAATGAAAGCATCATTAATGTACGCCCCTGATTATCAAAGAGATTTTAACCTGTATCTGGCTGCAGTAGATACGACCATCGCAATGGTTTTAGTTCAAGAAGTCGATGGAATTGAGCATCCTATATATTATTTAAGTAAAAACTTAAATGATACAGAAAGAAAATATTCTTATGTTGAAAAGCTAGCGCTGGCAGCTGTTCAAGCGATACAAATATTTCGACACTATGTCCTCTTTCGGAAAACTACCATTCTGTCAGATTGCAACCCCATGACTTATATATTGTCGCGACAGTTACTGGGGGGCAAATAATCAAAATGGATAGCAATCCTACAAGAGTTTGATCTGGAATTTGTAAAATCCAAGTCAAAGAAAGCTCTAGTTTTCGCAAAATTATTATGCGATCTCCCATCGTCGTCCAACGATGAAACATCCGAAGAATCAATCGTGGATGAAAGTTTGTTTCTAATATCTACAAGCAATGAGTGGTATGGGGATATAATCATTTATCTCCAAACCCAAAAATTTAGGCCAAACACCTCCCACTCTTAACAAAAACGTATTCGATACCAAGCAAAAGACTACATGATCATCGGTGATACACTTTACCGTCGTGGTATCGATAGAGTTCTCAGAAGGTTCCTCACCCATGAGGAGGCCGAAAAAGTCCTGAATGAGTGTCATTCAGGCGCGTGTGGGGGGCATCAATCTGGATATGCTACAGCACAAAAAAATTTATGAGTAGGATACTTTTGGCCAACAATGTTCAAAGATTGCATAACCGCAGTCAGAAGTTGCCATGCTTGTCAAATTTTTGATAGCAAAACCAGAAGACCACCCGCACCACTACAACCAATAGTTGTTGTTGGGCCATTCGCCAAATGGGGCATCGATTTCATGACATGTAACCCCACCTCGACCGGGGGGCATGGGTATATCATAGTCGCAGTTGACTATTTTACCAAATGGGCCAAGGCGATGCCTACATTAGATAATACTGGTGAAACAGCTGCCCTCTTTTTTTCAATCATGTAGTCGCCAGATTCGGCGTACCACAGGCTATAGTCACAGATCATGGATCGCATTTTCGCAATCACATGATGGTCGAATTAGCTGCCAAACTAGGGTTGTCTCACGACAGCTCTACTCCATATTATCCGCAAGCCAACAGACAAGTTGAAGCAATCAACAAGGTCCTGAAACACATGCTGCAAAGGATGATCGGAGTTCACAAAAGAAGATGGCACCTAATCCTGTACTCAGCTTTGTGGGCTTACCGAACATCGGTAAGGAATGCAACCGGGTTCACACCCTTCCAACCGGTATATGGCCTAGAAGCAGTCTTACCAATCCAGTGTGAAATCTCGTCTCTCAAACTCGCAATTGATCTCCTCCCTGGAACTTCAGAAGAAGAGGCTCGTTTCTTGGAATTAATCCAATTGGACGAAACCCGTCGTGACGCCACTTTGGCTAACGAAGCCCATAAGAAACGAGTCAAGGCGCAGTTCGACAAAAATGTCAAACCCCGTGTCTTCTCAGAAGGTGACTTGGTCTTGCTTTACGACCAAGAATTTGATAAATTGGGAGCAGGTAAATTTAAGTCTTTATGGATGGGCCCCTATATTGTTAAACGAGTGTTAGCAAAAGGAGCCTACGAGTTAATGGATTATGACGGAATTCCACTGGCGCAACCTCGTAATGGGTTGTTCCTCAAGCGTTACTATGCGTAATGGTAACCAGTATGCTTTTGTTATGTTTTTGTTTTCGCTAAAGTGTTTGTTTTGGTCAAGTAATCCACTTTTTACATTTATTGCAGATGTCAAACCTATTGGAGCCATGTGTTGGATATGCCGACGGAGCGAGTCGTAGTTCGCGGAACCTGTCCTCCGCAGCTTGGGCCATTTTTGATCCAAGCGGCGAGTTAGTAAGTTTTAGAGGTGTATGTATTGGTCGATCAATGAATAACATCGCTGAATATAGCGCGTTGATAGAGCTTCTCTCTGATGCCATCACTCATGGTATACGCCGACTAATTGTCAGGCTAGACTCACAACTCGTAATACTACAACTCAATGGTATATATTCCGTCCAAAACCCAACTATTTATCGCATGTTCCTAAGGGTTAAGATTTTGGAAAGACAATTTGATGTTATTCAATATCAACATATTTCCAGAAACTTAAACACATTAACTGACTCATTAGCAAACTATGTGTTAGATAGATATTTGCAACATTTATAAAAAGAAACACATCATCAATGTTTTTCATGTGGATCATGTAGCTCAACCAAAATAAAAACTCCAAAAATAAAAAATATATATAACTGTTTATGGTTTTCACATAATGTTCTGTAACCAAGACAAAATCGGTCAAACGACCCAAAAACTCAAAATGCTAGGGGGCACCCTAGTCTAATGATGCTCGTGATAGCAAGTCACAGCCTGTGCGATCATGCGTAAGAGGCGAGTCCATCGTCTGGACACACCAGTAGTATGCCGCTGTAACCGCAAAGGTAGCTTGTCGGTCCTCACATCTGGGATACCGAGAGTGAGGCCCTCAACCTGCTCCTGCAAAGCTGTGAGAGTCTCGGCCACATCGAGGTCACGAAGAATAGCCCTTCCGATGGCCTCTCCTGCTGGGGCCGCAGCTGGTACTCTCAGGCGAACTACTGGACGAACGGGACCAACATCTGCATGTACACATGAGTTTGATTAAAGTCTTGATAGAATAAAGCACAAGGACATTATAAACAAAAAATGATAAACAACAATATGGTCAAAAATTTTACCAATGGCGCCCCACTGCTTGCCATCCGGCAGTACTAAATGTGGATCACCCTGGAAGTCCATGCCAGCGTATGGATACTCAGAATAAACCATCTCCTGACGATCAAACAACCTGAAGAAGGTATCAGAAAATGAAATCTGAGACTGGCCAGCATGCCTAGACATATGGTCAACCCATCTCTGCATACGTGGTTCAGTAGGAGAAGGTAAATTGAGTGCAATGCACTGCGGCTGCATCAGTGGTATCTTCTCCAAGGCAAAGGCGGTCAAAATAGAACCATACCCAAAGTTCTTCAACCTCCCGCTCTTTATCTTGGTCAGTTGTTCTTTCATCACAAGTAGTACTGCGTCGCACCAGTTAAACACCTTCGGTTGGAGGCATTCCAAGGCATGCTGCACATAAGATCGATTGGCTACATGAAGAGATGCACTACCAGCCATCCTACCAAAAGTAAACAGAATAGTCCTAAGGGACCTGTCAGTGACATCATGGATGATGATCTTGCCGTCTTTACTCGGCTGAGATCCTTCTCTGCAGTACCGGCGGACATAATCTCTCACAGAATCGCCTCCTCGAGCCGAACCTGACAAAGAGATGGGGGCACCCCGCCTCGACAAGCCAGTCAAGAAATAGATGTCTACTACAGTCAAGGGGATAGATTTGCCCCTGATCTGGAAAACCTGATTGGTAGGATCCCAAGCATTGAGAAAATACTGTAGTAAGTTGATCTGCTGTCTCATTCTAGAAATGCGGAAGAACTTCAGCAAGCCACAATTCCGCAGCGCGTTCACTGTAACTGGATCATGTAGGGCAAGCATGTCCTCTTCTTCATGCTCACGTTCTCGCCATGTAATGGTCATCTTACTCCAAAGATCTCTGAAAAACAAACAAGAGAGGAGTTAGGTCCTGATTTTGGTGAGAAACAGGCAAAAATTCCATCAAAAATTGTGCATCAAATTCCCTTTTTGCGCCCAACGCACCTGCAGCAGTGTTCTAGGTGCATTGAATGTCAGATAGCCTTTAGACAGGCCAACATTCAACGCAGGTTTCGATACACTGAGGGTGCGTTGATGGCAGAACGAGTTCCTTAAACCCCAAGGGCTCAGAAAAGCTAGGAATCAAGCTCAAAATGAAAAATGGAAACCATGAAATGAAAGAGCTCAGGTTTAGCTCCTACCTGGTCCAGATGGCGCCGAGAATCGTCCACAGAATCTCCCGAAATCAACTGATGAAAATCGAGGGGGAAAAGCACCTCCAAAGCTCCAACAAACCAAGTTCAAATGAAATGGTAAAATGAGAGGTAAAAAACACTTTTTAATTACTTTTACGTAGTTCAAAGTAAAATATTAGCGTTTTAACTCGTTTTCAAGCAAATATTGTTCATTTCTGACTAGTTTGATGAAGCAGTTGAAAATACAGTACGATCTCTGAAAGGACAAAGCTATTTATGGTAAAATCAAAACAAGACCATCTAATCGAGCAGTGTTACCACAAGGTTCAAGCTCGTTAAAAAATAAACCCGCATCGAGCAAATTTTTCCACCCGCGTTTAAGCTCGTTAAAAAATGAACTATTCCCCGACCGTGAATGAAGTACTTCAGCCATTAAAGCCTTGGTCGTGTTTTCACCGTCACCTCCACTTTTTCATTGGCCAATCATTCACCTCCATTTGATTGTTTACCCATTTTGAGGAACAGCTGCGAAGAGTGATTTCACTAGCCATCCTTGTGACACTGCCGTGATTGGAAAATTCCAAACCTTACCTGGAATCAGCTACTACCCGTTTTATCACTCGTTCCTCAAAAGACGAGTCTCCTTTAAGCTCTTTTCAACTGACTCGTAAAATATGAAAAGACTGCCGAGCCATTGGCCTCTCCAGCTCGTTAAAGGGACAGGAAGTGCTATCCCTCCTCTAGATTTTAATCTTTTTGGACCTGAGGGATTATTGCACAAAAAGATCGAGTGCTTGTTTTGTTCGGCTCGTTAAAACTATCGAAAATTCATCCCTTCTGTATTGTTTTATACTTTTTCGGACTTAAGGGATTAGATGACGAAAAAGGAATTTTGGAGTTACCTTTACGTACCTTTTCAGACTCTCTAAAATTGAAAAGGACCGAGTTATCTTTGTCATTAAACTCGTTAAAAAGATTAATAGCGACAAACTTGTCTTTAGACGAGAACAAGTTTCACTATCGCTAGGCTCGTTAAAACATAGCGATGGGTTTGCCCGAAGGGAAAATTATAGAACAAGCATATGTTATCCTCCTCAAGCTTGACAAAAATAAAGAGGTACTGGTTAGCAATGACTGGGGAAAAATTGGGAAGAAAACTCAAAGAATCTTTATTGGTAGCAAGTCGCTCTTGAACATGACACTTCCACTCCGTGTCCGAGTTGGGTTGGGTTGTTTCATTCACCGGTCACATCGCCATGGTCACACCATACCATCCACATTTGGGGTTAATTCTACCAATCCATCACATCAGTGTCACCGACATGTTCAAGAGAAGTCATCCAGAGAAGCCACCTGTGTCCCACCCACTACCATACATTATACTCCATTTTTTCATGACCGCCACCCTGAACCGTATATCATCAGATCATTTTCACCTCCATCAAAATCATTTGCTCCGTTCCGTGTCATTGATGTGGGATTCATTAAGGCCCTCCTGTGACGGATCACTTCTTATCGACATCAGCTTATTATCCAAGAAGTTGTCTAGGAACACCCCATTCAGTACTTTGAAGCTTGCATGCCTCAATGGCAAGTTTCTCACTTCCGGCAACAGGTTTACATCAATGACCTTCGACCGAAAGATTTTGCGTTGTGTTCGACGCCAAGTCCTTTATTCACACCACGTGAATTGTACTGCAGTACCTTGAGGATCATTATCATTATCGGTGATTCCTCTCGCGCTTGTTAACAGTTTACATCATTGACTGGTAATCAAGCGATGTCTTTCCATGTTCGACTTCAGAACATTTCTCACATGGATCGACTTGTACTTCGAGTGAAGATCGGACGAGATTGAAGACCTCGGATCTAGTTTCATCCATCCGGGCTGCGATATATATCCAGGGAAATAAAGACATTAAATTTACAAGCATTGCAGCACAGATAATCATCCTACCAAAAGGATGATGGCTCTATCAGAATCATCAGTCTACAATCAGACGATTGTCTGTCCTATGTACATGAAAATGAATTTATAAAGCTGAGCATGGGAATGCCCGCCTCAGCTAGATCATGAGAAACAGTATGAAGATAATGTATTGTATTGTATCTTATTACAAGTCTCCTCCCAGCATTGAAAGAACTTCGGATCCTCATAATAAAGCATTTCACCGACACCAAAAGGTTAACGGCCTCATACTTTAGGGGGCAACTGTTATAGACATTTTTGTGCCTTGCAACTCCAAGCATGAAATGTTCATAAACCAAGGGCTCCTAAGTCCCTAAAAGTGTTGTTCTAACCCCTAAAGGAACAAGGTCAACAAATTATAGCTTCTCCCAGAAGTTCTCCACCAGAAACTGCTCAGAATAAGTCAAAACAGGATCATTTGAGCTGCTCCACTAGCTAGGTGCGTTGCATTGCACCTAAATACACTGGCTAGGTGCGTTGCAACGCACCTAAATGCACTATGAGGGTGCGTTGGGCGAGAAACGACAAATGGCAGTGTCATTCCGCGAGGTGGAGAGACAATGGAAGCTTCCAGAATCTTCTCCTACGACACTTGCCTCACTGAATTCGACCAAGGATGAGTAAGAGGCCTTCAGTCTCCAAGTGGAAGCAAGAACTAACAGAGAGAAGACACTAATCAAATCACAAGCTGACTCATCCTCCTTACACATATCTATATATGGATCCCTCATCCCAGAGATCCAGAGGCTGGAATTTTGCACATTGTAAGGAATTGCTGTTGGTTTTGAGACAAACATCAAAGTATTGGGTGATCTATGCTTTGTTGGAGGTGAAGAGGGGCTTCTTTGCTGGGAGGTTGATGCTGGGTCAGGAATCATCGGTTGTAACTCCTCCTGGATATTTTCTTGTTTATCAATAAAAACTATTTGAGTTTTTCCTCCATGCTTTTGTATCATTGATGCTTGTTACATTTGTATGGTTAACTTAAATCTGATCCTAAGTTGTTTATGAATATAGATCCATGTCTTTGTATAGTGTTCTTCTTCTGTGATCTTACAGGTACTTGGTGAAGCTGGGCAAGTAAGGGAGTGGGTAGCTGGAAACTGTCAAAGAACAGAGAGATTGGATCAAAGGATTAGCGCAAGACACAGGTTGGTTCTTCCTATTCCTCTCTATCTATAGTTCATAAAGGAAATACAAAAGTAGTTTTTCTCTGTTTGATTCTAAGGCAGCTGTCACACCTTAGTGGGATAGAGCAGTTCTAAATAGACACTTTTCCCGGTAACAAGGCCCATAGTGCATCCCTTAATTTTTCAGACCAATCTTTTCTGTTCAGCTGTACTGTTTTAGTCATGATATTTTCTAGGACTTTATTTGTTGATTCGACCTGCCCATTTGCTTGAGGATGATATGGTGTAGACTTCCTGTGCTTGATCTTGTATTTCTCTGTAAGATCTCGTACCAGCTTTGAAGTAAACTGTGCTCCTTGATCTGTTACAATTTGTCTAGGTACCCCATATCTTACAAAGATTTCTTCAAAGAGAAAGGTGACCACTGTATTTTCTGTTGCTCTAGTGGCTGCCTTGGCCTCCACCCACTTGGTGACATAATCTGTACATATTAAGATGTACCTCTTGCCATTTGATGGTGGATTAATAGGTCCGATAAAATCTAGCGCCCATTACTCAAATGGTTCTATAAGGACTTGTGGTTTGAGCGGCATCTCATCTGATACTATTGGTCTCCCTGTTCTTTCGCAACTGTCACATTGCTTGACATATGCCTTGGAGTCTTTGAAGATGGCTGGCCAGTAGTAGCCAATTGCAGCACCTTGTAGGCTGTTTATTTGTCTGCAAAATGACCACCACATGGTTCATCATGACATGCTTTCAGGATGTCTAATATTTCATCTTCTCACACACATTTTCTGATTATCAAATCTGAACCAGTATAAAACAAATCACCATTTACCCAGCTATATCTAGAGCTTTCTCTAACAATTTTTCATTTTTGTTTCTTAGAGAATTGTGTTGGAAACTTCCTAGAAGATAAATAATTTGCAATGTCTGCAAACCATGGTGTTTTCACTGTTATTGCAAACAGGTTTTCATCTAGAAAGTTGTCTACAACTGGATTTGGATCGTTGGGTGAATGTATGCGGGACAGAAAGTCAGCCACTTGATTTTCTTTGCCTGGCCGGTCTTGTATTGTAATGTTAAACTCTTGCAATAACAGTAACCATCTTGTTATTCTCCCATTGGTGATGGGTTTATTCATCAAATATTTTATTGCTGAATGATCTGTATGAATAAAAACTTGGTATCCTATTATATAGTGCCTGAATTTGTTTATTGCATGTACTACGACTAACATTTCTTTTTCTATGACTGTATAGTTCAATTATACAGGTGTTAAGTTATTGCTTATGAAGTATATTGCATAATTGAACAGTTTCTCTTTCTGCCCAAGTGAGGCACCTATCGCGGTATCAGATGCATCAATTGAAATATGAAATGGCAAAGTCCAGTTTCGCCCACGGAGAATGGTTGCAACTGATAATTTTTCTTTTAATATTTGAAATGAATTTTGACAACTATTTGTCCATTGAAATTCAATATCTTTTGCTAATAGTTTGAACAGAGGTTGGGCTATTTTACTAAAGTTTTCAATGAATCGTCTATAGTAGCCTGCATAGCCCAAGAAACTTCTTACCTCTTTTTGTGTTGTAGGTGGCATTAAGTTAACTAGGACTTTGTATTTTGCTGGATCCACCTTAATTCCTGAAGCAAAATATGGTGTCCCAAAACTATACCTTCTGTCAACATCATATAGCATTTTTCATTGCTCAATGACAAATTTGTTTCAATGCATCGTTTCAAGACTTTCTCAAGATTGTTGAGGCAATCATTATATGTGTTTCCATAAACTGTGAAGTCATCCATATAAACCTCTACACATTCCTGGACTAGCACAACAAATATTGCAAGCATTGCTCTTTGGAAGGTTGCAGGTGCATTGCATAAACCAAATGGAAAAATATTATATGCATAGGTTCCCCATGGGCAAGTAAATGTGGTCTTGTCTTGGTCTTCTGTTGCTATTCTAATCTGATTGTAACCACTAAACCCATCTAGGAAGGAGAAAAATTTCTTTCCAGCTAATGAGTCTAACACCTGGTCAATGAATGGTAGGGGAAAATGATCTTTTAATGTGGCTTTGTTTAATTCCCGATAGTCCACACATACCCTCCATTTTCCATTTTTCTTTGGTACTATTAGCAATGGAGAAACCCATTGACTATCCGAAATAGGATAAATGAATCCAACATTTAACAATTTTTGCAGTTCCTCTTTCACTATTTCTTTCATCATGGGATTCATTCGTCTTTGAGGTTGCCTTACCGGTTTGATTTGATCATCTGTATAGATGTGGTGGATACATGTGCTGGGATGGATTCCTTGCATGTCAGTATAATCCCAAGCAAAAGCTTTTGAATATTTTTGTAGTAATGCAATTACCTCTTGTTCTTGTGTTGATTGCAACTGGTTTCCAATGTTCAAATGTTTTCCAGGATATATCTCAATTGTTTTTGTTGTTGGATTGGAGATTGTGTTTACAGGAAAGATGTCTATAAAAGAATTTCGCAAAGTTTGAACAGTACAAGTTTCCTGAAAACATTGATTCAAGAGATTACTTGCAGCTTCATATTGAACCTCTCTAAGCTGCTCTGAAATATTTGGTTCTGAGATGAAAAGATCCATTAAGTCTTCATTCTCCTCTTCTTCTCTAAGGTCAAAGAATTGATTTATACTTAAAACTGATTTAGTTTGTTGTTGTTCTTGAGTTTCAAGTACTGATTCTAAAGAAGATGATTGTTCAAGTGAATAAAGAGCAATGTGTTTCCTTTCATCTCCATGTGAAATAATCATGCTTCCTGATCTGCATCCTATGAAGGCATCAACGGTAGCTAACCATGGTCTGCCTAAGATTAGAGGATGTCCTCCCAAATTTGTTTTTGGTTGCAAGATAAGGAAGTCAATAGGATATGCCCATGAATCCAAAGAGACTATGATATCTTCTAGTATTCCTTCTGGAACAACTTTAGATCTGTCTGCTAATTCTAGAATTGTAGAAGTTGATCTAATGTTGTTTAAATGCAGATTTTTCTTTGTCTCCATAGTCATTACATTTATAGCTGCTCCCAAGTCTATTAATGTGTTTGGTACTGAGAAATTATTTATTGAGATAGTAACCATAGGGATACCAGGATCAATATATTTCTCTATAATGGTTTGTGTAGACATGAGGCTTGCTAATTTGCCAATGACTTGGATTGTAGTGGGATCCTTCTTCTTTTTACCTATTTTCTTAATGCACAATTGCTTTATTGTTTTAGCATATATTGGTATCTCTTTAATTGCCTTAAATAAAGGAATTTTTACATAAGCATTTTTTAATTCATCTAAAATATCAAATTCAGGAAGGGTCATTTCTTTTTGTTGTTCCACTAACCTCTCAGGATAAGGTGGTGTTTGAGTTGTAATGGTTTTCCCTTTCTAAATTTATGTTTCAGATTGTGATGTTTCAGGTGATTCTCCTTGTTCAATTGGATCTTCTATGATTGGAGGAGAATCCTTTTTAAGAACCTTTCTAGACCTTAAATGGACATCATTTAGAGGAAGAATAGAATATGTGGGAAAATATGATGCTTCCTCTACAGTGTATGAAGACTTATCCACTTTATTATTCGGATTTGCCATTGGTTGGGCTGGTAATTGAGTTGGTCTAGGTTGGTTTGAGGGTAGCTGTAACTGTTGTCGTTGAGTCAAAAATGGTGGTGGATTCTGCTGTGGAAATGGCATGGATCGTGGATATGCAAAATTTTGTTGCGAAAATGGCATGGACTGTGGATATTGCAGATATGGAAATGGTTGTTGGTATTGTTGCTGGTATTGTTGTTGATACTATTGAGGTGGCTGGTTTCCATAACCATATCCTCTCCATCCTTGTGCAGGTTGGTGTGGATATTGTTGTGGAGGCCAAGCTTGCCATGGCATTGGAGGGTTCCAAAGATTTTGAGGTGGATAGAGGTAATTTTGTTGAGGGAATTGTTGTCGATTTTGTTGAGGCATCCTAGGTTGTCATGGTCTTCGCGGTGCTACATAATAAAAACCTTCTATTCCTGGTACCTCTTCCATTGAGTTCGTTTGCAATTCTTTCAATCTTAGACAGTTTTCTGTTGAATGATTTTCTGTACAAAGACCACATACCTGAATACTATCCAAAGGACATTCTCTTAATGGATGTTTCTTTCTACATTTGGAACAAAAGATTGCTAGAGCTTGTTCTTGTTCTTCCTTCTTCTTATTTGCCTTCAGAACATCTACTTGTGTTCCCAATGTACTTAAGAGGTCAGTTTTGAAGTTTTCCAATAAGCTTCCTATTTCCGCTCTTGTTATCCCTCCTGTGGTTGACTTTGCTGCTTTTGAACTTGCTTCTCTCTTTCCAGTTTTTAATCTTCCTCTAGAATATTTTTGACATAACTCAACAATTTCTTCGAATGGTAGGTTTGAAATGTCTCCTTTACCCATCACATTCAAAATGTCAAGGTATTCATCCCTTACACCCTTTAGAAAGATTGTTCGAATGGTTTCTTGATTTAGAGAGTGTTGTTTAGATTTTTGTAGATTATATGCAAATCTTTCCAAATATTCTTCTAAACTTTCATCTTCTTGTTGTGTCATTCTGAAAACATATTCCTTTGAATCTCTAGATCTACAATAAGCTTCATATTTTTTAAGGAAGACTGCTCTCATCTCATCCCAAGAATTTATTGTTTGCTCTCCTGAACCCATGAACCATTTTGAAGCTGTTGTTTTTAATGTAGCAGGAAAAAGACGAAGTTTGTGAATGTCATCAGTGTATCCATATGTTCTACATAGAATATCAAATTCAAATATAAAAGCATCAGGATCTTCCGTTGACATTCCATAAAAATTTGGCAATACAGAAGGTGGAATATTTTTCATTTTCACCTCCTCTCCTAATATTGCACTTGTATCTACTATTGGAAAGCCAAAGGTAGCTTCTTGATCATGACCATCTTCTTGTCTTTTCCGATCACTTTCTATCTTTCTATCATTTTCTTGTTTTGCCTCCTCCTCTCTTTTTCTTCTCCATTCTCTTTGTTGTCTTTCATATTCAATTCGCTGTTCAGGAGTGAAAATAATAGATCCATGTCCCTCTTCTGCCATTGGTTTAGTTGTTTCAATTTTGAGTGGAGATTTAGGTTGTTCAAAGACAGGTTGATTTATAGATGGAAAGACAGGTTGTTTTTCTTTGATAATTTCCTTTTGTTTTCCTGAAGTTGATGGTTGTTTTTGTTTTGCTTCCCAAGCTAACAAAGTTTGCCTCTCAATTAAAGTTAACCTTTGTCCAGTTCTTTGTTTTTCTTCCAATTCCTCAATTATTGGATTACCAGTAACTGGGGTTTTTGATGATCCTATCTCTACTTGTGGGGGGTTTTTAACAAATCTACCTTGAGGATCTCTATATCTAGGCATAAAGAAACATAACTAAAAGGAGTGTAACTAATGTTTTTTTTTTTTTTAGAAAAGTTTGAAAGTTATCTTCCTATTGACTATGCCGATATTTGCCTCCCTGGCAACGGCGCCAAAATGTTGAGCTAATTTATTTACCGAAATTAACACAAATATTTCTTATCAATCCAGGTTGGTAATACTTTGAGGCAAGTTCACTATGTGTGAATATCAGATGCAATCAAACCTTGAAAGATAAGTTATTCAAAAACTAAAGCAATACATATTACAACTCCAATTCAATTGGTTTGAAAAGAGGAAAAATACTAAAATGGTTCTTAACTCAAGAAGTCCACTTCTACCTCAATTACTACTTAATGAATCAGAGAGTGAAACTAAGAACTTAAGATGGATAAATTATCAATGAAATAAGGCTCCTAACTTAAGAGACACATAATATGTTTCATCATAATTCATTCACCTTAATGCCAAAATTACATAAGGAAACTACTTGCATGCAATCAAAGGAAACTAGTTACAATTCGCCAAATTAATAGAAGGAGTGCTCAACTTGAACACTTTTTTTTCCAGCTTACTAAAATGATGAATAAGCTAAGATCTAATGAAGTCAATCATCATTCATTAACCATAAATCAATCTGAAATAAAGCATGAAAAATAGTTCTACAATAACCAGCTTACAAGAAATAAAACTAGTTAACAAGGAAGTGTACTTAGCTTGGAATGGGGGCCCTCCACCCTTGCTTTGCACACTTGAAGAGTGATATCAGAAGCTCAAATTCAGTCACACATCCATATCATTGAAAAAAAAATTAATAATAGAACAAGTCTTCAAATTAACTCTCCAATCCAAAAGTGTCTCAGCATAAAAGTATAATAAGTCAATACATAAGCCATCAAAGTCTTGGCTTTTAAATAGAAGTCTCGTGAAAAAAACTGATCTATATTCACTCAAACAAACCCATATACTCTTATCCATCTATCTAAGTCGAATTCATCACTCCCATCCCAAGAGATATGGTCAATCCCATAGAATCTCAAAACTACCCTATTTCTATGGGATTTCTGAATGACTAGTCATGATTGACTAGCACTAAATGGGCCTAATAAAGCTTGTTCTGTTCGAACTAAGCATAGTTGGCTTAGTCCTAGTTCCCAAGCTGTCCATCCATGCATTCAATTCGTGCCCAAGTGTTCTGCAACCATATCAACCATAGAGCTATTACGGGAATTTCTGAATTTGCCAATTTTTGCACTTAAAACCAAATTTTCATAAAAACTTTAGAATTTGAAAAATTAAAATTAAATACCTGAATGGATATAAAATACATCAAAATGGGATGGATAAAGGGAAAAATGGATGGTAAATAAATGGATTAGTAAGTTTCTTAGAGCAAAAACAAGACCAAAACTGAGGCCCAACAGATCACTTCTGCAATGTCTAATGCCATTGTTCCCTTTGCAACTATTTTGACAAATTGGGAAATATTAGTGGGCAAGGAAATTGTATAATAATTGATAGTAATTGAAGTGTGTAGTTGTGTGCTTGGGGGAAACTTGTTTAGTATATCGTTGAATCTTTGATTAAATTATTTCACTTTCTCTTTTTCCCCCATTTTACTATCCTTGAGCTCTTTTAAGTAGGAGTCTTGTCATCGACAAATTTCTCTAGGAATAACTTCTTAAACTCCCTCCAACTATGGACTAAATTGACAGGTAGACTATGGTATCATGTTGATGCTCTACCTTCAATGTATAAGGAAAAAGTCAACAAGCAACATCATCATACCCTATCTCTAACTTTTGTAGATGCATGTACAAGTCATCAACGTGATCTTCTGCCTTTGTCTTCTTGTCTAGATCGAACTTTGTTAACAAATTTTCCAGATGTATAGGCATTTTACAAAGAATGTCCATAAGAGAACGAGACCATTGGGCCATCCAATACAAGTCCTATTCGACCATGTCTTCGTCTCTATGCTCTTCTTCCTTTTCAGAATATGAGGAGACTTCTCCTTCACCATCTAAGCCATTAAAGATGTCGTCAGAAAGAACAACATCGTCTTCGTACCCTTTGTTAATGTATGGAAGTTGATCTAGATGTAATGTATTTTATAGGATTCTACTAACTCTTTAAGAGTAGAAAAGACCATATCTTCCACTATAGAGACTAATATATTGGTACAAGTTGTTTCTTTATTCTTTGGAAAATGTGGGAGATTTTGCGTTCTAGGAATTAACTTGATAACCTTTGAAAATTGATGGGTTATAGGTCGAAGTGCTAGGATATTTTCGTATGTAACTTTGTATGTCAACTCCGAGCCATACCAAGATGATCCTCTTACCTCAGGAATAGGGGTCAGAGTAGTGCTCAGAATGTTGCTACCTTTTCTAGAAGACAAATGGTTAGGGTGTGTGGTGCTATGAGCCATAAAAAATCAGTTTCCCTCCTTCTAGTGCCAGAATGTTGATGACGCTGGGTACCACCAACATATAGGGGATCTCCCCTATATGAGGTCCAAATTAAACATCACATATTTTGGTGTAGGAGTCACTTCTAGAAAATGAACCACCTATCGTTAACTTAAATATATGCCTTGGCTTTAACAGTTAGCACAAGAGAGAAGCACATATGTTCTTTTGAATGCGCAAGCGAGTGTGCCTTGTGACTATTCAATTGCAGATGTATTAAGGTTCTTTCACTATATGGGGGAATAAAGTGAGCCTCTAATAGAGAAGTAATAGTACTACCCTAATGGAGACACACACAGAAAGAGAAAGGCTCATCTAACATCAAGCGAAATAGTTCACATAGATGTGATGATCATTATAAACATTACAACACAATTCCAATAAGTTAAGCATTGAAGTCACCAAAATAGTTCAATTACTCTATTATAGGTGAAAGAAAAATGAAACATAAACATTCAAAGAATAGTATTAAAAACATTCACAATCCATGTGTAAAATTGTGCTAACATGAAAAGGCTTCAATATTAACTAAAAGTTCCAAGATACATAAATATAATGGACATCAATAGCTCCAATAGTGGAGTGTTAGAGACACTACTTGCTACCTTAAAGTACTAATCATGTCTCTGTAATGCCTTATGGGAGAATCCAAGGTTAAAGTTCCTTTACTTGAGCAATGAGAATCATTTTATAACTTGAGGCATGAATTTTCACATCCCCATGACTCTTGACTTTCCAACTCCTAATGACCTTTGGACTTCTACAACCTTTGGAATTCAAAATGAATTATTGAATTACATATGACTTTTGGTATTACATGTCTTTTATACTTCCATGACTCTTTGTCCATATATGACTCTTAGACTTCCATTTATTTGTCTTCACAATGATTACAACATTACGTGATGACTTCCACATCATCATATGAAGAAGACATTACATGTCACTATCATTGACGACTAGGACTAATAGTGACTGATGACATGGAATTTATTCAATAGCGACATGGTTCTGACTTTCGTTTTCATTCTTGATACAACTTATGATCAGCGATGCCTTTAACCTTCAAAGGGTCTTTGATCTTGGAGCCTTTAGGGTGCTTTGATCATTAAGCATTCACTGTGTTCTTTTTTCTCTAATGCTTCCTTTATTTGTATTCATTGCCCAATATTTCCTCATTGTGCTTGCCATGCTATTTCTGGAACACATGTGTCTGTAATCACTCATGAAAAGCAACCATCAACTTGAAAATATCCTATTCTATCATGTTTTATGCATATTTTGTTCATTCTACACTTAAAAGGGACAAGGAGAGCTTCTAGGTGAATTGGCATGCTTCGAAGGGCTAAAGGGTTGGAGAGGGAAGGATTTAGGGCTTCGACATATGCTCATGAACTAAAGAAAAGCAGACAGTCAAGGTAGGGCACATGACGCAAGTATGAAGGATGAAGGAGAAAGCTTTCAGATTCCCAAATGCACTGTGCACCCAAGGGAGAGAGGGAGAGATCATGGAGAACTCCTAAAGGCTAAAGGAGGAAGGCTTCAGGCCTTCAGGATGTGCTCAAGAGGCCCAGGAGGGTGCATAACACAAGTCTGAAGGATGAATGGGATAGATTCGTGCCTTCAAAGTGTGTTAATGCACTCAAAGGGTCTAGGAGGGCACATGGAACATTGTGGAAGGCTAAAAGGTTAGGCTTAAGGGCTTCGAGATGTGATCATGCGGTCAAGGAGGGCACACTACTTTGAGTTAAAGGAGTGCGCTCAAAGGAAGACTTGGTCTCTTGAAGGGTGCAGTTCAAGACAAGGAAGAAGAAAGGGCTTGAGGAGTGAATTTTATGCTTTTGGAGGGCACATGACATGTTTTTGAACAATGAAGGATTCGTGATCAAGGATTTAGAGTGCACTCATGCACTCGTGCACTCTTGGCCTCAATGGGTTTCCTTTGAAACCAAAATTTGTCTAATTTGGGAGATAGGACAAGGGGTGAAAACGATGAGCTTTATACATAAAAACATGTGTGACATACACCAAATCATTGATAAAACTTAGAAAGATTTAACAATGATAAGTATACATCAAAACACCACTTTACATGCATTCCCCAAGTTTTTTAGGTGAAGTGTGTGCGACTGTAACAAAAAATGTCGTTTTACAACAATAAAGATGTTGCGATCAGTGAAATACACCAAAGATGTTCTACTCAATGCGATGACACTTGAGAACACTTAGGAATACTTGAAACACATACAACAACATGAAACAACACTTGACGACCAAGGCAACACTCAACATGATGGTAAAGTAGGTTCCAAAATTTGAATGTAGTGAAATTTTTGGAGGGTGTTGTATCAACGATAACAATATCCAATATATGTTGCAACTATAGATTGAGACACCTCTTCCTAGTCTGCTCAGATGTATTACATATTTGGTTTATCAATTTTTTGTTTCATTAGCTTTCTCTTATGGCCTCAAAGGCCTAACTACCAGTTTATGTGTTTTGTCTTTTGAATCTCTAGTTAGTATTTTTTCCTTTGCTTTTGTAACAAGGACTCACTTTTGGTTTTGGTTAGGCATCCCTGGGGACCAACTAAATTAAAACCTTCAAATTTTAATGTAATATCTCTTTTAGAAGGTAATATAAAAATTTATTCCACAAAAAATCCCATTTTGGCCACTTCTTATGATCCTTTCAAAAACAAAAATTAATAATTAATTATCCCATTAATGTTCTGATTCTTCCAACACTAATCTCCCAACACTTGGTTCAATTTCCACTCTCGTAGAATAAACTTAATCCCCATTTTTTGAGGTCTTCCTAATCTATCTGTTTCACCCCTCTTCTATTTGACATGGTCTTGCTCTCTCTACATTCATTCAAAAGCTTCAATTCTCCCTAATGATGAGTGGAACATCCACTCAAAACATAGGAACATCCATAGTTTCTCTAGAAGCAATAACAACAACATAAGAATATTGCATGTTTTTTTTGGTAGAAATATGTGATTTATTGGTTTAGATTTCTTTGTTAAGTTGAAAATTAGGATATGTTCTATAAACACGGGTTTATGAGGAATCCTTAGATGATGAAAAATCATCTATGGCAACCTTTTCCCAAGACATAATGATGCATTCCATCTTTACCAAAGTAAGAAGTCTCAGATTTCCATCTTTCAATTGGGTGCCTCTATTGGAATTGTTTCTAGTGTGCTGGCTAGGATTTATGTTAGTGTCAATTCCTATTATCTTTTTATTTAGAGAATGCATAACTTAAGCATCCATAGATAATCAAGTATGCCTAAAAAACATTGTTTCCAATATTGAAGTGAGTTTTTAAAATTTATTTTCAAGTAAATTATTCATATTTACATTTAATATTAAATAGTAATGTGAATATTTTAGTATGTAGTTTTCACAATTCGGAACATGATGTTGAAAGCTTTTGGAGCATTGTGTGATCTCATTGAGGTGTTCGATGTTTTAGGTGAACAATTCACCTATCTTTAGGGATTGTAAGCTGGAATAATGAATTGAAGAGTGCTAGACCAGGATGAAATGAAATCATAGAATTGAATATGACTATTAGAGGGTGAAAAGAAAATATAACTATTGAATATTATTATTAATTATTATCAGTTAGAATATGTCAAAGAATGGGAAATAATAAAAATAAGAAAAAAATTAATAATGGTAAAAATTGGTCAAATATATTAAGAGTTAGCAAGAAATTTTTCTCTTAAATGTTAACTTATTAAAACAATATAGTTTTTTTTTTGCCTAGAGGTATTGACAACTAGGCCAGTCTCATACTTGTGTCACAGGAGGTTGATTCCAACCACCACCACTATAAACTGCAGGTGCATATGTAGGCTTCTTTGCGCACACACAAGGTGAATCGAGGGGATTTGAACACTAAAGCTTCTCACACTAACACTTTATTTACATGGCCATCACCAATTGAGTTAGCCCCTTGGGGGCTCAAAGAATATAAAATTATAATAGGAGGATAATAGAATTTAAGAGAATAAAATATAAGATAAGTAAAGAAAATTATATTTTTCATTATTTTTGTCAAATTAAATGTGGATTAAATAATAATAGTAATAATATTTATCAAATTAAATTAATATTAAATTTTTAATTTAAATTAATATTAAATTTAATATTTTATTTTTAATTTAGAGTATTAAATTGTTCAAATTGCACTTAAAATATAATTAAATTATTATATTATAAAAAATAATTAAATAGAAATAAGAATTAGATATAAAATTAGGTTATATTATTAAGGGATATAACATTTTTTCAACGCATTAAAAGATATAATTAACAAGAGAAAATAAAAGAGGGAGAGGGTTAGGGGAAGGGGTATGGGATGAGATTGAGAGTTTATGAAACCCTCTCCTTCTTAACCCCTAAACCCTAATCCCATCCCCTACCCCTCCTTTTTTATTTTCTCTTACTAATTACGTCCTTTATATAATAATCTAACCTAATCTTTATATCTAAACCTTGTTTCTATTTAATTCTAGTTTAATTACTTTTTATAATATAATAATTTAACTCGATTTCAATTCCAATTTGAATAATTTAATATACTAAATTAACCCACATACATCTCTCTCTCTCTCTCTCTCTCTCTCTCTCTCTCTCTCTCTATATATATATATATATATTTTTAATATTATAATTTTTATTTTCCTATTATTTTTTAATCTTCGACCAAAAATTCTTATCTAGTTAGATAATATGTTAATCTCTTTAATTCTATTATTCTCATATAACTTTAGATTCTTTACTAATTTAATTTCTCATAGCAATATGTTGTGCTAACCCTTATTCAATTTGACAATTTTTTACCATTATTAATTTATTTTTTATTTTAATTATTTTTCGTTCTTTGACTTATTCTTATGAGTAATAATTAATAATAATATTCAAAAATTATATTTTCTTTTCACTTTTTAATAGCTATATTCAATTTTTTTTTTTGATTTGGCAATCTTCCATTCATTATTTCAGCTTATGGTCCTAAAAAATGAATGAAGTATTCACCCAAAATGTCAAATACCTTAACGAAATCACATAATACTCTAGAAGATTTCAACATAACATACTATTACTTCCCATTATTATTAATATAAAATTAACAATATTAATATAATAGTAAACCAATATCATTATTAATTTTAAAATATGTTTAATATATTATTCTTCAAATTTTATTATATATTAATAATTTTAATATATGTTATTTAAAAATATATTAAAATTATAAATATATAATAATAAATTATTGAATATAATATATATATATATATATATATTGTAAGTCAATGTTCTATTCATATAGGCAAAAAGAGTACATTCGATGGTACAAAAAATTGGTGGTCTCACCCCGACCGGTTGTTGACCAAAATTTGCACCAGATAACAAAAATACAAAAGTGAAACTAGGGAAATTGTCCATAAACAGTAGGGCTAGAGGCACCAAAATACGAATAAAACATAAAAGACACTAGAACGCATACTAGTCATCTGATGTGATGGAGGCAAGGTTGTCCAGGGCTATTCCTGGAGGAGGTGGAGGAAAGAAGTCACACTGAACATGTTGAAAAGTGTGCAACAAGAAATGCTAAATTTAGAAAGTGCTAAAAATAGAATTGCTAAAAATAGCACGTCTAAAAATAGCAATTTGGCCAATGAGCATTTTGGCCACCTTGGGTGAGAAGTGAAACTATTAAAAATAACATCTTCTAAAAATAGCATTTCATGGTCCCTTCCTATTTTTAGCAGTCCCTGGTCTAACTATAGGAAGTAAAAATGAATTTGGTCTTAGCAGCAGTTTAAAATATTAATTAATTAATCTCCATGAGTTAATTAGTTATGGAAAATTAAACTTGAAGTCTTTGTGAGAACATGCAATTAGTTGTCCCATTGATTGAGGAATTAAGTATGAGTTTTATAATGAGAGAATCAGTTGGCTTAGTTTATCTTGCTCAAGTCCAGTTAGATTATTTTAACAAGTTGTTAAAATAATGAGATATAGTTTGTTAATGTTTGCATGCATGTGACAACTATTATTTTATGATAACTGAGTATTCTCTCATGGATAACTAATGCATGTTAGTTCAGATAGAGACCCAGTTGAGTTCAGATAGTGGGATAGTGTACTATCAGTTGCTAGGATATTTTAGGTAAGTATTCCTTGCATGGAAAAGGATTTATTTCCAAGAGAATTACGTGATATAGGAGATTGGAGGACTTGTGGCCTATATATTGAGGCCTAGGTAATCTATGATCTTCATTTTCTAATTGCAGAAAGAGCAGGATAGCTCTTGAGCTGATTCTTTTTGTAACCTGAAGAGAATTTCCACTTGATTGATAATACAATGTTAGGGTTTTATGCTGGTTCTTTCTCCAGTGATATATCTTGTGTTATGGTTGATTATTTCTATTGATCAGTTATATGTGTTTATGCTTGATGTTGCTCATGAAATTGATTATGCTTTCACTTAATGTTTTGTAGAACTAGATCAAGTATTGTGCTTTAGTACATTGCATATATCAGTTTGATCTACAGGTGAAATTTCTACAGAATGTACCCTTCAAAGTGCGCCAGTCAAGTCTTTGTCTTTTCTACTTTCTCATTTAGTTTATTTTGGTCTCGCCAAACCACCACCAATCTCTCTCCGACTTGGCACTAAAAATAGTGCATTCGGTCCAAAGTTGCCATCTGCTCTGCATGCTCCTCGTGACAGAATCTCTTAGCCGTGTCCAGTCTTTCCATCAGGCTATTGATAAGTGCTCAATATTTCTCCAAGTAGCAATGTTGGATACCCTGCCCTTCATTCGCTTTAGCTCGACCAGATCCACGATTCCCCTTCCCACCCTAGGTTCCTCCACCGCGACGACTCAACTTCTGAGCCTACGTACCACCACCCCTACTAGCACCTCGTTTACCTCCTCCACGGCCTCCATTCACACCCACACTATCCATCCACACACATCCAATGATCTTTCCACCCTGGCGGGGAGCTCCAGTGACAATTGCCGAGTCTGCCACACCCACAAGGCCAAGGGTGACTGGGGATGGGGAATGCCCATGTCGCGCAGGGCTTTCATAATTCGTAGAGATGGAGAGTGATTCAAAATTAAACATGAATAGAAAAAATTACATATATAACCATAAATACAAAGATGCAATAGAAATAACACTTCATTTCATTAATATCAAATACTGAAGTATGCTTACAAACATAATGGAAATAAGACTAGCTTAGGTGATGGTAGCTTATCTTTGAGAAGAGATGTGGTGGCTACATGCCTCTGAATTGTGTTACAATGAGGCTCAAAGTCCTATTTATTATTTAGAAACAATGGAAAACCCTAAACATCCAAAAACCTAACCCTAGGAGATGAAGCGCCAAATCTATGGGCCCTATTTGGGTAAATTGGTACATTAACTTCCCTGGGTCATAACTTTGGCATATGATCTCAGTTTGACATGCACAATACCTCGTTTCTATCCAAGATACAAATTTCGAGTGGCCAACATTACTCTATGATCCGTTTTGGCCCTTGTTTTCTCAAAAAACATCGTTTAGGGCCTCAAAATGGCTTCGAAAGTTCAAGACCCGAAAAACTGCCAAAATAGTAAATTGTGCTACAAATAAGGAAATTAAAAACCTACAAGAAACAATGGTGGGGGTCTAAATGGTATAAAAATGTGGACACCAATATCCACCTAGATCATTCCTCCTCCCTTAGGAAGCAATGGTCCCCATTGCATTGAGTTCCTCCATGAGATGAGCTCCCTAGTGAGCCACTTGCCTTGGTGAAGGAGTTGGCTATCTATGAGAACTTGACATAGTTGGATCCTTTGTTGTCAGGTGTTCTTGATCTCTGTGCCCATGATCTAATCTATTGTGGCTTGTTCCATGCAGTCTAGATTTAACTTTGTAGGTGTGAGCTGTTTTGGAATGTTTGATGTGTCCAACAATGGTGGGAAGTATGGTCGAAGGTGGTCCACATTGAACAGTGGGTGCAAGCCAAGGAATGGGGGAATGCTGAGCTCAAATGCATTTTCACCCACAGCCTTGTTAATGGTGTAAGGACCATATCATAGTGGTATGAGTTTCCGAGAAGCTCCGGGAATGTTCCTTTTGCAAATGCAACCAAACCACCCACTGGAAACTTGTGTGGCACATGATGTTGATCATGTCGTTGCTTCTACTTGGCATTTGATTTCTCTATAATGTCATGGACCTGTTAGCGGATGTGTTGGATGTGCTCAATAAAGCTATTTGTCTTGTCATCTTCGGACTAGACATGTGTCGAATATGCTTGAGTAGCTACAAATGGTATGGCCACATCAATGGGACATAGTGGCTTGAATTCCAAGCCCACCTAAAAAGGGTTGTGACCAGTCAAGATGTACAGAGCCTAGTTATAACTGTGCTAGACATAAGGAAGGCAATCTCATCCCATGTGCGTGGATGCTTTGAGTTGTACATGCGTAGAATGTGTACGATCATCCTGTTGACAACCTATTTCTGGCCATCAGTTTGGGGATGGAAACATGAGAACTTAGTAATATTGGTGTCCAGCATCGACAAGAGATTGGACCAAAATGTTTTGAGGAACCTGCTATCCCGATTTGAGATGATAGACTGTGGGATCCCAAAGTGTACCCACACTCATTCAAAGAAGAGTTTAGTAGTGGCTTCTGTTATGATATTCTTCTTGCAGGCCACCATAATGGTCATCTTCAAGAATCTATCGATGACCAAAAAAACACAGTCGTTTCCATGCTTATGTAATCCATGGAGATGGATTCCCAAGGTTGACTAGGGGTAGGAAGCGGACTATAGAGGCCTTGCTTATTGATGGTCGGTTTGGCAATGGCATAGGCAATGCAGGATCTATTGTACTTCCCTACAACCTATCAAATATTTGGCCAATAAAAATACTTCTAAAGTACTACCACAGTTTTCTCAACCCTGAAATGCCCAGAGACCCGACTATAGTACACTTCCCAAATCATCTTGGCACGCTTTCTTGAAGGAACACAAAGGTGTCATAAGTGGCATTACAGTGCATCCTCGAGGTGAAAATATGGAACTTGATGACCCTCCAAGAGCGTCTGGTATGTGTGGCTGAATTCTTGGTCACTATTGTAGAGAACTGGCCAATCAGAAGTCTCATGCCCATAAGAGTTGAGCACAGTGGTTAATGCCATGATCGGTGGTCGATTGAGGTAGTCTGCAACATTATTGGTGCTACCCTTCTTGTACTTGATATTCAAATGGAATTGTTGCAGGTATGTGGACCATTTTTTATGGCAATCATTCTGTAACTTCCCTTGTGTCTGTATGAACTACAGGGGTCGCTGGTTTGTGTGGATGACCGTTTCCTTCCCCAAAATGTAATTCCTCCATTGTCGGCATACCTACACAATGGAATACATCTCTTTGTCATAAGTGGGATACTTTTGGACTATGTTTGAAAGTGTCTCACTATGATATGCCACAGATGGCCCTATTGAGTAAGGACTAACCCAATAACATAGTCAGAGGCATATGTCTCAATCTCAAATGGTTGTTGCAAGTCTAGTAATGTGAGGATTGGTGCAGAGAAGAGGCAATGTTTCAGCTTTGTGAATGCCTTCTATTGAGATTCATACCAAAAGAATTTTTCTTTTGCTCCTCCCTTGGTGACTTGACTCAAGGGCCAAGTGATATGAGAGAACCCCAACACGAACCTGCAGTAGAAATTGGCAAGACCTAGAAAGTTGTGGAGCTCTGTAAGAATGGTTGGGGTTGACTAATCTGAATGACTTGGATGTTGGATGGATCCACATGCACCCCCCGTTCATCAATAATGTATCTTAGATATTGAACCTGGGTTATGCCAAAAGTGCATTTCCCCAAATTGGCCCACAGCTTGTGTTGTCGTAGTGCTTGGAGAACCTATCGGATGTGGTGGAGGTTCTCTTCCCAACTTTGGCTGAAGATCAGGATGTCATCCAAGTATACCAGTATAAATGAGTTGGTGAATGGCTCCAAGATGTCATCCATTATCCTCATGAAGGTTGCAGGAGCATTCGTCAACTCGAAAGGCATAACCAACCATTAAAAAAGGTCCTCCTTGAAGGCAGTCTTCCACACACCAGAGGGTTCGATTAGTACTTGGTGATATCTGGACTTCAAGTCAATCTTGCTAAAATATTTTTCCCCCTTGAGTTGGTCTAGAAGGTCATTAATTCGCGGGATCGGGTACCTATTCCAGATAGTGATCTTGTTCAACGCCCAATAGTCAATACAGAGTCTCCAAGTCCCATCCTTCTTCTGTACCAAGACAATCGGGCTCCCACATGGCGATGAACTTAGCCAGATGTGATCTTTCTGTAGGAGCTCCTGAATCTGCCTCTTGATTTCCTTGTTCTCCAGAACAGAGCATCGATAGATTGGTCCATTGGGCAACGATGCACCTAGGGTCAGATCGATGGAGTGCTTGACTTGACAGTGTAGAGGCACCCCTGTGGGGGAGGTGAAGATGTTTTTGTACTCCTCCATGACCTTGTCCATCTGTTGTTTCCATGTGGAGGGGCCCTACCTAGAGGTCATAGCCACCGTATTCTTCTTTCCCTGAGAGAGAATAATTAGGAAAACAAATTTCTCAATTTTGGAAATGAGCTTACTGTATTGTTTTTTAGTAACCAAAGAGATGGCGGTAGGCAGTGCTACCTCTGATATCATGTACAACTTATTTCCCAAGGTAACAATAACAATGCGAGGCCTTGACTCATATACAACATGTTGCTTCCACAAGTATGGTTGGCCTAATAATACATCACAAACATCAAGGGGAGAAATGTCACAAATACCTCATCTGTGAAGGGCTTGATGTTGTATGGAAGATGACACTGTTGGTTGATGCGAAGATCCCATCCTTGGTGAAGCCACCCTATGGTGTACGATTATGTCTGTGTTGTGATCAGTAAGCCCAGTCCCTTCACGACCTATATAGAAATCAGGTTCTTTTGGCTCCCGCTATTGACAATGAACTGTAGTGGGGAACCCTTTACCCACATCTGGGAGTGGAAGAGGTACTCTTCCTCCTATGGATCTTCCGGTTCCTCCTTATGGATCTTTGTGGTGGCAACATTGGTGTTGGGCTCTGCATCAATAATTTTCTTCCCTTTTTCATTCCCCTTGTTAGGTTTTAACTCAGAGTTGGAACATGCATCTGATTTAGAAGCCTTCAACTCAACCACCAGTGACAGTTTGGCCCAACACTCACTTGTGTTGTGAGTGGAGCTCTTATGGAACTCACGCCACTTAACTGTTTCCTTCTTCGGCTTTGCGGTGTTGTTATTTTCTTGAAAATTTGGCAGGTTGTCCTGGGCCACCCCACCTTGGCTTTGTCCTTTATTCTGCAGTTTTGGAGCACCTTTCCCTTGCTTTGGATTCACAGATCCAAAGTCTCGCTTCTTTTGTTTAAGCATTTGCTCGATCTTGACAACATATCGGTATGTCATGTTGAGCGAGGAGATGTTGAAGAACTTCATCTCATCCTGGATGTACCTGTGTAGGAAGCCACGATACTTAAGTACTAATTTTTTCTCAAAATCCTTGATATCCAACTTCATGCGAAGGGTATCAAAAAAATTGGTAAACTCTAGCACATATTGGTCCCTTCCCTGCCATAGTGTGGTCCACTTTATGTATTTATTCTCATAGCTCCTGAAAGGGTAGTACTGCTCCTTGATGGCATCCCAAAATGAATTCCAAGTGTGTGTGGCTGAAAAAGTGAGGGTGTGCTTTCATCCTTCTACTCACAGTAGGTTTCCCACCAATCCTTGGCGTGGGGGGAGGCTTTGAGAAGAGAAAAAGTAATCTTTTCCCAGCTAGAAAAATCATGAACAGAAAAATATTCTTCTAGCAAATTTAACCATTTATCTACAATGTCTGCATCTATTTGGCCCTCAAATATGAGAATGCCAAAGTTTACTTGTACCTTAAAATGAGTGGCGCCTCCAAAGTGGTTGTTGGATGTGGATGTGCCATCGGTGGGAAACCGTTGAAGGATTTGGGAAAATTTATCTATCATCGTGTTCCTTTGTTTCTCAAGGGCCTCCTCGAGCAATATTTTGATAGGATCTCCTGCTACCTAGTCTTTCTTTTCTTCCCCTATGGGAGGCCATCAAGATTTGTGAGGCTAGTCTTACAAAGGTTCGACCAGTTCAAGTGCTAACTCTTTATAACCCGACCTCGTTGAGGACATGCAAAGAAAAATAGAGAAAGCACATACTGCTTTGATACCACTAATCTGAATTTAAACAGGAACGCAACAAATTATAGATATAACCATAAATACAGAGATACAATAGAAATAACACTTCATTTCATTAATATCAAATCTTGAAATATGCTTACAAACAAAATGGAAATAAGACTAGCTCGAGTAATGATAGCTTATCTCTCAGAAGAGATGTCATGGCTAAATGCCTCTAAATTGTATTACAGTGAGGCTCAGAGGCTTATTTATTATTGAGAAACAATGGAAAACCCTAAAAATCCAAAAAGCTAACCCTAGGAGATGAAGCACCAAAACTATGGGCCTCGTTTGGGTAAATTGGTACATCAACTTCTTGGGGTTGAAACTTTGGCATATGATCTTCATTTGACACGGAAAATACCACATTAGAAAGATCTATCAGAGGAATACAACTTTTGAGTGGTGAACACTGGTATATGTTGGCCCCTCTTTTCCCAAAAAATGTCATTTAGGGCCTCAAAATGGCTTCGAAAGTTCAGGACCCAAAAAAATGTCAAAAATAGTAAATTGTGCCACAAATAAGGAAACTAAAAAACTGAAAGAAACAATGGTGGATGTCCAAGTTGAATAAGCAGGTGGTCACCAATATCCATCTAGATCAGCTAGCCATTGTGTTCAAAACCCACAGGCTAGACGCCCCGCTAGAGAAACCAAACACCACCATCAGAGGAGCCAAATGCCCCAACACACCACACCAGAGAAACACAATACCACTTCCGAGTACCTAAAAAATGCCACCACCACACCAACACAGAAAACTGAAAGAAAGACGAAGAAAAAGTAGGTGATGCCTAAGGCAGCTTCCCCTAGGGTGAGGACCAACCTCTGAATTCACCTCATAGAGACCACCCACCAATCACTATCACGCCCATGCCAGAGGTCATGAAATTGAAAATTGAATCTAGTTTTCCACCACCATGCATGGAGTTTCCTATACTAGTAGTTCTAGCTTCCACTTCTAGCCTGAGAAAACAGGCTTACCATAAGCTAAGAGGAAATAGAATGGAAGAGGTATCTGTTGGCATTATGATGCATGTGTTTTCCTTGATGGAAACTCACTTGTAACAGAGCAAGTATATGAATCTATAGGTCATATCATAGATGACAGAATGATGGAACATAATAATGGGTCAAAGGTTTACAGATCAAAATCAAAACCTTGATACAGAACATTATGGTATTATGAATTAGGTGTTGTCCTTGATAGCAACCTACCTAAGGAGTTATCCTTGATGACAGCCTATTTGATGAATGGAATACTTTATAAAGGTATAAACAGGATGTGACATAATGCATGGCAGTTATGTTTACAGATGTGACAAAATGTAGGGCAGTTCAGAAATGATAAAGTGATGGAAACTCACATTTTAATAGGTCAATTCAAGGTAACATAGTAATGACACAGAAGAACAGGATGATGGGACAAAGGATTGCAAATTAGAATTAAGAAGTTGAGGAAAGAGAATGTTTTAAGTTGTATATGTTGTTTAACATAGTCCAAGTAGCGTATACACATGGGTATATAGAATAAAAGGCACGTATACGTTTGCATGTAGTTTGACAAAAGGAAAAACATGTATGGGATGAAAAATTAAGGTTAAAGAATACCAGGGGTTCCTGCCATGGTATTGGCCCATAGTAATGAGCGCGGAAAAGAATATCGATCCCATCAAAGAATACAATTGACATAACTATGGTTTTGACCCAAGGTATTGAAAAAGGATTAAGCTATATAAGGAGGTGAAGATTAAAGCATGAGTGTGTGCAGGAAATGAAAATCTTATGAACAGTTAGATCAAAAGAAAATATGCATGTTATGAGTTATTCATGCTTTGCTTCATCTGAACTAAGTATGCACCTGACTGTTTGATGATGGGTGAGATCTAATGGATCTGAAATAATTATGCACTAGTGATGGATCATGATCATGAGACTTGAAGTGAATTATCATTGTATGTTCTGATAATGGATAGGTTAGATATGAGTGATAACTTATGTTTTATCCTTTAAATGCTATGATATGGGTATTCTGAAGTTTTGAAAAGTTGTGAAGTTATAAGTCATTATTTTCATATCTATACACTAGTTCGCCTCGGTCAAGGCACATATACACGTGGATTCGACACTTCCAAGTGGTGTATGCAGAGGAAAGGCTTGTTGTTTAGAAATGACTGATCTATCCGATAATTGCTACTATTTTACTATTGTTTTTCAATGATGTCTTCATTAGATCCGAAGTTAAACTAATTGTGTAAGGGGATTGAGTTTGGATGACTAATTGATTGAGTAAGAAGGGTATATTTGGTGATATCAGTTTAGAACTTTGAAATATGATAGTAGATCTTCAAAATGTCATTGGCTGGAATAGTTTTTGGTTGAAAAGATGTATGATTCAGTATATTTAGATATATATGCAGGTTGAGTTACAGAAAGTAGTGTATACACACAGGTTGTCCTCATTGAAGTAGTGTATACATTCTAACATATGATTTTTGAGGTTGCAGTTGGTTCTGGTTGTTGATGTAGTGTTCTGAGTTCAGTTATGTGTATTGGTTATAGTGATATGACTGTTTCAATTGATTGGTTGAATTTTTATTAAGTGTCATTTTATTTGGTTTTGATTAAATGGTTGATTCAGTTGTATCATAAATTGATGATTGGGTGATTCAGTTGTGTGAGAGGTTTCAATTATTGTTGTGTCAAAATTTTCAATTATTTGTTGATTCAGAAAGTGATGATTGGGTTTCAGTGATTGATTGATTCAGATGTATCAATGATGGATGAATGTGTTATAGCAATGAGTTACAGTTTTATTTTTTATATTGAGCTTAAGTGTTGATAATGGGTCTAGTATGAAAATTTGATGAAACGTGGTCCATGGAGGATGCTGAGGGTTGGAGCCTTCAGTGAGGAAGTTGAAGCTTCCTACTAGTAGTAGCTGGTGATTAGATTATGGGGTGTAGCTCCCTTCGAGTAGAAGTTGGAGAACGAGTGAAGGTTGTAGCCTTCCGTAGGCCAGTGCCTACATACTGGTAATCATATCATCCAATAAAATAGCTAGGGGGTTGTATCTCCCTTCTAGTAGAAGTCAAAGAATGAGTGAAGGTTGTAGCCTTCTACAGGTGGGTGCCTACATACTGGTATGATTTTGTGCTAGTACAATATTGTAAACAACTTTTTCTTTATATTAAAAATAAGACAAGGATGACAATAGTAGGTGGTTTTCTCCCACATTGGGTTTCCACCTTAAATCTTGGTGTTCATGTGTGTTGTTTATGTGTGATGGTTTATTTATTACAGCACATGGTTATTAGTTTATCTAATGTTTAATAAAGTACTGATGCATTGGCTGAAGACAAACATATGATGAATTAACTGAATCATAAGTTCACTGGATATATGCTAATTGTCTTAAGAACAATCGCGTACACACGCAGGTTCCTTTCGATAAAGTCGCATATAGAAATATGAATATGAAATGTAAAAATGTATTGATTTGAAAATAGTGATTCAGCGCCTGCTCGCCCCCCCCCCCCCCACAAGTATTTTTCCCAACAATATCATCCCGTTGGCTTCCCATCCTTACACATACAAACAATAACAAAGAGGCTTTGTAAAAGGGTCCACCTTGACACACTTCTCCAGCAAATGCCCATGACGAGTACACACATATAACTCTTACCAAATAACTTCCTGCCACACTTTTGTTTTCTCCCCAGAGGTTACCATGAGGTCCAACACCAAACTAGAGTGCAGATACAAATGTTGAGCTCCCTCATCTTCCCATGCTTTAACCGTTCACCACCTCCAAACTCCAACATGATTTTAATACTCACATGAGTTTCTGACTTGCTGATATTACTCCTCCCATTACATGCACTTTGGTGAAGGGACCGGAAGGACCATCCCTCACCCCCACTCCACTTGTATTCACACATGAGGCTCCTCCTCCACGTGTTGCAAGGACCTCACCCCCATCAGGAATAATTTTAATATATATTGAATATATTAAATCTTTCCATTTTAATGTAAGTTTCCTTTTTGTATATATTGAGATAAATTAATATTGATGTTAACATTAATATTTTGAGGTTACATTATTAATATAATATTAAACCACTATTATTATTAATTTTAATATATGTTTAAATAAAGTATTATTCATATAAACAGTGACAATAAAATTATTAATTTAATATTTAATACAACAATTATTAATATTAAACTAATTTTAATTAATTTTTAACTAATAGTATGAACATTTAAATATTTTCACTTGTAACATTCTATTTTGATATTATTATTTGTAATATGATCATTTAAATATAACAATGTTTCAACATGGTTAGCATGGAGAACCATGGTCCAATAAGGCCAACAAGTTCAACCACATTTAACCATTATCAAATCAACTAAATAATGGTCAATCATGGTTATTCATGGTCACCATGGTAAACACGACCAACTATAGTCAACATGGTCAACCATATACATCTATAGTTATATGTTAACAACCACAGTCAAACCAACTCTACAATAGTTAACCATGGTCAAACTGACTTTACATTGGTTAACCAAGTCACCATTAATGAGCCATGGTCAATGATAGTCAATCTAGTCAAACATATTCATCTATAATTAAACATTAACTACCATGGTAAACCATATTTATATATTGAATACTGAAAACCATGCTCAACCATACACACCGATAGTCACCAATGTCATTGTCTATAAGTGAGACTTTTTGAAAGGTTTCCTGATTTATTTCTCAATCTAATTTTTCTAGAATCTAAGAGGGATTCATTAAAATCACAAGTTTGATAGGTGAACTCTTCACAATTGAAGCGCCCTAAGGATTTTTCAGGGTGTTGAATCCATATATGTAGTAAAAAAAAGACAGTTTAAACAACATAAATCAAGATTTGAGCATAAATTGTTTTGTCAGATTCCGACCACAAATCTATCGAAAACTCCAAAATGTCTCGCTTATAGAAAAATTTGTCACCAATGGTTGACCTTAGTTAACCAAGATCAAACATGCTCAACCATGGTCAAATATGGTCAATAATATAGTCATATTCATCTATAGTGAGGTGTTGATAACCACAACAATCATGTCAAAACAAGCTCAACCATAGTGAAGCTAAATTGTGTTCTAAAAAATTGACATTGCAATGTGATTAACAAAAATCAATGTCTTAATGTGACAACCAAACCCTAATGTCACAATGTGATAAAAAAAATATCAATGTCATAATGTTATCAACAATAGTTGACCTCATAATGTGATGAACAATAATCAATGTTACAATCTACAAAACAAAAGTTAACCTGCAATGTAATAAACAAATAGTGATTATTCAATGTGATCAAGATATAATGACATTACAATGTGACAAGTAAATATCAATATCATAATGTGACAAACAAAAATCAATGTCACAATATATATTAAATCTTTGAATTTTAATATATGTTTCACTTTAATATATTTTAAAATTAATGATCATTAATATCAACATCAATATTTAACATTAAACACCAAGGTTAACATTATTAATATAATACCAAACTAATGTTACTATTAATTTTAATATTTGTTTAAATAAGGTATTATTGATATTAACATTAAATAGTAACATTAACATTATTAATATAATATTAAACTATTATTATTAATAATAATTATTAAAATACTTTTATTCTTACTATTATGAACATTCAATGAAACATACCAATTTTTTACTTGTAACATTCTATTTTAATATTATTATTTGTAACATGATCATTCGAATATATCTATGGTCCAAAATGTCAACATGGAGAACCATAGTCCAATAAGGTCAACAAGTTCAACCATATTTAACTATGGTCAAACCAACTAAATAATTGTCAACCATGGCCATTCATGGCCAATCATGGTCATCATGATAAACATGACCAACCATAGTCAACATGGTCAACATCTATATTTACATGTTGATAACCATGGTAAAACCAACTCTACAATGGTCAAGCACAGTCACAATAGATATACAATGGTCAACCATGTTTAACTAGCTCACCAGTGATTAGCCATGGTCAACCATAGTCAATATTTTCAACCACATTCATATATAGCTAATCATTGATAACCATGATCAATCATATTCATTTATATTTGAACATTGATAACCTTGCTCAACCATATACACCCATGGTCACTAATGGTTGACCCTAGTTAACCAAGGTCAAACTAAGTTAACCAAGGTCAAACTAACTCAACCATGGTCAAATATGGTAAATAATATAACCATAATCTATAGTTGGGTGTTTCCAATCATGATCAACCATTTTCACCCATATTCAACCACAACAACTATGTCCAAACAATATCAACCATAATAAAACTCAATTGTGTTAAAAAAAATGGCATTGCAATGTGATTACAAAAACCGATGCCTTAATGTGGCAACCAAACCCCAATGTCACAATGTGACAAACAAATATCAATGTCACAATGATATAAACAAGAGTTGACCTTGTAGTATGATGAACAATAGTAAATGTCACAATCTGCATAATAAAAGTTGACCTATAATGTGATGAAAATATAGTGATGACTCAATGTGATAAAGAGAAGTTGACATTACAATGTGACAAACAAAGATCAATGTCACAATGTAATGAATAGAAATCAATGTCATAATATACATTAAATCTTTGAATTTTAATATATGTTTTAGTTAAATATATATTTAAATAAATTATTATTAATAGTAACATTAATATTTAACATTAAACATCAAGGTTAACATTTTTTTTTGTCAGCTTACCCATGAGGGGGTTTGAAGTGGTGAACTTTTCAGAAGGAGTGCCTTAACAATGCACCCATTCACTCTCAATTCAAATCCCCATGGGCTCATCAAGGTTAACATTATTAATATAATATTAAACTGCTACTATTATTAATTTTAATGTATGTTTAAATAAAGTATTATTAGCAATAACATTAAATAGTAACATTAACATTAATATTGTTAATTTAATTTAAACTATATTATTTTTTGTTTGTTTGTCAAGTTTTCTATGATCTTGCAAGCTTGACCTGTGGCTTGAGGAGCCACAACTTAGGGGCATCTAAGCCATTAAAATCACCCAGGGATCGTACCTGACCTGTGCCACACTAGCCCTAAGTTGACTAGATTTTTTAGCATGTCTCCTCCCCCTACCATAGGGCACAACCACCCCCCCAAGGTTTGATCCTGGGTCTCCTTACTGACAAGGTCCATCCTCAACTAGTTGTGCTAGTGGGACTTAACAATTTAAACTATATTATTATTATTAAACTTCTTTTATTATTACTATTATGAACATTCAATGCAACATACCAATTTTGTTACTTGTAATATTCTATTTTGATATTATTATATGTAACATGATAATTCAAATATAGTTATGGTCCAACATGGTCAGTTTGGAGGACCATGGTCCAATAAGGTCAATAGGTTCAACCATATTTAATCATGGTCAAACCAACTAAACAATGGTCAACCATTGTTATTCATGGCCATCATGGTAAACATGACCAAACATAGCCAACATGGCCAACCATATACACTTATAATTAAATGTTGATAACCATGGTCAAAATGGATCTACAATGATCAACCATGGTCAAACCAAATCAACGATGGTAAAACATGATTAACCAAATCATTAATGGTCAACCATGATTAACCAACTCATTAATGGTCAACCATGGCCAACCAAATTAATATGTATTTAAGCATTGACAAGCATGGTCAAGCATATTCATCTATATTTTAACATTGACAACGATGCTCAACCATATACACACATGGTTACCGATAGTTGACCTTAGTTAACCAAGGTCAAACAAGCTCAACAATGGTCAACTATGGTTAATAATATAACCAAATTCTTCTATACTTAGGTGTTCCTAACCACAATCAACCATGTTCACCCATAGTCAACCACAACAATCATGTCCAAGCAAGAGCAACCATAGTCAAGCTCAAATGTGTTAAAAAAGAACTGGCATTGCAATGTGATTACAAAAATCAATGTCTTAATGTGACAACCTAACCCCAATGTCACAATGTGACAAACAAATATCAATGTTATGAATAAGAGTTTGCTTCATAATGTGATGAATAATAATTAATGTCATAATTTTCAAAACAAAATTTGACTTGCAATGCGATGAACAAATAATGATGATTCAATGTGATAAAGAGATGTTGACATTACAATGTGACAAAGAAATATCAATGTTTTAATGTGATGAAAAAATAATGTGAAGAACAAAAATCAATGTCATGACGTGATAAAGATAAGTTGACATAACAATGTGACAAACAAATATAAATGTCGTAATGTCATGAACAAACAATGTGACAAATAAAAATCAATGTCATAATGTGATAAAGAGGAGACATTACAACGTGACAAACAAATTTCAATGTCACAATATGACGAACAAATATCAATGTCTCTATGATGAACATTGTAACAAGAAACCATGGTCATTCATGGCCAAACACAATCATCATGGTAATGACAACCAACCATAATTAACCTGGTTAACCATATATAACTATAGTTACACATTGAAAACCATGGTCAAACTAGTTCTACAATGGTAAACCATGGTTAATGTTATGAAACGAGCTCAGAAAAAGATAGAAAAGATAGATCAATGCCTTAGAATTCAGCCTCTTTGAGGGGGAAACCTCCTTTACATTACACAAATGAATGATTCTTTGATGATTCAAATGACAAAACCTCCTTTCTATATATAGGAGTCTAAGGGGTCACAATATCACCCAGCCGACCTAACAATAATAATATAAAGGCACAAAAACAACAATAGAGGGATTCTATGGGGCACAATAATAACAATATAGGGACAACAGGGGCACAAAATATTAATAAGGGATACAACTACAATAGTAATGGGGTAATCACTAGTATTATAGGAACCTAACATGTCCCTCTCCTTCAAAAAAGTGTTGTCCTCAACGCTTGAGTAGTTCTGGATGCTTCTGTATAAAATTCTCATCCTCCCATGTGGAATCTTCAGTGGATAAGTTCTTCCACTTGATGAGATACTTCGAAATTGTTCGATTTCGTAGCTATCGAGTTCTTGTTTCTGTGACTGCTTCCGGTTCCAATATAATTTTTCCTTCCTCATCAAGTTCTAGCAATATTGTTTGAACTAGGAGCTTGTCGCCTATAACCTTCTTTAAACATGAAACATGGAAAACTGGGTGCACTCGAGAAGCTACAGGAAGCTCCAATTTGTATGCCATAGTACCAATATTTTGCAACAACTTGTACGGACCATAATACTTTGGTGATAATTTATTATCCTTCTTAGCTTGCCTTAGGGACATTTGTTTATATGGTTGTAGCTGTAGGAATACCCAATCACCTACATCAAAACTTCTTTCGCTACGATGTTGATTTTCCTGTTGTTTCATTCTATTCTGCGCCAACACGAGGTTATCCTTTAAGAGTTGGAGGACTTGTTTTTGATGCTCGATGTGATGTTCCACTGCTTGAACCTTAGAATTTTCTCTTAAATATGATGTGATGGATGGTGGCTGATATCCATAAAGTGCCATAAATGAGGTCATTTTTGTTGCTGTATGGAAGGAAGTGTTATACCACCATTCAACCAAAGGCAACCATTTGACCCATTGTGTCTGTTTATCAGATACAAAGCAACGAAGATATCCTTCCAAACATTTGTTTACTATCTCATTTTTCCCATCAGTTTGAGGATGATAAGATGAGCTATGAGCTAACTGAGTACCGAGACAAGAAAATAATTATGTCCAAAAATTAATAGTGAAAATGGGATCTCTATCACTTACAATAATCTTTGGGTTTCCATGTAGCTTTTGAATTGTTTCCATAAATGTAGTAGAAACTGTACTGCATTTAAATGAATGTGATAATGCACAAAAGTGTGCATACTTGGTAAGTCTTTCAACTACCACCATGATGACACTCTTTCCCTCAGACTTGGTAAACCTGTGATAAAATCCATTGAAACCTCCTCCCAATGTTGGCTTGGAATGAATATAGGTTGTAATAGACCACGGGTCTTAATTGTTTCAACTTTATTTTGTTGGCAAACCAAACATTTCGCCACAAACTTTTGAATATTCGATTTAAGGCCATCCTAAAAAAATTCCTTCTTAACCCTGTGGTAAGTTTTTAAAATTCCTGAGTGCCCTCCTAAGGGAGAAGTGTGAAATTCCATAAGAATATTTTGTTTGAGTTGGGAATTCTTATAGAGGTATAAGCGATCTTTGTACCATAACGAATCATTTTGCCAGCTAAATGTATCAGATATATTGGAATCTTGTTGTAACTTTCGAATAAGTGCCCACACTTCTTCATCATTCTTCCATTCCTCCCTTGCTTTGTTTATCCAATCTGGTTGGATAATAGAAATGGCGCACAAAAATGCTTCCACATCCTCATCCTTTCTTGAGAGTGCATCTGCCACCACATTTTGCTTCCCTTTTTTGTAGATGATTTCAAAGTCATAACCCAACATCTTTGTGACCCACTTTTGTTGCTCTTCAGAGGATAATCTTTGTTCTAAAAAGTATTTAAGGCTATCATGATCCGTTTTTACCTTGAAGTGTCTTCCCATTAGGTAGGGTCACCATTTCTTAAGTGCATGTAGTATTGCCAACATTTCCTTCTCATAAATAGCTTTGTGTAAAAACTTTCCCTTGATTGGATGACTTTCAAAAGCAATGGGTCTTTAATCTTGCATTAAAATAACACCAATTCCATTTCCTGAAGCATCACATTCCACAATAAAGGTTTTTGTGAAGTCTGGTGTAGCTAAGATCGGTGCTTGGCACATTGCCTCTTTAAGATGTTCGAAGGCCTTTGTTGCTTTTGGAGTCCATGAAAATGCATCTTTCTTTAATAATGTTGTTAGAGGTGCTACTATTCTCCCATAATTCTTAACAAACTTGCGATAATACCCTATCAACCTGAGAAATCCTCGCAGATGCTTTATGGATGTGGGGATTTTCCATTCCTTAATGGCTTTAATTTTGCTAGGGTCTACCTTAACTCCTTCATGAGATACAATATGACCCAGATATTCCACCTCTTGTACTCCAAAGAAACATTTGGATCTTTTTGCATATAATTGTTTCTCCTCTAATAGTTGTAGCACCTTGTTAACATGTTCAACATGATCCTTCCAAGACTTGCTGTAGATTAGTATATCATCAAAAAATACTAACACAAATTTTCTAAGGAAGGGTTTGAAAATGGAATTCATTAAACCTTGAAATGTAGAAGGTGCATTGGTAAGGCCAAAAGGCATGACCAAAAATTCATGATGACCCTCATGAGTTCTAAATGTTGTTTTTGGAATGTCTTTAGTCTTCATTCTGATTTGATGATATCCTTAACGAAGATCCAACTTGGTGAAGTAAATTGATCCATGCAATTCATCCAGTGATTCATCAATGACAGGAATGGGAAACTTATCTTTAATAGTGAGCTTGTTGAGCTCCCTATAATCCAGACACATGCGCCATGATCCATCCTTCTTGTGCACCAATACTACTAGAGCATAGAAAGAACTTTGACTAGGTTGAATTATACCAGCCTCTAGCATTTCTATAACCATACGTTCAATTTCACTCTTTTGGGCATAGGGATATCTGTACGACCTGATGTTTGGAGGAACACTTCCTGGAATCAGATGAATAGCATGATCATGATCATGAATAGGTGGGAGACCTTTAGGAGTCTCAAATACCTTGGAATGATTGTCCAAGACCTTTTGGAGATCTAGAGAAATAAATGATTTCGATGTGGAAACATCTAGCGAACATAATTGTGCAATTACACCTCTTTGTTCCTTTTTTAGAAGTTTTGTCATACTGTTAGAGTTGATTATCTTTCCCGGTTTCCCTGCAATACCCCTTAATTCAACTTCCTTTCCTTCTGCAAAAAATTTCATGAAAATTTCTTGAAAATTTAAAGCTATTGTACCCAAGGATGGTAGCCATTGGACTCCTAGTACAACATCAACACCTCCCATTGGAATGGAAAGCATTGGGCTAGTCAATACATATTCTCCCATGGATAGCTTGATATTATGGCACTTTCTAGAGCAATTTATTGTTCCTCCATTTGCAACCATCACTTGACACTCTGGTGCTGGATATAGGAAGCAATTCAATTTTTTTGCTACCTTACAATGAATAAAATTGTGGGTACTTCCTGAATCAATCAACACTATTACCTTTTTCTTCTTGATTTGTCCTTCTATCTTGATGGTTTGAGGAGTGGTAATTCCAGCCAATGCATTACAAGATATGGTCGGATTCATTTCTTCTTTATCCAGGCTTTGTTCCTGGAGTATATCCTCTTCTTTTGACCTTTCTTTCTCCTTTTCTTCTTCCTCTTCACAATCTATGTAGAATAATTTCTTCTCAGCACACTTATGACCTTTAGTGTATTTGTTATCACAATTGTAACAAAGCCCTTTTGCTCTTTTTTCTTCCAATTGTTGTGCTGTCAACCTTATAGGTTGTGGAAGACTAGGGGCAAAAACACTTCCATCTTTATAGTTGTGAGTGGTATGCTTCTTGGTTGCCTTAATTTTTCTTTCCATTTTTCTTGCTAACCTGAATGCCTTCTCTAATGAATCAGGTTCCCAAAGGCGAACATCATGTTGGATATTATCCTTTAAAGTCCCTATGAAAACATCAATCCTATGCTCCTCTGGAATATTTTTTACCCTTATGTTCAATTTTTGGAACTCCTCAATGTGCTCCATTATTGAACCCTTTTGTTTGAAACTTATCAATTGCTAAAAAAAGTGTTTCTTTTTGTATCATCATAATGTGCTGTCAATTCTTCTGTAAAAATTTCCCAAGTGATAACTTTTTTACGAGAGAAAAGCCATTGATACCATACAAACTAATTTGGTTCCAATTATAAAGTTGCAATAATACCTTTTGTGTGTTTTTCACATTATTGAGATTGAAAAATTGCTCCATATGTAATAACCATGTTGCGGGACCCTTGACATCAAACCTCCTCATATCTATTTTTGGAATATGGTGGGTCTTTGATCCAACATTAGAGTCTATGAAATCATGATTAACATTTATTTTGTTCGCATCATAAGTTTCCTTTACTACCGTTTCACCATTAGTAAGTATTTCTTGTAGAAAATTTGTCAAATTTGTCTGCAAATCTGCCATGCCCGTCTTCAAATCTATCTTCAAATCATCCGTATTAGCTTCCACACCATTCATATTAGCTTCCACACCCTTTATCTTAGATTCCACACCATTTATCTTAGCTTCTTTTAGCTTTTGTGAGAGTGACATTTGTTGCACTAGGTCTTGTAATTTTGATATATCATGTAGCATTACTTCCTCTTCTTCATGAGTCATGCTAGAGCTTTCATGTTGATTACTAGGTGTTTTAATTTTCTTTCCTCGGGGCATCAGTTACTGATAATAATGCTCTACTATGCCCTTTGAATTCCTTCAAAATAATTTTTCAAACCAAGCTTAAGCAAAAATTTAAAAAAATCTACACACTTTTTTTCACTTTGTAGGAGCTCGATATTACCTCTAATGTATCTCTGTAATTTTGGACCATCCAATTCTGGAATTGTGTTCTACAGTAGCCCTCTGTGTCCTCTTTCCAATGCCACTAGTCTGATCCAAATTGGATTCTCCAAGGACGAGTTATGCCAAATCTCCCACAGGGACCTGATTATAGACTAGTTCAGTAGAGTGAACTTATACGACATGCCACATGTCTTTGTTTCGACCTTTGGCTCTAAAAAATATATACAAGAAACTAGATTCCATCCTCTTTCTATACCTTCTTACAAAATTTCAATCCGTTTCTTAGAGAGAAAGTTATGACGATTTTCCCTAGGTCACCTGTTTGGAATGTAATTCAGGAGTCTGCAAAAAGACCAACTTCCTTAGATCATATCTCCTCAAATATAGCACGAAAAGCTTTGAAATTCAGACTCGAGGTTCAGTGCGATTTCATTTTTCACTTCTGAAACATCACAAAAAACAAGATATAGCGAAAATGCCACGTTGACCTATTTGGAGCAGCAAAACCCTAGAATCCAAAGCTATGATACCAATTGTTATGAAACCAACTCACAAAGAGATAGAAAAGATAGATTAACGGCTTAGAATTCAGCCTCTTTGAGGGGGAAACCTCCTTTACATTACACAAATGAATGATTCTTTAATGATTCAAATGACAAAACCTCCTTTCTATATATAGGAGTCTAAGGAGTCACAATATAACCCAGCCGACCTAACAATAATAATATAAAGGCACAAAAACAACAATAGAGGGATTCTATGGGTTACAGTAATAACAATATGGGTACAATAGGGGCACAACAATATTAATAAGGGATACAAATACAATAGTAATGGGGTAATCACTAGTATTATAGGAACCTAACAGTTAACTAGCTCATCAGTTTTCAACTATGGTCAACCGTATTCTTCTATATTTGAACATTGAAAACCATGCTCAACCATATACATCCACATTCACCAATGGTTGACCTTAGTTAACCAAGGACAAACAAGCTCAACCATGGTAAAATATGGTTAGTAATATAAACATATTCATATATAGTAGGTGTTTCTAACCATCACCAACCATGTTCACCCATATTCAACCACAACAACCATGTCCAAACTATTAAGTGTGTTGTAAGTTTTCATCATTAATGTCAAGTTCATGGGGAGCTTGTTGAGTCTATTAGAAATGTGTTAAGCTTATGATTTCATTGATGCCCCAGTTTATTACTAAGTGTTAGTAGTTTAGTTTGTTTGTTAAGTGTTGGATGTGTAACATAGTAGCCAATCTTTGAAGGAATTATGTCTATAGATATCTTGTTCAAAAGAGCATGAAAATTTCTTGGTTAGATAGCCCTCTTAAATAGATTTTAATGGTATATGGAGCTTATTCTAACTGCCCAGGAATGAAGAAAAACCTGTGTTTGAAGTCATGGGGTCTAGGCATGGCTCCATATGAGACAAGGTTCCATCATATTTGGAAAGTATTCATCCATTTGGGCTCTGGGACATGTAAGGTGTTCTTATTCAAATGATATCTCATATGTGAAGATGTTAGATTAATCTAGTGTTTGAAAAAATTTGGCCACTCTGAGGGTATCCAAACATACAAGTATATAGGGTTTCCAAGGAAACCACATATAAGAAAAGGATAGATACAAATTTTTTCGAGTAGGTGATGGACCCTCTAATAGATGACATAGAATGAAGTGGTAGTATAGGTCGCATCCAAATGGAAATGCAAGTGACGTTCATGTGGCACCAAGTGGTAGTGACGTGGCATGAATGATGATGTGGAACTCTATGGTCATGACATGTGGTAGATGCATTCAACATTTTTGGGTGGCGAAGTGGCCCCTTTTTGAGTGAGACATGGAAGTGACATGGTAGTGACATGGCATGGAAGGTGGAAGGGAGATGATGTGGTATAGACATGGAAGATGATCTAGTAGGTTTCGTGATTCATGCAAGGAGGTTGTTTTGTAATAATTTGTAGTGTTAAATAATTTTGACATTTTAAGTGAGCTTGGAGTCTAAAGGGAAAAGGTCATCTAGGCATTTGGGCATCTGAGAGTGCACATAGAAAGCACTTTGAGTTTTTCTCATATTTGTATTTGATTAGGCATAAACAAAATGGTTGAATCTCCATGTGGTCAAAGTCCAAGGTGAAGAGGAGATATCTAGGCCTTTGGGGGTCGAGCAAGTATGTTCATTTGTAAGTGACCTGGATCTAGATTTAGGTGAATATTAGTCATAGTTCCATTTTGGTGTCAAGGTTCCATGCCTTTTATATCCAGGCACCCGAAGTTCAAATAATGCACACATTGTTGGTTTAGAATAGGCCAGATACCAAATTTTCGAATCAAACCCTTGCCACAAATTTGGAGAAATGGTATGTGGATCCCACATCAATGTTTAAAGAGATATCTAAGCCTTGGTGCAATCTATCTATGTTGTAAAGTTCTAAAGGAAGAAGGGACCAAATTATGGACCCTTGGATTCATCTGATGCGAGGATATCTAACGTTGGACCACATTTGGGATTGTGCTACCAACTGTAATTTGAAAAAACTCAAATGCCTGATTTAACAAGGAAAATTTGTATAATGTAAATTGATCTCATTACACGTGATACAAGGTTAAGGGCCTTTGGGCCTAAGTTCTTGGTCCTAACTTATGGTCATATGACCCATTGGCGTTTGAAGTGTGCTTGCTAGCAAAAGTACTATATACCAGATTTGCTTAGCAATAATAGGACTAGCCCTTAGTCTAGCATGTGGTTATATGAGGAAAGTTCCAAAGGAAAGGATCTTAAGCCCTCTAGTGCCATCAACGAATTTGAAGGTTAACAGAGCATGGGTTACTGATGCAATCAAATGAGAATTTCCATGGGTAAATACCATGGATTGATACCCAAGTAAATAAAGGTTCAAAACCACAAAAGAAGGAGAAAACAACACAAAATGTGTTGGCCTAAATTTATGATCAATGAATGTGACCTCTATAAACTAATAAGAACAATAAATTTGGTAAAAAAACGTGAAGGAGAGGAGTTTTAGGATGATAACTGTAACTAAGAATCATACCTATGTGATCTAAGTTTTAAACATGTAAATGTTGAGTTGTGTAGGGTATGTATGTTGAAAGACGTCAAAAACATGATTCTACCACGTGTGTATGTCTTGATCACAAGATTTGAATGATGTTGTGTGGTATGATTCCGTGTAAGAGGAGCCATTGATTTGAGTTGAAAAATTAATGAAAGAGGGATCAAAGTGACTACACAAGTAGGTGCTTGTAGAGTAAGGGATCATAATCTCCTTCAAGAAGGCGCTTGAAAAACTTAGGAGGTTGCTGCCTCAATAGGTTGATTCTTGCACCCAATGGAAGTGGGTACTTCCAACAAGTAGATGCTCACACATAAAGGGGGTTGGTGCCTACAAAATATATTGTAAACTAAAGTTGGTTCTTATGTTTCCCTTAAAAATTAAAATTATTGTGGTTTCCTCCCTTTATGGGTTTCCATGTTAAAATTTTGTGTTCAAATATCTATGTGATTATTACTTTGTTATGTTATTTAATTTGTTAAGCTAGCTAAATAATTGTTAAAATTTACATAACATTGATACACCACCCTCTCAATATTATTTTGGTTGTTAACAATTTATATCATAGTTGGTTCCTTTAATAGTAGTCTAACGTCTAGAAGGTAGATTTAGATTTAGAACATGGCCAACCAGGATGGAAATCTCACTAACAAAGATCCCCTGTTCACTTGAACGAATTATGCATTTTCTAAGGTAAGAATGAGGATTTACCTAATATCCCTTGGTGTAGATGTCTGAGATATAGTGTTGAATGGCTATGAATATCCAGATGTATTGGTTGATAGAGAAGAAAAGCAAGAGTTTTCCTACAATGGTAGAGTAATGAAATCAATCATAAGTGGATTGTCGAAATTTGAATTTGTTAATGTCATGGAGTACAACACAACGAAAGAGATATGGGATAATTTGAAAAAATTCTATGAAGGTGATAGTAAGGTAAGGAAGGACATACTCCAAGTTTATAGAATTCACTTTGAATCACTGAAGATGAATGAGGATGAGGACATGGCTCAATTATTTCTTCGTATAGATGGAATAGTTAACACTATGAGAGGTCTTAATGAAACTATGAAATATTTAATGGTAGTTCAAAATGTGCGAAGATCTCTTTCTGCCAAATTCAATGCCAGAGTATCAACTATTGAGGAGATGCAAGACCTCAGTACATTATCAATGGATCAACCACATGGAACATTAATTGCCTATGAAATGAGAACCAAAAAAGGTAGATATACATTAAGGGAAGCATCCTTCAAAGCTGAAAAGAAGACCAAAGAAGATCAAGAAGGCCGAAGCTATGGACATGACGAAGAAGAAGCCAAATTTGTTAGAAGAAGAAGAGAGGGTTCGACAAATAAAGAAGAAAGTTTCTTATATTTTCTTGGATATTTCCACAGTTATTCATATTGACAATATTTTCTTTTTTTGGAAGAGAACTATGTATGATAGTTAGTCCATCCAATATTTCGGGTGGTACTCCACCCATGATCAGGGACTAGAAAGCTATGTGATGAATGAGTGAGTGCCAAATAGAAATTAAATATATATTTCTATTAACTAATCGTTAGACAAATATTATAAATTAATTAAATGATTGATAGATGGCCGTTAGAGAGGAGAAAATAATTAAATAAATTAAATAAATAATTAGAGATGACTAGAATAAAGGGTCAAAATAACAAAATGAAATGGATCTAAATGTTTTATATATGAAAAGAAGAAATTATTAGATTAAAGTTTTGAATGAAAGGAAATATATGCATTAATTATTATTAGGATTCGATATTAAAGGTATAATAAGACAGGGGTACATTTAATATATTAAATTAAGATATGAATGAGAAATTGAGAATGAAAAGGATAGAAATGAAGGAAAAAGGAGGAAAACTACAAAATAAGGACGAGGAAGAGAGGAATTGAGCAATAGATTAAGGAAAAAGGAAGAAGAGAGGAAATTAACAAAAGATCAAGATAATGATCAAAATAAAGAATGAAAAAGTAGAAACAAGGAGAGGGTGGGGGGGGATCATTGAGAAAGTTGATGGCTTATAGGCTTCTAGGATTGGCTAAGCCTATAGCCATCTTCTCTATTAATGTTATTTGGGTGCTTCTCGATCTCAAGAGCTTCTATGATGATACAAGAACTGTGGAAAGGAACAAAGGTAAGGACTTTTTATTGGTAAAACCAAATAAGATGCTCGGAATTGAAAGAGTATTCGGCAATAATAGATTTTGCTACACTGTGATAGTTGGTGTTTGCAATGTGCTCTTTAAGATGTGATTTGAAGGGCTGACCAGTCTAGCTAATGCAAGATTTTCCACAAGAACAAGGAATTTGGGAAACCCTAGATCTTGGCAAGGGATTGGGTTTGTCTTTGGTTGAGTGAAAAACTTGATTGAGAGTTTTATGGGGTTTAAAGATGGTTTTAGTATTCCTTTTAGCTAAAATTTTAACAATAAGATCAATGGTTCATTTTATGTAAGGAAGAGAGACTTGGCTTGAGAGGGGAGAGGAATTAGAGTGTTTGGATTTAGGATTAGAAGCAACTTGGAAGGTTTTGTTAATCTAAGATTGGATTTTAATGCTTGAATTAGGTGGGATTTTTCATAGGAAAGGAACTTTTATTTTCAAATGTTTTAATTATGGAAAAGTTGGTAACTATGCATCTAAATTCCCATATAAGAAAGAAACTAATCAATATAATAATAAATAAAAATATAAGCATAGGAGAGTCAATAAGGAAATAAACTTAAAGAGAAGAACTTCTATACACAATATGACATCTACTCCTCAGAGGATGAGGATGAGCAACCTTCTGATGAAGAGAGAACAAATTATTTCATGCTCATGGCTATATAAATCCATGATGAATGGAAATATGATTATAAATTAGATGAAGAATAATATATATTAGATCTAGAAGGAGAACTAGTCAGTGTGCTAGAACAAATACATAGGCTCAGGAAGAAAAACAAGAAGAAAAAAGAGTTGTTGATGAAATATGAAAAAGAAAGTGATGAAGCTAGAGACAAATATTTTCTTCTTTTGAAGATGGAGATGGAGGAAGCTAAGAATATTATACACTCTTTTGGAACAAATGAAAGAGGAAGAGAAGGAATGTGAGAAGCTAGAGGAAGAAGTTATCTCTATTCGGAAATAACTTGAAATGTCTCAAGCTCAATGCAACTAGAATCTAATATTTATTAAAGGATATAAAAAATTGGATGAAATTATGAGTGTTTAGAGATATCCCCTCATCAAAATTGGTAGTGGTCATGGAGGAGAGACAAGCTAAAAGAAACTCGAAGACAAAGAATCGATCAACTTCATTGAAGTACTTAAAGGATTTAACAACAATGGAATCCAAGGAAATGATAACAATCTACAACACAAAATAAAAGTGGATGAAAACAAATAAATTAAGGACAAAAATGGTCAAATTCAATAGCATCAAAGAGAAGAAAATGATAGCAAGGAAATATGATACATTAATAAAACTTAGGGGTAGCAAAAAAGGAGTTACGACAGTTTGAACAACCAAAACAATCAAGTGGGAAATCTACATAATTCTTATCCCCCTCAAAGAGAAAGCCATCAAATAATTAGAATATCATATCCTCAAAGGAAAATTGATCCTACATACCAATATATATTCTATTGTTACTGTTATTCATGTATGAATTTTGGTCATAAGGTTGTAAATTGTAGATCCTATATTATAAATAATTAGATCACAAATAAAAGAAATAAATCTTTTAAGTCAACAAGAAACATATATAGCATATTTTTAAATCCACATAGGAATGATCTTAGAAACAAAAATCCTTTTTCTCATTTATTTGATTGTATTGAATTCTATACTTGTCATAAATTTGGACATAAAGTCGATAATTGTAGAACCAACAAAATTATATAAACTTATTAGATCAAGCAAGCAAAACAAGAACTCGAGACATGGAAGACAAAAAAAGAAGAAAGGAAAGAAGAACATGGCATTGTCTTATATGCCAAAAACCAAGACAAACATTGGTATGTGGATAGTGGATGTTGCAAACATATGACTGGTGATAAGAGTAAATTATTATCACTAGGAGAAGATAAGACAATTAGTATTACCTTTAGTAATGATGCTTTAGACAAAATCAAGGGAAAATGCATAATCAGCTTGGATATTGGAAGAAGCAAGGCTTAAAATGTTCCTTTTGTGGATGGACCAAAACAAAATTTGTTAAGTGTGATTTATATGTGTGACAAATGGTATTATGTTTCTCTTCAATCCAAAGGTTATGAGATAAAAACAACAAACACAGGGAAGGTAGTCGAAAAGGTCGTGAGAACTTCGAATAATGTGTACATATTCAATGAGGAAAATGAGAAGTGTTTTTTCGGGAAACATGATGAAAGTTGGCTCTAGCATAGAAGGTTGGGACACTTAAACTTTTATCATATAGTGAAACTTAGCATAAAACAAGTTGTAAGGGACTTGCCAAATATTTCAAATCCAAGCAATAAAATTTGCAAATCAAATTAGTAAACAAATTCGAGTGCCCTTTAATATCAAGGAAAACTCATCAAAATAGGCCTCTACAACTAGTTCATAAATAATTATGTTGACCTTTAAGAACTAAAACCCCAAGTGGAGAATGATATTTTATGTTGATTATTTATGATTATACTGGGCTAACTTGGGTTCCATTTTTAAAATAGAAAATTGAAGTGTTTTATAAGTTCAAAGTTTTTAAAGCCTTTGCTGAAAGCCAACTCGATTATAAATTGAAATGCTTAAGGTCTAAAAAATGTGGGGAATTTACCTAAGGAGTGTTTCATGACTTCTATGAAGAACATGGAAGTAGAAGACAGTTCTCAATTGCAAACACCCCACAAAAAAATGGTGTGGTGGAGAGGCAAAATAGATCGGTCAACAAATTTTTAGAGTAATGTTAGATGAGAGAAATACTCCAAATACCTTTTGGGATGAATTTGTTCATATAAAAATTAACATTTTAAATAAGTCACACCTTAGGCCAAATAGTAACAAGAATCCCTACAAGCTGTGGTATGGAAAACCAACCTCAATCAAACACCTCAAATCATTTGGCAGTAAGTGCTACATCAAGATTAATGATGACAATTTGGGTAATTTTGATGCCAAAGATGATGATGGCTTATTTATAGGATATTTAACTAAGAGAAAAGGTTATAGATGCTATTACAAAATATTGTGCAAGAGTTTTGACAACATTTAGGTGAAGGTGGATGAAACTTTACCAATCAAAGAGAAACAACCAAGATATCCTATTCTATCTAACAAAATTAAGAGTGAGTATGAAGATGAAAAACATGAGGAATCGGAAGAGGAAGAGTAGACTGAGGCATCATTCTCTCATTTAAGAACTCTTTCAAGGTATGCACAAAAGAATCACCCTAAAAATCAAATTGTTGGTGATAAAGAAGTAGGAGTTCAAAGTAGAAGAAAACTAATACGTACTTCTATCCAACCATACATTTCCATGCTATCCATGATTGAACCCCAAATATTTTTCTTAGGAAAGACAAGATAAGCACTTAGGAAAGTCAATGAATGAGTAATTGGATAAAATTGAGAAAAAAACAAACTTGGGAATTAGTTCCAAAACCAATAAATAAAAATGTCACTAACACAAAATGGGTCTTTAGGAAAAAAATTAAATGAGGATGAAAAATTATTAGGAACAAGGCCAAATTAATGTGCAAAGGGTATGACTACGTTGATAGAGTAGAATTTGTAGAAACATTTTCTCCTATTTCTAGATTGGAAGTGATAAGAATGTTTTTAGCAATTTTCTATCACACAGATTTCAAAGTCTATCAAACAAACATAAAACCATCTTTTCTAAATAGATAACTTGAAGAGGAAGTATATATAGAACAACCTAAAGGGTTTCAGTTGTCAGATAATATAAATGATGTATGCAAACTCAAAAAGGCCTTGTATGGACTAAAGTAAGCACTAAGAGCATGGTATTCTAGAATGGAAAAATACCTACAACAATAAGGTGTCAAGTGAGGGACAACTGCTAGAAATTTATATATCAAATCTGAATGAAAATTTGTTAATTATTAATTTTTATGTTGATAACATAATATTTGGAAGTGATGTAGATTTAATAAGCCAAAAATTTTCATCTGAAATGCAAGTTAAGTTTGAAATGTCAATGTTAGGAGAAATTTTTTTTTTTTTTTTTTGTAGATTGCGGAAGTTGAAGGAGGAATGTTTATTTCTCAAAAAAAAAAAAATCTCAATGAAATTTTTAAGAAGTTTAGAATGGAAGAATGTTCACCTTTTAGAACTCCCATAGTAACTAGTTGTAAGCTGAGCAGAGATGACGAATCAGTTGAGGTCATTCAAACAATGTTTATATCAATGATTGGTAGCCTCTTATACCTAATAGCCTCAAGGCTAAACATAATGCAAGTTGTTGGTGTAGTTGCAAGGTTTCAATGAACCCTTAAAAGGTCATCTATTAGCTATAAAAATGATCTTCATATATTTAAAGGCCACAATGGATTTTGGTTTATAGTATCCTAAAGGGGAAAAAATTCATTAATTGCATACATAGATGTTGACTAGGTTGACAATGCAGATGATAGGAAAATCACAAGTGTTGGTGCCTTCTTCCTAGGAGACCATTTCATGGTTTTGTTAAGAAAAAAAAGCATCAATCTCATTATCCACAATTGAAGCAGAGTACATAATAGTTGTTGCATGTTGCGCTCAAATTTTTTGGATGAAGCACCAAACTTTGCAAGACTTGAAGGTAATATATGATTTACTGATTCCTATTGTTCATGATAATACAAGTGCTATAATTATGTCCAAGAATCCTATTATTCATTCAGAAACCAATTATATACCCATAAAGTACCATTTTCTTAGAGAATAGGTAATTGATCAGATTGTGAGGTTGGGATATATATCAACAAAAGAATAAGATGCTAATATATTCACCAAGTCTCTTGCTTGAGATCCCTTTGAGTATTTGAGGAAAAAGCTGGGAGTGATGTCTCACTCATCTCTTCACTAATTTCCTTCAAAGGAAAGAGGAAAGTTGTCCAAATATGTCAAGGATAGCTATATGTCAAGATGTCAGAGAATAGAAAAGAGAATGAACGCAATGGGAGCTTCAAGATCGAAAGGAGTAGTACAAGTTTAGGGAGAGTAGAGTGCACTAAAAGAATGATGAAATAGAAAATATTCATCCTTTCAATTGGTCTAAGTAGCAGCAATGATTTTTTTAAATAGCCATTAACAACATATTTTTATATCCAATCAAGGGGAGTAGCTAAAGCCCTTTTCCATTGATGTCAAAGGGGGGGGGGGGATGGTCAAACATTGGCATCTCAAAGAAAAGAGGAGAATGGGTAGACGTTGACACTTTACAATAAGGGGCAAAGTGAGCATAAAGTGGAACTTTAGAGTTATGATCATAGTCAGTGGGAGTTTTGTCAACTTGACAGGGGGATTCAAGGCTCCTAAATCCATTAATGGCCAACAATGTCTAGTGGTGTTGTCATCAATGCTAAAGGGGGAAATTGTTGAGTGCATTGGAAATTATTTTCAGTGATTTCATGTTCAAGGGGAGCTTATAATTAGTAGTGTGTTAATATTATGACGGTATTGATGTCTTGGTTTCCTACTGAGTGTTGGTATTCTAGTTTGTTTCTAAGTGTTGAATATGTAGCCTAGTAGCCTATATTTGAATGAATTTTTTGTATAAGTAACTTGTTCAAAAGATCATGAAAAATTCTTGGTTAGATAGCCCTCTTAGATAGCTTTCCATTGCTATATGGAACTTAGTATAACTCCCTAGGAATGAAGAAAAATCCATGTTTGAAGTGAAGGAGTCCATCCATGGTTCCATATGAGACAAAGTTCCACTGTATTTGGAAAATATCCAATTTTTTGGGGTCTTGGACATGCAAGGTGTTCTTATTCAAATGATATTCTGAATGGGAAACTGCAATATTAATCTAGGATTTAATGAAATATGGCCTTTATGAGGGTATCCTGGCATCTGGGTATCTTGGGTTGCCTAAGGAAACCATATACAAGAAAAGGCCATATATTAGATTTCTCAAGTAGGTGGTGGACCCCCTAACAGGTGGTAGAGAATGAAGTGCTAGTACAAGTGAAATCTAGATGGAAATGAAGGAAGAAATTATGTGGAATGAATGATGACATAGAACTTTGTGGTTATGAGACATGGCAGGTGGATTCAAAATTTTTGGGTGGCCAAGTGGACCCTTTTCGAGTGGCACATGGCAGTGATGTGGAGGTGATGTGCAGAGAGACAACATGGTAGATGATCTGGTAGTGACATGGGAAATTAGGTGGAAGGCCTTAGGATTTGCGCTAGGATCCTGTTTTGTAAGACTTCGCAGTGTTAAAAAATTTTGATGTTTTAAGCAATTTTGGATTCCATACGAAAAAAACCATCTGGGCATCTGGATTTCTAGGAGTGCAGGCAACGAGAACTTTACTTTTTGCCTGGATTCGTATTTGATTAGGCATAAAAGAGTGCTTGAATTTTCACAGAGTCAAATTTCTAGGTGAAGAGAAGGGGTGAATGCATGAAGATGGATTACACTTTTGGGCCTAATGTGGTGATGAAATTTTAAAATTTTACTCTTCTATAGAATTGAAGCCCTCAAAATTCATATAAGAATTGTGAATTTGGATTTGGAGTAAAAAAAAAATTGTGGTGAATTATGTTGGTGTCCTAATGATACCTTTTGTAAAAAATTTAGTGTCATATATTCTGTCAATTTTCCATTAAATAAAATGCTTGTCCTTGCAAATTTTTTCATATCTTAACATGTATGCATTTGTTCATGTACCATGATCGACACAGAAAGAACTAAGTTGTGCATATTAAAACTTTATTTTTTATGCAAAATTATATTTTTTTATTATTAATTTTTGAAGTTGGTGAATTAATATTTGATTTACATTTTTCAGACATGTGTTCACATAAGATTTTTTTTCTAATATTTAAATAAATCCAAAAACCAAGAGTACCCTTTTGAATAGGACTTGTAAATCAAGATGGTGGTATTTAAAAAAAAAATGTTTTCTATATTTTATGTTATTGATTTTTCATTCAACCCCTTTAAAACCATTCAAAAAAATTTCAAGCGTAATGTTTAAAAGAAAATAGATGAAAAATGTCATATGAATTTGAAAATGTGAAACTCATATTCCATTGGATAGAGGATTCCTTCACAAATCCAAGAAGATAAACTCTGCCACCTAAGGACAAATACTGCCTTAAGTCTGCTAGGCTAGAAAATGGTGTTGCAAAGAAATCTACAGAAGGGGAGATAAAACTCAATTTTTTAAGGCTCTCAACAACTTGATTGAGTGCTTAAAATCCAAATCGAATTTTTAAGGTAAAAATTGAAATAACTCAATCGAGGGTTTAAGAAACCCAAGATTGAGCTCTTAACGTAGTTAAACGATGGTTCAATTTAGGTTTAAGGGTTGATTGAGCCACCTTTTTTAATTCCATGCCTAAGATGTATTGGTGGGAAATTAAAAAAAATGGCTTGATTGAGTCCATTACTCGATCAAGCCCCTAGCCTCATATTACATAGGAGCTCGATCGAGGGCTAGTTTTAATGCTTGATCGGACAATATTTAAACTCCTCAAATAGAATGATTAAGGGATTAAAGATTGCTCGATCGAGCACTTAAAAAGGCTCAATCAAGTTTCTTTTTTTCACCCACAATGTTCTCTCGCTTGCCAAAAAGTGTAAACCATCTCCATGCATAGACCCAGAGGTGTCCAGGTATCTAGGCCTCTAAGGGTCAAGCAAGTATGCTCATTTGCAAGTGACCTGGATTTGGATTCAGTTGAAGAATTTGGTCATAGTTCCATTTTGGTGTGAAGGATCCATGCCTTTTATTTTGGGCATATAGGGGTTAAAGCATGCATAAGTTATTGGTTGGTTTAGAATAGGTTTAATATTGGATTTTTGGATGAAGGCCTTGGCACAAATATTGAGAAATGGTATGTGGACCCCACATTAACGTTTAAAGAGATATCTGGTCCTTAGATCAATCCAACTATGTGGTAAAGTGTGAAAAGAAGAAGGGATTAGATACTGGATCCTTTGGATCATTAAGGTGCAAGGATATATTTCCTTGGATTGCATCTAAGATAATGTTACCAAGTATAGTTTGGATAAGCCTAGATGTTGGATTTCATAGGGAAAAGTTGTATAATGTAAATTGACCACATTACACAGGCTATAAGGCTAACTTTGTGCCTAAGCTTATAGTCATGGCACGTGGTTACTAACAAAAGTGATGGATGCCAGACTTTCTTAGTAACAATAGGATTATCCCACAATCCAACATGTGGTTATGAGGAAAGTGCCAAAAGGAAAGGAGCTTAAGCACTCCAACGCCATTGATGAATTAGAAGGTTGATAGGGGCAAGTTGTTGATATAGTCAAATGAGAATTTCCATGGGTAAATACCATGAATTGATACTCGTGATAATTAAAGGGCCAAAATCATAAAAGGAGAAGAGAACGATGCAAGGTGTGTTGTCCTAAATGTATGGTTAGTGGATGTAACCTCCGTAAAGTGATAAGAACAATAAAGTTAGTAAAAATAATGAGAGGGAGAGGAGTTGTAGGATAATAACTAAATTGAGCATCATTCTTGTGTAATCTAAGTGTTGAACATGTAAATGTTGAGTTGTGTAGGGTATACATGTCAAAAGAGGTCAAAAGTTTGATGCTACTATGCGTGTGTGTGATGATCAAAATATTTGAACTATCACATGGAGAAATTTCTGTCGACGCGTTTCAAACCAACCAGTGTGGTTCATCGTCAGGACAAGTTGAATGAGCAGATCAGGCTATGCACTTTAAATAGACAGGGCAGAATATTCAATGACTCAGATTCCTCGATAAGGTCACAGCTGAAAAGACACCAGTTAAATTTGACCTGATAACGGCTAGTTTGACCATGATTATTTATTTATTACTATTATAAATATATATAAATATTGTATCTAGAAAATTCGGTTATTAATATAGATTAAATTAATATAATTAATTTCAAATATATATATATATATATATATATATATATATATATATATATATATATATATATATATATATATATATACTATATTAGAAATAGCATAAGTAAAATTAATAATAATAAAAATAAATCATTTCAAATTAATTAATTAATAAGAATAAAATTAATTTAAATTGCTCGATAAAACTACTAGTTAGTAATATAAATTCTTCAAAAATGAGAGAACTATAAAACTTAATTCAGAGTTTAAAAAAAAAAAAAAAAAAAAAATAATAATAATAATAATAATAATAATAATAATAATAATAAATAAAAATAAAAATAAATAAATAAATAATAATCATAAAATTAATTAATAGTTTAAATTAATTAATTAAATTAATTTTTGTAGATAAATTAAGTTTAAATTAATAGTCAAAAATAAATAAATAAATAAATTACCAAATTCAAAATTGATGAAACAAGGAGAAAAAGAAAGAAAACGACTAGGAGGAGAGGGCTGGGATCCAGCAACTGCTGATCTTCCAGCCATCCTCTCTATTGAGATTGTTCGGTCTTTTTTCAATCTCCAGGGCTTCCCTGAATTTCCGGTGATGGAATTGCGACACTCTAGCAATCACACTAGCCTCCTCGATGCAGACATGATGGTTAGTTTTCTCCACATGCTCTGCTAAAGCGGAAGACTTTGTTCTCATATGTTTGAGGTCAGCTGCGTGCTCACTAATCCTTTGATTAATGGAGCGACCAGTCTCACCAATATAGGGGGTCCCACAAGAACAAGGAATAATATAAACCCCTTTCATGTCCTTAGGGTCGATGGGATCCTTCACCGATCTGAGGGATTTACGAATGGTGTTGAGCGGTCTAAAAGTTGCAGGGACATTATGCCTCTTGAGGACCCTCGCAATCTTATCCGTGGTCCCCTGAACATACGGAAGATGCACACCAGGAATCCGCTCTTTAGGCCCTCTTTTGGTTAACGAATTCTTAGATGCTTTGAGGAAAGACTTATGTCCCAAGTGTCTACTATAACCGTTATCAACAAAGACATTAAGGAGGTGGGACTTCTCTTCCTCTAAGCTCTTATCATCAGAGATCCTTAAGGCACGAGTTGCAAGGGTGTTGAGAACCCCCAACTTCTGGGCCGGGAAATGGTGGGAACTAGCATGAAGATACTGCTCAGTATGAGCAGTATCCCATCGACCCTAAGGACATGAAAGGGGTTTATATTATTCCTTGTTCTTGTGGGACCCCCTATATTGGTGAGACTGGTTGCTCCATTAATCAAAGGATTAGTGAGCACGCAGCTGACCTCAAACATATGAGAACAAAGTCTTCTGCTTTAGCAGAGCATGTGGAGAAAACTAACCATCATGTATGCATCGAGGAGGCTAGTGTGATTTCTAGAGTGTCGCAATTCCATCACCGGAAATTCAGGGAAGCCCTGGAGATTGAAAAAAGACCAAACAATCTCAATAGAGAGGATGGCTGGAAGATCAGCAGTTGCTGGATCCCAGCCCTCTCCTCCTAGTCATTTTCTTTCTTTTTCTCCTTGTTTCATCAATTTTGAATTTGGTAATTTATTTATTTATTTTTATTTTTTTTTACTGTTAATTTAAACTTAATTTATCTACAAAAATTAACTTAATTAATTAATTTAAACTATTAATTAATTTTATGATTATTATTTATTTATTTATTATTATTATTATTATTATTATTATTTTTTATTTTTTTTTATTTTTACTCTGAATTAAGTTTTATAGTTCTCTCATTTTTGAAGAATTTATATTACTAACTAGCAGTTTTATCGAGCAATTTAAATTAATTTTATTCTTATTAATTAATTTATTTGAAATGATTTATTTTTATTATTATTAATTTTACTTATGCTATTTCTAATATAGTATATGTATATATATTTGAAATTAATTATATTAATTTAATCTATATTAATAACCGAATTTTCTAGATACAATATTTATATATATTTATAATAGTAATAAATAAATAATCATGGTCAAACTAGCTGTTATAACTAACTAATATTTTTATAATTAAATTGATTCTTATTCTTAATAATTATGATTTTTGAAATTATTTATTTATGAGTTTCTTGTATACATTTCTAACAATTTTAAATTAATTTAGGTTTATTTAAAATTAATTTATTTTATTTTATTATATATTAATTAACTGATATTTTAAAATAAATAATATAAAGTAATACCCTATCATGGTCAAACTAGCCGTTATCAGGTCAAATTTAACTGGTGTCTTTTCAGCTGTGACCTTATCGAGGAATCTGAGTCATTGGATATTTTGCCCTGTCTATTTAAAGTGCATAGCCTGATCTGCTCATTCAACTTGTCCTGACGATGAACCACACTGGTTGGTTTGAAACGCGTCGACAGAAATTTCTCCATGTGATTTTCGCCGAAGAATTCTTCAAAAAATTGATATGGATCACAGAAGTCTCAATTCAATATTTGAACTATGTTGTGTGTATGATTATATGTAAGAGGAGTCACTTATCTGAGTGTGAAAAATTAATGAAAGAGGGATCATAGTGACTTAGCAAGTAGGTGCTTGTAGAGTAGGGGATCATAGTCTCCTTTAGGTGGGTGCCTGAAAAAACTAGGAGGTTGGTGCCTCAACAATTTCATTCTTGCAACTAGTGGAAGTAGGTGCTTGTAGAGAAAGGGGGTTGGTTCCTCCTGTAGTTTGGTGTCTACAAAATATGTTGTAAACTGAAGTTGGTGCTTATATTTACTTTAAAAATTAAGAAGTATTATGGTTTTCTCCCTTTATGGGTTTCCATGTTAACATCCTATGTTCAAAGCTTTATGTGATTGATACTTTGTTATGTTATTGAATTTGTTAGGTAGGCTAAATAATTGTTAAATTTTACATAATATTGATTCACCCCCTACCCCTCCCCCAGCCTCAATATTATTTTGGGTTCTAACACAAACAAACTCAACCATAGTCAAGATCAATTGTTTAAAAAAAAATTAACATTGCAATGTTATTAAAAAAATGATTTCTTAATGTGATAACCAAACCCCGATGTCACATGTGACAAACAAATATCAATTTCACAATGGTATGAACAAAAGTTGACCTCATAATGTGATGGACAATAATCAATGTCACAGTTTGCAGAACAAAAGCTGACATGCAATGTGATGAACAAATAGTGATTATTTAATGTGATAAAGAGAATTTGACATTAACATGTGACAAAAAAATATGAGTGTTGCAATGTGACGAACAATAATCAATGTCACAATATGACAAAAATAATTATGTTGCATGTGATGCATTATAATCAACATTGTAATGCAACAGACAAAACATCAACATCGTAATGTGTTGAACTAAATTTGACATCACAATGTGATGAATAAAAATGATGTCGCATGTGACGTACAAAACTTGACATTACCCTGTGACCAACAAAAATTAACATTGCAATTTGTCAAACAAATATCAATATTGCAATGTAATAAACAAAAATCAATGTCACAATATGACAAAAAAATGGAATCATAATGTGATAAACAAAAATTGACATTGCAATGTGATGAACAAAAATTGATGTTATATGTGATGAACTAAAAACCCTAATGACATGTGATGAATGATGTCACAATGTGGTGAAAAAAAAAATGATGTCGCATCATGACAAACAAATAACAATCTCAAAATGTGACCAACTCAATAATGGTAAACTATGGTCACCATAGTCATTCATGGGCAAACATGGTCAACCATTTTGTTAAGAAAAGTTATGTTCAACCATATTCATCTATAATTAAAGGTTGGGAACCTTGTGCAACTATGTTCAAAAATAGTTATTGATGTTATCCATAGCTATCCATGCTCTTACAAGTTCATCCTTGGTCAAACATGTTAACTATGGTCAAACATTGTCAAACATGGACAAGAAATTCAACCATAGTCAACCATGGTCAAACCAATTCAACAATGGTCAACCATGTTTACCATGGTCAACCCTTGTCACCAATGGTCTACCATGGCCAACCATTTCATCTTTAGTTAAACGTTGACAATGATGGTCAACCATGTTCTCCCATAGTTAACTATAGTTAACCATAGTTAACCATGCTCAAACAAGATCATCCATGTTCAACATAGTCAAACATGGCAAGAAGTTCAACCATGATCCTCAATAATGGTCAACTATGTTTACCATGGTCAACCATATTTAACCATAGTCAAACATAGTCAACCCTTGTCACCAATGGTCAACCATGGTCACAAATGGTCAATTCTCATTTATCTTTTCCTAACCATGGCCAATTCTCATCAACCTTTTCAACCATGGTCAACTATTTTCAACCATAGTTGACTTTCGTAACCATCATCGACTATATGAACCAAAATCAACCAAAATTAATGATAACAAAGAATGACCAACACTCAAAAACCTTGGTTAGTGCTCCTCAACCATAGTCAACTATCGTCAACCATAACTTGACCATATTTAATCATAGTCAACCATGGTTTACTAATCCTCCCCATGCATGTTGACCAACTAGCGCAACCACATTAATAAAGTGGTTGATATATGCTGATCAATGTTATTTTCTACTTTTCATATGACTATTGACATATGAAAAATGACATTAACCGACGTATATCCACCACTTTATTAATATGCTTGTGTTAGTTATAAATGCAATGTATTTTGAGAATTAATAATCCTAAATAAAGTGAAGGAGAAATCTAAGTCAATCTTTTACATTAATTTTCTATATATTTGATAGATAATGAATTAAAATAAATATATATTATTAGGATGTAAATATCTAATTAATAATTAATTATGATAAATTTATATTTAATTTTAAAGTTAATAAGTAATATATATTTGAAGAATTGAGGCTTTTGTGATCCATAACAAGTTTATGAACAAATTTTGGAGAGAATCACATCAAAATTCATTTGTCGACGCGTTTCGAACCAACAAGTGTGGTTCATCATTAGGATAAGATGAAGAACCAGATCATGGAAACATATTAAATAGAGAGACTCCTCATTCAAATAGATAAAAAGAAGCAACTAATTTGCACCATAGGAAATGATCAATGTAGAATTTGAAATGGGAACTGATACTATTACTCGTTTCGTAGAGATAGCAAAAAAGTGACCTGATTTTGAAAAGGGGTGATGCAGAACACACATGTTTTTTTTAGAGCATAGTTTTTGACACTTTAATTTTTTTATGTACATTACATTTTAGAATGGTAGTGATTTTCATGCTAATTTGAAAAAGTGGGTATTCTGCATCAGGCCCTTTTTTTAAAAGACCTATTTTCTGGCTTTAAATTTTCTAATGTATAAAATGTAAATAATTATTTTGTAAATTTGATCATTTTTGAAGTGGTCGTTTTCTTCATATTTTCTTGTTTTTTATTTTTTTTGTAGTGAGGTTTTTATTGTTTTGTATTTTTAAATTAGAAGGTCGATATTTTGAATTTTCGATATTCTACATATTTATACATCCTTAATTAAATTTTCAATCCACATGAAATAATTGTTTCTAAAAAACAATATTTTTTAACAATGGACATAACTAGCAATTGCCCTAAGAAGTGCAAAAAGAGGCCGATAGATTTTTTAAATTAGAAAAATAGTATGAAAATTGGAAAAATGGTACAAAAAATGCATTTATAGATATGTATATCATATGTATTCAGCCCATAAAAATGAAGGACCCCCATAACAGAAATGAAGGCCAGAACGAGTTCCGCCAGTAACTGAAGGGTGAAATAATCACAAATATTCAAACTAAGAATATTAAATAATCACAAATTCTCAATTGCATTACCCTCAGATCAATGAAACACCAATTTCATTAAGACAACAGATTTTTTAAATTATAAAAATAGTATGAAAATTGGAAAAATGGTACAAAAAATGCATTTATAGATATGTATATCATATGTATTCAGCCCATAAAAATGAAGGACCCCCATAACAGAAATGAAGGCCAGGACGAGTTCCACCAGTAACTGAAGGGTGAAATAATCACAAATATTCAAACTAAGAATATTAAATAATCACAAATTCTCAATTGCATTACCCTCAGATCAATGAAACACCAATTTCATTAAGACAACGATATCTCATCGTATGAGGATCTTTATTATCTTCATGAATAAGACACTTTATTGACAAGCCACAGTAACACGGGTGGACAACTTTTTCCAAATTCGGATTGAGAATATTCATCGACAACGATGATTTTGCACGAGCAAGGATGATTCTTTGTACATATACATACGTTCATGTAGTTCTACAGCGTGCTGAGCTCCTAGGGAAATTGAAAGTCCATGAAGTGGGCCAAGGCCACTCGGGCATGGCAAAGCTTAGGTGCCAACGCAAAATCTGAATCCGTAGGCCTCTCCCCAGCTATATATGGTCCCTGCATATAATTTCGTTCAACATTCATGAACACTAATCCAATGCAAAGTGAGTCAAATATGTCCAAAATCCGTGAGGTTTGAGCTACAAATTCCCTGTTATTTAAGATACCCAAAAACAAGAACTATCCAATTGGTCTATATGATCAAAATTTCATGTACAATGAAATCACAAACTGGTGTTTGTAGTCAACTTAGTTTCCCAGTAAAATGAGATCAGAGAAAACCTTAGGAACCATATTTTTGTTGTAAATGTAGAAACTTTGATAAATTTTTGTAATCCCAAAAATATTCACTATAAAGATTTGGCAAAAATATTGCAAAAACAAACGACAAATGTTAAAAAATTCCAAGATTCTGCCCTATGAACCCAAGGTCCATAGAAATCCACGACGCAGAGTAATTTCATACTCTGTGTTTACAACTTTTCTAAAATTAAGTTGTTCTTAAATATAACCATCAGTTTTAATGAACCTTCTGCAAAATTCAAATTATCTAACAAACTGACAATATTAGGCAAAGTTATATTAAATTTGTAAAAGACCATTTGATACTCTCCAAACCCTATTGAAAAGTTCATACATTCAAATCTAGTGTAAAGTTTAACCACTTTGTGAGACAATTCATTAATAGTAAAAGACACTGATGAAAATGCAGTAAATTCGTATTATGTACTGACAAACGGAGGGGAAGAAGATCAAATTTATAAAAACCATCAAGATTTCACTAAATTTATTAGTATTTTATTGATATTTTGTAGTGCTTACCAATTCTAGATAACTTCCACTAGAATTGAACGAAATTAGACGAAATTGTCGAATGGCTGCGGAATTTCGAAACAACCCACTAGAGTCTTATCAGTTGCCCGCCAAATTCAAAGGAGGTTTGTATAATATGACTCATCTAAGAAACTGCAACATAATCCTAGCTTGATTTAAGCGCGCGAACCTGGGTACCCCAGATTTCAGCCAAAAAATTCCTGTATCCACTAAATATCCATAACATAGATAGCAAGATTTGAATACCACAATCCCACACAGGCGGTGACCATTATCGTTCCATAAAACAGAAGCAATAGCTTTGAATAGGTAGGGACGACAAATGGTGAATAGTCACAGAACATGTGTTTCCACTTGTAGATACAGGGCTCGAATCCGAAGATAATCTTTCAATCCTTGCTTTTTATGAGCTTTTTCGTGCTTTCTTGATTTTCTATGGTGGTGCCGCATGTTTCCAGAACCTACGATTCAAATACACCTACTTCAGCGCAGAGTAATTAAGATATGGAACCGAATATACGGATGGTGTGGAGGGTAAAAATTCTCTATGCGCATAGGTCGAAATCCAGTGAATCCACATTTTGGAAATCTCCCCATGTGCTGGCCATTCCATTCCCTGAACAAAACCAATTGATTCCATTTATCGAATTTTCCTATCGACTGGCATTCCATGGAATCTCTGTCATGATTCTCACAACACGTTCTCATTCCCCTCCCCTGCAACATTTCTTACAGTGAGCAAAAATAGAGTCCCTGGACATTCGGCCTCTGTACATCCCCGTCCCATCAGATCAAAAGGAACTACAAGAAGATATTCCCCGGAAATCTGTCCCTCTTCTCGTCTACTCGTTTCGATTATTAGCAGAGCCAATCAAGCAGTGGATCTAACAGCAGAAGCCACGCCCTTTGTGCATCATTAGCGACTTCTACCTCGGCTGGACTCAACGGTTTTCCACACATACAGTGCATTTTGTGCCTGCGTAGATAATTCCCTATGGACGCACACTACATCTCGAGGTCAAGACCGACGATGAGTAATTTAAAATTCCCGACCTTCCTCTGCAAATCGCATTTCGCTGGACCCAAATTTCACACCACGTGTCAACCTGAATGCCCGACCTTCCTCTGCAAATCGCGTTTCACTGGACCCAAATTTCACGCCACGTGTCAACCTGAGAATGAAAAGGAAGACGAAAGTTTGTTTCAAAGGAAGGCCTATCGGCCTAAAAATAACCATTTTTAACATAAATATAACAAAAAAAACTACACGTTTTGATAATTGTTTGCTAGAATTGACATGTCAAAATCACAATTTTTATACGAAAATTTTAACTAAAAATGGTTAAATAATAGTTTTTTTAATGAATTTCATGTTAAAAAAATAATAATAATCACTTTTTTTTCAAAAAATAATGATTAACTTAAAAATCAATGCGAAAATCACATATTACAAATATTGAACTTATAACAACCCTAATTGAGTGTTTATTCTTCCCATAAAATGTCAAAGTCAAAACATTGCAAAGCTTGATTTCCAAGCATAGCTTAAATTTAATCAACAATGTCACGTAATCCAAACTCTTCATCCTCTAGAGTTTCATCATTGTCTTCTTCCACAATATTTTCTGCTTCCTTTTGGTCATCTTCCTCTTCTAATGGATCTTTGATGTTTGTGAATCTCCCAATGCATGTCTTTCCAAACATTCCATGTAATGGTGGTCGGGGTTCCTTTGCCTTTTTTGCCACATGTGATTCACTAAAGTCCCCTTTCTTCAACCCAATTTCTTGCATTGCATCTGGAAGAAATTGAAAAGAATTAATTCTTTGCTGAATGAAATTGCACTGTATTGGATCTTTTTCAATTGCAATGCAATTTCTTCCTTTTTGAAGGCAACATGCTAGTGTTGTACCTAATTATCAAGAACAAAAGAAATAATAAACTAAATTAGTACAATGACATATTAATTGAAAAATAACATATTGAAATTCAATTCCATATAATAAAACTTACCTGAGCCGGAAAATAAATCCAGAACCCAATCTCCTTCATTTGAACATATGTCTATAAGATAGTTAATCAATAATTCTGGTTTTTGATAAATGTTAACTATCTCTCCTTTTGCTTCTTTGTCTTCATATGTTATTTTTCTTAGAACAACATCATAAGTCAGTATTTGGCTATGACTCTTTCCGTCTACCCGATTAAAAATCACAGACATATGGCTATCATCTTTTGCCCAACTATCAATATGAATGAACTCACAATCATTTATGAATTGTTGATCTTCATTGTTAAGAAGATTTGACTTTTTCTTATAACATGAAATAGTAAAAGTTCAATTAACTTGTACATAAATGATTTTTTCAACATTAATCAAATATACATTTTAAACATCTTACCATGTAAGCTGCATCCTTGAATTTGTTTTCCCCTTGAAGCTTGACAATACCATTGCCAATTGTGTGTTTGAATGAAATGTCACAAATCTCCATAATGGTGATGGCGTGACTTCTACAAATCCTGCAACCACTTTACTAAGAGCTTGATAAGTATAAGGGTCACTATCATAGTCAATGTTTGGAATATTGAAACCATGGGGAATATCTGCAATGACTAGGGCATAATCCCTTTTAGGTATCAGTTTAGCAATGTCTACACAGTCGCCTTGTATTACTTGATATTGAATGGTGTCTAGCCCATTCCAAATGAAATGATTAAGATTTGGATCAAGTTCAACATTCTTAATACGTTGCTTCCTCAGTCTTTTGATCTTTATTTTTTTAATAAAGGTTTTGAAACTATTTGGCGCTCCATTATCATCCTTCCTCGTCTTTTATAAAATAAACAAATATATGTGTAAGTTATAAATTAAAAATAGTACACAGATGAATAAAAATGAATGTATAAATCAAGATACCTTTTTAAATGCAAGATAAAAAGCTTTTAATGTTGATGTAGAACTTGAATCTGGATAGTTGTGTACAACATCATCCCAACTATCTTCATTCAACAATCTAACCATTTGTTCTTGAATTTTCATGTAAACTTTGTGACTGCATAGATAAAGTAACAAAAAGTTAATATAATGATTTGTATAACAAATACTACCAAGAACAACATGTTTTATTTAAAAGATAAATATAATCTAGAAATAAATAAAAATAATTCAACAAACTTATTTTAAAGTTCTTTAGACATTTTCTCCAATGATAATTCCCCTGACTTCACACGAGATAATATTGTTTTGACAATTTTTTCATCTTTCACTCCTTGCAATGCCCTCCAAGGTGTGATAGTCATATCGTCTGGAAGCTACTTCATTTCAGGAGCTGATTTATTGTTGCTACATATCAATGGTTTAGACTTTTTGACCCTCTGGTTTTTAATGGCAATGTCTCCCCACATGCTAAAAATCTCATCAATCAACTTCCAAACATCTCCAGTTCTAAATGCCAATTGGAAAATGTTATCAACACCTCTGAATAAATCACTATTTTTGTTGCCTTTTCCACCTTTTGAATTGGTTTTCTCTTCAATTTGATAGCCTATTTCCATACAACATTCCTTTTGGAAATCTGCAGTAATATTTATCCTATCCCCACCACATTTTTCTTGAAATTCACTATGAATAAATCTAACCCTTTGGATGAAAGTCATAGACATCCTATATTCATTATCTGAATTATGATCCCATGCCACTAACTTTGCTTCTGTATCTGACAAACCAGCATAAATGATACATTTCATTGTTTCAAAATGTGGGTTATTAGGATATTCCTCCATCAATTGTCTTTGAGATTCTATAGAATGGTTCCCCCCAAGCACATAATAATTGTATTCAAAACATTTTGACTTATCAAATGCTTCTTTGTTGGGAACTTGAAGTGGATCAACAAGAAGCACATAACTAACCACATGAGTATATGGATTGTACCTCATCAATGTTTTCAAGTTGTGAACATGCAGATGATGTGGCTTTCTGACTTGATATTGACATTGTCCTTCATTTTCCTTATAGGTTTGTCTGACATTAAGCTGAAATGTACGACCACCATCAATTAAGTTTCTCTTTGTCAAATTCTGTTGAACGGCATTTTGTTTTGTTTTGATAATGCCATCATCTAAATCAGCTCCTAGTGTAATGATTTCTCTACTTTCTTTTGAAGTTTCACTAGGTTTTTGACTGCTGGTAATGACTACATCAAAATATTCAACTTTACTTTTCTTCGTCATAACATTCTCAATAGATTTATTCTTGGGCATTTTTACTTTTGGTTGTTTACAGCTCTTCTCAGTTCCAATGTCATCTTCAGTAATGGCAACATATGCTTCACTATCAGTTTCAACTTCATCGTCCCCAAAAGTAACTTGTTTACCCTTGCTAGATTTATCCACCAGAGGCATTTTTTTTCTGATTCTTTGGATGTAGTATTGTAGCATCATAAATTACTACATTTTCTTTGTTTTCCATATCTTCTACTGACACTGAGTAAAAACTGCTAACAACTTTCATGATATCATGCTCTATGAAATGAATTCCTCCCAACCTAATTGAACAACTTTCAACAAAATTCTGCCAAACAAAATATCATATGTCAATAAAAACAAAGTTAAAAAAATATAGCGAGACACTTTCAAGAACGCAAAATACAAATATAAATAACAATACTTATGATGTTTTGTGTCATCTCATTTACGATTTGTTTACACAACTTTGTAGATACCTCTCTCATGTCATATAATGAATATGATAGTCGGTATTTAATCCTTTCATTTGACTTGGGAGCTTTTGTAAGTATGTAAACAACTTCAGTGTCCAGTATTGAACACATATCTATGACTCTTCCCATCACCTCAAAAATTCCATTATCATTTAGTATATCAATATATAGATATATATTCACATTTGTGCTTTCTTTTTCTTTCACATACCAGATTCTTGATGGAAATTTCACCTCTTTTGAATTCTTCTAGTCTGAAATCATATTCTTATCACTTGAGGCACTTGAAAGATTTGTAGTCATGAGCTCAGGTGGAGTTCGTTCACCAATGTTTCTTGAAGATGCACCTTTAAGAGTCTTTGGTCCAGAAAGATTCACAGAAATTTTCTTTGATGCCATTTTCTTGAAAAACAGAAACACGTAAATTAGTAAATAACAAAAACATATTAACTTAAATTAACAACAAAAATATATCATAAATTTCTTATTTGTATAATCAGAATTGCCCAGCCACCCCTAATGGGCTGGTGGGCGGGTCGGTGGGCAAACAGGAGGTGTTAGGGTCACACCCTAACTGTTGTGGGGAAAAATGCCTATGCAGGACGATCCTATCCACCTAAGGCGTGATAGTGCCTTAGCAACAAACGAATGTAGCTACTTCGGTTTCTTTCCTTTATGAAAATGAAAGAGAGGAGATTGGTAGACTTACCGTTATCTTTCGGTTGTCCCTCGATCTAGATCCTCTCCGCTTTGTGTGTCCACAGCTACTTGCCTCCTCGCTTTTGCACCCACAAGATCACAAGAGAACAGCTACCTGTGACAAGAGAGCAGCTACATGCAACAAGAGAAGGACACAATACAAAGGCAAATATACATATTCATAAATGATTCAGGATTAGAAGTAAATCAAATACACTAATGCAAATCATACAATAAACACCAGCATATAGGAAAGAACCAAGAAGCTTTATTGATTGATAAACAGGGTTCAGGAAGAGATACAACCCATAGGGTTCCAACCCAGCATCTCCTTCCCAGCAGCAAGGAATTCCTTCTTCAGCCCCTTTCAAAAGCATAAACACCCAATGATCCAACCACAATCCAACAGCAATTCTTTACAATACAATCCAACCTCCCTAGACCTCATGAGAGAGCTCTATATATAGGAGTTTTGGAGAAAGGATGAGTCAGCTTGAGGCTTGCATGAAGCTGACTAGTGTCCTCTCCCACTTCAGTTCTTGAGTCCACTTGGAGATTCTTACTTCCACTTGGAGATTTGGAACCTCTTACTCATCACCAGTCGAATTCCCTGATCCAAGTGTCATTTTGGAAGCTTCCTGGGCATTGACACCTTGAGGAATGAGTCTGCCACTTGTCCAAGTACGCTCAGCGCAGGTGGCCTTCTTTGCAGTTGACATTCAGCGCAGGTACAGAGTGGAGCACTTGAAATTCAGCGCACATGCTCAGTGGAGCAGTTGACATGATCCAGAAATTGCTTGTTTTTGAGTGTTTTCAGGTGGAGAACTTTTATAAGCTGCTGTGGTTTGCTGGCCTTGTTCCTCTAGGGGTAGGAACAACATGTTTAGGGACTTTGGATCCCTTAATTATTGACATTTCATGCTCAGTGATGCAAGGCACAAAAATGTCTATAACAGTTGCCCCCTAAAGTATGAGGCCGTTTATCGGGTGAAATGCTTTATCCAGTTGAGTCTGAAGTTCATCCATTTGCTGGGAGGAGACCTGTAATAAGATACAATGCAATACATTATGATTCATTCTGCTTTCATGATCTAGCTGAGGCGGGCATTCCCATGCTCAGCTTTATAAATACATTTTGGTACATAGAACAGATGATTGTCTGATGGTAGACTGATAGTTCTGGCGAAACTATCATCCTTTGAGGAGGATGATCATCTGCTGCAATGATGTACATAACAAATGTCTTTATTTTCCTGAATATATTATCGCAGCCCGGATGGATGAAACTAGATCTGGGGTCTTCAAACTCGTTCGATCTTCACTCTAAGTACAAGTCAATCCATGTGAGAATTGCGCTGAAGTCGAACATGGAAAGACATCGCTTGATTACCGATCAATGATGTAAACCGTTAGCAAGCGCGAGAGGAATCACCGATAATGATAATGACCCTCAAGGTACTGCAGTACAATTCACGTGGTGTGAATAAAGGACTTGGCGTCGAACACCACGTGAAATCTTCTGGTCAAAGGTCATTGATGTATACCTGTCGCCGGAAGTGAGAAACTTGCCATTGAGGCATGCAAGCTTCAAAGTACTGAAGGGGTTGTTCCTAGATCAACTTCTTGGATAATGAGCTGATGTCGACAAGAAGCAATCCGTCACAGGAGGGCCTTAATGGATCCCACATCAGTGACACGGAACGGAGCTAATGACTTTAATGGAGGTGAAAACAATCTGTGACATATGATTCAGGGTGGCGGTCATGAAATGGATGAAGGATAATGTATGGCAGTGGGTGGGACCTGGTTGACTCTTTCTGAACGACTTCTCTTGAACATATGGCGACTTTGATGCGATGGATCGGTAGCATTACCCCAAATATGGATGGTGTGGCAAAGACCATGGTGATGTGACCGGTGAATGAAACAACCCAACCCGATGTGATACGGAGGAAAAGTGTCATGTTCAAGAGCGACCTGCTACCATCAAAGACTTCTCGATTTTTTCCCAATTTTTCCCCAGTCATTGTTGACCAGTACCTCTTTATTTTTGTCAAGCTTGAGGAGGATAACATATGCTTGTTCTATAACCTGCCCTTCGGGCAAGCCCATCGCTATGTTTTAACGAGCCTAGCGAAAGGGAAACTCGTTCTCGTCTAAAGACAAGTTTGTCGCTATTTAATAATTTTAACGAGTCTAACGACAAGGAAAACTCGGCCCTTTTCATTTTTAGAGAGTCTGAAAAGGTACATAAAGTCAACTCCAAAATTCCTTTTTCGCCATCTAATCCCTTAAGTCCGAAAAAGTATAAAACAATACAGAAGGGATGAGTTTTCGGTACTTTTAACGAGCCGAACAAAACAAGCGCTCGATCTTTTTGTGTAATAATCCCTCAGGTCCAAAAAGATTAAAATCTAGAGGAGGGATAGCTCTTCCTATCCTTTAACGAGCTGGAAGGCCAAAACTTGGCAATCTTTTCATATTTTACGAGTCAATTGAAAAGAGCTTAAAGAAGACTCGTCTTTTGAGGAACGAGTGATGAACAGGGATAGCAGTTGATTCCAGGTACAGGTTGGAATTTTCCAATCACGGCAGTGTCACAAGGATGGCTAGGTGAAATCACTCTTCGCAGCTGTTCCTCAAAATGGGTAAACAATCATATGGAGATAAACGATCGGCCAAATGAACGGTGGAGGTGAAGGTGCACAAAACACGACCAAGGTCTTTTTATGGTTGATCAGGTTACATTCTTAATGGTTATTTACTGGGAAGTTCATTTTTTAACGAGCTTAAACTTGCTCAAAGCTTATGTTTATTTTTTAACGAGCATGAACTATGCTACTAAAACTGCTCGAAAGCTTATGTTTATTTTTTAACGAGCATGAACTATGCTGCTAAAACTGCTCGAAAGCTTATGTTTATTTTTTAACGAGCATGAACTATGCTGCTAAAACTGCTCGAAATACCAGTCATATGATAAGATTGTCTCATTGTGAGATCCCTATTTTTTATGGAGCTTCATCTCACTACGCTCTGCTCTGCACCCTTCCTTTATGCAAGTTCGGAAACGGCTAACCCAAAAAACAGATAAATAACCGGTTCCGACACAGCTAACCCAAAAAGCAGGTAAATAGCCGCTCTTTTCTTGCACTCCAAAAGGGTTTGCATGCCCCCAGGTATAAAATATGATTTCAAGGTTGCCCCTCCTCCTTCTCACTTCTGTTTTTCTTTGGGTGTTCACAGCTACTTGTCATTGCAAGAGAAGAACACTACTCAAAGACAAAACATTGGTGTTATTGAGGGAGGCTTACCTCTTTCTGGTTACCCAAAGATTGTCTCGTTAGATAAAACCCCTCCTTGGCCTACCTTTTTCAGGTTACCTAAAGATTGTTTCGTCAAACAAGACACTTCCTCGGCAATGCCTACCGAAATAGACAAAGATGGGAGACGGGCCCCGTCTCTCCCAAGTACCTTGACAAAAGAATCCTATTCTAGAACAACCCTCTTTCCTTCATGGACGGGGTACGGACTAGTCATATTCTTTCGCGGAAATCCTACCTTATACCCAAAGTTCTCCGCCGAAGCAGACCAGGACGCATGCCCCCTGGGTTCCAGTCATGTCCTCCCGAATTACTCGCGCTCATCAGGAGGACGGACCGTGGGTTGAGACACTTCTTGCATGAATAAACCATTTAGGGATGGTAAGCGACTATTTGCGATGTGTGATCCGGGAAACGAAAGTTGGTCCACGAGCTTGACCATTCTTCCTCCATGTGGAAAACATATTACTCTAAAGAGTGAGGAGACTACTGCTCCTATGCAATATATATAGTCTCGTCTAAGGAGTAGGTTATAATCCAAGGGTCCTTGAACGACCATCACGTTCATTTGAACGGTCTTCCCCTTCAGTGTTATTGGCACATTGGGGAGGATTCCTAAAGGGCGACTGGTTCCTTTATCAAAGCCTGATAGATTTCTCATCTCAGGCAAAAGCGCAGGCGAACCAAGCGCTTTCCAAGCAATAGAGGAAAGGATACTCACAGATGCCCCCTCATCAATGATAGTGCCAGCCATTACCATTCTGTATATTTGACAAATAATTCTGAATGGTACACTGGCTGGCAACCGAGGTCTGCCTAGTTGGTTCCAATCAAAGGACACAACCAGGTTGCTGTGTGGTGGGACCGAGTAAACGGCTGGATAACGCTCTGATGAACTTCCTTCCTGCGATAAAGGAATGGTGGCATTGCCCCCTTGATCATCAGAGTCAGTGCTGATGAAGAGAATATGGACGGTGTCGTCTTGATTCTCCTCTGTGATGGTGTCATTCGAAGATGGAGCCTCTGAAGGCAAAACCAGGTCAACTGCCGTATCAACCTTTTGACTTTCGTCAGGCATGGATCCAGACGGTTCATCTTCAATGACAGGTGCTTCGGCTGACCACCTGGGTGAGTCAACCGGATTCTCAACTAGCGAGGGACATGGCAAGAGTTTTTGATATCCAGGAGGAAGATTTGCTCGTAAAATCGGGCGGTCTTCCAGGACTCTTTTTGCCTCGTCTAAGAAGGGACAACGGTGGATGGCGTGATCGCCTTCACATAGTCTGCAGGGAAATTTAGCTTTCCCGCTCTGTCCTGGAGCTTCACTCCCACTAGTTGACGGTGAACAATCGACATGGCTATCAGAGGTCGATGCTACCGAATTATGCAGACGGGGGGACCAGTCTCTTAGTATCCGAGGGATACATGGACAATCTCTATGGAAGTGGTCTCCCCTGCATATGACGCATGGCGATTTAGGCCTTACGAGTGCAGTGTGTGGATTTTTGTTAGATGACGATTGTTTGCCCCCAGTCGCCTTAGGCTCCTTCTGCTTCTTTTCTTTCTTCTTCTTCTCCTTTTTCTCCTTAGGAACTCGGTTCTTTGACCGACCAGTTCCATCAAGCGAAGAGGAAGGAGGAGAGGAAGATGAAGTAGAAGGCTGGGAGGCAACTCTTGTTTGATCTAACTGTTGACTCGACTGCTCAGGAATGGTGGCATTCTGAACGACATTGGTTGAAAAGAGCCAAACAGGTAGGCCAATTGTCAATCCTGGAAGCGACAATGTGGCCATGTGGGGCGCACCAATGTCTCCCTAAGAGGAGAAGGGACTAGGATTCCCACCAAGGGGAACTCCTTGGTTGGTGTGCTCCATCTTTTCAACCTAAAGATCAACACGGGAATAAGGGTGATTGTTCCGTTTAAAATAAATTGTTAACGACGCTTTTAGACACAACTTGCTTTTTCAGTTTTAAAGAGTCGAGAAAAAGCTAAAGATGACTCTAGTCTCCTTCGATGTTTTAACGAGCCCGAAGTGACAAATGCTCGGTTGGACTTTTTCTGTTATAGAGCCTGAAAAATGCCAAAAGAAACTGCTCTGAAGATCTAGGCAGAGGGTGTGCCAAACTTTTCGCAAAACCACAGAATACGTTTTACGGTACAGGTGGTCGATCTTCGTGAATGCTGTGTTCACTGCATTACGATCAGTAGGGCAACCGACACGGCTTCCTAAGGATAAAGGATATATGCCTATAGGGGTCTCCCAATATATACGCGACGGTACGTGGGAGCACAAGTCCGTATTAGTGCTATCGTCTCTCAGGAGGAATCACCCACCTTCATAGAGATCGACAGTCACTACGTTTAACAACGCCGGAACACGTCTCTACCTAGACCTCTACTGTGAGCGTTATGTTGCAAAACGTTGTTAGGTTCATTCAATATATTTTAAGTTGATCTTTTTAAATTTTGTCTTTCAGGATCACCACGAGATGTATTGGTACAAATTCCTAAATGCAGTCTAAGATGATAAGCAAGCTTTATAATCTTTCAACTTTGAAAATCCTAGCTACTAAGGGAAAAGAGAGCGACTATCTTTTCTCAAAGAGCAATCAGCACACTCTAATGCACTCTTCCTAAATCCAACATGCAATCTTATCAAAATGCAAAATGCACAATGCAGGTGTTTGTTTTCACTTTCTTAGTATAAATGCCTACAAAGAAAGCTTTTTGCACAACTTCGAATTTGCTTTTAAATGACTGAAAATAAACAAGTTTACTTTTTCCCAAATCAGCAAGGGTAGAAGAGATTACAATCACTTTGCGATTTTTCGAAAGAAATACTTGTTTTGACACTTAAAAATGACAAATTCAAACCAATAAGCAAAAGCAAACGATAGATCAAACTGCAAACAGCCAATGAACTCTCTTCTAAGATCACAATCAATCACTCAATCAGATCTGAATCAAGGCTACAGGATGACTATTTTGCTCATGCAAAGGAAAACTGTAAATGACGCCACAAACACATAAAAACACTTACAGTCTTTTTGTACAAAAATGAGGCTGAATACAAGCAAAGAAAAGGGATTATAGATGTGGTACCTATGCTGGTTAAAGGCAGCAAAAACAGAGATCAAAACAAGCAAAAGACAGCAAGGAACCCCAGCTGCACAAAGCCACACTGGTTCAGCGCAGGTACAACACTGTCAGTTTGACATTCAGCGCAGGTAGCCTTCACAGGACCTGCGTTGAAATGCAGACTGCCTTCACAGTGCCTGCGCTGAAAGGAGAAACTCTCGTTTCTCTTGGTTTCCGGGTCATAAAATGCTCAAAAATCAACTGTTTCAGGCCAAATCAGAAACACAAGCAAGGTATAAACAGAGGGATACTTTGAAAGGGTACTAAAGACTATCACAAAGGATCATCAAGTCATTTATGAGTCCATTGTTAAGATCATAGACAAAAACCCAGTAAAGGATCAAAGCAGCAACATTCTACTTTGCAAAGCAGTTCGATTGTTGCCGTTGAGTCTATGAAGTAAACAATGATGCAAGCTCAAACAAAATGACTAAAACAAAGTTCGTCCCCAGTGGAGTCGCCAATTTGTTGTGGGGAAAAATGCCTATGCAGGACGATCCTATCCACCTAAGGCATGATAGTGCCTTAGCAACAAACGAATGCAGCTACTTCGGTTTCTTTCCTTTATGAAAATGAAAGAGAGGAGATTGGTAGAATTACCGTTATCTTTCGGTTGTCCCTCGATCTAGATCCTCTCCGCTTTGTGTGTCCACAGCTACTTGCCTCCTCGCTTTTGCACCCACAAGATCACAAGAGAACAGCTACCTGTGACAAGAGAGCAGCTACATGCAACAAGAGAAGGACACAATACAAAGGCAAATATACATATTCATAAATGATTCACGATTAGAAGTAAATCAAATACACTAATGCAAATCATACAATAAACACCAGCATATAGGAAAGAACCAAGAAGCTTTATTGATTGATAAACAGGGTTCAGGAAGAGATACAACCCATAGGGTTCCAACCCAGCATCTCCTTCCCAACAGCAAGGAATTCCTTCTTCAGCCCCTTTCAAAAGCATAAACACCCAATAATCCAACCACAATCCAACAGCAATTCTTTACAATACAATCCAACCTCCCTAGACCTCATGAGAGAGCTCTATATATAGGAGTTTTGGAGAAAGGATGAGTCAGCTTGAGGCTTGCATGAAGCTGACTAGTGTCCTCTCCCACTTCAGTTCTTGAGTCCACTTGGAGATTCTTACTTCCACTTGGAGATTTGGAACCTCTTACTCATCACCAGTCGAATTCCCTGATCCAAGTGTCATTTTGGAAGCTTCCTGGGCATTGACACCTTGAGGAATGAGTCTGCCACTTGTCCAAGTACGCTCAGTGCAGGTGGCCTTCTTTGCAGTTGACATTCAGCGCAGGTACAGAGTGGAGCACTTGACATTCAGTGCACATGCTCAGTGGAGCAGTTGACATGATCCAGAAATTGCTTGTTTTTGAGTGTTTTCAGGTGGAGAACTTTTATAAGTTGCTATGGTTTGTTGGCCTTGTTCCTCTAGGGGTAGGAACAACATGTTTAGGGACTTTGGATCCCTTAATTATTGACATTTCATGCTCAATGATGCAAGGCACAAAAATGTCTATAACACTAACCCCCTTATTTATGTAATGGGATCACGTCATAGTCAAGAGTCAGTAAAGCCCATATTAATAATTGTAAGTGGTTAATCCGCAATTAATGACGGAACCACAGTTAGTTGCAAATGGGCCGTAGTATTAGATAGATGGTATTAATAAAACCCATGGTATTGGCTCGTGGTATTGCATGTATGAGTCATATATAAAGGATAGAGACTCCCTGCGAGGAGCATCGTGTCTTATTTTGTAGTCGAGCTCTGCTCTATTGGAGGTTGCCCCCTCGAAGAGGCAAGTGAACATTACTCTCTGAATAATAAAATCATTGCTATTTTGTGTTCTGGGTATCTTTTCTTCGCATATTCTATATTTGGGTATCATTTTGCAGGTTAAGAGCATAACAAGTGGTATCAGAGCACTTTCCAGGGCCGGTGGGATCTCCATTTCTTAGCAATTTTTTTTTTGGCTAGAGATGTGTTCCGGCGTCTTTAAACCACGGGATTTGTCGTTGAGCGCATAAACATGCGGATTTGGGGAGGCATGCACGCAGGAAATACAACAAGTGGTCACGTTTGTTGGACTCCCTTGTAACCCCCTGTGGGTACCCCTTCAAGTAGTAGCGCATTAGATAGAATCGCACATGGATTGTCTTCCACGTACCCTCTGGGTATATCAGAAGCCCCCTAGGCTCCCTTGAAACCTCGCCATAGATAAACCGTCGGCCATCTTGTGGCTACAGTACACCGAGAACAGCACTCGGGGAGATTACTCGCCCATACGATAGGGTAGTCGGGTTGTACGGCTAAGGGTATGGTCGATCCTCCTTAGTTAGAGCCCTGAAACATTGGGCCGAGTACTACTGCCAGACCCTTATGTATATTGCGATCTGTAGCACCTGACACTCCTCAAGACCATAGTTCCCTTTTCTATTGGGGGATCACACAGCATCTCTTCCAGATCCGCCTGCGCAAATGGGTGCAGCAGCAGTAGACATCAGTCCCGTAGTCTCGAGTTCGCAGATCAGCCATTCCGATCTATTAGATCCATCAGATCCGCAGAAGCAGTTCCGCCATTCAGATCTCTCAGATCCACCAGATCAGAGTCGTTGTGAAGGGTTCCTAAACCGGGGTATAATTTTCGCAAGACTTTTGGCCGTATTGACATTTTGAGGATTTGGCCACTGCAGTATTGATAAGGAAGGAGTAAAACTCCGTTAGGAGTTTTCAGAAAAAAAAAAAAAAATCAGAATCAGGACGATGAGCTGAGCATGGTGGTACCATTCACTTCTTAGTGAAAATTTTTTAGGCGGTCCAAATTTTAAAAAAATCCAGTTGGTAGAAACTAGAGCTCAAGCGATGGCCAATGAAAGGATGGACAAACTTGAAGAATCAATGCACAACCTCCACCTTCAGCTTACCGGACTATGTAGCATGGTCGAGAAAATAGTCCTGAAGGGCAAGGAGCAAGCCCACGAGGAGGAGTATAATGGCACTGAACACAATGAGGGTGAGTCTAGCCACTCTCCTCATGTCTGGCACACCCACCCACCACCCAGTCAGCGACCTCCCAAGTTGGATATGCATAAATTTGACGGTTCTCACCCATCGGCATGGATAGCACAAATGGAGCAGTATTTCAAACTGAATCTCATCTTCAATGATGCGACTCAGCTTATGTTGGGGAGCATGTACTTGGACAATGAAAGGTGGCAATGGTGGGAATGGCATCAGCGTTGCACTGGACCTTTTAGGACTTGGACCAAATTCACCAAAGCTCTTCAAGACTACTTTGACCAGGAATAATCTTTTTTGGGTCGTCTTACTAAGCTCCGACAGACTGGTATAGTGGATGAATATATTACAGCTTTTGAAGCCTTAGCCTTCTGCACTTGGGGTCTCTCAGATGTGTTCTACATGGAATGTTTTATTAGCGGTCTTAAAGAAGCTATCAAAGCCCAAGTCCTACTGCACCACCCTCCCACATGGACGGAGGCTTGCAAGGTAGCTCGTAACATGGAACATGCATTAGCAGCCCAATACAGTCGCCCAAATTTCTCTGCTAAAGGTCGCCCCCCACAGTTTCACAACACGACTCAAACACTTAAGGTCCAAAAGGTGTCACCTGCGGAAATCGCTGAAAGAAGAAAGCAAGGCCTATGTTACTACTGTGATGAAAAATACTCCCCAGGTCATAAATGCAAGGAGCCCAAATTTTTTCAAATTGATGCCACTGACTACAGCTCAACAGAGGAAGATCCACCACTGGAGGAACAGGAGCCGCTAGAAGAAGACAACCAAAAGGACAATGTCTCTGACGAACCAGTTATTTCGTTGCATGCGTTGGCAGGGATTTCTTCCCCTCAAACTCTCAAAATCAGAGGTTTTATTAAACATCGCCCAGTAGTAGTCTTGATTGATAGTGGAATTACACATAATTTCATCCATCAAAAAGTCGCAGAAGCAGTGCATTGTTTTGTACGAGTAGTTTCTAACTTCCAAGTTCAAATTACGGATGGAGGCACAATGAAATGTGAAGGCCGCTGTGAAAATGTCAAACTTCAAATGGGGGATTATCAGTTGAAAACCCACATGTTTGCCATACACATGGGGGGTTGCGACATTGTCCTCGGCGCTGAATGGCTCCGCACTCTTGGGCCAATCACAATGGATTTCCAGGAGTTATATATGAGTTTTGAGCAGAACAACTACACACATACCCTCCGTGGACTCTAGGTGGGAGCCCCCTCTATCATCAGCTCGCATAGGATGGAAAAATTGTTAAAAAAGGGCAATCATGGAGTTGTAGCTCAATTTAATGCCATCCAGGCAGTCGAAAAAAAGCCTCTACCAATTCATCCTGAGATGCAACAGATTTTAAATAACCATCTGCCGGTCTTTGACAAGCCTCATGAGCTTCCACCCTCGCGAGGGGAACATGATCATAGCATCACCTTGGTTCCAGGGGCCCAACCCCCAAGTGTGCGCCCATAGAAAAAATCATCAAGGAACTTTTGGAAGCAGGTGTCATTTGTCCCAGCATTAGTCCTTATTCATCCCTAGTGGTCATGGTGCTCAAGAAAGATGGGGAGTGGCAGATGTGTCCCGACTTCAAGGCCCTCAATAAGTTGACAGTCAAAGATAAATTTCCCATCCTGGTGGTTGATGATTTGCTAGATGAACTCAATGGGGCTCAATTCTTCACTAATCTGGATCTTCGCTCAGGCTACCACCAAATTCGCATGAAGGAAGTCGACATCCCCAAGACTGCTTTCAGAACTCATGAAGGCCATTATGAATTCTTGGTCATGCCATTTGGTCTTTGTAATGCCCCCTCTACTTTTCAGAGCCTTATGAACCACATTCTCAAACCATATCTCAGGAAATTTGTCCTTGTTTTCTTCGATGACATCCTCATCTATAGTTTCACTTGGGCCGCACATCTTTAGCATGTAGATCTACTCTTGCAACTGCTCCGCAAGCATAAATTATTTGTCAAGATGTCCAAGTGTTCATTTGGCATGGCAGAAGTAGAGTATTTGGGCCACATTGTGGGGCGTGAAGGTGTCAAAGTGGACCCCGAAAAGATCCAAGCAATGCAGGAATGGCCTCAACCTAAGACCTTGAAGAGCTTAAGAGGATTTTTGGGTCTCACAAGCTATTATCGTAAATGTTTCCGCAACTATGGTCGCATAGCAAAGCCCCTCACCCAACTCCTAAAGAAAAATTCATTCTTCTGGAATGAGGAAGCACAACAGGCCTTTACAGCTCTAAAAAATTCCATGTGTTCCACTACAGTCTTAGCACTACCTGACTTCACCAAATCTTTTGTCATCGAATGTGATGCTTCGGGTACAGGTATTGGGGCAGTCTTAATGCAGGAAGGGCGACCATTGGCCTTCACAAGCCAACAACTCAGTGGGAGGAATCTGGGCCAATCTACCTACGAGAAGGAAATGATGGCCATCTTACATGCAGTCGAGACCTGGCGACCTTACTTATTGGGGCGACATTTCCAAATCCGCACAGATCATCACAGTCTTAAATATTTTTTGGAGCAACGCCTATCCTCACCACAACAAAATAAATGGCTAGCCAAAATGCTGGGATATGATTATGAGATCATTTACAAGAAAGGGAAAGACAATAGTGTAGCAGATGCATTATCTCTCCAATTTGAGGAGGAAAGTACTCTGTTAGCAATTTCCCTCCCCATTCCAGAATGGATTGAAGAGGCTCGCAGGGAATGGTTTTCACACCCCGGGCTCTCCCAACTCATTTCTACATTGCAGGTAGATCCAAATTCCACCAAGGGCTACTCGTGGTAGGATGATATTCTTCGCTACAAGGACAAAGTCGTAATATCACCAACATCCACCCTCAAAAGTCGAATTTTGGCAGAATTGCACTCATCTCCCATTGCAGGACATTCGGGCTTTCAGAAGACGTATGCTCGCACCAGAAGATCATTTTTTTGGACAGGCATGAGAAAGGACATCCTTACTTTCGTAGCAGAATGTGATGTCTGTCAACGCCACAAAGGGGAAACCGTCAACACACTAGGCACATTACAACCATTTCCCATTCCGGCATCAATTTGGACGGAGGTTTCTATGGATTTCATTATAGGTCTTCCAAAGTCAGGGAACAAGTCAGTCATCATGGTGGTTGTGGACCGACTGTTGAAGTATGCTCATTTCTGTGCCCTACCCCACCCATTTACACCAACTTTGGTTGCTCAATCTTTCATGGATCAAATCTTCAAATTGCATGGCATGCCCACTTCTATTGTGTCCGACCGTGACCCGATCTTCACCAGTAATTTTTGGCAGGAACTCTTCAAAATACAAGGCACTCAACTCAAACTCAGTACTTCCTATCATCCGCAAATAGATGGTCAAACCGAAGCCGTCAACAAATGTCTAGAAACCTACCTTAGGTGTTTCACTTCAGAAAAGCAACACCTTTGGGTACAGTGGTTACCTCTGGCTGAATGGTGGTATAACACCAACTATCATGCCACCACCAAAATGACTCCCTATGAAGTAGTATATGGTCAACTCCCACCTTCACCTACTTCGTATCTCAAGGGATGCTCAAAAGTACAAGCAGTGGATCAACTCCTACAACACCGCGCAACCATGCTCGCCCATCTTCGAGAGAATCTTCATCAAGCTCAGAACCGCATGAAGCAACAGGTAGACCAGCATCGCTCAGAGCACCAATTTCAAGAAGGGGATCAGATCTTTTTACGGCTACAACCATATAAGCAAACATCACTCAAGGACAAGGGGTATCAGAAACTCTCTCCCAAATTCTACGGACCATATCAAGTACTTCAGCACATTGGAGAAGTGGCCTACAAGTTGGCCTTGCCACATACTGCAAAAATCCATCCAGTTTTCCATGTCTCATGCCTCAAGAAAGTGATTGGGAACAATTGTAGAATTCAGACTAGTCTACTTGAATTGGACGAAGAAGGGTCCATCTGGCTTCAACCCGAACAGGTCCTAGACACACGAGACAAGCAACTGCGCAGCCGCATGATTAAGGAAGTCCTCGTCAAATGGAAAGACACCTCTCCGGAAGATGCAACTTGGGAACCAGCCACTATTCTTCAGCAGTTTCCGCAGCTTCAGCCTTGAGGACAAGGCTCATTTTAACGGGGAGGGCATGTTAGGGTCCCACCCTAACCCCCTTATTTATGTAATGGGATCACGTCATAGTCAAGAGTCAATAAAGCCCATATTAATAATTGTAAGTGGTTAATCCGCAATTAATGACGGAACCACAGTTAGTTGCGAATGGGTCGTAGTATTAGATAGATAGTATTAATAAAACCCACGGTATTGGCCCGTGGTATTGCATGTATGATTCATATATAAAGGATAGAGACTCCCTGTGTGGAGCATCATGTCTTCTTTTGTAGTCGAGCTCTGCTCTATTGGAGGCTGCCTGCTCGAAGAGGCAAGTGAACATTACTCTCTGAATAATAAAATCATTGCTATTCTGTGTTATGGGTATCTTTTCTTCGCATATTCTGTATTTGGGTATCATTTTGCAGGTTAAGAGCATAACAGGAGGTCGGGTGAGGGACAGTGGGGTGGGGTGGGCAGTCGGGCAGGGTCGATGGGCGGGCCAGGTGGGTGTGGGCGAGAGGGGTGCACGTGTGTGGGTGGGCGAGTGGTGGTTGGAGGCGAGCGTGCGGGGGGGGGGGCGGCCCCCAACCTCACCATCCTCACCCACACCCGTCTCCCTTCCACCCCCACACCGACAGTCTTCACACACACCCTCACCCCCTCCTAACCAGCCCTCCCCCTCACTCACCCTCCCCACGCCCTTCTCCACCTTCCCCAACCCCTCCGCCTCCCCCCCCCCCTAACCCACACTCCCCTCCCTCACCTACCCCTCTCCTCCCCCTCACCCACACCCCCTTCCCCACCCTCTTCTCATGTCCCTATCCCACCTACGGCCCCTTCCCCTCGCTACCCGCCCTACCTTCCCCTCACCCACGCCCCCTTCCCCTTCCTACCCACCCTACCTTCCCCTTGCCACCCCCCTAACCCCCTCCCCTTCCCCTCTCCCCCCTCACCTACGCCCCCTCTCCCCTACCTACCCTATGCTCCCCTTCCCACCCCCCTAACCCCCCCCTCCTCCCCTCTCATGCCTCCCCTCCCCCCCCACCTACGCCCCCTCTCCCCTACCCTCTTCTCCCATACCTCCCCACCCGTTCTACCCTAACCCCCCCGTCCCCCTAACCCCCTAACCCCCCCCTCCCCTCTACCCTCGCCCCTAACCCCTCCCCCTACCATAACCCCCCATCCCCCTGCCCTATCCTAACCCCCCCTCCCCTCGTCCTACCCTAACCCCCCCTCCCGTCGCCCTACCCTAACCCACCCCTCTGCCTAACCCCCCTAATGCCCCCCTCCCCTCACCCTACCCTAACCCCCCCCTCCCCTACCCTAACCCCCCCCCTCGCCCTACCCTAACCCCCCTCTCACACCTCTCCTTTCCTCCCCATCACCCCTACCTGCCCTACTCTAATCCCCCCTCCCCTCTACCCTTCATCCCCCCCCCCGCCCTACCCTAACTCCCCCCCTCATGCCTCCCCTCCCCTCCCCTCCCCCTCCCCTCCCCCACTCCCACACCCGCCCCCACCCATGGGCCTCCCCCACCCACCCCCACCCATGGACCTCCCCCACCCACCCCCGCCCATAGGCCTCTACCCTCCCCCACGGGTCTCCCCCATTGCCCACAGGCCTCCGTACCCCCCCCCCCCCCACGGGCCTCCCCTTCCACCCCTCGTCCATGGCCCTCCCCCTCCGCCCACTGCCCACCACCCCCGGTCCCTCCCCTCTGCTCCCCACCCACCCCCTGCCCACGGGCCTCCCCACCCAGCCCCCGCCCATGGGCCTCCCCCACCGCCCATGGGCCTCCCCCTCGGCCCCCACCCACGGCCTCCACCTCCACCCCCTGCTCCCGCCCACGGCCTCTGCCTTCGCCCCCCGTCCATATCTCGCCTCCCCGCCCGAATGGTGGCAGACGATTCTCAGAATCGCCCAGCCACCAGTTGGGCTGGGGGTGGACCGCCGAGGTGGTGCTCGCTGAAGCCGCGCCACCTCGGCAGCCCACCCCCCCTCCCGACTAGTGGCCAGGTGATTCTCGGAATCGCACGACCACCAGTCGGGCAGGGGGCCGGGCTGCCCGGGTGGCACCAACCGAGGCCGCACCACCCCAGCGACCCACCCCCCCCCGCCCGACTGGTGGCCAAGTGATTTCAGGAATTGCCTGCCACTAGTCGGGCGAGGAGGCAGGCTGTGGACAAGGGGCGGAGGCAGAGGCCGAGGGTGGGGCCGGGGGGCAGAGGCGGAGGATGTGGGCGGGGGTGGTGGGTGGGGCGGGAGTCGTGGGTAAGGGCGGGTGGGGGAGGCCCATGGGCGGGGGCCGGGTGGGGAGGCCATGGGCGGGGGCCGGGTGGGGAGGCCCGTGGGCGAGGGCGGGTGGGGGAGGCTCGTGGGCGGGGGTTGGGTGGGGAGCAGAGGGGAGGGAGCGGGCGCCGTGGGTGGGGGGCAGGGTGGGCGCCGTGGGTAGTGGGCGGGTGGGGGGGGGGGCATGGGCGGTGGGCGGGTAGGGGGTGGTGCCCGTGGGCGGGGGTAGGTGGAGGGGAGTGGAGTGGAGGGGGAGTGGGTGAGGGGGCGAGTGGGGAGGGGGAGTGGGTGAGGGGGGTGGGGAGGGTGGTGAGGGGGTGGGTAGGGAGAGAGGGGAGGTTAGGGAGGGTGGTAAGGGGCCAGGTGGGGAGTGAGGGGATGGAGGGAGGGATGGGTGCGGAGGGGAGGGAGGTGAAGGGGGGGGCAGGTAGGGGGGAGGGGAGGGATGGTGGTGGGGGGGGCAGGTAGGGGTGTAGGGGAGGGTGGTGAAGAGGGGGGCGCGGGTGGGGAAGGGTATGGGGGAGGTGAGGGGGATAAGTGGGGAGGGTGGTGAGGCGTGAGGGGGAGGGGGAGGGTAGTGGGTTACGGGGGAGGGTAGGGGGAGAGGTGGGGTAGGGTAGAGGGTAGGGGAGGGTGGTGGGGGGGGGGCAGGGGCAGGTAGGGGAGGTGAGGTGGGGGAGAGGGGTAAGGGGGTAGGGTGGTGAGGAATAGTGTGCGGGTCAGGGGGGTGGGTGAGGGGTCGATGTGGGGGCGGAATGTGGAGGGGGGGTTAAGTGGGCAGGGGCGCGGGGTGTGGGTGAAGGGGGTGATAGTGTCGGGAAGGGGGAAGGTGATAGGGGGCGAGTCGGGCTGCAGCGCCTAGCCCGGCAGCTCACCTCCCACTGTGGGGGTTGGGCGATTCTCAGAATCACCCAACCCCCGCGACAGACGGGCGAGCTATGAGGCGTGGCCACACACCCTACCGCCCCCCTACCCTCACACCCCACCTGCTCTCCCAACCTCCCCGCCTACCCTGCGACACCACAGCGGCCCACCCACGGCTATTGGGCGATTGAGTTTGATCGAGCCCACCATGCTCACAATGGATGTAATTGTTATTTTGGCTCAGAAAAATTAATAATTTAAAAAAAAAAATCTTCTTCATTAAAGTAATTTAATATGAAAATTTTCAAGGAAAAAGTTTAACTTACCTTTCAATTGCTAGAATTCTTCGTTGAATATGTTGTTGATAGCAATGTAGCTACTCCACAAATTCATGAGTCTTTCAATGAACTTCAGAAAACGTGGATGTGATGTGAGTAATAGTGATAATGAACTTTAATATATAAGTGAAATTACGAAGATTTTTTACCGTACGGTTAATGTGGGATAATTTGTTTTAAAATATTATAAAGCGTATATTGTAGAACTATTTTACAACGAGTTGAATGTGGGATTAATTTATTTTAGAATATATTAAAAAAATTAAAAAAAAAAAAATTCAATTATTTGGTAAATATTATATACTTTAACTATTAAAATAATTAATGTAGAAGTTGTAGTTTACAATTTTAATTTTAATGATTTATTTCATAAAAAAAATTAGTTTACATTTTTCAATAAATTGTAGCATAAAATAATGAAAGTAAATAAATCTAACAAACTTTTTAGAGGGAAATATTTTCACGAAACCTTTTAGAGGGAAAATTTCATTCTTTAAGCTATATAATATCTTTAGGAGACTCTCCATTTGTATCATTCAACATCTTCTATTTGAAAGGGATGGATTGTTCTGATAGTGAAGTTTTGATTTATACACCATCAACATCTTCATCACGTAAGAACTCTATTCATATTGATGAATATAGTGAGAATTCTTCCACTATGAATAGAAAGTCAATTATTCCACTTAGTCCTGATTCTAAGGACTATGAGAGCAACACTGATGAAAGAGGGGATGGAAAATTTCAAATAAATAAAGAGTCACAGATTCCACTTAGTCCTAATTCTAAGGACTATGAAAGCAACAATGATGAAGAGCATGATGGTGAAGTTCAAAAGAATGGAGTGTCACGATGTCCACTTAGTCCCAATTCTAAGAACTATGAGAGTAGCAGTTTTGAAGAGCATGATGGTGAAGTTCAAAAGAATGGAGTATTATAGTGTCCACTTAGTCCCAATTCTGAGGACTATGAGAGTAGCAGTTTTGAAGAGCATGATGGCAAATTTCAAAAGAATGGAGTGTCACGGTGTCCACTTAGTCCTAATTCTAAGGACTATGAGAGTGGCAGTGATGAAGGGCGTGATAATGAATTTCAAAAGAATGGAGTGTCAATGTGTCCACTTAGTCCTAATTCTAAGGACTATGAGAGCAGTAGTGATGAAGAGCATGATGATGAATTTCAAAATTATGGAGTGTCACGGTGTCGAGTTAGTCATAACTCTAAGGACTATGAGAGTAGCAGTGATGAAGAGCGAGATGAATTTCGAAATATTGGAGTGTCACAGTGTCCACTTAGTCCTAATTCTAAGGACTATGAGAGCAATAGTCATGAAGAGCGTGATGATGAATTTCAAAAGAATGGAGTGTCATAGTGTCCTCTTAGTCCTAATTCTAAGGACTATGAGAGAAGTAGTGATGAAGGACAGGATGATGCACTTAGTCCTAATTCTAATGAATATAAAGGTAGCAGTGACAAAGGACAGAATGTAGCATCTTGAATAAGTAAACAGTCACATTTTCGACGTAGTCCTAATTCTATGGACTATGAGAGTAGCACTGACAATGCACATGAGGAAGAATATCCATTAAACATAGAGTCAAATTTTCCATTCAGTCTGAATTCTAAGGACTATGATAGTAGCATTGAAGAAGGGGAAGATGAAGAATATCCTCCAAGTCAATATTTGGAAAGCAGAGCTAATCATAGTGTGGATAACATTCCACTTAATGATGATGAAAATCCTTATACAAATGATGATCCAATGATGGAGATGTTGCCAAGAAATATTGTATCGAGGAGTACGAGTAGACCTTTTCATATCAATGCAAGTTGTTCTAGTTATACAAGGGGTAGAATAGAATATCTAATGAGAGGAAGTTCTATTAGCGCTCTCATTTCAAGTGAATGTTGCCAAAAAGATTGCTTGAAACATATGGATTTTAAATTTGCATTAGAAAGCAGGAAGAGATATTTTTCAATGAATAAAAGCATGCAAAATTCATATTTAGTTGGGTGCATGCAATCTACATTGTCAGGTTATGATTATCATAATAGGACTTTATTCATAAGTACGTCATAAAAGAAAGTTTGGGCCATTATCAAATACTGCAATGTCATGGATGAAAGATTTCTTTTCAAAGCATGGAGAGTGTATGCCAAATAAAGAGACAATACATATTCCAGATAATTTTTCAAGACGAGAAATCTACAACTTATACAAAGAATATGCAGAAGCTGCTGAGGGACATGGTAGGTTTATTACAGATCGATATTTTGTGAAAGTATGGAAGAAAGAATTCAACAATGTCTGTATTCCTAAGAAGACAAGGATGGGGATTTGCAGTACATGTGCTTCTCTTAAATAAAAAAGGGACAAATGTGAAGGGTCAGAAAGAGGTAAGCATTCATAACTTTAACTTTTAAAATTGTAAGTCATCAACTATACAAAAACATATTTCTTCATCATTTTTTTTTATGTTGTGTAGATTTAATTGTCAAAGAACTTCAGGAGCATCACGAACAACAAACAAATGAAAGGAAGAAGTTGTACAAGCATCGAAAGAAGTGTTATGATAATCCATATAAATATTTGGGTTTGATAATTGATGGTATGGACCAGAAGAAAACACTTTTACCACATTTTGTTTGCACACCCAAAAATTTATAGGAGAAAAATTTTATTCAGTTTCACTTGGTCAGTTGTATGGTCTTCAATGGGAAAATGTTGCCAAGGGTGTACTTCATAGCTCCAAATATTCATAATAATGCAAATATGACCATAACCATAATTCATGATGTGATTTCTCATTGGTCTGGTAACCTTCCTGAAGTTCTGTATCTACAATTGGACAACACTTGCCGTGAAAACAAAAATGAGGTTGTTTTTGGATATCTAAACATGCTTGTTGAATTGAGAATTTTTCAAATGGTAAAGGTTGGTTTCCTTCTTGTTGGGCACACTCATGACCATATTGATCATATGTTCAGTCATTTTTCAGTCATATTGAGGAGGAAGCAAGTTGGGAGCTTGCCATCACTAATTGAATGTCTTAAGAAATCATACATGCCAGAGCCTACTTTTGATGTGTTGGAAGAAACTATTGACATGCGAAGGTTTATTCTGGGATCATATGGTGAGGGGAAATGCATTGAACAACTTAATGACATTAGCTTCCAACATCAATTTCGTATCAAAAAAATTGATGGGAAAACACTAATATGGGGCAAGAAGTATTCAACTACTACAGAATGGGCACCATCATCAAGTTTGTAATTTTTGAAGTTCATTCCAAATCATCCAATATTTGCATCAAAAATATTGTTATTACAATCAGTTGGTGAAGTTCAGAATGCACACAGACAAAATAAAGATATAAATTATTCTGATTGCCTAGAAGAAATTAAAAAATGTATTAGATATACATATGAGTACTTTGAAATTGTTGATTCAGTTTGGTGGGAGTCATTTTTAAATAATCAAAGTGATATCATTTCAACAACAACAAATGAAGATATACCTTTGAAAAATCCATTTATTTGGCCACAAAATGTGTTGAATGAACATGAGGAAATAAACATTGTTGAACGGCAACAATCTCAAGGTATTATTAATTCTTCACAGGCAGAGGAAAGAGAGATGTATATTGGTTCCAGAAGATCTCGTGCACAACGTGAAGCCATGGAAGACCTTTACATGGGTTCAGTACAGGATATTAAGGAGGGTTGCATGATCGCAGTGCTAGCAGATGGAGATCCCAATGGCTATCCATTCTAGGTTGCTAAGGTTATAAAGGTCTTTATAGAAAATGAGGATATTACAAGTGTTGAAGTACATTGGTATGCCACAAATACACACCCATTAAATGGTGTGTATAAGCCAGAGATGGTAGTTGATAAAAAAAATGGTGGAAAGAGAAAAAGAAAGGGTACAAATATAAATCGTCGATGCACAGACATATTAAAATTGGAGGATGTTGACATACTTGTTTATGACTTCAATTTAACAAAGAGAGGAACTCTTCGCTTCAAGACGATAGAGATTCTGAAAAGGTTGTTACTAGAAGGAACAGTGTTGAGATGGGAGTCTGTCGAAACCAGTCATAGATCTAGAAGAATTTTGAAACCTGAAATTTTGGGCATGCATGTGGACTCAGATGGGGCACTAGTTGATGAAAGAGAAGAATATGGAACATTTTCGTCAGCATCTAGTCACTCATCTGAAGATGTGAATTCTGATGGTGTGCAAGAAAATATGAGTGATTTTGAATAATTGTTTAAGACAGTTTATATAACTGATGTATGCATGATATCTTGAAATAAAACTGATGATTTCCATATGGTGTGAAATGAGAAGTTGTGAGGCATTTTTATGTTGTTGGATTATATGTCTTAATTATGGTAATTTTTATTGTTTAAAATATCTACAATGCAATATTAAATTAGACATATAATGTATGTTTTATTCAATATACAAATAATGACTGTTGAATTCATTTAGTGATGTAATTTGTTCATAATGTCATGGTTTTTTAATTTTATAGTTGAAAAAATTTCAATTTCTTTTGTATCTAGCATGTTATGGTTGAAAACATGTTGAATTTATACTTAGGAAAGAAAAATGATATTCTACCAAAAACACTAATGTATTTTTTTCCTCATAAACAACTTTGTTTGGCACATAAAAATTTGGTTTTACTAGCATTTTTTAAAAAGTTTGAAAATTGACTTAAAAAAAAAATCATTGTTCCAGTATCATCACTTTCATTTTGAAGCTATATTTTGCACAAAAATTTCATAGTAAATTTCATAGTCACTGCTATTTTTAAAACATGTTCAAAATTGACCCCTAAAAAATAAAATCATCGTTCCAGTATACACACTTTTCATTTTTAGCACTGTTTTTGATGTTTTTTCGGGATTTTTTGGCCAGAGTTCCCATTTCAAAGTTTACATAGTTAATGGCTACAATTGATTGGACTCCAATTAAATTTGACTAGATTAAGGGCAAGGGGAGTTTTACTACTAAATTAGATAATACAATTTTTAATATTTAATTATTTTGACTCAATTTCATATGAATAACTGTTGATAATTTTTTTTGTATTATTTTTGTATTACTTTTTTTTTTCAACTTTAAACTAAATAAAATCTTATTTTATGGGATTAAGAATTATCAAAAATGAATTAATTAATAGAAATAATAAATAAATAAATAAGTTTCTGAGAATAAATTTATTTAACCTATATGGGATATGAATATATGGTATCTAATTTCTTTTACTTGGTTAATTTTTTTTAGATATAGTAATTCTAATTAAAATGCTATGTGTAAACTCTTGTACACAGATAAACCTTTGAAACATTAAAGTTTAATGCTTAAATATTTAGTAGGAATAATTTAATGGTTAATCCATTTTTACCAAGAAAATGGTAAGCATTATGAAATATATAAGAATGTTTAATACATGACCAAAGATTATTTGCTAAATAATTATAATTGATTTCTTTTAGATGAATGAGATACTATTTGAGATGGAATAAAAGAATCAAACAATTAGTTAAAACCAATAATAAGATTATATGATATAAATAACTCATTTATAACTCTTTATGTTTTTAAATAAAATTAATAAATTTAATATAAAAAAATTTCAACTAAATTTATTTATTATTTAATTTTAAAATAGGGAACCTAACCTAAGCAAATCTAAAAATAAAGGGGGAAGGGAACGAAGGGGGAATCCAAACACTACAATAGCTGAGGGGAAAAAAGGAAAGGAAACAACTAGAATGAAGAAGGGAGAAGGGGGGCGGGGCGGGTCAGGGTCGGGGCTATGAGGAGAGGGCAGGGATCCAGCAACTGCTAATCTTCCAGCCATCATCCCTATTGAGATTTCTTAGCCTTCTTTCGATTTCTATGGCCTCCCTAAATTTATGGTGGTGAGAGTGAGCAATTTTAGCAATAACCTTGGTCTCCTCAATACATATATGATGCTTGGTCTTCTATGCATGCTTTGCGAAGGTTGAAGACTGAGCCCTCCCATGCTTAATGTCAGTTGCGTGCTCATTAATCCTCTGATTAATGGAGCGCCCAGTTTCACCAACATAGGGGGTCCCACAAGAACAAGGAATAACACAGACCCCTTTCATGTCTTTGGGTCTACAGGGTCTTTTACATATCTAAGGGAACTACGAATGGTGTTAAGGGGTCTAAAGGTTGAAGGAACATTATGTTTCTTAAGGATCTTAGCAATCCTATCAGTGGTCCCTTGTATGAAAGGGAGATGAACCCCTGAGATTCTATCTTTGGGTTCTTCTTTAACCTTGGGACCTCTGCTTGGTTTAAGGAAAGCTTTCAGACCTTAATGCCTACTATATCCATTATTAACAAAGACATCGAGGAGATGGGCTTTCTCTTCTTCCAGTCTCTTTTCATCAGAGATTCTCAGTGCATGAGTGGCAAGTCCCCTGAAAAGGATTTCCAAAACAGTCGCTCTGGCTATAAAATCTAGTCATACTGTGGGTTCCTTCTGCCACAAGCTTATTGAGAGTAGCCCCATCACTCCAAGAATCTATGGGCTGCCAAAGATCCATAAGGAAGGGGATCCCCTGAGACCCATTGTCAATACCATTGGAGGACCTACCTACCTCCTAGCCAAATTCCTTGCCTTGAAGCTTAAACCCCTTGTGGGCCTTACTGGGTCCTTCATCAAAGACTCTTCTTCGTTTGTCAATGAGTTGAAGGACATGAAATTTGACCCTAGTGACATTCTTTCTAGCGTTGATGTGGTCCCCCTCTATACTTGTATACCCATTAAGGAGGCCATTGAGGTCATCAATCACCTCACTAACCCTGACACCGCTTGTCTAGTAGAACTTTGTCTTACTTCTACTTTTTTCTTCTTTAAAGGGGAATTCCCTGGTTGTTGCTAATATTTTTATGGAAGACTTTGCATACAGGGCTTTAGCCTCATCTCGTCTTCTTCCTAAGTTGTGGAAAAGATTTGTTGATGACACTTGTGTCGTCTGGTCTCATGGCCAACATGAGTTGGATTAGTTCTTCCAGCATCTCAACTATCAATCTCCCTCCATAAGGTTTACTATGGAGCAAGAGGTTGATGGGTGCCTCCCTTTCCTTGATGTTCTCATTTCGAAAAAGGACGACAGTTCTTTCTCCCATCAGGTATATCGAAAGAAAACCCATATTGAGCAGTATCTTAATGCCAACTCTCATCATTTCCTTGCTCAAAATCTAGGTGTTCTCAACACACTTGCCACTCGTGCACTGAGAATCTCTGATGAAAAGAGCTTGGAAGAAGAGAAAGCCCATCTCCTCGATGTCTTTGTTAATAATGGATATAGTAGGTGCCAAGGTCTGAAATCTTTCCTTAAAGCAAGCAGAGGTCCCAAGGTTAAAGAAGAACCCAAAGATAGAATCTCAGGGGTTCATCTCCCTTTCATACAAGGGACCACTGACCGGGTTGCTAAGATCCTTAAGAAACATAATGTTCCTTCAACCTCTAGACCCCTTAACACCATTTGTAGTTCCCTTAGATCTGTAAAAGACCCTGTAGACCCCAAAGACATGAAAGGGGTCTATGTTATTCCTTGTTCTTGTGGGACCCCCTCTGTTGGTGAAACTGGGTGCTCCATTAATCAGAGGATTAATGAGCACGCAACTGACATTAAGCACAAGAGGGCTCGGTCTTCAACCTTGCCAGAGCATGTAGAGAAGACCAAGCATCATATATGTATTGAGGAGACCAAGGTTATTGCTAAAATTGCTCTCTCTCACCACCGTAAATTTAGGGAGGCCATAGAAATCGAAAGAAGGACGAGCAATCTCAATAGGGATGACGGCTGGAAGATTAGTAGTTGTTGGATCCTTGCCCTCTCCTCTTAGCCTCCGCCCTGGCCCGCCCCGCCCCCCTTCTCCCTTCTTCGTTCTAGTTGTTTCATTTCCCTTTTTCCCCTTAGCTATTGTAGTGTTTGGATTCCCCCCTTTTCCCTTCTTCCTTTATTTTTAGATTTGCTTAGGTTAGGTTCCCTATTTTAAAATTAAATAATAAATAAATTTAGTTCAAAATTTTTTTATATTAAATTTATTAATTTTATTTAAAAACATAAAGAGTTATAAATGAGTTATTTATATCATATAATCTTATTATTGGTTTTAACTAATTGTTTGATTCCTTTATTCCATCTCTAATAGTATCTCATTCATCTAAAAGAAATCAATTATAATTATTTAGCAAATAATCTTTGGTCATGTATTAAACATTCTTATATATTTCATAATGCTTATCAATTTCTTGGTAAAAATGGGTTAACCATTAAGTTATTCTTACTAAATATTTAAATATTAAACTTTAATGTTTCAAAGGTTTATCCATATACAAGAGTTTACACATAGCATTTTAATCATAATTACTATATCTAAAAAAAATTAACCAAGTAAAAGAAATTAGATACCATATATTCATATCCCATATAGGTTAAATAAATTTATTCTCGGAAATTTATTTATTTATTTATTATTTATATTAATTAATTCATTTTCAATAATTCTTAAGCCCATAAAACAAGTTTTTATTTAGTTTAAAGTTGAAAAAAAAAATTATGAACCATTATTCATATGAAATTGAGTCAAAATAATTAAATATTAAAAATTTTATTATGTAATTTAGTAGTAAAACTCTCCCTGCTCAATTGTAGCCATTTCCTATGGTGCAAATTAGTTGCTTCTTTTTATCATTTTGAATGTATATATATATTTGGTTTTAAATTATATATATCTTTTATTATTTTTATATTTCATATGAGTAATATATAGGTTTTGATGGAAGAAATATTTATATTTTATATGAGCAATATACATATTGTGGTGAAAATATATTTATTTTTAATAGCCTAAACAAATTGCTTTTTTGCCCTGAAAACGTTGAAAATTTTAGCAATATTTTGGGTGCCCTAGAGGTTTTTGATGGTGCTTAATCCATTTTCACTTTCAAAAACATGATTTAAACACTGCTTTTGCAAGATTCATTGAAATATTTTTCCCCACCTAAATAGACTTATCCTAAAAAATAAACTGGTAAAAAATATTTATATTTCATATAAAAAATATATCTATTTCATTAAAAAATATCTTTATATTTCATATAAAAAAATATATATTACCATATAAAATATCAATATAAAAAATATGCTATGAATGGTAATATAAAATATCAATATAAAAAATATGTTATAAAAACTATTTATTTTTAAAAAAAAATTGAGCTCATTTATATCAAACATCATTCTATTACTTATGAGAATTGAATTGAAAATTCAAACCCTTCCTCCGACATTAAAAACAAACCCAATTGCCATTTTTATATATAAATAATATAATATTTTGCAAAAAGATTAATTTTATAAATGTTTTTGAATTTTAGATTACTTATGAGAATTGAATTGAAAATTCAAACCCTTCCTCCGCCATTAAAAACAAACCCAATTGACATTTTTATATATAAATAACATAGTAATTTGCAAAAATATTAATTTTATAAATGTTTTTGAATTTTAGATTGACTTTTTTATATATAAATAATATAATAATTTGCAAAAATATTAATTTTATAAATGTTTTTGAATTTTAGATTGACTTTTTTATATATAAATAATATAATAATTTGCAAAAATATTAATTTTATAAATGTTTTTGAATTTTAGATTATTTGTACGAGAAACTCGAAAATTTATCACAAAATATTTATTTATTTCATTGTTGCGGAGTATAAGAGTTATTAAACGTTGTTCATTGAATTTTATTTGGCTTGGACCATAAATGAAGAATTATTTGTTTGTATGCGCCATCGCATCATTTTATAAATTTAGGGGTGTTTTTAAAAGTTGCCAACGCAGGGTTCCATAAATGAGTGGCCTTGCTTTACCAAAAAGACAAAAATGATTAAAACAACGAGGCATCTTTTACATTAAGAAGACTGACTGAAGACAGTTCAGGTGCATCATAAGAATTCTAATTGCGGATTACAATTGCTATCCAGGGAAACTTCTCTAGGAGCAGGAAACAAGCTTATTTGAATGTAGATACCCCTGTATAAACGACTATACAGAGCAAACCAACGGCTTTCATTCATGTTTTTACATAACCACACAGACTTCCTCTTGCCTGCTGCTGTTTGCGGAATTCAATAATTTGTATGGAAGGGCTTGTAAACCTTCTGTAAGGCGTCAACAACACCCACTATGGATCCACTGGCAGCTGCTACTGAAACAACCAGACAAACTCCACTCAGTATTTGCATAGCAACCCACCTAGAAGACCAGCGCGGGATTTTATTCTGTGCAATATACATCGTCACTGGAAAGTATACTGTCAATGGCCAGAATGCCAACGCGCCCAGAAGCCCCACAACATTGTTGAAGAATGGAAGCAACATGGAAATCAGTGTGGTGGTCACCACAAAGGCTGTCCTCCACACAAGCCTGAAGAGATTCACGTTGAATCGCCCATAAAAGGGTATTGCCAGAGCGTATTCCTTGTGGATGAAGTCACTATCTTGCCACTTTTTGCCGGCCCACCCTTCAATAAATGCGAACAGTGGCTGGCAGTAAACCTGCAAAGATAAAGACAAACAACACAGTACGTCAACGTTTGTCATCAGTCAGCATTCTGCCACAAGAGAAGTTTTTTCCAACCGAAGACATCTGCGGACATAATTCCGGTATGAGATTGGACTTGTAGAAACTAAACTTTCACGTATAAAAATTGTATCACAATCTACACTAACTTTTTTATTTTTTCTACCCCTGGGAATTTTACACCAGGAGTCCTAACAAATTCCGGGTGAAAATGGATATGAGGAAGAACATTGAATCCAAATTGAACACTTACTTGATATGCACCGACCAAGTGGATGACAATGGCAGCGTTGGCAATGTCAATCAACCAAAAGGGATTGTAAAAACCAAAGCCTGTCAACAGGTTTCCCGGCGCATTGTCACCAAAGGCTGCGTAGCCCATGCAACCACACAGCATGTAGAACACCGTTGTCGTTGCCACACCCAATAGCGTTGCTTTCTTCATCGTCTTGTTCTCTGCTGGAGGCGATTTTATTGTGTCCTGAATGTCAATTCAATTGAGTTATTCCTTCACATTTGTTGACATGAAGACCCTGTGTATTGCAAAATTAGAGAACCCCTATGGCAATATAGTGTATATGGTACCTGAATTTCAATGAGAATCAATGAATAGGAGTAAGCGAATGCAATGTTGCCGAGAGCTTGGAACGTATTCCATATTTTCTCAGATTTAGTCACAGTACCAATGGCTGCTCCTGTGAAGCTCCCCCTGAAGTGTCCCACTTCTGAAGCACATCAAGATATGACAGGAAGCTCAGAAGACGTTCTAACGCAAATGAATGAATTAATAAGCAGAGATACAGTGAGTAAATGTTGGCGACGCACCTACTACTTTGGCGATACCGAGGCCAAGCCCGATGGTGGAATAGGTGAATGACATGACTGCAGCAACGATAGAGAGCCACGATATTTGGTCGAAGTCGGGTATCTGAGAAAGTAGGATCTCTGCTACGCCAAAGGCTATCATATATGGATTACTGGACACGTGGCATGGGTCGTCATGTCCATTAGCGCTGAAGCAATTGGACCTCTGAATTGCGCTGTGACATAAAACCAAATAATTTAGTCCAAACTTTATGTAATTGGGGAACATAATTATCAAAATTTGGTTTGCGTTTCACTCAACGAATGATTAAGCTAAACTCGATTTAACTTACGTCATGCTGATGGATGCAGCTATTGTATAGCCGATTGCAGTTCCGAAGAGATTCGCGTACTGAGAGAAACCGCATATCCACACTTGGAAGCCATCTGACAAAGCGCGTAAAGGAACAAATCAGAATTTAAACTTTCCAAAATAACATACCCAAGTTTCAAACTTTTATTTACAGAAGCCTGTAGTCATACCTAGATTGGCTCTCACAGCATCGATATAAGTATAATTTCGCTTTCCCGTGACTGGATCCGGAGACCTGTAGCAGTCCGAAAGCAGGCAGGACGTGTAATATGTGACAAAGGAGAAGGCAAGCATAGCTGCGGGTCCAGCAATCCATCCGAGCTGAGCTGTTGCCCATGCCAATGAGAGCACTCCAGATCCTATGACTGCTGTGATAATATGCGCACTTGCTGTCCATATTGTCCCTGCAAATGCAACACATCAAATCAAACATTAACATAAATATGTAATTACCAAACACTGCAAAACTCCGCTCAAAACCCCCTGCCCCCCGAAACAAATGCACAACACCAGTCTCTTCTCAGCGACAGGTGTCGACAGATGTTCTACCAATACATCTGGAAACGAGAAATCCGCTATTCTAATTGATTCCATATCAGCAAATATCGCAACTATTTCTCGTTACAAAAAAAACTAGCCATCAAAGTTTCTTGGTTTTCAGATCCAAAGCTCAGTTTCGCCCAGCGATGGAATTTGATGGACAAATTGACCGTCAGAGTTCAAAAATTTGCAAAACCGTCACAGGTCATTCTTTAAAACTGTAAAGATGCAGGGTTGCAGGGAGGTGTTTATGGAGGTGTTTATTGCGAAGATGGATAGAGGGAGTGGGTAAACAGTCAAATAGTGAGTCTGTTTTGAAATTCCAACTTTGATTTCGCTCTGCAAATTTGTTGGCGTGCCCAACCAGGCGTTAGAGCCACAGACTTGTTCACAAACAACATGTGCGGTTCAATCGTCCTAATTAAGCAAAGTTATTAGCAATAATACCTTTGCGTTTGATGCGGCCATCGTCATCAAAGTTCTTAAGATCCGACACCTTCCCATTCTCCAGGCGATCGGCTTCTATTGAAACCTCCGCCATATTGCCTTGCAATTCTACTTGCAAGTAGAAACGGGGAGCTGCATCATTGTGGGCCATTGTAACCAACCTCTTCTACCCTCAATCAAAACTACCACAACTTCTGCAACTAAATTCTTGCCTTGTGGGCAGCTGTAATCTCTGAACACTCAGGATGTAATCTCTGAATACTCAGGACCTTTCTCAGTTCCCAAAATCTCCCAAATTGCAGCTCTCAAGCGCTCAGGGAAGGCCAGGCCAGAGCAAAGCAGAGCACAAGTGGAAGTCTTTACTTAAGACCGGCTTGGGACTCCGCGATATTTATGGGTGAGAAGCCCGTGTGGAGTCCAATATATAACCCCAGTAATAGCTCAGGGGTTCTCAGCCGTACTTACTCTTGAGATCCCATACGCGTTATTATTTGTAATAAAAAATGGCAAAGCAAATCGAATCACGACTCAAAGCTCCGACAAATCTCTTAAACAAAGAGATTCCAAAGTTTGGCCCGGAAAAAATTGACACACACTAGCACACTCCACTACAATCACTATAACAAGTGCTTTACATCACTGTTGGCATTGACCTTCAGCTTATCTTTCACAGTTTTTCCTTCATATGGTCAGACCAATTTCTTTAGCAAGTCCCGTTCCCGGACGCTACAGGTCAGAGCATATCGGAGAGAATCGTCACAGGGAAGGAAGGCAAGAGATATTTTCAGATGGAGATTGATTTCTATATTTACCTTATGATGTTAATGTCTTTCTTAGTGTTTTCTTTTAATAACATCTTATACTTTGGGTGGAATCCATAACTTAATTATCTTGAGCAGAATCAGAATTAACGGCACATACGAAAAACTTCCATATATTTATCCCCCAATTATATATCAATTTACTCTTTCTAATTATATATCAATTTTACTAATTTTTTATGGTAAAATTTATTTACTTTATCAGATTGAACAGAATGAGAATGAGAATGAGAATTATCAACAAGACACACTAAAACCTCCCATATATTTATCACCCAATTGTACATCAATTTACTCCTTTTTATATATTAATTTACTCTTATTTATCATTCAATTATATTCGATTTACTCTTTTTGGATATATATATTTTTAAGCTAAATGGACATAGACAAGGGCCAGTGGTAATGTTGAGCCTTATATAAAATGGAAGGGAAGAAAGATAGGTTCACCAATGAAATAGATCCCATTTAGACATGGGTGAGTGGTAATGTTGAACCTTATATAGAATGGATGGAAAAAAATAGTGTTAATGTTGAACCTTATATAGAATGGAAGGAAAAAAATATGTTCACCAATGAAATATATTTTATCAAAATTAGATATTTCTTAGAATAATTTTTTTGCACAGTTAATATTTTCTAAGAAAAACAATAAATATATATATATATATATATATTTAATTTAAATAAAATAGAATAAATTTAAATATTTTATAATTAAAAATTATTATTATTATTATTTTTAAATTATATGTTGATTCATTTTTATTCCGTTTATATAAAATAGTCCGGATCAGACCTAAATCAATGAAAAGGATTTACCACCCAACAGTACATCAATTTACCCGTACGCTTACCTTTACCATTGAAGAAAATGCCCTTCCCGCGCTTCTACGTTGAAGGAACTTCTAAGAAATAATAAAGTTAAAATGTTTTTTTATGCTTTTTTGAAACTGTATTATTTGAATTAGAATTTAAGTAAACATATATCTAAAATTATTTTAAATTAATAACATTATTTTTAAGGATAAAAGTAGATTAGTGACAGCGAAAGTCTTTCTTTCATGTTTTTTTGAGAATGAATTTATAAAAATAATAAAGTTAAATTTGTTAAGTTTAAATTAGTTAGGTTGTATGGAGAGAGGTTGAGAATAGGAATTATTCTTGGGAATTAAATTAGGGTTTTTCATCTCGATCAAATTTATTATAATTTTTAGACACTTCAAATAATTCTTGTGATAATATTTTACTAGTGAACAGATAATTCTTTTATGTAACATTGAAACTAACTTAAGTAGCTTTAAATAATAATAATAAAATTAAATATTTTAATAATTTTTTTTTAAATAACAACAATAAATGTTAATTTTTCTATTAGAATTCCAATATAAATATTTTTAAAATGATAATTTAATTAATAACATTATTGTTTTCGGTATAAAAGCAGATTCAGATTTTCCTAATTTATAAAATGTGAACATTAATTGGATGCATTAAAACTGATTCTTATTAAATTTTCAGAAAAAAAAATTAGTCTCTCCCACCATCCAAAAAGAAGATGATTTTCAACCACCTACTTACATGTCCAAAGTAGGCAGCCCGAAAACGTGCGTAAGAGAAAGAAAATTGTTAGACGAGAAAAGTGGCATAATTTAAACCACTCCTGTAGATGTCGATGGGACACGGTCATATGCGTTCTACCAGCACGCGCATTACAGTAAGAACTAGGTGGAGGCGGCCACGCTCGCCGGCTCCAGAACGATTTGGTCGGTCAATGATTACAAGACGAATGGCTGAACTCTCTCGCCGCCGAAGACCTCATAGTCTCCTCGGACACAGTAGTCAACAGCCTATAAGCACCGGCCAAGCATGACCGTAGGCAACTGTGGATTTAGTGCAAGTTGCTACTATGCTTTCGTCTTACCTCCTCACAGACCACCCTTCGAGTCCCGATCAGCCGCCCACCGACCTTGCATTCATTGGTTTCTGCATATTTTGTCGCGCTATAGCCCAATCATCTATTGCATGCTTCATTGGGTTGTGTGAACATGTTGCGTTTCGACAGTTCTAACAATCATTTTATCCCACATTCACGGGCCATTATACACATCGGTGCAGGTTAAATTTGGTTAAGTTGAGGTTTTAATAGTTTAATATTTTGTTATTTTGAGATTTCTTAATAAATACACAATTAAAAAAATAAAATACAAATGTTTAAAATCAAAATATAAAACCATTAAACAATTATAATGTTAAGGTAAAATCAAAATATAAAACAATTAAATAATTACACAGTTATTCACTTAACTAGTTAATTACAATGTTAGGTAAAATCAAAATAGAAAACAATTTAATAATTACACAGTTATCCACCTAACTAGTTATTTTAAATATGTCGATGTCCTATGCTCATTATTTCTATGCAAGGCCAACTGTAACCGGAGATGACTCTTCATAGAGCTAGAGGAACTTTCACCTTTACTTATGCTCTACCCTTGGAATAAAGTACAAAACTAGTTAAAACTACGAACATTGATCATACTTTAGTTGCAGAATTTGTATGTACAAAGTGTTGAGGCATAACTCCTTTTTGGATTTTTCCCAGGCTAAAACTAGTTAGGCTTCTAGTTAGCCACAAGTTTTACGCTCTGCTGTACTTGGGGATGCTTGTACCCTGCAATTCCTTTGAATAATTCGATAAGATATGATCATAGAATTTTAAGTTTTTCGGTAGAGATAGGATTTCGTATCATTTTCTTTAATGTGTACTTCGTTATTTCTGTACCCAACAGCACTTGTGCATAAATCAATGGATAACTATCGAATTTTTAGAGAAGACAAATGAAAAATGTGACCGCCAAAAAGAAAACTGTTGGATGCTAACAAATTCCATTCAATGGGGGAATTGAGAATTCAAATATTGAAAATGAATATAATGCAAAATTGGAAGTTAAAGATATAATATTAACCAAACTCAAATTAGATAATGACAAAGTGTGATCACTTAGTTTCTAATTATGGATGGACACGCTGACCCCTCTCTGACGTGCAGGTAAGTTTAACTCCATTTTCCATTTGACCAACTTTTATTTATAGGTGTGTTTGAAATGTTTATATCAATATTTTGAAATTTAATTAAAAAATATTAATATTATAGTTGTGCAGTTTATGTTATATCATTTAATGGTTTTAAAGTTTTTAAAATATTAAATTTATTTTGTCTTACAAAAATAATTTAAATTATAAAAAAATATCATTTTAATAAAAATAATATTATTAATATTTTAGTTTTAAATATCATCCAATTATGCTTTTATATCACTTCGAGTCTCACAGTGTCTTTTCCATTCGTTGATCAAGTGGTATCTTTCTTTTTTATCATTATTAAAACACTAAGACGGTGATGAACATGCCTCTATACATATAAATTTAAACGGATACTTTATGGTTGGACCGCTAGCATATTACATTTCCTCAGATGCCCCTATATCAATAAATTTTAGTGAGGGTGGAGTAGCGTATTATGTCTCAAGGATAAACCATATCAATAAATTTAGTTGTACACTTTAAATGAAGATAGAATAGCGTATTATATCAATGACATACTTTAAATGAGGGTAGAATAGCATATTATGTCTCCCTAAGATGCCCCTATACTAATAAATTTAAATGGTACACTTTATCAAAGGTATAGTAATGATATATATTATATTTTTTTAAACGGGTAGAATATGATATATCTTTAGAGATGGTAGAGAAGAGTAAGATGATGCTGGAGAAGAGTAAGATAATGAAAAACTTCAGAGGCATTTTTATAAGATAAAATTGATCTTGAGAATCAATTTTCATAATTTTAATATTATTTTAAAATTAAGGGTTTATAATTTAATGCATTAAAAAGTTTTTTTGTGATAATTATTTTAATCACATATTATTTTAATTTATAATAGATAACTAACATATAATTTATTTTTAAAGTATTTTTGATTTTAATTTATAATAAATAACCAATAATATGTTAGGAATGTAATTTCATCTTAAATGATACTATGATACAAAACAATATAATTTTAAGAAATATAATTTTATATTAAATAATATTATAATAAGAAATTAATATGGTTATATTATGTAATTTTTTTAATAAAATGTCAATGTTCCATATAGGTGCACCCGTGTGCATTGCGTGCAAATGTGTGTATTGGTGAATGAAAGAATTGTAGTAATAACAAATGTTAAATAATTAAATTCTACTTATTTGTGTGTATTGGTGAATGAAAAAAATGTACCAATAAATGTTGTTAAGTACATAAATTACACTTAAATTATTAACTAGGGAAGCAGAAGCTTATGTTGGGAGGTGGTGTACAAAGGAAATGCAACCATTAATACGTTAAATGATGCTAAAATGTGATTTCTCTAAATCTACAAATGATGTGGAGTATTGATGCAACTATAATGACTAATTGAATTTGGAAAGTGTAGGTGTTTTGTAGCATAATTTGTCTATGGCATGAAATGTTTCTTGGTTCTTTATGGTTAATTCCATTGAATTCCTTCACATATCAAAGAATAAATGTAACTAATGAAAAACAGAGAGCCATTAAACAATAATTAAATGCTATAAAAAAAAAACTATGTTGATTTTTCAAGTGCAAAGATACAAGCACTAATTTATGAAAATTGATAATTACTTCCAATGATGTAGATATCCTTTTAGCAATTTTAGTTTATCATTAAGCAATTACACTTCTAAAATTAAACCATAAAAATATTAGAACAGTAGAGATCACAATGCATAAAGATAACACAAGATTTACCCTAGAAAACCCACTTGAGGGGAAACCCAACTACCTTTTCTTTAGAGAAATTCTTCAGTTCAAGAAGAGACACAATTAATTCTTCTAGTCAAAATAGGAAGGTAAAATTGAACAATAATACAACTCTAGCTGCCAAGCCTAGTCCAAAATCCCTCTTGTCAAGTCTCTGATTTTCCCAAAAAACTCGACCCTACCTGATCTTCCTAGGCCAAAATTTGGCCTCCCAAAAGATGCCCTGAAACTTGACCTTGCTATTAAAAGATTGTTGTGTATAAACTTCAAACCTGCTACCTAGAAAATTCCTAGAAAATCGCGCACGAAGCTACAAAAGGAGGGTTTCAAATCTGCAAGATAAAGAGAGAGAAAGCTCGATATGTTTGCATCCTTCTTCATCCTTATTGTCTTGTCTCCTTTTCTTGGATGCTTATAAGATATATTGTTGTTGTGTGATCTGAATTTCGCCTTATGGAGGAGGATGAGTAGACTATATATAGTGTTTTGGTTGGCCTGAATGGGTGCCACTTCAACTGGGGCTAACTTGACTTGAAGGAAGGCCGACTTGCAACTTTGGAGAAAAAATTTTAAAATTGAAAATTAAATTTATTTCTCTTTGAAATTGACATGAAGAACATGTCTTATATTAATCATTACATATATTTCAAGGGATCAAATATTAATTATGAAGACTAACCATAGCTACACAATTCAACACTCCCTCTTAGCTAGGGAGGTATTCATAATGACTATATAAATGTTCTCTTGTTAACAAATTTCTCTAAGAAAAGGTTAAAACAATGTCATCAACATCAACATCATTTGATTACCATAATCTTGGTCAACAACTTTGACCCATGGTAAAATCTACAACATCAACTAGGTACCATAATTTTGATTAGCATCTCTAACCCATGGTACATAATTAGCATCAACTAGTCACCATGATTCTGGTCAATGCCTCTCACCCATGGTATATAGACTAGTCTAGGTTCACCATCATCCTGGTCAATCTCTTTAACCCATGGTGAAACCCTAGGGACACATTCAATCCATTTAAGTAATTTTGGTCCCAAATCCAAAGGCCTTACTCTACATGACTAATTCTAGGCCATGATGGTAAATGGGCTCACTCAACCTATTTGGAGAGGAATCCTGAGCCTAATACAAAAAGGAACCCACTCAAATCTATGGTCGAGTAATTCTAGGGCTTCTAGGACCATTCTTCCTAATCCTAGTTAACCTACTTGACCCGGGAAGAATGAATGTCCTTTAGAGGACCATTCTCCCTATCCTGGTCATACTTGACCCAGGGATAATGTGTGTCCCTGATGCTATCACATCAAGTCCAAGCTTGTCCCTAAAGTATACAAAATTCGCTTTGGACAGAGGTTTTATGAGAATATCAATTATCTTCTCATCAATAGTGAAGTACTGGAGCTTCACTGCTCCCTTCTGAACCATGTCACAAATGAAGTGGTACTTGATCTTAATGTGGTTTGATCTGTCATGGAATACTAGATTATCTGAAATCTTCACACAACTTTTATGGTCACAATATATTGTGGTTGGTTCTAGCACCTGATCAAATAGTCCTGCAAGTAGCTTCCAAAGCCACACTACTTCACAACTCACTAATTGGTTGCAATATACTTTGCCTCAACAGTGCTTAGTGCAACAAATGTTTTCTTCCTGCTCATCTAAGAAGTCATAGTAGAGTCCAAACTGAAGCAAGCTCTAGATGTATTATTTTTGTCTTTTGCACTCCCTTCACAATTAGAATATGTGTAACCCTGTAGTTGTATATCACTGTTTGAGACATATGTCAAACCATAATTAATTATACCATGTAGATATCTCAATACATGCTTTGCTGTAATCCAATGATCATGTCTTTGTGTGGTCTTTGTTCCATATGGAACTAACTCAGAGTGTTCACTACAAAACTAATATTGAGCCTGGTAGTAACCAAATAAATCAAGGAGCCAATCAACTTCCATTACATCGATGGATCTACCAAATATAACTCACAGTCTCTCAACTTCTTTAGATTAGTCACCATGGAAGTTGTCATAGAATTACAATCCATCATTCCAAACTTCTAAAGGATCTTGATAATATACTTTGCTTGACTAAGGAAGATTTCACCAAGTTTTTTCCATACTTTTAGTACCAAATAGTAGTGCATCAAGCCTAGATCCTTCATATCAAATGCAAAGGCCAACTCCCTCGTACACTGAATAATGAGATGCTCTACACCTACTAGAAATAAGTCATCAACATATAACAATAAAATCACAAGCTCTTATTCTCAACCTTGATGCTTAGGTTTGGATCAATATCAGTTTTGGGGAAATCAAGTCTTGTCAGGTAGCCATAAAGTCAAGAATACCAAACTCTAGGTGCTTTCTTAAGTCTATACAAGGATTTATTTAATATGCAAGCATGAGACTTCTTCCCATGAACCTCAAAACCTTGAGGTTGTTCTATGTACATTTCTTCCTCAATCACACCATTGAGGAAAGCATTATTTACATCCATCTGATGTAAATTCGAACCCATAGAAGAAACAATAGAAATAATGTATCTAATAGTAGTGTACCTATCAACTAGGTAAAACGTATCATCATAATCCTCTCCCTATTTATGCAAGAATCCTCTAGCCATAAATCTCGCCTTGTACTTGTCAATACTACCATCCACTACATGCTTAATCTTGTATATCCATTCATAGGTCACCATTGAATTCCCTTATGGTCTTGGCACAATATCCCATATATAATTCTTCATAGTAGATTGATATTCTTCCATCATAACATGCTTCCAAACTTACTGACTAGTTGTATCATCATAGTTGGAAGGTTCACAATCTATGAGATTAGTCATTAGTGTTTCATATCCATAATAATTATTAGGTATCTTTCCTTCCGAAAATATTCCATGTGGAGCTGCATATCCTTTTGCTTCCTGCAAGGGAGATCTAAGAAAAGCTGGCCTCTTCTTGATTTCAGGAACAACAACTGGATCCGTTGGTTCACTAGGTCCTTTTGGATCATCTTGATGATCTATGGAATGTTCTATAGAATTAGACGAACCTGAACCCTCTTCTTTGATAACTTCATGTTATTCATCATCATTAGAGTCCATGGGAGTTTCTTTAGACTTTCGATAGGCAACATTCTCATCAAAGTTAATGCCCTTGCTGACTTCAACCTATTGATGTCCTATAACATAAATTATATAGGCCTTTGATGACTCGTTGTATCCAATAATTATTCCTTTGTTTCATGAAGGCTCTAGTTTCTTCCTCTTATCCTTGGGTACACGTATGTAAACTGGGAAACTAAAGATTCTCAAATTTCCAACCTTTGGCTTCTGTCTAGTGAACGCTTCTTCAATAGTCATATCTTCCAAGATTCGACAATGACTTGTATTTTGAATATAGAATGCTTTCATGGATTCTTCTCCCCATAAGAACAAGGGAAAGTCTTGATCATGCATCATTGCCTTGAAAAATTATTTAATGGACATGTTTTTTTCTTTCAATAAATCCATTTTGTTGAGGATTGTAGTTGGGGATTATCAACTCCTTCTTAATCCTAACTTCCTTACAAAAGGTAATGATTTCCTTGGAAGTGTATTCTCCTCCATTATCAAATATTAGAATCTTGATTTTCTTTCCTCTCAAACTCTCTACTTTTTCCTTGAATTCTTGAAATTTGTTGAAGACTTCATCTCTGATCTTTATGAGGTATATCCATGTTTTGTGAGAGAAGTCATCAATAAGAGTTACATAGTATATATTTCCTCCTAGATATTTCAATGACATTAGATGACACTCATAAAAATAAACTAGATCTAAGATTTCCTTGGACCTACTATCTCTGTTTGGAAAAGACTTCTTGAAATTCTTCCCAAGTGAAAAACCTTTACATACTCCTACATGCTCCAGCTATAATTATGGAACACCTAAAACCATGTGATTTAATGATGACAAATCTCTATGGTGAAGGTGAGCATATCTTCTATGCCATAGTTCACATGGATTGATATCATTATGCACTAATGCTTGAACTGGTTGTATCAGTAGTCTATACAACTTTCCTTCACAAATTCCTTTTATTCCAAAAGAGTGTATACTTGATCCCTTGGGCCACAAAAGGACTTGACCATAAATAAATTCTACTCTAGATCCTTTGTCTTCCAAACTTGAAAAAGAAACCAAATTCTTTTTCAAACCTGGTACATATAATATGTTATTAAGATGAACATTTTCACCTAATTCCAGCTCAATGGATGTTGACCCAATGCTTTTGATTGTATAACTATTATTATTTCCAAGCTCTACCTTTTGTGATCTTCTCCTTTCCATTAAACTTGAGATATTGTCAAGATCTCCTATCATATGTCTTAAAACACCACTCTCTACCAACCATATGTGATTTCTAAATGCAACAAAACTTGTAAGAGCAGAGAAATAGAAGAAATATTTTTCACCTAGATTTTCATTCTTGGATTTATTTAGATGTTCATTAATGTCTGCTATGGTAGCATGCTTCTTTCCCTTTCTCTTTCTATCATTTTATCCTTTAGGTCATTGGTTTCTATAATGACCAAATTTGTTACAACAATAGCATTGGATCTTTGACATATCTTTCTTTCATTGAGGAACAAGCTTTCTACCTGCATTACTTCTTTGGAAGCAAAACTTATTTCTTCCTCTAACCTTCTTGGAATGTGCTACAAATGCTTGAGAGTTACATTCTTCAGATATCCAAATCCTTCCTTTTGATATAAGTATAGATTCTTCTTGAGTACACGAGGTCCATAGTTCTTCAAAGCTTGGAATATTTTCTCTACCACAAACACTAGATACAAACAAGTCCTGTGAGTTAGAAAAACCATTAAGTTTTGTAGTCGCAAGTTCTTTATCAGAAATAATTTCATTAATTGCTTGAAGTTGATATCTTAATTGAGAGATGCTCATAAAATATGAGGACATATTATCATTTCTTGTCATTCTAACATCACAAAGATCATTCTACAAACTCATTTCTTAACCAATGTTTTTGATGGTGTGTAATCCAACTAGGACATTATACATCTTATTTGAAGTGTCAAGATTTGTGACATATCAAATCAAATTATCTTTGATAGACTACACAATAATACTCATTGATCCAAATTTATGAAGAAATGAAATGAAATACATATATAAACATAAATAAAGAGATGCAATAGAAATAAATAGTCATTTCATTAATATCAAAGAACTAAAAGATGCTTACATAGAAAATAGAAATAAACTATCTTGGGCGATGGTATCTTATCTTTGAGAAGAGATGTGGTGGCTACATGCCTCTGAAATGTGTTACAATGAGGCTCAAGGGAGTTTTTATTATTGAACAACAAAGAGAAACCATAAATAACCAAAACGCTAACCTTAGGAGATGGAACACCAAGAGTTTGTGGGCCCCGTTGGGGTTAGTTGGAAAACCAACTTCTTAGGGTCGTAACTTGGTCATATGATCTCCATTTGGTGCATACGATACCTTATTAGAAAGGTCTCTCCAAGTACTATAATATTTGTAGTAAGATTGTTCCTATTACTACAAACCTACTGCGGACCTAAAAAAAAACATCGTTTAGGGGGTTAAAACAACTTCGGAAGTTCAGGACCCAAAAAAATGCTAAAAGTAGTAAATTGTTCTATAATCAAGGAAATTGATGAAACTAGCTGGAGGTCTAGGTGGAATAGGTGGGTGGCCACTAATATCCACCTTGATCAGTCATGGTAGTGATGTCATCCTTCTTGTATTTTTATTTCCCTTTGTTATTTTAATATTTATTAACCTTGACCTTCACAAGATCAAAAACGTCATTCTTTGCAAGAATGAAGTCAATCCTTGTCTTCCAAGCCCTAAAATTTATAAATCCTTCCAAATTGTTCTCTGAATTCATAGATGAAACATGGTTTTAGGTAAAAAAATCATATTTCATATGTAGGTCTCTTCAAGAGTGATCTCAATGCCCTTTCCTCCACCAAAGCTATGATACATGTTGTTTTTTCAAGCGCAATAGATACAAGCATTAATTTCTGAAAACTGATAATTACTTCCAATGATATAGGTATTCTTTTAGCACTTTAATTTTATCATTAAGAAATTACACTTCAAAAATTCAACCATAAAAGCAGTAGAATAATAGAGATCACAATGCACAAATATAACATAGAATTTACCTTGGGAAAACCCACTTGGGGGAAAAACTAAACAATCTTTTCCTTAGAGAAATCATTTAGTTCAACAAGAGACACACGTAATTCATGTAGTCAAAATACAAAGGCCAAATTGACCAGCAATATAAATTTGATCAAACTTAGTATAACAAGCCTCTTGTTAAGGCTCCAATCTACCCAATAAAATCACCCCTGCTTGATCTTCTTAGCAAAAAATTGGCATCCTAGAAACTACTCAAAAACTAGACTCTACTACCTAGAAACTTCAAAACTACTACCCAGAAAGCCACATGTGTGAAGTTGCAGAAGGAGGGTTTCACATATGCAAGATAGAGAGAGATAAATCTAGATATGTATTTTTCCTTCTTGTCCTTCTTGTCTTCTTCTCCTTCACTTGGATTCCCAAAAGCTATCTTGTTTTTGTGTGATCCAAATTTTTCCTTATGGAGGAGGATGAGTGGAGTATATATAGTTTTCTGGTTGGCTTGAATGCATGCCACTTGAATTGGGGGCGACTTGACTTGAAGGAGAGTCAACTTAATAACTTTGGAGCTAAAAATTTAAAATTAAAAATTAAAAAATCTTCTCTTTTCAAATAGACATGAAGAAAAATTCTTATATTAATCATTACACATATTTCAAGGTCTCAAATATTAATTATGAAGACTAACCATAGCTACAAATTCAACAAACTAGTCTATTGAATGTAAGGAAATCTACTCTGTAATGCACTATCCAACCTTACACATTGATTCCTTAGCCAATCACATGGTCATTTCATACTCATAGAATAATCCATGGTTTTATCACCTCAGTTTTCCTGATTAGAGACATTTAGGTAATTATTCAATAACATTACCAATTGACAAGAATACAACACAATAACACTGCCTCTTAGCTACTTTATAACATATCAACAAGTAAAAAATAGACCATTAGGAGTGGTTTTTAGTTCACTTTCATGACCTGTCTTCATTGGCACAAGTGAGACTTTCATGGGATATACTTTTGTTATTGTAGAAGTCTATACATGCATGTGAGAATGACCTCTTTGGTGCATTTAAGGTGGTATGTCTAAGGTTGCTCTAGGTTGATGTACAAGAGGAATTTAAACTTTCATCATATTAATGAAGGGTAATTTGGCCCCTTAAAGTCTCTCTCAATCATTTTGAAGCCATTTGAATGAATATATTTTAGATTGGAGCTAATTCTTCATGGAGTTGAGAATTTCCCTATAAATGAAAGTCATGGGATAGGATTTGAGAGAATAATTACAAGGTTATGTTGGAGGAATGAGATTATATACTAGCCATCTCACGCTCTCATATTTACTTTCTTGTATCTTATTATTTATTTTATTACTTTTGCACTTATCACACAACTAACTCATGCCCATTATTTAGGTCACAACCTAGCTAAAAAATGGGGTTTTTTCACTAATGTAAGAAAATCACCAACAAAAATTAGTGAATCACACTTGGGTTTACCTCATTGAATCTCACTTCTTATGTTATTTTAACAATATTGGTCTGACCTTTGGGGACTTGGAACAACAATAATTGTCCCACAATTTTAGTTAGCAATCACCCTTAGTGGCTACATTTCCAAACATTTCCTTTTCCTTAAGCCTAGTGATTTTTGTGACTATTTCTCTTTATTCCACAAACGTTCTATGGTGAATATGTATATTTCAATGCAAATCTCATTCATTTATTGTTTACAAGTAGGATTTTTTTCTCTTCTGGTAAGTTTAAGTGTCCTAGTGCATAATTTGCATTATTGTCTCTATAGAAACCCATAAGGATCAACGTAAATTTAGTTCCTATGCATAACAATTTGTTCAATCAGTTTAGGTAAAAAGATTTATTCTTTTAGGAATTATAGGTTAATGTTTATTCTCTTCTCATTTGCTTAATGATTGGCTAACTTAATCTCTAGGAGTTGGAACTATTGTTCCTAATAGTTGGCACATGGATCACCTATTTAGTTATAATTACATATGGATGCATAGATTAGAATTTTGTTTATTTGTTGCTTTGTCAACATCCCAAATAACACAACTAAGAGATCTAAGATCTGCTCAAGCTAAAATATGTTCATCACCTTAGACTCATAAGAAATCTTGGAAAAATAGTAAAAGGGAGAGGATGAAATACCTCCCTTTGCACAAGTTTTTGGTGTGATTTTCTATTTACCAAATCCACAAATATTTTGAAGTTAATTATGTGGAGTAAGAACCTATAATTTTTCATTCAATATGTTTCTTTCATTTTTTATTTTTTATTTCATTTTGGGAGTAGTTTCAATATTTGCAAAGTTTCACAATTGCTAGAAATTTCATAGGTAGAGTAAGAACGCTTCAAGCTTGCACACTTCTCTTTCAGCTAGAACATTATTGATTATTAATGTGAAGCACACACATGTAGGAACTAAGATATTTTTTTTTATCCTAGGAATGTTCTCCATATTGTTCCTGTTATCACTGAAAATGCTGTTGCCAAAAATTTTTAGCCTAGCTTAAAGACAGGTTGTTTTCACAGCGCCAGAATTCTTTTAGCAGCTTCGCAGTGCTACATGTTTAGGCGGTTTCGTAGCGCGCTACGAAATTGGGGATTGGCTCGAGTTTTCAGCAGAAGGTTCATATACTAAATTTTGATGATAAGGTTCCTGCCCGAATGGTGCTACTACTATTGACACTGCAGTGTTTAGAGCCACACCAGAGCCTTCTTGGTCCATCACAAACAGTTGTTTAGTTGCAGCTCATTAAGATTAATCTTCAAGAGGAAACATGTTTAATAATTACTTCTTTTGTGGCTGAGGGCATTATGGTAAATCCTGGTGATGTTTTACCCAATACTTCGGTGAATGCTCTTTACTTCGGTCTCAAGGAGATTGACCTTGCAATTCCGGTAGATGTAGCAAAGCTAGATCAAGACATTTGCAAAATTGTTGATAACTGCTTCACAGGAGCAAGACTTCATGTTGAAAGATTGATTTTTATACAGTCATCATATTTGTCATTTGAACTTCTCAATCTTGAAAACGATCCAGCTTGCTTTTCTTTATGGAAGGGCCAGCCTATTGATTCCAGTCAAAGAAAATCGTTTTTGCCCGGCAACACACTTGGGTTTATTTCTAGAGACGGGAAGCCTTGATGATTTAGCCCAGAGTAAAGCCCAGGCTTGTGGAATTGTGTTGAATTGCATGAACCTGGCATAGAAGGAGCAATGGTGATGGGGATGGTAATCCATTTATTACAGGACCACCTTCAGGTGGTGTGGTTCAAAATGGGAGATCTCCATACTGGTACACTGGCTACAACTGCTGTAGGTGATGTTTGTTACAGGCATACTTCTCTGTTTTAAGCAGTTAGCTTCCAGGAGGTATTTAGCACGACTGAAAGAATATTTTCAAAAACGGAAAGAGGTTTTTATTCCTAACATACTGAACTAGAAAAACCTCTTTCATTTTCTTCAGATTGATTATGAGCTGGGAGAATCGAGTGACTAAAGTTGCGCTACGAAACTGCTGTAGGTGCAGTTTTTTAATTTCCTGTGTTACACCTCTTTTTCAAAGACAGCTTCTGGGCAGCTGGAGAAGTGTTTTAAAAAAACAAAAGAGGTTTTTGTTAAACACGGATTGGTTTACAAAAACCTCCTTTAGTTTTGCCAAATACGTTTTCTGTGAAAAGCTATGAGCTTTGTCCCGAGACCCATTTTTCAGGCAGAACAACAGTTTTGTAGCAGCTGGAGCTAAATAATTCAATCTCAAACTAGAATTGAAAACAAAAGATTCAGTGTCTGATGCATATTTGTGGACAGTACCAGCCCTTAAGCAAGCAAAGATCATGAGAAAGCTGAACACAAGCCTAAGAGCAGAAAACAAGGCTTTGAAGAAGGAGGTTAGCAGTTTGAAGAAGAAGCTAGGTAAACTAGCTCATTGATCCAAGGAGAAAGTTGCTTTTCAAGTTTTGGTAAACTTTGGTTTCCATCATTTTGAAACTTTTTAGATCCCTAACACCTGTACAAAGTAGCTGAAGAAGTCATGAGTTTAAGTTGACAGTGCTTTAGGATACATATGTTCTGTTTTGATAAAAAACAGCAGTTTCGTAGCGCGCTACAAAACTGCTGTAGATGACTGTTTTATAAGAAAACAATGAAGTTGATGCTGAGGTCAGAAAATTTTGAAAGGAATGCTTTGAGGGCAGGAAAGAGACCATACAAGGCTATCTAAGCATTCAAAGAGTGACAGGTGTAAGTGTTGGAGAAAAAGGTGAAATATTTTGTTTTTTGCTAAAGTCTTCCTAAAGCTACTTTATGACCGAATTATTAGGGTTCTGGTAGGGTTACCGGAATTTTGGGTTGGACACCTGTTCAGTTCACAAAGCATCCAGATCATAAGGCATATGGTGTTATGCGTCGTTATTGAAGGTATTAAATAGTTTGAAGCATGTTCTTTTGGAAATGAAGACTAATGGAAGGCAGGGACCGTGAAAACAGGGCACATATCCTCATCAACTAATGAGTCATCCACACAGAAATGGCCACTACAGAAATGGTACAGGTGTCAAAGTTCAAGAAAGCATCAATGCACACGAGGAGATAGAATTAGAGTTTCAATAGGAATAGGACTCTATGTATTCACAGCGCAATACCTTTGTATTTAATTAGTTGGTTTAGAAATAGATAAGGGTAATTAATGGTAGATCATCGAGTTCTTCCTTCATGCTTGTTGAGGAGACTCAAGATAGTGGTAGTTTTGGGTTTTCCTATATATGGTGAAAACTATGATGATAAGAGGGTTGGAGATTTTATACAAAAACAGAGTTTTATTTGGGCCAATGTAAAAGACTTATTACAGTAATAGTAAAACAGCTGTTGTTTCTTCTCAAGATTCTCAATGGATTATATTGTTCAAATGTGATGGTGGTTTATTCTCTTAATGTTCTTTTACAGCCTTGTTACAGCATAATCACTCAGAATTCATGTTTAATGCTCTGACTTCCTGTATGCTTGGCAAGCTGTGGTTTATGTAAAGTATGTTTGAACATCTGATGCAAAGAGCCTTGACTTCCATGAAATGACTATGCTTTTGTTTACTAAATGTGTGAGACTCCATAGCCCAATGAAGACCAATTTGATATGTGTCCAACCAGCTTTGTTTTCATAAATGTGTGAAGAGTTAGCCATCTGTTGTTGTGATTGATTTTTATCAAAAGTCTGTGAGAGAGCCCTCTCTGACTAAGGAGGCTAATCCTTAGTCTAAAGTCTGGTTGAAAGAGTTACATGAAATCTTGCTTGGCTGCAGCCCTTAGTACTGATTTTGTGATAACATTTTGGTGCGTCTGCCGGGAGCCTGAAGCTTACTCTCTCCCGTAATTTTAAGAGTGAATTTCTGAAGGTAGCAGGAGTTCAAAGAGGTTTTTCGAGGCTGCAAATCTACCTTGGCGACTCCATTGTGAAGAATTCAAAGTTCATACATTCATGGTGATTCCACTGGAGTTATGAAAGACCCAGAAGCTGCCATTCTTAGTTCAAGGTATGCATGTATAGATTTCTCAGGAATTCATGGTTTCCCAAATCATTTTCCCAAGGATGCATATTTTCTAAGGAATGGTCCCAAATTCAACGGAGAAGATTTGAGTTTAACCTTGAAGCATATATCAGATTTTTGTGAATTTTTAGAGCTTCTTAGAGTTAAACATGAGGATGTTTGTATAAGGTTATTCTATGATTCACTTCAAGGGAAGTGCAAACAGTGGGTTGAATGCTTTCCTGCCAAATCCATTAAGTCATTTCAAGACCTTTGGTTCATGTTTTTGGAGGAATGGATAGATAGGTCAGAGTTGGTGGCAGACTCTCCCTCAGTTGAGGGTTTCAAACAATGGAATGATGATCATAGTAAAGAAGAAACAAATAAATATTTTTCTTTGTCCTTATCCTCATATCTAAAATCCTTTGACTGCAAGTCAGAGGATAAGATGAAATTTTTTGATGAATTTGCCAAAGACATTGAGAAAGAAATTGAAGGTTTAGAAGGACAAATTCAGGCATACAGTTTTCATGATCATGATCATTATTCTCAGAAATTTTCTATGGCAGAACGCAAGGAGACAATGCTGGTTCCTTTCTCTTTCACGATTGAGGAACTAAACACTGTGGTTGAAGATCAGTTTGCACAGCCAGAAAGTTACAAGAAAAATCAAGCTGATCGTGTATTCTGGGATCCTATAGCTGATTACATGGAAGAATTTTACTCTCCAATGTTTCAGTTTACTTATAAAGATCCGAGACAATTCCAGTGGCAGCGGTCATCACAATACCATTGTAGCTCTGAACTCTGATGCAGCCAAAGGACTCAAATGTCAGATAAGGTAAATGATTGGCTACATTGGAAATTTCATATTGATTGAGCAGAAGGAAGTTGAAATTGTTAGGGTAGGTAGGTATAGGTAAATACAAATAAGCTCAAGGTTAACTGAGCATTTTTTAGTAGATGTAGCTTTCTTTCTCCTACAGTCATGCTTGTTAAGCAAATTTCTGTTTGTCATAAATGGGTAAGGCACTGGACCTGCGAGTTCTTAGTGTACCACAAGGGCACACTATCCCAAGTGGAGCCACTGTTATCACTGAAAATGCTGTTGCCAAAAAAATTTAGCCTAGCTTAAAGACAGGGTGTTTTCGCAGCGCCAGAATTCTTTTAGCAGCTTCGCAGCGCTACATGTTTAGGCGGTTTCGTAGCGCGCTACGAAATTGGGGATTGGCTCGAGTTTTCAGCAGAAGGTTCATATACTAAATTTTGATGATAAGGTTCCTGCCCGAATGGTGCTTACTACTATTGACACTGCAGTGTTTAGAGCCACACCAGAGCCTTCTTGGTCCATCACAAACAGTTGTTCAGTTGCAGCTCATTAAGATTAATCTTCAAGAGGAAACATGTTTAATAATTACTTCTTTTGTGGCTGAGGGCATTATGGTAAATCCTGGTGATGTTTTACCCAATACTTCGGTGAATGCTCTTTACTTCGGTCTCAAGGAGATTGACCTTGCAATTCCGGTAGATGTAGCAAAGCTAGATCAAGACATTTGCAAAATTGTTGATAACTGCTTCACAGGAGCAAGACTTCATGTTGAAAGATTGATTTTTATACAGTCATCATATTTGTCATTTGAACTTCTCAATCTTGAAAACGATCCAGCTTGCTTTTCTTTATGGAAGGGCCAACCTATTGATTCCAGTCAAAGAAAATGGTTTTTACGGGCAACACACTTGGGTTTATTTCTAGAGACGGGAAGCCTTGATGATTTAGCCCAGAGTAAAGCCCAGGCTTGTGGAATTGTGTTGAATTGCATGAACCTGGCATAGAAGGAGCAATGGTGATGGGGATGGTAATCCATTGATTACAGGACCACCTTCAGGTGGTGTGGTTCAAAATGGGAGATCTCCATACTGGTACACTGGCTACAACTGCTGTAGGTGATGTTTGTTACAGGCATACTTCTCTGTTTTAAGCAGTTAGCTTCCAGGAGGTATTTAGCACGGCTGAAAGAATATTTTCGAAAACGGAAAGAGGTTTTTATTCCTAACATACTGAACTAGAAAAACCTCTTTCATTTTCTTCAGATTGATTATGAGTTGGGAGAATCGAGTGACAAAAGTTGCGTTACGAAACTGCTGTAGGTGCAGTTTTTTAATTTCCTGTGTTACACCTCTTTTTCAAAGACAGATTCTGGGCAGCTGGAGAAGTGTTTTAAAAAACCAAAAGAGGTTTTTTTTAAACACGGATTGGTTTACAAAAACCTCCTTTAGTTTTACCAAATACGTTTTCTGTGAAAAGCTATGAGCTTTGTCCCGAGACCCATTTTTCAGGCAGAACAACAGTTTCGTAGCAGCTGGAGCTAAATAATTCAATCTCAAACTAGAATTGAAAACAAAAGATTCAGTGTCTGATGCATATTTGTGGACAGTACCAGCCCTTAAGCAAGCAAAGATCATGAGAAATCTGAACACAAGCCTAAGAGCAGAAAACAAGGCTTTGAAGAAAGAGGTTAGCAGTTTGAAGAAGAAGCTAGGTAAACTAGCTCATTGATCCAAGGAGAAAGTTGCTTTTCAAGTTTTGGTAAATTTTGGTTTCCATCATTTTGAAACTTTTTAGATCCCTAACACCTGTACAAAGTAGCTGAAGAAGTCATGAGTTTAAGTTGACAGTGCTTTAGGATACATATGTTCTGTTTTGATAAAAAACAGCAGTTTCGTAGCGCGCTACGAAACTGCTGTAGATGACTGTTTTATAAGAAAACAATGAAGTTGATGCTGAGGTCAGCAAATTTTGAAAGGAATGCTTCGAGGGCAGGAAAGAGACCATACAAGGCTATCTAAGCATTCAAAGAGTGACAGGTGTAAGTGTTGGAGAAAAAGGTGAAATATTTTGTTTTTTGCTAAAGTCTTCCTAAAGCTACTTTATGACCGAATTATTAGGGTTCTGGTAGGGTTACCGGAATTTTGGGTTGGACACCTGTTCAGTTCACAAAGCATCCAGATCATAAGGCATATGGTGTTATGCGTGGTTATTAAAGGTATTAAATAGTTTGAAGCATGTTCTTTTGGAAATGAAGACTAATGGAAGGCAGGGACCGTGAAAACAGGGCACATATCCTCATCAACTAATGAGTCATCCACACAGCAAGTATCCGAAGCTGCTCGTTCAGTGAATGTTTCTCCAGCATGTCTTGGCCACTACAGAAATGGTACAGGTGTCAAAGTTCAAGAAAGCATCAATGCACACGAGGAGATAGAATTAGAGTTTCAATAGGAATAGGACTCTATGTATTCACAGCGCAATACCTTTGTATTTAATTAGTTGGTTTAGAAATAGATAAGGGTAATTAATGGTAGATCATCGAGTTCTTCCTTCATGCTTGTTGAGGAGACTCAAGATAGTGGTAGTTTTGGGTTTTCCTATATATGGTGAAAACTATAATGATAAGAGGGTTGGAGATTTTATACAAAAACAGAGTTTTATTTGGGCCAATGTAAAAGACTTATTACAGTAATAGTAAAACAGTTGTTGTTTCTTCTCAAGATTCTCAATGGATTATATTGTTCAAATGTGATGGTGGTTTATTCTCTTAATGTTCTTTTACAGCCTTGTTACAGCATAATCACTCAGAATTCATGTTTAATGCTCTGACTTCCTGTATGCTTGGCAAGCTGTGGTTTATGTAAAGTATGTTTGAACATCTGATGCAAAGAGCCTTGACTTCCATGAAATGACTGTGCTTTTGTTTACTAAATGTGTGAGACTCCATAGCCCAATGAAGACCAATTTGATATGTGTCCAACCAGCTTTGTTTTCATAAATGTGTGAAGAGTTAGCCATCTGTTGTTGTGATTGATTTTTATCAAAAGTCTGTGAGAGAGCCCTCTCTGACTAAGGAGGCTAATCCTTAGTCTAAAGTCTGGTTGAAAGAGTTACATGAAATCTTGCTTGGCTGCAGCCCTTAGTACTGATTTTGTGATAACAGTTCCTATAAAACAATCTTGGTGAATAAAAAAGGAAGGAAATATAAAATACCTCCTTTTTCACACTACTAGGTAAATTGATTAGTTCATGATACCAATTTAGCCCCATAAAATCAATCAACATAAGAATCTAATATACTTAATTCCTTCCTTATAGGTCATAAAGAAATTATTAGTTTAGGTTAGGTTTGTGGGGACACCTTTCCAAATAACTCCCCATACTCATTTCTCATTTGAAGTTGTCATAGAGAGATTGAAATTCCTCCATATCAAGTGTGCGAAATCTAAGAAGAGGAGATATGAAGTGTGGTCATAGTCATAAGTCAAGTTGTTCATACTAGTCTCCTTAAGAAATCCATCTCTGGTTTGACTATGACCCTTGATTTCTCAAAGCTAAGAGTTCATTGTCCACACTTAAGAAGTCAATTTGTTCCTTCCTTAGAGGTCACAAAGTAATTATTATTCTAGTTTAGGATTATGAAGATAAGTTTCCAAATAACTCCCTATAATAATTTCTCATTTCAATATGTTATAGAGAGACTAAAAGTCCTTCACTTCAAGTGTGTTAACTCCAAGAAGGTGTTGACGTTGCTGGACCTACCAACATGTCAGGGGATCTCCCCAGTAAGAAGTCCCAAATAGACCTCAGGCCGTTTGGCGTAGGAGTCCTAGCAGTGGGTCGTAAAATATCGCCTTGACCACGGTTTCACACAGAGGCAAGTAAGATGTCCCTGTTGGGAGCAAGGGTGTGACAACTGCGGCGAATCAAGGAAGGTGCATGAACGGTTCTAACACACAGAAAGTGGGATGAGTGCACCCCTTGGAAACCTGTAATAGTACTCGGCTTGGAAGGGAACACACGAGAAAAGATGCATCGCCAGATGGAAAGCAAGATATTGAGCAATCCAAAGTGATGGTTAAAGCAACAACACATCTGCAACAAGATTCATACAATTGTAGACCAAATAGTTCATACACAAATGCTTAAGTTAAATAACATACATTTCTAAAGCAATTAGAATAGTCCAACTACAATAACAACATATGAATGAAAATGTGATGGCTCTGTTATATTAAGAAGTGTAAGTTCCAGTCATACAATACATCCATGTACACCCACTAGCCCCAATAGTGAAACATTACAACCACAACCGCCTGCTCCTCCAAAGAGATATACTAGCTCTGCATAGTGTAGAAGCCAACGCTCATTATGATACTGTCCAAGCTTTATCTAAGATACTCCTATTAGAAGCTTAACTGACCAAAAGCCTCTACAATGAGTTATGAGGGACTATATATAGCAAAGGGTGGGGTGGCCCTTGACATTCCCCTTTGTGATAGTTCAACTACCCTCATGACTCTTCATCTACTCTATGATTGTTACATCCAACTATCGACACTTGAACTTACACTTGACAAGACATTACATACAATTTGCACATGTACCCATGTGAGACAAAATAGGCTTGAGCAAGCCATGCAAGACATCACTATGACTCAGACAACTGTTGGAAGACCAGCTCTTCAACATCCTCATGGTGGTTGACAGTAGCGAACTGATGCCAAGCTCGGTAGTCCGTGATGGTGTCTGTGTACTCTAAGGTGACATATTTTTGGAAACAAACTCTTACCTCCATAACATCCAGGTACACTGCTCTGACTCCTATGTCCAACTCATCTGATAGCATGTGCATCATTGTCTTAAGTGCAATTGGACCAACAACATGCTTATGCATGGTGTATGTACTGATCACCATTAGGGGAGTTTTCAGGTCTAAAATGGGCCTCCTAAGAAAAATGTAGAACCAAAATAAACTTTATAAGAACCAATAGGATTCAAGATGATGATGTCAACCATAGGGGATGATTCACCATTTTTGGAGTAAAAAAGTAGAAGGATTAAAAATAATAAAATAATAAAACTACTTTTTCAACTTGTATTTTCAACATATCTCCCTAAGTGTTTTCTCAAATTTTGAGTGGGAGTACTCGTTGGATGCAAAATTTAATTCCTCATTTAAGGAGTACCCATATTGCATACTTTCAATGGACCCTACTACACGAAAAATGATAAATACATGAAAAAAACGTGATTGTAATCACGTTTTTCATGTATTTCTCATTTTTTCGTGTAGCGGGGTCCATCGAAAGTATGCAACATGGGTACTCCTTGGATGAGGAATCAAATTCTGCATCCAATAAGTGTTTCTGCTCAAAATTTGAGTGAACCCATACAGAGATAAGTTGAAAATACGAGTTGAAAAAATAGTTTTGTCTTTTTCCCCTCTAAAATTTGATGTTGTAATGTAATCTTATTTTATTATTTCCATTATTATTTTACAATTTCCTTAGGAGGCCCATTTTAGACCTCAAAAATCCCCTAATGCAAGTCTGGGCTAGTGGCTATGTGCATCAACTCGTCAAAGTATGAGTCAAGATCCAGTTGGACCAGTGCCTTTGTCTTCACCTGGGTGAGTGTCCTAATAGGTGGGATCGCATGTTCACACAAAACAACTTCCATACTCCTGAATAACCGTGCATGGGAAGCTTGTAGACTAGTGATGAGCTACAGTAGATCTTCATAGTTTGGGTTCTGACTCTAGATGCCTGCCTTCAGCTTGACCATTTGAGGATTCAACATCTTGGGCAAGTGTAGTGGGGATCCCTTGTATCTCATTGTCCATGTTTGCATGTAATCAACAACAACATGCATGTTCGACAAGATACATGCTCCCCTAGCACATCGTTGTTGCCAACCGTTGAGATGGACAACTGCCTTATGCATGGTACCAAACATGGAATGCAACGCCTGCATGATTGTGTCAAGGGACAATACTTCATCCAGTATTTCCTTCTTCAACTCTGCTCGGGTGGATGCTGTAACCAATTCTCCTCCCTGCTTGACCGTCTATAGCTCCTTATCCATTCACTTGTTTTCAGCTATCAAGAAGTGAAGACTCAAGCTAGTGGCTTTAGCATATGCTTTGGTAGCATTGGTCAATGTTGTTGGATGTTTGTGCATGTTAGACACGAGCACTAATTCCTCAAATTGCTCAGGAGATGTATGACCATTCAGAGTCAACACTCTGTGATATTGCAAAACTCTATGTTGGGACTCATCGAATGAGATGTTGTGCATCTCTCCCTCCAAATTGTCTCCAAGGATTTTAATGTCTCCTTGGTCACTTGGGACTTGCTCGTCTTTTGGATGCGGTGAAGCTGGTGTGTCAACCTCTTAGTGATGGGGCATGAGGTTGATATCTTACTCTAACTCCAGTTGCTCCATGTCTATATCCATCTACTCAAGTGCTTGTTCAATATCTCGAGCAAAGTCCCACTCTTGCGATGGTTCACCCTGTCTACCTAATGCTAGTTGTTCGAATGAGTCGAATACCTGTACAAGCGTAGTTTCATCTGTTTGTACATGTTGTGCCCCCTTCTGTACCTGTTCCTGCTACACTTCCTTCTCCTGTATGCGCAGCTCTTGTTCCTTCCAGAGTTTCTCCTTCAACTCATGCAACTCCTTCTCTGTTTCCTCCATTCTCTGTTTTTCTCTCTACCTTTGTGCATTCCTCTTGTCACGCTATTGCCTCTTTGCCTCTATTGCCAAAGATTCTTTCTACACAAGTGGGTCTGCTCAAGACTTGCAGATTTGTTCCTCCTCCATGTCATCGACAATATTCCTCTTGCCCTTGTTGTGCACTGGTATGTTTACCTTTGCTGCTGCTGTTGTTGCTCTCTTGGATGCTTCTTCACGTTGCTTTGTTAACCATTCCACAACAATGCTGACCGGTTCATTGGGCCTAGAGAAGTTGTAACAATATCTCCATGGGTCTTCCTCCACCCAATGACATGCCTCATGGATCCAAGTAATCTATACCCTCATGTAGTGGTCTTTTACAAGACAATGTGTGTCATACTGATTGTAAGTTTGGGCATCAAATGGATATTTCTTCATCTCCTCTGCTTCGACATCCGCATGCTTGAAAGTCCATATCTCATATAACTCAATCCCCAACAAAAGAGTGGGCCAAGGTGCCTTCTTCTTCTGGTACATCCTAGCTAACAATCCCGCCGAGATGTGGTATGATACTTCTTGTATGATGATTTTCTCCAAGGAAAACTTTGGTAGAACATGCGGAGGATTCTCTGTGCTGTACATCCATATGAAGGTGCCGGATGGTGAGGCATACTAATTTGCTATATCAATCAATGCCACGATTGTTGCCTTTGACATGCAGGGTGGATCCTCTTCAAATCATCTTATACACCGGAGTGACAAAATGATCAGACAGCTTTGTGATAACTCCTTTGAAGCTACATTCATACAACATCTTACAATAAGTGTTCACAGAGGTCTTTGCCGATGTCCATGCCCACTTCAAACCCGGGAACTCCTTACGGGTACAGATTGCATCCAAGATGTAAGTGCACATGTAGATTTCTTCTTGCTGACCTTTCGGATGTTCTCGAGCTTTTGTTACATGTTCCTTCAGTCAGTGAGCCAACATGTCAGACCAGTTGCATGCTTTACCTTCTTTAGCCAGTTGGTCCAACGCGATCACCCAACTCTATGGGAAGGTTTCCATGATTTCTTGGCCATACATACGATATTTAAAAATGACCAAGTATTGATATGCCTTCTGCAGTATCTTCGTGTTGTGGACCTGGTTGGGTGTCATCCTGAAGTTAGCTAGTTCCTTCACCCAGTTCTTCAAGATATCTCTAGAGTTGGCATTACTACTAGGTGTCTCTATGGAAATCATGGGCTTCGACATGTGATACATCTATTCATAATCCTGTACCTTGAAGGTAGCAATCTCCATCTTGTTGACATTGCTCAATAACATCGTCTCGAGATCAGTGTGCAAGATGATCCAATGTATCATGTCCGCACATGGGAGCACAAGATACATACATGAAATCTAGTACAAGCCGGACTTGTGGTTGTTCAGATAAACTTGGCAGTCTTCGAGGTCTTCCCCAAATGTGCCTGCAAATGCATCATTGACCTCTTGCCATTTCAGCTTGATGTCCTTGTATACAATCAACTTGGTATCTTCTTAGATCGGTAAACTTATAGACACTCGCTCAACTGTTGCTCCAGTTGCACTTCTATCAATGTCCTTTGATCCTTCTCTCTTGGAGGCCATTGATCCTAGACTGTTGAGAGGTGGACGAAAAACTACAAGATATGGAGACAGAGTGACATGAATGGCAAGAAATCTATCATCTAAAACCAAAGAAAACTTGAGAAATGACAATGTAGCATACCTGGGGATTGAATGGCAAGGATTGCACAATTTTTCCTTGGAGGCTGGGAGACAGGTTTCCAGAACTATACAAAAGGTAGTTTGGATTATCTGGAGGTTGTTTGGCTACTGGAATTGTGCAATGCGCAATCCAGACTGGCCTATTGGCTGCTGGGATTGCACAATGCGCAATTTGAGTTGGAAATGGTTGTAGGCCCAGTGATTGCATTGCACAATTTTTTGGGCCAGCAGTTAGTGCCCCTTAGAATTACTCAATGCAAGACTAGAGGACAATCATTGGGTAGAAATTCTTATTTTCTGAGAGGAAGGCAGAGCCTTCCCTCTTAGGATTGCACAATGTTGTCTTGGTGAGGTAGAGTCCAGCCCAAGGCTGCCGAGACCCACTAACAGGAAAATGAAAGAAAAAGTGAAAGTGAATGCATGATGATGTTGAGTGTAAGTAGGAGTGAATGATCATGCATGCAAACAATGAATGAAATATTTAGAAAATGAAACAACATGCATGTGTGTGAAGCGAGTCGCCGAATCGTCGATCTTTCGTACAAAACAATTTCATGCATGAGACAACAATGAGATGATAACAAAAACTAAAATGGTGCTAGTAAAAGCTAATATGCATGCAAGTGACAACTAGCGTTCACAAAAATCAAGAAAAAAACACTCACACAAGCCAAAACATAAAAAGCAACAGGAAATGCTGAAAAAATTAAGTTAAGAGGACTTACCCGTAAATAATTGAGCTGGATGTGTCGAAGACTCCTGGATGTGCTGTGGGATGTCAGAGCTCCAAGATCGATGTGAATAAGTGAGCTATGAAGTGTCAAATAAATAAGTTTTATGCTTAGATGCCCATGCCACAAATCTAGGAAAAAATGACACTTAGAGGAAAGATTCTAAAATTATATTTGCATGTAACCTCAAGCTGCTAAAAATAGCTCCCTAAAATCTAGGGATTCTTTTTGCATGTTTCTTTTTTCTATTTCAGGAAAAAGTAGCCCATGCATGCAAGTCATGTTTTCTCGGTCCCGGGTGGAACTGGTCAACCCAATGGCACATGCAACTGCCCGCTTGACTGAAGGGAAAATTTACGTATTTATGGGAGGGAGCTGGGCTGGCTGCCCAGAAGGATTGCACAATTTTTGGGCTGAGAAACTGACTTCTGCCCAAAATTTTGGAATTTCTGGGCTGAGTAGTCCTGCTAGGATAGATTGCGTAATTTTTCCAGTGAAGGTTGACAGGCAGATTTGCGCAATTCTGGAGCCCTGCAGACTGCCAGACAAGATTACGCAATTTTTGGAGGGAAGGTTGGTTCCCCTCCAGAATTGCACAATTTCTTGAGGGAGCTTCTCATCCTCCAGATGGACCAAGTCCGGAGAAACAATCTGTGTGGGGGAAGTAACAAGCTATCAGGCACAGTCTTGCAATTTGCTAGAAAACCACTGAAGCTTGTGTACTTGACAAGGAAAGACATGTTGTTGAGGATGGTTTGTAGGGAGGCTCCAAAATGAAGCTAAGGAAAAATTTTGGAGGGTGGTTATAGCTGCTACAACACTTGGTCACACACTGGTAGAACTCTAGCTCTATGAGTGGACCTTGTTCGTGAAAAGCAAGTCTAACGCGTCTAGAAGTATTGTTCAGTTCTCAGTTCATCTTGGTTTCCACACTTTCTTGATTGTAATATGTAGCATCTGCCAAGCCCTTGGTCAGTTGACACACATTACAAGACAAGTCAACAAAGTTGTTTCAATTGGGGTTGAGGGGTATATTGGTGCACAAGTCGTATAGTCGTCAGAGTCTTAGTTTCATCTCTAGTGTTGCTCCACTGCCAACAGGCCTGGACAATACCCCCATGGAGTCACAGAGGAACACAAGCATCACTCTGCTTCCATCGAACCTAGTCAGTACCCTGATGGAGTTACTTGCATCACCTCTCTGTGCAAGAAGCCTTTCTCTTCTTTCATCTTATTCATTTTTCATTTTGAAAATTTTCACTTTTCTTTTTTTTTTTCATTTTTCATAATTGTGCATAGCAATTATTCATTTCAGAGGTGGAAGAGGGATCTTGACTTATTGAGGGTAGGAGAGGTTGTTCCTTTAGAGAAGTAGTTTATTATATATACCTATGATGTGCTTGTTAAGGTTTTCCCCTATAGAAAATATGTGATAGGTTAACCCGATAATGAAATATAAATCAAAGAAGAATACTATAACCTACTTCTACTATCAATTTGCAAAAGCTTAAAGATTGAGCTGAACAATATAACTAGAAGAAGAAGAATAAATGGCACAATACACATGAAAATACTTTGGGGAAACTCTCAGATAAAACCCCAAACTATTGTATTATCATACATTGAAGAAATACATAGGAATTATACAAAGCCTTAGCTCTCACAGCTAGCCAGATCTCAGTACAATCCTCACAGATGCTCATAGGAAATATTAGCTTCTCTCCAGCCTTTCTCTCTACCCTCCAAGCTCCTATTTCCTTTCGTTGTTCCTTGTGGATGATTAGCCTATTACCAAGTGGAAAAACAAGCCTTCAAAACTATGCAATCCTCAAGGATGAATCCTTGACTACATGCATGAGTTTTCTCCATCAAAAAACACATGCAACTGATAGTACACTGTCCTTGAACATTAATCTCAACTGGGTCTTTCTTAGAATAGAAATGCATGCGTTTCTGATGAGGGAATCTTAAGTTAACTGGAGTAGCACTAGTTGAGTACATTAATGCATCAACTGACTGTTAACTCACTATTAGTTCCTCAAACAGTTTGGAACTAATTTAAATGGAATTAAATCAATAAAATAAGTTAACTAATTACAACTCAAATATAACTCAATCTTATCTCCTTAATTTAAGGGATAAATCTTGCATGAAATCATAAAGACTTCTAACTTGAATTTCTCCAACTAATTAATTTAAAATAAATTAATTAATTATTTACAAGTAGCCGTTAATACTAAATTTGATTTTAATTCACAATTTAATTCAAGGACAAATTAAATTGGAATATTCTTGTTGCCATATTTCAACACTCCCTCTCAACAAGAAAGGGATTATCTGCCACCCCGATCCTATCTCTATGGAACTCGAATTTACACTTTGACAATGCCTTTGTCAAAATGTCAGCATCTTACTCCTCTGTTGAAATATACTGCAGCGACACGATCCTCCTCGCTACACAGTTTCTGAGATGATGATACCGGATGTTGATGTGCTTGGACCTATCATGAAATACTAGATTCTCAGAGAGTTTGATACAACTATGATTATCACAATAGATCACAGTTGGATCCATCCTCTGATTAAACAAACTAACTAGGATTTTCTGCATCCAAATGGCCTCACATGCTACGTGACTTGCAGCAATGTATTCTTCCTCTACCGAGTTGAGTACAAATGACCTCTGTTTCCTGCTGTACTAAGAAATTGCCGTTGACCCAAGGTTGAAAATCCCTCCTGATGTGCTCTTCCGATCTAATGGAGTCCTTGACCAATCTGCATCAGTGAAACCCTGTAGCTTCATTTCCTCTATCTGTTTGTACCATAATACATACTGAGATGTGCCTTTGAGGTATCTTAATACATGCTTTGTTGCCTTCCAAAACATCTTGCTAGGCTGAACCATCGCTTGACTCAGCTGGTTCACCGCATAGCACAAATCTAGTCGTGTGTTCATTAAGTACATCAGTGAACCCACAAGCTGCCTGTACATAGTAGCCTCTACCACTTCTCTTGAAGTAGAAACCTCCTTCCTCTAGTTACTTGCTAGAGGAGTCTATATGGGCTTGCACTTCTCCATGTGGAATCTCCTGAGTATCTCGTTGGCATACTTGCCCTAAGACACAAAAAACTCCCCATCCTTCTGCCACACTTCCATGCCAAGGAAGTAATACATGCGACCCATGTCTTTCATCTCAAATTCTCTTGCAAGGTCCTCCTTGCAAGACATAATCAACTGATCATCACCAGTCAATATGAGATCGTCAACATAAAGTACGATGATCAACAACTTACCTTTCACCACAATGTGGTACAGGTTTGCATTTGCTTCACTCTTTGTGAAGCCCAAATTGGTGAAGTAGTTGTCTATCCTGGTGTACCAAGCATGAGGTGCTTGCTTCAACCCGTATAATGCTCTCTTGAGTTGGCACACATGCGACTCACAATCAAAGGTCTCAAATCCTTCCTGATGCTTTATGTACACCTCTTCCTCAATCTGGCAATTGAGGAATGCAGTCTTCACATCCATCTGATGGATCTTCCAACCCATCTGTTCTGATAGTGCCAACATAGATTTGATATATGAGTACCTTACGAGAGGAGAAAAAGTCTCATCATAGTCAATCCCCTCAACTTGTGAAAAGCCACGGGCAACAAATCTTGCCTTATGCTTCTCCACACTACCATCAACAGCTTGCTTTACCTTATAAAGCCAATGAGAACTCACAACAAACTTTTTCTCTGGTCTTGAAACCACGTCCCAAACACTTTTACGAACTATGGAGTCATATTCCGCCACCATAGCATTAACCTAAATCAGCTACTGCACTGCTTCCTCAAAGGAAGATGGCTTGGTCTCAACACATTCCCCAACAAGGGCCATGTATCTAGTGTACCTCTCAGGTGACCTCCTCTTTTTGCTCTGAGAATATGGTGCTCCCACATTCTCTCTCGCATCCTCCAACAATCTGTCAGCTTCTCATGTGCACTTCTGTCCATCTTTGGAAGACTCTACTTGAGTGGATGTCTCCACTCCTAGAACCTCTACATGTGGTAGCTCTGCATCAGTTTGAGGCTCCTCCTCCTTAGGAACCAACAATTCCTCCACAACCTATAGTTGGAGCTCCCTCTCAAGGGAAACTCGCATGGCCTTCTACTCATCAAACTTGAGATCTCTGTGAACCACTCTCCACTGATTGGTAGGAAAGTACACCCGATAGTTGTGAGGTGTATCAGTGTACCCCACAAATATCCCCAACTCTTTTGTCAGCTTAAGCTTCTTCCGTGCATCCTTTTTCACATGGCAATATACTGACTAGACAAAGATCCTAAAGTGACCCACATCTGGTCTCCTACTGGAGAAAGCTTCCTCTGGTGTCTTCATCCCAAATATGTGATGTAGGATTCTATTATGCAAATAGACCACTATGTTGCATGCCTCAGCCCACAAGTGAAGTGGTAGGCCTTGGTCATGCAACATTGCCCGTGCTACCCCAACAATAGTTTTGTTCTTCCTCTCAGCCACCCCATTCTGCTGTGGGTTATGAGGTGCCATCAACTCTCATTTAATTCCTTTCACTGCACAGAAGTCCTTAAACTCTTGAGAGACATATTCTCCACCATTTTCGCTTCTCAAGGCCTTGATCTTCTTCCCTAACTCTTTCTTTACCAAAGCTTTGAACTCACAAAACTTTGTGAAAGTTTGGTCCTTCTTCTGCATGAAATAAATCCAGCATTTATGAGAATAGTCATCAATGAAAATCACATAATACCTTTTCTTCGTTGTGGATGCCGTCGAGAATGGTCCACACAAATCAGTATGAAATTGCTCTGAGATAGCCTCTGCTCGACTGTCTCGATCATGAAAGGAAGACTTGGTGTACGTTCCCAAGGTACAACCTTTGCATGGGTCAACTTGCTCAAGTTTACCTTTGGGAAGTATTGTAGATATCTGCTGCATTATCTTTAAAGCCCCATGATGCAAATGGCCCAACCACCTGTGGTACAACTCGCCAATGTCTTGGCTTTGCACTAATTCTTCTTTCGTACTCAATGCTGCACAATCATCTACCTCTAGTTTATAGAGATTCTTCACCTGAATCCCTATCCTCTTGGTCTAACTCGTGGCTATGTGTCTTAGGAATGCCTTTCCTTTACTGAAGACAACATCGTAGTCTTTTTCCTCTAACATCACGACCGATACCAATTTCTTCTTCAATCCAGGAACATACATCACATCTGTCAAGGTGAGAGGAGCTCCATGTTCCCTTTGAAAATCATCTGTCCCCACTCCTGAAACACTATGCCTTCCATTGTCACCCATCTCTATGTGCATCTTGAGGTCTTTCTCCTCCAAGGCATTGAATAAATTTTTATCACCAGTCATGTGGAATGAGGCTCCACTGTCAAGATATCAGACACAACCCATCATCGATGACACCATGCATGAGATGATGGTAAAGTCCATTTAGAAATGAGAGGCTAATGCCTCACCTTTCAATCCTTCCGAGGATCCCTTCTTGGACTTCTTCAATGGGAAATTAGTAGCATAATGTCCCATCTTGTGACAATTAAAGCATCTTACTTTAGACATGTCACCCTCCTTCCCTCCATGAGAAGAATTCGATTTGAAATGGGAAGCCTTCCCCTTCCCTTTCCTTGGCTTACTTGCTAAGGCTAGACTTTCTTCATCACCATTCTTGGATGAAGAACCATCTCATGTACTCCTCCTGATCTCCTCTTGCATAAGATCCGACCACAATCATTCCCAATCTGGCAGTTTCTCCCTTCCATTCACAGAGTCCTGGTAGCTATTCCAACTCTTTGGAAGGCCAAGGAGAGCAAGGCTCACCATATCATCATCGGCAGTAGTTATTCCCACATTTCTAAGCTCATCTCTATAGGTGGTGAGGTTGTTCAAATATGTGGAAATAGTATCTCCCTTCTCCATCTTGATTCTTCGAAGTTGTTGAGCGCCAATTTCCTCTGGTCGCTATTGTTTTGGTAGAGGTCCTCCAATGTCTTCCACATTGAAAATGGAGTATCCTTCCCATGGAGACTCAAGACAATATGGTCTCGAACTCCCTCAAGGATGATTTGTCTCACCTTCACCACACACTTCTTCCACTCAACCAACTCTTATGCATTAGTTGAAGATGGCTTTGGGATTTCTTGATCAATGAATTCCTTCAAGCCATTGTCTTCTAATACAACCTCCATTATATCTTTCCATGCTATGTAATTCGAACTACCTTCTAACGCATACTCGAGTCTCAAGCCATAGAATGCCATTGGCCAACCTTGAATTATGATATGAATTTGATTTTCACCTACAACCCCAAATTTCAAACATCGAATTCTCTTCTCAATATACTATTCACAGCTCTTATACCATGTAGAAAATCTGTGATAGGTTAACCCGATAATGAAATATAAATCAAAGCAGAATACTATAACCTACTTCTACTATCAATTTGCAGAAGCTTAAAGATTGAGCTGCACAATATAACTAGAAGAAGAAGAATCAATGGCACAATACACATGAAAATATTTTGGGGAAAGTCTCAGATAAAACCCCACACCCCACACTATTGTATTATGATACATGGTGGAAATACATAGGAATTATGCAAAGCCTTAGCTCTCACAGCTAGCCAGCTCTTAGTACAATCCTCATAGATGCTTACAGGTAATCTTTGCTTCTCTCCAGCCTTCCTCTCTGCCCTCCAAGCTCCTATTTCCTTGCGTTGTTCCTTGTGGATGATTAGCCTATTACCAAGTGGAAAAACAAGCCTTCAAAACTGTGCAATCCTCAAGGATGAATCCTTGACTGCATGCATTAGTTTTTTCCATGAGAAAATAGATGCAACTGATAGTGCACTGTCCTTGAACACTAATCTCAATTGGATCTTTCTCAAAATAGACATGCATGAGTTTCTGATGAGGGAATCTTCAATTAACTAGAGTAGCACTAGTTGAGTGCATTAATGCATCAATTGACTATTAACTCACTATCAGTTCCTCAAACTGTTTGGAACTAATTTAACTAGACTTAACTTAGTAAACTGAGTTAACTAATTACAACTCAAATATAACTCAATTTTATCTCCTTAATTTAAGGGATAACTCTTGCATGACTTCAAAAATACTTCTAACTTGAATTTCTCCAACTAATTAATTTAAAATAAATTAATTAATTATTTCCAAGTAGTTGTTAAGACTAAATTCGATTTTAATTCACAATTTAATTCAAGGACAAATTAAATTGGAATATTGTTGTTGCCATATTTCAACATCCCCCTCACCTTGCTCTACTTGATTGAGCTGCCAAGGGTTAATCCAAAAACAACCGACTAGAGCAGGTGACACTAGTTAGCCTGCAAGCATTGTGTTTTCACCAAGGTTCACTTTGAACAGTACATAATTTCTATTGAAGTATCATAGGCTGAAGATAACAAGTTCTTATATAAGAGAGCAGACAACAGATAACCAAATGTTGATAGTTGTACAAGTCCTCTTGTAGTTTACCCAACTTGTTTCAAGAGTCACACACGGTTTCATGCGAAACTAACCTACACGTGAAAAACAAGCAAACAAACATAAAACAAAGTGAAAGTAGAAGTAAATGCGAAAGAAAAGTGGAAAGAAAACAAGCAAGAAGACAAACAAACATGCAAAATAAGTAAGCAAACAAGCATGCAAGCAAACAACCAAAAGAAAACACTACTCATACTCCTAAGCTAATGGTGCATGGGCCTGATCACGTGAAGTGATATGTCCAATGTAGCCACTGGCGCATCGCTTGACCCATGTTGGTGAAGGTGTGGTGTGCGGGCAACCCGGTTGTGTGAACCAGCAAACAAGAAAGATATAACAATGAAGACAAAATCACTCCATGTTTCAATGTGTCCACAGGACATAAGTGAGTGCAAGTACATAGCATGCGGTCCATGGAATTGTCTTGGTGTTGTGCGACACTATGTGCAGTTGTGAAGCATTCACATACTCTTGACTGTGACATGCAAGAAACTGAAAGAAACAAAGACAACTTGGGTCATGCACATGTGCTTGCAATGTAAGATTCCTCCAATGCATGAGCGATGGGATCATGTAGTTTGAGTGGAGGAAGTATGATCTGGGCATGAGATTGATCTTCAATGCATACATATGAGTGATGAGGAGCCTCGGGTGTTTCAACAATTTCCTAATCGGAAGTGAAACCAACCTCAAGACAGCAAGGGCTTGACATAACCATCAGCTCAGGCTGAATTGCCTCGACAATTTGGGGGGTTTCGACTTTGTCAATAGATAGATCATCATAAATAGGTGGCTTCGAAAAATCAACTGTGATAGAATCATCATCGTGATCAAATATGGGAGAAAATAGATCACAATAGCTATGATTAGTAAAACCAATGGTTTCATCAACATCCTCATGATCTGATGAATCAAACAGAGCGGTAGATAAGATGCAGACAAATTCACCCTCTGTGTTTCCTGAAAATGTAGATGAAAATTCAAGTGGTTTTTCAATGAATGACTTATCATCTCCATTGTCGGATGATGGACTAACATCCGGTGTGTCCTACAAGTGATCAACAATGGGTGCATCCATAGATGGAGATACACATACGAAATCATGGATGGCACGTTCACCAAAGAGGTCAGGAAAGAACAGAGGAGGCTCAGACAGAAAGGAGTCATCCTTCACTGAGTGTTAATGCTCAAGCTCATAGTCATACTATTCATGAATGATAGTGCGTGTTGGTTGTGCAACACCAACTCCATCGATGGCTTGATCCTCGTTCACAACAAGTGTAGAGTCCAGAATGGAAGAACACAAGATAGTATCATCTAGAGGATCATCTGAGTTCGAAGACAAAGGTTGTGGTACAAATTGCGTATGACAACTTGATGGACTCACAACCAAATCTGTGTGAAAATTAAGTGAAGTGATGTTGGGAAAATGTGACAATTGAACTGATGTGTGAGCATGTTCTCCTGAATCACTCTACAATGGCAGAGCTGTTTGATGAAGGGATGGCGGATAGTCACTTGTGACAGTGACTGTATCCATCTGTGATTGTGCGGATCCATCAATGAAGTATGCTGAGCAAGGCTTAGGCTCATATTTCTTCTTGGGATGGACTGATTTGATAAGAGAGTACTCGAATTGATCCCAAAGATAAGGAAAATTCATCTAGCTTTTCAGAGCTTGAAACTACAAATCATGGAAGCACTGCCCAAAATCCATAGGAAATTCATGCAGGGCCTTCCGTTGTTGTAATAGTTTTTGGTCAATATGGTCTGGATCAAAATTATGGAAAGTATCTTCAATGAGGTCACAGAAATTCTCAAGTGAGTGCATGCTGTCAGTGGTAGGCTGCAGAGCCACCATAGTGGGGATTCGTGAAGTGTGTATGCAAGCAACATACCGGCATGTTCGTCAGAACATCCATCTTCCTCGTTAAGCATGGCAAGGAGGTCATGTAAGAACACATGCCAGGCCACTTCACCTTCACCATCATGCGTGTATCCATACAAGAGATCAAAAATTTCCCTCATGATGTGAATAGGTTTGGCATGTGAAAGACATCATGGAGGGTTGAGTGTGCAAGACTCCATGAAAGATGTGAAAAGGTTCAAAACAGGATGAGTATCACACTACTTGTCATTTTTCCCTCCTTCTAGCACCATAAATGTTGATGGTGCTGGATCCACCAACATGTCAAGGGATCTCCCTGGTAAGAAGTCCTAATTATACCTAAGAACGTTTGGTGTAGGAGTCATAGTAGTGGGTCGTATAGTATCGCATTGACCACGGTTTCACACAGAGGCAGGTAAGATGTCCCTGTTGGGAGTAAGGGTATGATAGCAGCGACGAGTCAAGGAAGGTGCATGCACAATTCTAACACACAGAAAATGGGGTGGGTGCTATTAGTGCCTGTCAGTTATGTCAGTCACCGGCAATCAAATGTGCTTTTACATAGCTATTTTTATGGTTTTTGGTCAAATTTTTAGTTTCAAAAAGTTTTTCAATAAAAATCTGGTCACCAGTTAGGAAGATCAGTCTCTACTATTCATTTCAGTCTCATGATCATATGACACTATCTTGGTCAAGTCAAATAATTATTAGTAGAGTCCCATAATTATTTTTCTCATAATTCACCTAATAATCCTATGTTAGGTCACCACTACGTCACTAGATGTAATTCCTAAAAATTGGTCTTTTTACCGTTAAAATTCATCTTATGAGGAACAGTAGAGATGAGTTTGGTAACCAAGGTTTAAAGGTTGTGCTTTTTATTTCATTCTCTCAAATGAAATACCATCATAAGATCATAAAACTGAAGTGTCAAGTCCAAGTATAATTGTTATGGTGGGTCCACTATCATTTTGCAAAGGGAAAATTGATTTTCTCCACTTATAAAGGGTCATTACTCACTCTAGTTCACTCCCCATTTTCCCATTGCACTTTCCAACACTCCATCTCATCCAATCAAGGTTATTTTGTCATACCAAGAGAGTTTTTTTCATCCATAACTTGAGTTCTCAAATTATGCTACGCAAATAACTCTTTTGCTACGCATATACTAAGCAGCTGCTCCATCATCTCTCCAAGGTTGTGAGCCTCATGTAGTAGTTTCCTCCATCATGTTAACATTTTTCTACTACTAAGAGAGGTTGGTGGTGTGTCTTAAGGTTCAATCTTCTCATATTTCTCTCAGTTATGCTTATTATGTCTCATGTCTACCTCTTAGGGTTTTTGAATGCATTTAGCAAGGTTTTCATCCATTTCATGTCAAATTGTTGTTAAAACTTATATTCATTTGCTTCTACACCATCATTTATCCTAAATACACCCTCCATCAAACCCACTCCAAAAACACATCAATTTCACCTAGACCCTAGACATATTGCACCCTCTAAACCATAGGACTGTGTTTTCCTTGTTTGGAAACCTTCCACTAACCCAAATCCTATAATTCCACTTTCCCTAGCTTCCTAAACTCCCTCACTATCCCCCCAAATTTTCTTGGAATTGTTTCATATCCCTATACCCCTCATTTCCCTAAACTCCCTCATAACTATTGAAAATCCCTTGTTTTCCCACAATCAAAACCCGAGTTTCTATCCTAAGACCTAATGTTGAGATGGAATCTAAAACCTCTGAACAAAGGAAGCATAGGGGAGGAAATGTCATTAGACATGAACCTAGGACTTATCATCTCCCTTCATTAGGAAATAATTTGAAGATGCAATATTCCTTACATTTTGTTAGAGAGTTGAAGAATTGAAGTATCATGACCAATTGACTAGTGCTTTTGCCACCAAACATAAAAAGGACAAAGTGACCATAGCAGGAGTTCAATTCACTATTTCAAGGAAACTTATCTCCACAACTATAGGGATTCCAAACACTAGAGAAATTTGGTTTAAAAGAGACGACCTTGACCTTCAAAACTACAAGATGTACCTAAAGGCACAATATAAGGAAACTCCAACATATATTTTCCATTCAGACATTTGTTGGAAAGTTATACCCCTCTCATGAAAATTATCATGAAGTATTTCACATGTGAAGCTAGGTATTCAAGGCTATATAAGTACCACATGAAACTTTTATGCATTTCACCAGTGTACAACAAATCAATTTGTCTTATTACTTGTACAAAAGTTTGATTAAAATGGCAGAAAAGGTACAAAAGCTGGGAGAGAATCACCATACTAGTTTGTTTCATCATGTCTTAGTCAAAGTGCTAGTTTTTCATGAGTTAGCATAACACATGCAAATCTGTCTTGGGACCATTTTCAAGTTCAAATTTTCCTCCATCTTCTTCAACTAGGTCTAGTGATGAAACAACACCTTTAAGCTCACCAGTGTAGCAAGAGGTTGCTTATTCAAGTAGACAAATCAAGAGGAAAGACAGGGCAAAAGAGTCTCAAACATATTCTAGAGGTGATAGGCTTGTGTTTTCTCAAGGGATTGTTTAAAGGGCCTAGACTTCAACAAGTAAACAGACAATCTTCTCACAACATGAGGAGTCCTCTCATCCGGGTACAAATGTGTCAACTATGGAGAAAGGATATGAGGGCATAATTGAAGATCAGATCATAAGGGATAAGGAGGCTGAGACCAAGAGATTGGAAGGAAAATTGGTTGAGGCAAATGCTCTAATAGCAAGCTTGCAACAAGAGAATATGCAATTTAAAGTGAACCAAATGATTCAAGATAAACAAGCAACTATTTCAAAGAAGGAAGATGTAAAGGGAAAAGCAGTGGCTGAAATGAAAGTGTCAAAAGGTAAAGAAAAACAAAGCATAGCAAGGAGACCAAGAACTAGAGGATCTAAGAGAGCCCTTGAGCTACAAAGAGAGGTTTCTCCACCAAAAGAATAGATTATGGTAGATGACCTAATCACTATAGAAATCAATGAAGATACAATATATTGGCTTCATAAGGTAAATGGACACTTGGAGAAGCTCCTTAAGAAGGCAAACATGGACAATAACAGAGGCATATGGCTATTCATTACTACACAAGAAACAAAGTATCTCAAGTCAGAATCAAGCATTTGAAGAACAAACTCAAGGAAAACTTAACTGGTCAAAAGGAAAAAAGAAGATTGATTGACTTTCTAAGGCCTCCCTCATGGCATAACATATTATATCATCACTTCACTCAGCAATTTTGAGAATATTTGGAGAATTTTTTGTCATTTTCAAAATTTTGGTGATTCTTGACTATTTTAAAAACACAGGGAAATCTATAAGTGCAGTTCCTTGGCGCTACACACTCATCTCAGAGCTCCAAATGCTAAAAAATTTATATCCCTGGATAGATATTTCCCTAAGGATATCAGATATCCACTTTTTGAAGCATGTCAACAAATTGGTTAGGAGAAAAAGCTAAAAATTAGGTGAAAAAGTCACTTTCTACCACTATTTTGAAGCAGGCATTGCACTTATAGAGTCACCTCAAGAGAATCAACTTTTTAAGGCCTTTCCATTGGTCATTTAGAACAATTCAAGTTGTTCTAGAAACTAGACAGAAAATTCTAGTTGACTGTTCTCCCACTTTTCAAATTTGACTTCTGGAAGGCTTCCAAAATTTTCTTGCAAGATGGCACTCTACTTATACCAGAATGCACTATGCTTATAGCCAAATGCACTATACTTATACCTGTGTCTGTCCTTTTCACTTCATTTTCGCCAGATCTTGGTTTTATGATGTAATTTTGATATTTAAAGCTTTTATGATGTAATTATTGAATTAATCAGCATGGTAGGTTGTTTTCGTGCTTAATTAGTACTCATAAATGTAGAAAAAGTCAAATCAAAGCCTAAAAGAAGAGTTTGTGTTTGACCTTCTTACTCTCTCTTGTTGGTTGAGAGATTCTTGAGAACTGTTCCATAACTTAGGGATTTGACCCCTGAAGGTGGGGAAATGGTTGTTTTGAGTCTATATGTATGATTTCTCATTCAGTGAGAAGGGTTGGACTTTTGTGGAGAGACTTGTACCTTATGTTTTCATATAGCTAATCAAGGAGCAGTTGCAACTATTTTTCAGGAATACTTGTTCAATGTGTCTATGGTGTTATTTTCCTTTAATATAAGTTTCATATCAATGAAATCATCTCTATTTACATGCTTTTATTTCTTCTTATGGTTTTCATTATGGTGATATAGGCAGAATTCTTAGATTCAAATCTCTGTTTATGTGGAAAATCATGTTTGTGTTTCTCTTCTTCTAAGATTAATGAATTCATGCTAATACATGCTCATTATGATTTCTTAAACTCTCAGACCTATACTACATTGACTAAATCTTAAGTTCACCACAACACATTGTTATCTAGATCCTCTTTATGCTTGTTACTGCACACTTGATACCTTGACCTAATTTCCTGCTCTCATCCCTAGTCCAGCAACCTAAAAGCCCTAACTTTTCATATAATCAAACAAGATTTATACATCTAGCCTAAAATCCATTTCTTTTCTAGTTATTCATTGACAAATCCTTAGAGAGATCACTCTATAGTTCAGTAGGGCTAGCTATTGAACTGAAAGTGGTTCGAGGTTACCTCTTTCAATCTCCTCCTCAGCCTGGAATATTGTAGAAGATAAAAATTTTGGCGTCGTTTCTGGGGAAATGAGTGATATATCTTCCCCGGGAAAGAATGACAAAGATCATATCTAATTTTTGATGGTGAACAATGATTAAACACAAAAAGGCTATGCATCTTTCACCTGGCGACTCCAGCGTCGAAGAATCCAAAGGTTTAGAATTCTAATGGCGACTCCATTGTTCAAAAACTGGTAGTTTGAATAATTTCTTGGTGACTTAACTATTTTCAAGATGGATTCAACTATTTGAAGGTACTCCTATGAATCGAGCTCATATTCCTGGTTTTCAGAATTTTATTCCTTGCATAGATTGGTAAACAAGGCTGCCAAAGTTTAAAGGTAAGGATGGAGAAGATGCTAGCTTGCATTTGGTCAAATTTCATTTTCATATTCACATATTAAAGACTAAGTTTTCTGAAGAATGTCTGATGAAGATATTCATGGCTACCTTAGAAGAACAAGCAAGATCATGGTATGAAGGTTTGCCACTTGGTTGTATTTATTCACTTGCTGAATTTCATATGATGTTTTATGAAAATTTTAAAGAAGAACATCCATCTTCACTGCTGGTAAAAGATTGTTGCAAGAATTTTTGAGGTTTTATTCATCATTTGGAAAGTGTTTATGGTGATGAAGAGTTCATGGATGAACAAATCCTTGAGGCTTTATATGAGAACCCTTACCATCGTCAAGAAGAACAAGTGTTTTCTCCCTTGGATGAAAGAGAAACTGAGCAAGACTCCAATGATGATATTGAAAAGGTTGTAGACATTTCAAAAGAACAGGAGAATGTTCAACCTTGTTTTAATGAAGAAATGATGCTCATGAATGATAGTCATGTTCCATCCTACGAGTTTGATGAATAATTGCAGCAGATTTTTCAGTCTTCTAATGAAAGTTATGAAGATAGTCATTCATTTGTTGTTTCAGGTTGTTCTTTCTCTGGGTTTTTAATTCAAGATCAGGTTTGTGAAGACCAAGATGAGGTTTTTGATGAAATGTATGAACAAGGATCTCTAGACATTCACTGCTCATATGTCTCTCCATCTCATCCATTTTTTGAAGCACTATTTCAAGGGAAGATTCATACAAATCATAATTTTGAATTGGCATGTGTGGAGGTTTAAGACAATGTAATTATGGCAGAGAATAGTCCTCAAACATTGTAGGAAGATGATGAAGAGGAGAGAAATGATAAAGGAGAGGTTGTTTTCAAGCCTCATGCACATGATGATCTTCCTCCAGGTAAAGAAAATGAGGAGTCTTTTGAAGAAGAGGAGATTGTCCTAGATCCTATGGATGTGAACATCTTTGCTATTGATGATATGGTTGCCTCAAATGTAGTTTTTAAAGAACAAACTTCCCTTTTTCCTGATGTGAATGAAAAAATTAATGAACATATTCATCCTGACAAAAATTTTGCATTGGAAAATGAAGGGTGTGCTTGTATTTCTATTGACTTTCAAGACATGGTAACATTTCAAATTATTTAGGATCCTTTTACTAATTTTCTTCAGTCATCAAGGGAGATGAATTTTCTTGTACTTATGGATCATGAGCACATCTTCAGTGGACACTCAAATTTTCCTAGATTTTGTTTTTTCTACATGCTCAAGGAAAGTACAAGCAAAATTCAAGTAGGTAGCCATCTGCTAGATTGGTTACACTGGAGGGATCATTACACATGATTTTATATACATCTTCAGCAGGTGGGTGGTTATCATTAGGATTTGAAGCATTAGGTGAAAGCCCTAAGATCTCGATGGTCTGTTACCATAAGTATGTTTATTCAGTATGTTTTTTATAGTCAAGTCAGTTTAGTTAGTTAGTCAGCTTTTACTTTCAGTCTAGTCTTTTACAGTTTGACTCCAGTGCCCAATGAATAAGGCTACCTGGTCTATGGTGTTCTTAACACCTACAAGGATCTACCATCCCTAGCTGGAGCCAATGTTAGTGCCTACCAGTTATGTCAATCACCGATGATCAAATGTGCTTTTACATAACTATTTTTAGGGATTCTCGTCAAATTTTTAGTTTCAAAAAGTTTTTCATAAAAATTTGATCACCGGTTAGGAAGATTAGTCTCTATTATTCCTTCCAGTCTCATGGTCATAGGAAACTATTTAGTCAAGTCAAATCATTATTAGTAGAGTCCCATAATTATTTTTCTCATAATTCACCTAATAAGACTATGTTAGGTCACCACTAGGTCACTAGATGTAATTCCTGAAAATTGGTCTTTTTACCATTAGAATTCATCTTATGAGGAATAGTAGAGATGATTTTGGTAACCAAGCTTTAAAGGTCATGTTTTTTATTTCATTCTCTCAAATGAAATACCATCATAATATCATAAAACTAAAGTGTCAAGTCCAAGTATAACTGTTATGGTGGGTCCACTATCATTTTGCAAAGGGAAAATCGATTTTCTCCACTTATAAAGGGTCATCACTCACTCTCATTCACTCCCAATTTTCCCATTGTAATTTCCAACACTCCATCTCATCTAATCAAGGTGATTTTGTCATACCAAGAGAGTTTTTTGCATCCATAACTCGAGTTCTCAAACTATGCTACACAAATAACTCTATTTCTGCTACACATATACCAGGCAACTGCTCCATCATCTCTCCAAGGTTGTGAGCCTCTTGCAACAGTTTCCTCCATCATGTTAACATTGTTCTACTACTGATACATGTTGGTGGTCTATCTTAAGGTTCAATCTTCTCTCATTTCTCTTAGCTATGCTTATTATGTCTCATGTCTACCTCCTAGGGTTTTTGAATTCAGTTAGCAAGGTTTTCATCCTTTTCATGTCAAATTGATGCTAAAAATTATATCTATTTGCTTCTACATGATAATTTATCCTAAATACACCCTCCTAAACACCCTCCATCAAAAACACTCCCAAAACACATCAAGTTCACCTAAACCTTAGACATATTTCACCCTTTAAACCACAAGACTATGCTTTACTTGTTTGGAAACCTTCCGCTCACCCAAATCCTATAATTCCACTTTCCATAGCTTCCTAAGCTCCCCCACTATCCCCCAAAATTTTCTTGGAATTTTTTCATATCTGTATCCCCCTCAATTCCCTAAACTCCCTCACAACTATTGAAAATCCCCTGTTTTCCCACAGTCAAAACCCTAGTTTCTATCCTAAGAGCTAATTGTTGAGATGGAATCTGAAACCTCTGAACAAATGAAGCATAGGGAAGGACATGTCATCAAACATGAACCTGCATTAACCCATGAGGTCCTATCATTTGCCTTCATTGGGAAATCATTTGAAGATGCAAGCTGCCTTACATTTTGTTAGAGAGTTGAAGAATTGAAGTATCATGACCAATTGACTAGTTATTTGCCAATAAACTTAAAAAGGGAAAAGTGACCATAGTAGGAGTTCAATTCACTATTTCAAGGAAATTTATCTCCGTAGCTATAGGGATTCCAAACATTAGAGAAATTTGGTTCAAAATAGAAGACCTTGACCTTCAAAACTACAAGATGTACCTAAAGGCACAATACAATGTAGCTCCAACATATATTTTTCCATTTAGACATTTGTTGGAAAGGTATACCCCTCTCATGAAAATGATCATGAAGTATTTCACATTTGAAGGCAGGTATTCAAGGCTATATAAGTACCACATGAAACTTTTGATGCATTTCACTGGTGTACAACAATCCAATTTGTCTTATTACTTATACAAAAGTCTGATTAAAATGGAAGAAAAGGTACAAAAGCTGGGAGATAATCAGCATACTAGTTTGTTTCATCATGGCTTAGTCAAAGTACTAGTTTTTCATCAGTTAGCATAGGCAAATCTGTCTTGGGACCATTTTTCAAGTTAAGCTTTTCCTCCATCTTCTTCAACTAGGTCTAATGATGAAACAACACCTTTAAGCTCACCAGTGCAACAAGAGGTTGCTTCTTCAAGTAGAAAAACCAAGAGGAAAGATAATGCATAAGCGTCTGAGACATATTCCATAGGTGTTAGGATTGTGTTTTCTCAAGGGATTATTGAAAGGGCCAAGCCTTCAACATATAAATAGATAGTCTTTTCATAGCATGATGGGTCCTCTCATCTAGGTACAAATGTGTCAGCTATGGAGAAAAGATATGAGGGAAGAATTGAAGATTAGATCATAAAGGATAAGAAGGCTGAGATCAAGAGATTGGAAGGAAAATTGGTAGAGGAAAATTCTCTAATAGCATGCCTGCAACAAGACAATATGCAATTGAAAGTGAACCAAATGATTCAAGATAAACAAGCAGCTATTTCAAAGAAGGAAGATGTAAAGGGAAAAGCAGTGGCTGAAATGAAAGTGTCAAAAGGTAAAGAAAAACAAAGTACATCGGGAAAACCAAAAAATAGAGCATCAAAGAAAGCCCTTGAGCTACAAAGAGAGGTTTCTCCACCAAAAGAACAGATTATGGTAGATGACCTAGTCACTAGAGAAATAAATGAAGATAGGATATATTAGCTTGATAAGGTAAATGGACACTTGGAGAAGGTCCTTAAGAAGGAAAACATCGAAAATAAATTATAGAGGCATATGGCTATACATTACTACACAAGAAAGAAAGTATCTCAAGTCAGAATCAAGCATTTGAAGAGCAAACTCATGGAAAACCTAACTGGTCAAAAGGACAAAAAGAAGCTTGATTTACTTGATGAGGCCTACCTTATGGCATAACATATCATATCATCACTTCACTTAACAATTTTGAGAAGATTTGTAGAAATTTTTGTCATTTTCAAAATTTTGGTGATTCTTGACAGTTTTAAAAACATAGGGAAAGTTATAAGTGCAATGCCTTGGCACTACGCTTTCATCTCAGAGCTCCAAACGCTAAAATATTTATAACCCTGGATAGATATTGCCCTAAGGATCTCAGATATCCACCTTTTGAAGCATGTCAACAAACTGGTTAGGAGAAAAAGCCAAAAAAGAGGTGAAAAAGTCACTTTCTGCCACTATTTTGAAGCAGGCGCTATGCTTATAGAGTCACCTCAGGAGAATCAATTTTTGAAGGCCTTCCCATGGGTAATTTCCAAAAATTCAAGTTGTTCTGGAAACTAGATAGAAACTTCTAGTTGAGCATTCTCTTAATTTTAAAATTTATCTTCTGGAAGGCTTCCAAAATTGGCTTTCAAGATGGAACTATGCTTATAGCCAAATGCGCTACGCTTATACCTGTAGTTGTCTTTTTCACTTAATTTTCACCAGATCTTGGTTTTATGATGTAATTTTGATATTTTAAAGACTTGATGATGTAATTATTGAATTAATTAGCATGATAGGTTGTTTTTGTGCTTAATTAAGCCTCATAAAGGTGGCAAAACTCAAATCAAAGTCTAAAAGAAGAGTTTGTGTTTAACCTTCTTACTCTCTCTTGTTGGTTGAGAGATTCTTGGGAACTGTTCCACCACTTAGGGATTTGACCCCTGAAGGTGGGGAAATGGTTTTTTTGATTCTATATGTATGATTTCTCATTCAGTGAGAAGGGTTGGACTTTTGTGGAGAGACTTGTACCTTATGTTTTCATACAACTAATCAAGGAGCAGTTGTAACTATTTTTCAGGAATACTTGTTCAGTGAGTTTGTGGTGTTATTTTCCTTTCATATCAATTTCTTATTGATGAAATCATCTCTCTTTACATGCTTTTCTTTCTTCTTATGGTTTTCCTTACAGTCATATAGGCAGAATTCTTAGATTCAAAGCTCTGTTTATGTGGAAAATCATGCTTATGTTTCTCTTCTTCTAAGATTAATGAATTCATGCTAATACATGCTCATTATGATTTCTTAAACTCTTAGACCTATACTAAATTGACTAAATCTTAAGTTTACCACAACACATTGTTATCTAGCTCCTCTTTATGCCTATTACTACGCACTTGATACCTTGACCTAATTGCCTGCTGTCATGCCTAGTCCAACAACCTAAAAACCCTAACTTTTCAAATACTCAAACAAGATTTATACATCTAGCCTAAATTCCATTTCTTTTCTAGTTATTCATTGACAAATCCTTAGAGAGATCACTCTCTAGTTCAGTAGGGCTAGCTATTGAACTAAAAGTGGTTCGAGGTTACCTCTTTCAATCTCCTCCTCATCCTGGGACATTGTAGAGGTTAAGAGATGCGCCCCTTGGAAACTTGTAATAGTACTCAGCTTGGAAGGGAACACACAAGAAAAGATTCATCACCAACTGGAAAGAAAGATAGCGAGAAATCCAAAGTGATGGTTAAATGAAAAACATGTATGCAACAAGATTCATACAATTTCATACAAAATAGTTCATACACAAATGCGTAAGTTAAATAACATACATTGCAAAAGAAACCAGAATAGTCCAACTACAATAACAACATATGCATGAAAATGTGATGGCTCTGTTATATTAAGAAGTGTAAGTTCGAGTCATACATTACATCCATGTACACCTGCTATCCCTCATAGTATAACGTTACAGCCACAATCACCTACTCCTCCAAAGAGATATACTAGCTTTGCGTAGTGGAGAAGCTAAGGCTCGTTACAATACTATCCAAGATTTCTCTAAGATACTCCTATTGGAAGCTTGGCTGACCAAAATCCTCTACAATGTGTTATGAGGGACTATATATAGCAAAGGGTAGGGTGGCCCTTGACATTCCCCTTTTTGACAGTTCAACTACCCTCATGACTCTTCATCTACTCTATGACAATTGCATCCAACTATCGACACTTGAACTTACACTTAACAAGACATTACATACAATCTACACATGTACCCATGTGAGACAAAATAGGCTTGAGCAAGCCATGCAAGACATCACTATGACTCGGAAAACTACTAGAAGACCAACTCTTCGACATCCTCATGGTGGTTAATAGTAGCGAACTGATTCCAAGCTCGGTAGACCATGATTATATCTGTGTACTCTAAGGTGACATATTTCTGGAAATGAACTCTTGCCTCCATAGCATCCGGGTACATTGCTCAGGCTCCTCTATCCAACTCATCTGATAGCATGCACATCATTGTCTTAAGTGTGGCCGGACCAACAACATACTTGTTCATAGTGTCTACATTGATCACCAAGTCTGGGCTGGTGGCTATGCACATCAACTCGTCAAAGTACAAGTCAAGCTCCAGTCGGACTTGTGCCTTTGTCTTTGCCTGGGTGAGTGTCCCAATAGATGGGATCACATGCACATTTATAACAACATACATACTCCTAAATACCCGTGCATGGGAAGCCTATAGAATAGTGATGAGCTGCGGGAGATCTTTATAGTTCCAGATCTGACTCCGGATGCGTGCCTTCAGTTTGACCGCCATGGACTTCATCGTCTTGGGCAAGTGTAGTGGGGCTCCCTTGTGTCTCATTGTCCATGTTTGAATGTAATCAACAACAGAATGCACGTTTGACAAGATATGTGCTCTCCTAGCACATCGCTTCTCCCAATCATTGAGATGGACAACTACCTTATTCATGGTACCAAACTTGGAATACAATGCTCGCATGACTGTGTCAAGGGACAAAACTTCATCCAATATTGCCTTCTTCAACTCTACTCAGGCGGATGTTGTAACTAATTCTCATCCCTTCTTGGCCGTCTGTAGCTCCTTAGCCATTCGCTCGTGTTTAGCTATTTGGAAATGAACACTCAAGCTAGTGGATTCAGCATATGCTCTGGTGGCATTGGCTGATGCTGTTGGATTTTTGCACACATCAGACACGATCACTCATTACTCAAACTATATAGGAGAGGTATGATCCTCCAAAGTTGACACTCTGCGAGATTGCACAGCTCTATGTTGGGAGTCATCGAATGATACGTTGTGCATCTCTCCCTCTGGATTGTCTCCAACGATTTCAGTGTCTCATTGGTCGCTTGGGACTTTCTCCTCTTCTGGATGTGGTGAAGCTGGAAGGTTGAACTCTTGGTGATGAGGCATGAGGTCAATATCTTGCTCTAACTGTAGATGCTCCATGTCCGTACCCATCTGCTCAAGTGCTTGTTCAATCTCTCGAGTGAAGTCCTTCTCCTACAATGGTTCACCCTGTCTTCTTGATGCCAGCTATTCGGATGAGTCAACTAATTGTACAAGCATAGTTTCATCTGTCTATACATGTTTCCCCCCCACCGTATCTATACCTACTATGCTTCCTTCTCCTGACTACGCAGCTGCTGTTCCTTCCATAGTTGCTCCTTCAACTCATGCAACTCCTTCTCTATTTCCTCCATTCTTCATTTTTCTCTCTGCCTTTGTGCATTCCTCTTGTCATGATGTTGCCTCTTTTCCTTTATTGCCAAATCTTCTTTATGCACAAGTGGGTCTACTCGGAACTTGTAGTTTTGTTCCTCCTCCATGCTGTTGACAGTCTTCCTCTTTCCCTTGTCGCGCACTGGTATGTTTACCTCTGCTACTATTGTTGCTGGTGCTCTTTGGGATGCTGCTTCACACTGCTTTGTTAACTATTCCACAGTGATTCCGACCATTCATTGGGCCTGGAGAAGATGTAACAGTATCTCCATGGGTCTTCCTCCTCCCAATGACATGCCCAATGGATCCAAGTAAACTGTACTCTCGTGCAACGGTCTTTCACAAGATAATGCAGGTCATATGGATAGTAACTTTGGGCATTGAATGGATATTTCTTCATCTCCTCTGCTTTGACATCCATGTGCTTGAAAGTATGTATCTCGTATAACCTGATCCGCAGTGGAAGATCAAGCCAAGGTTCCTTCTTATTTCGGTGCAACAGAGATGACAATCTTGGTGAGATGTGGTATGATACTTCCTGCATGACGAGTTTGTCCAAGGAAAATTTTGATAGAACATGCAGAGGCTTCTCCGTGCTGTACATCCGTATGAAGGTGCCAGTTGGTGAGGCATACCAATCTGCTATATCAATCAGTGCCACCATTGTTGCCTTCGATATGTAGGGTGGATCCTGTTCAAATATCATCTTGTACACTAGGGTGACAAAATGATTCGACAGTTGTGTGATAACTCCTCTAAATATGCATTCAGACAAAATCTTACAATAAGTGTTCACAGAGGTCTCTGTCGATGTCCATGCCCACTTCAATCTGGGGAACTCCTGACGGACACAGATTGCATCCAAGATGTAAGTGGACATGTATATTTCTTCTTGCTAACCTTTGGGTGGCTGTCGAGCTCTTTTTACCTGTTCCTTTAGCAGGTGAGCCAACATGTTAGCCAGTTGCATGCTTTTCCTTCTATGGTTAGTTGGTCCAACGCGATCACCCAACTCTGTGGGAAGGATTCCGTGCTTTCTTGGCCATACATACGACATGCAAAAATGACAAAGTATTGATATGCCTTCCATAGTATCTTTGTCTTGTAGACTTGGTTGGGTGTCATCTTGAATTTAGCTAGCTCCTTCACCTAGTTCTTAAAGATACCTTTGGAGTTGGCATTGATGTTGGGTAAGTTGAAGGGTGTCTCTATGGTGATCACAGGCTTCGAAATTTGATACATCTGTTCGTAATCCTTTGCCCTGAAGGTAGCAAGGTCCGTCCCACTGACACTTATCAATGTCATCATCTCAAGATTAGTGTGTGAGACGATCCAATATATCATGTCTGTACATGGGAGCATGGGATACCTTCATGCAATCCGGTACAAGCTGGACTTATGGATGTTCACATAGACTTGGCGGTCTTCGAGGTCTTCCCTAAATGTGTCTAAAAATGCATCATTGACCTCTTGGCATTTCATCTTGATGTCCTTGTATACAATCAACATGGTATCTTCATAGATTGACAAACTTGTAGACACTCACTCAATTGCTGCTCCAGTTGTACTTATTTCAGTGTCCTTTGATCCTACTCTCTTGGAGGCCATTGATCATGGAATGCTGAGAGGTGGATGAACACCTGCAAGATCTGGAGACATAGAGACATGCATGGCAAGAAATATGTCAGGTAAAACCAAAGAAAACTTGAGGAACGAAAATGCAACATACCTGGGGATCGACTGGAGCAATCTAGACTAGCCTGCTAGCTGCTGGGATTGCGCAATGTGCAATTCTAGTTGTCAATGGTTGCAAGCCCAGTGACTGCCTTGAACAATTTTCTGGGCCAACAGTCACTGCCCCTCAGAATTGCACAATGCAATACTGGAGGAAACTCACTGGGAAGAAATGCACATTTTCTGAGAGGAAGGCAGAGCCTTCCCTCTCAGGATTGTGCAATGCTGCCTTGGTGAGGCAGAGTCTGGGCAAAGCCTGCTAAGACCCGCCGATGGGAAACTGAAAGAAAAAGTGAAAGTGAATGCATGGAAATATTGAGTGTAAGAAGGAGTAAATGATCGTGCATGCAAACAGTGAATGAAATATTTAGAAAACGGAACAACATGCATGTGTGTGAAGCGAGTGGCCAAATCGGCGACTATGCATGTAAAATAGTTTCATACATGTGATAACACTGATATGCTAACGAAAACTAAAACAATGCTAATACAAGATAATATGTATGAAAACGACAACAAGAGTTCATAGAAATCAAGAAAATAGCACTCACACAAGCCAAAACACAAAAAGTGATGGAAACGCTGCAAAAGACAAGTTAAGAGAACTTACCCATAAATAGTTTAGCTGGATGTGTTGAAGACTTCTGGATGTGCTGTGGGATGTTAGAGCTCCAAGATCAATGTGAATAAGTGAGCTCTAAAGTGTTGAATAAATAAGTTTGATGCTCAGACGCACATGCCACAAATATAGGAAAAAGAGACACCTAGAGGAAATATTCTAAAACGATCTTTGCATGTAACCTCCAGTTGCTAAATATAGATCCCTAAAATCTATGGATGCTTTTTGCATGTTTCTTTTTGCTATTTCGGGAGAAAGTAGCCCATGCATAAAAGTCTAGTTTTCTCGGTCTCGGGTGGAACCGATCAATGCAATGGCACATGCAACAACCCGCTTGATTGAAGGGAAAATTTGTGCATTTCTGGGAGGGAGCTGGGCTAGCTTCCTAGAAGGATTGCACAATTTCTGGGTTGAACAAACCTGCTGGGACAGATTGCACAATTTTTCTAGTGAAGGTTGATAGGCAGATTTGCACAATTTTGGAGGCCAGCGAACTACCAGATAGGATTGCACAATTTCTGGAGGGAAGGTTGGTTCCCCTGCAGAAGTGTGTAATTTCTTGAGGGAGTTGCTCAACTTGTAGCTGGACCAAGTCTGGAGAAACAACCGATGAGGGGGATGTAAGAATCTATTATGCGCATGCTGGAAATATGCTAGAAAATCACTGAAGCTTATGTACTTGACAAGGTAAGGCATGTCGCTAAGGATGGTTGGTAGGGAGGCGCCAAAACGAAGATAAGGCAAAATTTTGAGGGTGGTTGTAGCTGCTACAACAGGAGGGGAGATATCATGTGTGGTCATATGCAGAAGTCAAGTTGTTCTTACTAGTCTCCTCAAGCCACCCATCTCTTATTTAACTATGATCGTTGATTGATGAAGGATAAGAGTTCATCTCCCACACTTAAGAAATGTATCCTAGTGACAAAGATTAGGAATTATACTTAGGTGGAATTTATGGCCTACATTTGTACCTAAGATAGATATAATTATGCATTGGAAAATGTTTCAAGTTCCCCTAGGACATATCCCTAATGGCCTTCACTATAAATGACTCTTTTATACCTTCACTTGTTGTCTTTAGTGGATTCATACTATCTATATTGAGAAGGGACAATTATACTCGAGTGGAATGTTGTTATAGTTGTAGAACATGTTCTTGTTTTTTTTTTCAAAACCATCTTGTGAAAATCCCCCTCCATCAAAACATATATAGAAATATAAAGTGAAAAAACATTCAATTTTTTTTTTTGTGTTTTTTCAATAGGGCTATATGGGTGACTACTTGCTCAACTTTAAGCATACATCAAATGTGGTAGGGGGCATCATATTTTGAAGCCTGGAAGGATTGGTTAAAAACCATCAATCCTAAAGAATTACGTTATCTTCCTCTCCTCCTGTTGTGGGACATATGGCTAGCTTGAAATGATGACGTTTTCAACGAGAAATCCAACACTCTTGACATAATGGAAGGCCAATCCATTACAATAATTTCTCTTATGGATACTCCTGATTCTAGTCCCAAATATCGTAATGAACCTGAAGAATCCATTGACCAATCTTTTCCATGGGCTTACTTTGACAAAGCAACACTTTCAAATGGTGTTTGTGGTGGAGGTGTTATTCTTCATTTTCTAAGAACTCATTATATTAAATTAAAAATTGGTTTGCGTCTAGGAACAAAAAACTTCTCTAAGATCATGAGCATAAATTTGTTGTTGATCTTTGCTATTGAATAGAGCATTCACAAATTGTATATTTTCGATGATTCAATGATTGTCATAAATTGGTTCAGCAACACTGCTAGATGTCACATATACACAATATGTGTAATCCTTGACGAGATTTTCATTCTAAAGTAGTCTTTTGATTTTTTTTCATGTTGTCACATTTATAGAGAGAAATTCGACTATTGACGCGTTGTCGAAAGAAGGCACTTCTCAGGAGTTGGGAGCCTAGAAAATTTCTGAGTTTGTAGAAGACAAAGAATAGGTTGCATACCAAAGGCCCTCCATGGAGGGCATGATCATAAACCCTTGAATTTTTTATTTCTATTGATTTAGTTATATCTAATATATATGCTTAAACTGATGATGAAGTATCTTTTGAGGATTGGTACGTGAGAGATTAACATTCTGATCTCATATGGAATCTTTTGGTGTATAATATGATATATGGCGACTATTTGAGGAATGTTTTTAGTTCACTTTTTTACTAGGTCCACTGTCAGTGGTTGATGGTGGATGGATAGCTAGAGTGCAACCATGTACATACATAATGTAATTTTCATCTTATCTAATGGAAGTTATAATTTTTCTTCGAAAAAAAAATTCAAAAAATTATTGCACCATAGGAACATATATTTCATTTCCACACAAATTATTTTTGTTACCTATTATTTTGTTAATATCATTTCAACAACCCTCTACTTGAGAATCACAAATGATTGACACAACTTGGAACCATTGAGAACCCTCAATCACCTCGACATTCCCATTGGCTTAGGGGAATTTGTATGGTATAGGGAGGTAGCCCTAGTCTCAATTTTCTTTTGTTCTACCATTAAAGACCCCCTCACACTCACTGTATGGTATGGAATCATCAATATTATATATTTAGATATCATCCGTGATAATTTTATTTCATTTAGGATCTTCATTAGTTTCGGGTCCTCACAAGACAATCTTAAAGGTAGGTGTACTACCATCACCACATAGACCACAACCACCACATCATACTCCTAATTTAGCATATATGGATAGTATAAATATCCCAAATTTGACAAAGGTTACCAATGATATCATATTACACAACCTTACATTGGCATCCATGCCAACTAAACTCTCCTTGAATACTCCAAAATTCAAGGGATGACGTGGTGAATATTTAAACAACAACATTCATTTATGGTGCCCAATCTACGTGTATTCATGCAATCCTCATTCCCAGTCCTACATAAACAATTCTTATAACATTGTTATTAATCTATACCAAGTCATGTTATGTCTAATTGGTTGTTACCATTTCCCATGTTAGTGATAATTTATGAACCACCCAAGGAATGTCTCCAGTCTCACCTCATTGGCCAAATCTCATGTGTGATTGTGAAAGTACTAATTCATTGCATGTAGTTAATTTTATATCCTTTTTATACAGAGTGACATTCCATCCATTTCTTTCACATACTCACTCTCAAATACATCACATAATTTTACTCTTGGAGCTCCTGGAGTTTGACGTGTACCTTGGTTTCCATTTACATCACTAATGGAAAACCCTAGAATGAATAGAGAGGGTCATCATTTCTTTTTGATTCATTGGAATCCCCTATGTTTGTCATTGCATCACTATCACATCAGGGCGATTCTTAGATTATGGAAGTTGTAGCATTCTAGTTTTATTCAAAGAACCCTATGTTTGTATGGTTATCAATATCATTAAGTGGGATCCCCCCTTTATGTGGCTTATAAATTACAGGGCCCTTCAAAGTGTGTAGTCCTCTACTGTTACTTTCATCCCATAATTTCTTTCAATTAGCAACACCCTTTCTTGGTAATTGTAACTATTATGTTCATATGGGTGGATTTTGGTGTTCATATCTCGTGACAGGTGCCCATTTCTTCTATTGTAATGTATTTTTATAGTTTCACAAGAATCAAGATACCCATAAAGTTTGTAAAATGTATCAACATCATATGTATGTTTGGTTTTTTTAAGTATGAGATTCATCACTTTTCCATAGATTATCCATTCTTCCTGGTTAACTCCTCTCTCTCTCTAACATATTTCAGATACATAAACATGTAGGATAAAAAAATGAAGTATTTTGGCTATACATGTGATCCTAACCTCACACATAAAGGGGAAACTATTACCAATTCAATTTCACTCATAAGGTACATTCGAGTGATTGTTTAGAAGCATCATTACTTGATAAGAATACAACATAATGACACTACCTCATGGCTACTTTACAACACCTCAAAGGGAAAGAAATAAGAAATATCCAGATGTGATAAAAGAGGGGTATTAACAATGGGGGAATATGATTTCGGGGGAATATGATTCCAAAAGATAAGGGGATAAAAGGAGGCATAAGGGAAAAAATATGTTATTTTGTTAATGTGCCATGAATAATTTATATCCTTTGAATTATTAAGAACTCTATTGATATGATAAGTATGGGTTGAGTACCTACATGTAATAAGTTGGTGGGAGAGTCATCTCTCCTAGTTATAACAATGTGGGATGAGTACAATCATATTTAGGAAGCATGAGAGTTAAGAAAGCATGGGATAAAAGGGAGGAAATTTTAGTGGAAATAGGGGGATGGCTTTATAGATAGCAATAATTTAAGGGAAATAGAGTTTTGAGTGCTACGTTGTGTGTTCAAATTGGTTCCTAGAGCTAGAGTTTATGCTAAGGACTAGGTTGGTATTCCTACAAGGAGTCCTTGTTGGCAAATTATCCAAGAGAATGTATAAAGTATGCTATGAGAAACATTGTAATAGTTGGACTTCCTAGAGGCCCTAACTGAGAAATTCCTGGACAATTGTGTGTTGAAGCACTGTAGGGGATGGAGATTATTTGGGGGGCTAGAATGTAGAGAAGGAAATATTATCCCTTATATTGTGTAGTTTATTAGGCAATAGAGATAGGTGGTTAGAATTTCTATAAGGGTCATGTAAATGTGAATTTATTGGATTTTGAGTTGTGTTAGTAGAATATAGAAGCTCATAGAACCCAGATCTTTCTTGTCGAATCATATCCCTAGATTAGGGGTGGATTTCTATTGAGAGAAATGGAATAGTAATCCTTTTATTAGGTAGAACATACCTCATACAAAGCTAATTGGTAACAATATATTATGAGAGAAGTGATCTATTCACAATATTGTTTATTATGTTAATGTTATGCTTAAATTGTTGCATTTATTTAATGTTTATGTATTTATTTTCTATATTGCATGCTTAAATCATTTGCATTCACCTTTTTGAGAATTAATGGTAATTACTTCAGCATATCATCACCATGTGCATATATTGAACTTCAAATTGGTATCAAAGTCAATTTTGGTAGTAACGTGCCTTAGGTAGCGGTTTTTTTACATTCCAATATATATGTATGCATATAATCAACACTTTTAAATTAGTTCTAGCATGTGCAGTTAAAGGGACAAATGTTTATTCTATTCACCTAGGTTCAAATATGGTTTGTGACTTGTTTTTCCTTTCATGGATTAATTGGGGATGATAAGGTATTAATAATATCACTCTTTCTTAAGTGCTTGAAGGTAGGACCAGATATTTCCAAATATTTTGTATTGCTTGGGGTTGGTTCAAAAAATTGTCATTAATGTTATGTAATTTGGCTAGTTCTTGGCTAATTGATGCCTTATTTAAACCCCTTAAGTTAGGTCAACTAATTTATGTTAAAAAATTACTAGGGATGCCATCCATGAATAGGGAAAGCATCACTTAAGTTTACTTTTGAGGTTTTCCTCACAATATAAAAATGGTAAGTTAGAGAGAACATCATAAATATGATAAATCCTTGATGTTTTCCTCATGGATAGATTCTAGAAAGACATGATAATTAAACAATGCACTTAGAAGTTGAAATCCTTAGAGTCAAAGAAAAACTCTTTAATATCTAGTGTGAAAAAATTCAATCTCAAATATGATTTCAAACTATTTGTGAATTAGAGAATTTATTTTTCATAGTAGGCCTTGTTTAGTTTGCAATTCTCTTAAAAAAACATGCTTAGACTCTAGTTTTCCACATGCCAATATTCTACCTGATTTGTATTTCAGGTATCATTGTCTTCCTTGACACATATGTCCAATGTAACCTTATATTCAATTTCCATTTAATGCCATTCTAATCTATGATGAACATGGTTTTATATGATCGTCTATGTCAATAGGCAATTCAATATAACATCTCAAACATAGATCATAGTAAAAAGAAGCAAGATATTACATATAAAGAATTATCCCACCGAACCAGTGGAGTGATCAAATTTCACATGTACATATAGGGTTTAATATAGCGATGCGGTTGGACCAATTCAATTCACACGATCAAATTTCACATGTACATATGGGGTTTAATATAGTGATACGGTTGGACCAATTCAATTCACACAATTTTTTATTGACTTCTAACTATCATGAGATTACTTATCCTGTCTTATTGTGCACGTAATCTTATGTGTGAAGGTATTGTGTGGGAATCATTTCAATTGTAAATAGCTCCATATTTTTGGTTTTGAGTCACGTTTCTTCGATGCACGTCCAATCTTAGTAATATTATTCTTATGAATTATGTCACTACAACCTTCGATCCTTGCCTCTTTTTAAACTCATTATTTTCTATTTCTAATACATGTACAATTGAACAATCTTTGTCTTTTTGGAAGACAATTTTTTGTTCTGATTCCTATTTATTTGTTAATATTTTTACACTTAACACCTTAAGATCATAGAACACTCTACTTTTGGGTAATGTTCTAAAAAAATTATCCACTTCTCATAGACACATTAAAATTCTTACCATGCTTTTATTGTAGATCATGCTTAGCTTCCATTAGGTCTGATTGCTATTTAAATTACTTGTAATAATGATTCTTTTTCATCAATAGTGTGGTTTCCTTTTTCTAGCATGCACCAAAGGGCCCATATGTATATTTTGACCATTTTTCCACATATTGAAAAATAAAATGCAAGTATGAATCCAATCCTAATATTCTTATCATTGGCATCAAACCTTATACAAGTAACCATTGTCAATTGGTATAAACTTCAATTCTTGATTACATAATTTTTTGAAAGATATTTGAAGAATTATTCACCACCTCTTTAGGTTAATGTAACAAATAAATTTGTATTTTTATCTAAACATGTCCTTCTAAAAGAAAGGGGTTCAACCTACTTCCACTACTCACATTATGCACATTAACTACAACTAGATGTGAGGGTAATAGAAACTCTCTCAATTTTGCTAACCTTCATGCAATAATTATGTATTACACTTAGATCTCAATAATTTCATGGGTTCTTGGTGAATAGTCTCATAAATATCAACAAGTTCACATCATTTTTACTAACATCCTTAATCAAGATCACTTTATCTCCCTACAATTGTGTGCTCCAACCTAAGGTTGGTATACACAATGCCCCTAGTAGTATCCCATCTCCATTGAAGGGAGGGATCATGATGTAACACCCTTACACTTGTAAAATTTATGCATTATTTATCATGATGAATTCCTATTATGCACAAAAAAATGAATCTTATTACAGACATCTAAATAGCACACATATACCAATCATAGAAAAATTTACACACTTTCTCTTTGCATGCACCTTCAATAACCCATTTATTATGAGAAATTAAATTAGTTATTTATGTTTTAACACATATTATCTTATATGTTGCATGTTGGTAGATAAACAATCACCAAGTGTTATAAAATTTAATTACTTCAAAAAATAAGTATGTTTTCTTTTAGTTAATATGCATTACCATGTATAGAATGTAAAATAGAGATAAGAGATAAATACAACATCCTTTTGTTTGCATTCTCTATCTCACAAAGCAAAGTATACACATTTTCAAAATAACAAAAAACATATTTCTATCTAATATTATTCATGAATGTTTATGCAATGTTATGCATAATTCATATAAATGGGTCCACAACAATAAATTAATCATAAATCAATTTATTACTATTAAGTTTTCATTTAATTTTCACATTTAAAATTTCTTCAAAACTAATGTGGAGAGACATATTATTTATGTTTTCCAAAGAATAGGTCTTTCTAATATTCCTAAAGCATCCCCTTAGAGTGAATTTGGTTCATGTAATTATTGAAACTTGTTTAAGGTGAAGATGGATTGTAAATTTTCCTTTGTTCAAAGATAAAATTAACATTAACAAACTCATTTAGTGGTTTATCACACTTCAAAGGCATTATGATGTTGGTAACTATAGTGGCATAGAGAACATCGAGATTATGAGCTTAATTATGCCCTTGACTATTATGTCTTGGTGGGAATTTCGTAGTTAACAATGTGAAAATTGTGGTTATCTCATCAATATGTAATGTAAACTTTTGTAGGTGGTGCATGACTTTTGTAGGTGGTGCATGACAAATTCTACCCATTGAAGTATGACAAATATTAATACATTAATTAGAAACAACCATGACAATGTTTCTATGAATACATAAATCATTTCCACATACGTATAGTTCATATGAACATTAGAGGTAAGGAAATTAATCTTTTTGTTCTGTATTGGAGAATTGTCCTTCTATACACTAACTAAACAGTAGGATTATTTATTGTAAAAAATATTAAGGGTGCTCATAGATATTCAATGAATATTGTGTAGAAGAACAAGCTCAAACAAAGTTACAAATATTTTAGCTAACAATGTGACCAACTATGACCAATAAATAAAGAATAAACTAGAAAATCATAGTCAATACAACACTATGCATATCCTATTAATTTATGTTCACCTAATAAAATTTATAGATGAGTCATCTACAACAAACTAAAAACATAAATAAACTAGTAGGTTTCATAACACATATAAGACATTGCAACATAAATTAAAATTACACTTTCACTAAAATATTTTAGTATGGATTTTTTTTTTGACTAAACATTCTTTAAAATATATTAATAGGTAATAAGTAAAATAATTTAGATAAAAAAAAGTGGGATTTCAAAATTGGGGTCAACCCAAGCCAAAACACCCCATCCCAAAGTCAATGTTAGAAGCATGTGCAAAAGGTAGGAGTTGTCTTGTCCTGAAACACTAATGAAAAGTGCCAAGATAAAACACATAAGTACAAAGGAATTATGTCCTTAGCATAAATATACTAAATTTTAACCATGATGATCATAGGAATTTGTTGGTCATGGTCATTATGGGTCATTTCCTAGTCTATAGTTAGAGGGTAAACATCAATGTGATCAATAGTATCCCACACACCAATTGGGGGCTTAGGTAGCTTTGGTTCCTTTGAGGTGACTAAGAACTAATTATCCATCCATGGGGACATAAGTTTTTATTAGTTTTCTGCTTCACATCACTCTCATAATTATTAATATTCCTTTTACTAAGGCCAATTGTGGGAAAATTCTATTGAGCCAATAGATTTAGGGCTAGTAGAATGAATACTCCAAGTGAATACATATAAGGACCAAGGTGGGACTTAAGGAACATTGTATTGAGACACTATTGTGCTAATCTTCACGAGATGGCTTGGAACAAAGGCACTTGTATATCATGTCTATATTGTAACATGTTAAATTGGTGGCCTTGCCACATGTCCAAGAATCCCATCAAGTGCTAGGTGATGAGAGGCCAAGCTTGAGATAAATCTAGTCAACAATTATACTTTTGATGTGATTCATAATACTTAATTCAATTTTATTTAACATAAAATTTTGCACAAATTTAGGCCATTGAATCCAAATCTTGGAGGAACTATAAGACAAATCATTCTAAAAATAAGTGCTTCTTCAAAAAATCCTTATGAAAAAGAACTAAGAGGATTTAGCCAAAGGTTTCCATTCAACCAAAATTAGTGGGAACCTCCATATATCATGTTCATTAAAACACAACCTAATATGAGGGAAGGATCCTTCCATGCGAATAAATTTGAGCACTTCCTGAGTCTTTCAAATATTTTTTAGAACAAAAGTGTTTAAAAGTTTGATCTTTGAGGGGTTTAGAAATATGGTTTAAAAGGAGAGACATCCCCAAGTGTTTTTTTATAGGTACTATCCTTTCCCATTTCAATTCTTTATTAACATTTTCTAGGCTTCATGGCCTTTCAAAAAAATTATTCATTGACTTATCACAAAATTTTCATGCTTAATATGATTCAATTTGATTGATAGCCAAAAAACAAACAATTCCTAGGGGGTACAACAAGTGATCCAATTGGCTCTAAGTAAGTCTAGTTTTTTGTTAAGCTTATCCTAGAGAAAGTTACAAAGAATTTTTTTAGTCTTCCATAGGTTTACTTATAAGAACTTAAAAAGAAAAAGTACTAGATATGGGTGGTTTTTGTCACCTTGGTGCATATATAAAATGTAGTGGCTAAAGTGAGTGACCTAGTGACCTTATCAATATTCTATTCGATTGTTTGAACAAATGAACCTCATAGATATGAGGGTTCTTCCTAAAATAAAAAGGGGACTTTTATCATAGATTGAAAATCCTCTTACATAAGATCAAGAAAAATTAAATAGTATCATTTTTCTACACTTAAATTATCCAATGCCATTTCTCTTATTGTGTTAAAAGAACCAACTCAATCATTAAGAACACTAATTGGACAAAGGAAAATATTTTTCTGTTCTATAACTATATGAGAGTTTGTCGAAAATATTTACATTTCATTGATTTAAATGGGATTTTAGATGAACCTAATGTCATTTAACAATTTTTAGATATGGTATATGATAACCCAATCTGACCCACAACCCTACAACATCAAATGGATTAAATTAGTTGAAGGATGAAACAGCAGTTATGCATTAGCACACTTTTAATAAATGATCTATCCATTTAAAGATGACTTCATGTGTGATGTAACACCTTATTTCTGGATGTTCATTAAATCTATGACTGACACCATTGGAGTGTTGACATAAATATCAAAGGGATTTTGCATTCTTGAGGCAAATCCCATATACCCTTTTTTTGTACAATAATGTCAAATATTTTCTTCTGTCATCAAAATGAGATAAAAAAGTAGTGATTGTACTTATATAGGATTACTTCATTGTTTTAAAATATCTTAATATATTTCCACTTCATATTTAACATCATATTAATCTTTTTCTAGGAGCATTGTTCCCCACTTTTAGACATCCAATCATTAGGGATTGGGTAAATAAATTGTATACATGTAAATAAAGGAAAAACGAACACTTAGAACATGAAGTAACCTTGGAAGACAAAGTCCAAACATAACACCACTATGTTATATAATTATATTCATATTAAATTAAAAATATCAATTTGGGAGCTATTGCTTGGCTTGCCATGGTATTAGATCCATCCTAACTCCTCTTCTACTAAAAAACACATCCACAGGGTTTCCATTTTTCCTATATTATTACCTTTTACATAGTGTTTCTCTATCACCTTTATCTTTGTGACATGTTGAGAGCTGTATTTTCTTTTCTTGTGCACAAGTTGTAATGCCTGATATCCTTTTTGCTCGTAGCATCAATTTCCTTGGATTTGTGTGATGAGGTTTACTGTAAGATTATGCTACAAAGATTCTTGGCAACAATATCATATGTAGGGCTGCTTCATGTGGAGTGTCAAAAGTGCATTATCATTTTCATTCCATTCACAACATATGATGAAATTTCCTCACAGTCATCCCATCCTATCTCCATCTACATTCCCATTCTTTCCCTCTGATGGTGTCCATGGTTATGGCTCTTTGAGGTTTCTCTCCTTGTCTAGAGAAATAAACATATATGTGCATTCTAAGGTGGCTTCACATGATTTATTTTCTACATTGGTATTTATTATAAGGGTTGAAGGAAGAATAATTCTTCATGGTGTGGAAAAAGGTGGCACCCAACTTTGATCCTTTAAATATCCTATTTCCATTCATGAAACCACTTATATGCTTGAGATTCATGAATTTGAATTCCCAACTCCATCTCATACAAAACCAATGTCATGATGCTTAATGAGAGGTTAAGGTTATTAGTTCTTTTATTTTTGATGAAAGGCCTGGTGACCTTCAAGAGATTTCAACTTAACGGTTCAAAGAGGCAAGGGTTTGTGCATATATGATTCTAAAGGGGTCTTTCAAATCCTCATAAAATTACTGAATAGGGTTACATAAAAAAATTTCTTTGCATATTCATCACATATGCTTTTGATTAAGTAGTAGTCTTTTGGTATATCCTCCTATATTGAAGTAAAATTATAAGCGCGGACACAAATAATTCCTCTAGCCTGATAGTGGGTCTAGCCACTAACAAGACATTCTATGGAAGATTTCCTTAGGTTAGAACCAATTAAGAGGGCCTACCTCTTAGTACGCTTATCCCGTTTGGTGATGAACTTGCTTCCTTGCTTCAGCTATCTCCTGTTTCCTTCCTCGAACACCTAAAACAAGTAAACAACAACAAACAATAACTGTGATAATAGACAAATTGTAACTCAAACTACTCAACAATTCAAGAAGCATTAAGCCATAAACATGTATGATGACACATTATGTAGGAAATCAATCGATAGTTGCATATATATTAAATCAAGAAGAGATTACAACCATTGCCTTGACATTGTTCTTCTCCTTCGATAAAACCAAGTTCCCACACACTTTTGCTAGCATTTCATGATGGCATCAAAAATGATAGTTTTAAGGATATTCCATTTAGTTTTCACACTAAACCAAATTCACACTTCTCCCTCACACACAACCAGAGAGCTACAACTATGAATAACTTTTTGTTTACTCCAAACTGAATTAGCACTAGCACACCAACCTTAACACTAGCTTGTGCTTGGGAAAAATGGAGGTTTATATAGCATGAATGGATCGGAGATGGTTCCTCTTCTCATGGGAGAAGGTCTTATCTCTTGAGGTAGCTCCATCCTTATAGGGGAAAGGAGCCCAAACTAACATCCTCGACTCCATCCGGCTCAACCATTTACCAGACATACATTACGAAGCTTCTAGAGCTAGAAGCTTCAGCTCCTTATTAAAAAGCTTTCCAAAAGAGGATCGGCGTGACTGAAACAAATATCAGTCACTCTAGTTGGGGCTAGGGATAGTGTTAATCCCTGCATATCGACACGGGGAGGAAAAGGGTCATTACCGCCAGTCTTGTAAACTGGGAAAAACAGAAGATTTTTGGGAAATGTTGCAAAAGGGAATTGTTCTGCTCATGAAGAGGGACACAATGGGAGTTTCTTCGTGAAGGGAAAGCATGTAGTGTTCACTTTAGAGGCCCTTCAAGATCAAGGAACGGGCAGTACAGGGACAGTGACAAAATGCTATGTAATAGATGCCCCCTAAAGCATGAAGGTCGAACTAGAGTGAGGGATGAAATGCTTTATGAATTAGTGTGGGGAACCGGGGTCTATCGTCAGAAAACCTGCAAGCAAGTACACACACATATACATAACTAAAAGCTCTGTCAAATGATGCACGAATCATGGCATGGACACAACCATCCAGAGAATGATCATGTAAATGGATCTAGGCATGGGTGCAACCATCCGATAAAGAGGATCATATTGAAACCAAGGTATGGTCGCAACCATCTAATAATGAGAAGGATCACATATGATAACTCATGGTATGGTCATAGCCATCCATCTGAAAGAGACATGTATATCAACATAATCATGTCACACTGCTTTGCAACTTGGACTTTTGTAATCTGAGCCCAAGGTCTTGCGCTCCAACACGACCCGATCAAAGTACAAATTCTAACATGTGAATAGATGTGTTGACATCGAACATGCTAGAAAATCGCTTAATTACTAGCCAATGATGTAAACTGTTAACAAGCGCCAGAAAAATCACCAATAATGACAATGGTCCCCAAGGTACTATCAACACAATTCACGAAATGTTAATAAAGGAAATGAAATCCAACACCTATGAAATCACCCAATCAAAAGCCAACGATGTGAACTTGTTGTCGAGTGTGAATAACTCACTTTTAGGGCATGCAAGCTCTAAGGTACTAGAAGGGAGTCTCTCAGTCAACTTCCCAAATAATGAGACGAAGTCAACAGGAAGCAACCATATTGAAGGAGGGCCATAATGTATCCCACATCATTGACATGAGACAAAGGGATGCAAAATAATTTTGGATGATATAGAGAATCATGGGTAAGTGTATCTGTAGAAGGACAACTCTTGAACATATCGACGATACGACTAGAAGTTTGGCAGCTTTTGGATCCATAGGATCGGTGGTCATGATGACAGGATAGATATCAAATGAAAGGAAAAATGAATGGCCCAACCCAGCAAGGTCAACAATAAAAAGGAGGATATCCCATCCCGACAAGAAGCAGAAAGTGTCATGTTCAAGAGTGAGCTACTAACACAACTGATTAGATTTCCAAATTCCCCCCCACCATTCCCGGCAGGAACCCCAATTATTTTTTAATCGTAAGCTTGAATGGGATAGCATATGCATTCACTATAAGTTCATTGTTCAGACAAATCCGACCTAGTAAGTTTAACGAGCCCTAAGAAGGAGAACTTCATGTTTGTCATGGTCATGAATCTGATGTCATTGTATGTTTTAACAAGTCCAACAAAGGTGTAACTCGGTATCTTTTTCATGTTTAGAGAGTTTGAAAAAGAAATGGAAAAGAAAACTCCACATGGTCCCTTTTCATACATTTGTGACTCTTAAGCCCGAAAAGGTAGAAAACAAACTTGAGAGAACCACTTGACCATTTCAGTTGAAGAGTACCTTTTTCATAAATAGTGCATCCCAGCCCAAAAAAATGGGTAAATGTATACTAGGTGCACAAAATTTCGCATCCATTATCGAGTTTGAAATGACAAGAGCTCGGCTATCTTTTTGTGTTTAAAGGGTCGGAAAATAGATTGAAAGCGGACCCCCCATTTTATTCTCTTTTATGAGTCAAAAGGGAAAAATAATTGGAAATCTTTTCATTTGAGTTTTACGAGTCGAGAAAAGAGCTGAAACATGACTCAGCATCATCGTCGAACATCCATCACTTATTGCTGTGCAAAAAGGGTAAAGTTCATTATCTAGTTCTTGAGGCAAAATAAGTCAAAATACTTTAAAAACCATAATATTTCATGAAAAACTGAATAAAAGGAGGGAAAAGTAAATGTTTTTTACCATTTACCATTTTACCTTGCTGTGAAGAAATTTTCACCCACTTTTTCCCTAATTGTTCTAGAGTAGATTGTGGGAGATCCAGGAGGTTATTCTTTGAGCTGCTAGTTTCAGGTAAGAACCAAGTCCCTAAGCTCCATTTCTATACTATTTTTTCTTGTTTTCGTCCATTTTTTGGATTTCTGAGGGAGGTTTTGGCAAAAACAATTTGCCCTCAGTCGGCGTGAGTTTCGGGCACAAAATCGCACTGGCCTAGGATAATTAAAATGGCCAATCCCGTCGTTGGCACAACTGTTTTTAAAATAGGCACAACGATGCCGTGGACAAGGAAAAAACCATTTTCCTCTCAAAACCACTGTTGGAATCCAAATTTTATTGGCCAAAAATGATTATTGACTTGAATACATGGTTTTTGCAGGAAAGAATCATTGAAAATGGTAGACTGGAAAGAACATGAGCATAAAGATGTGGACACTCAAGCACTGAATGATCCAAATTGCTTGAATGCTTTGAGGAACTGTGGGCTCCTCAAGTTCTTTCTCACACTAGGGATGTGGGCTCAACCTGAGCTACTTTGATACTTGATTAGTCTGTGGGACATAAATAAGGAAATATTCATCATTCGTGACAAGGAGCTGGAGTTAGAAACTTCAAACATATATTTCATCACAGGACTGTCCCAGAGGGGGGAACCAGTCAACCTATATGGGTCATGACTGATTGGGGCAATCATATCCATTCTACTCGTTGGATATTGCCCTGAAGCCCTCAAATCCAAGAGCGGCAAGATTGAGATTGCTGCTATGCGAGATCTGACACTAAGAGTGTTACTATTGACTATAAACGAAGTAGCAGGGTCCCAAGCAATGCACGAGACTAACAAGCCAAAATTTCTATACGCCATCGACTATACAACACCAACGATCTCCAATTGGGCAGAAGCCATGAAGATCAACATAAAACGCTAATTGACAAAAGCTAAGGCGGGGAATTTGATTGGAGGATTGGCCATACAGCATTACTGACTTCCACAGAGATCTGGACACGCCACTGCCAGATGGGGAGGATTTCAACGACGAAGGTAAAAAAATCAACTTTTTAATTTTGTGATTTTTTAATTGTTTTTTGATATATATGTGTTTATAACATTTTGTTTTATCAATGCAGATGTTGGACAAGAGCATTCTGCCGGGATGTCCTTGATAGCTACATGCGTTGCTCGCCAGTTTGATGTGACTCCTTATTGGGAGGGTAGTGACAACAAGGAGGAGATCGTGAGGAACCTTGAGGGGTTGACTCAGAGTATCCCAAAGTATGCTCGGGTGGGGGACATCCCTCACCAGTACCAGAGACACATGGTGGTAGTATCGGACTGGATCCATCGATTGTTGACTCATGTTGCATGAGCAGTTTCATGCTATCACGATCACCATGCTAATTATTTCCTAGGTCCAACATTTTATATTTTTGAGGCCTACGAGCCATGGATATATGAGGCCTACGAGACATCGATGTTATTTGAACACACATATTATTTTTTGGGGTTTTGATGTATCAAACATTATCACCATATATATATATCCTATATTTTCTTGCTTACTATGGTACAAATGATTTGTTTTGGCTTTTCACATGTTTCGTAAATGTCTATCCAACACATAATTGGCTAATGCATCTATCAATGTATTGATGTGTCTAGGAATATGATGATATGTAATGTAATCAAAATTCCTTTCCAGTAAATGAATACATAGATACATTCTCAATATCTGAGCATTTCTAATAGAATATTGCCCATTGAGTTGAATGAAAACAAGTTGTGAATCTAGGTTGACGACCAACTCTCGAATGTAAAGAGAAATGGCTTCTTACAACAGTTTGATGATTGTGATGTATTCAACAATATTATTAGTCATGCGACCTAAACAAATACCTTGAAGATCAATCAACTCATCATGTGAGTCATAAATGGCCCATGCTTTGGAGGATACATTCTAGGTACTACGACAAGCACCACCAATGAAACCTATGTGAGGAGTCACAGACATATGCAAAGCAGGGAAAACATAGTAAGTAGGAAAGCTGCTTGAAAACTAACACACCAAACCACATTGCACAAAAATGAATGACACACTAATGTACACAAGTAACCACGCAAGATGACCTAAGCATAGTACTTATTGAGATAAAGCCTGTTTCGGGGCCTGTCCAAAGGATTGCCTTCATAATCAATTAGCTCATAGGCCCCTTTTTGCAAAACACGTTTTACAATGTAGGGCCCATGGGTTCAAACCTGCCTGCCCCTAGCTTATCATTAGCTTGATCATATAATAAAACCAAATCACTCTCAAAGAATGCACAGGGGGAGACCAACCGAATGAAATGGGACTTGACTCGCTTCTTTTATGCTTCGATGACCAAAGCAGCGAGATGACAAGTCTCATCCAACCATTATAAATATAAGAGTCATTCTTCCTGAGGTGATGTTTCGGGGAGAAGTTCAACAACTACCTTGAGTGAAGGAATTTCACATTCAATATGTAATGTTGCTTCTAGACTGTAGATAAGCTGAAATGGTGTGAAACTAGTTGTGTCATTGGTTAAGGTTCGGTAATCCCATAAAGCTGAAAAGAGCATGAGATGCCAATTTGACTTATGCATCTCAATAGTACGCTGAAGCATTGTAACCAAAACTTTGTTCACAGCTTCAACTTGACCGTTGGCTTGAGGGTAATATGGCCTTGAGCCATCGTGGTGTAAACCCAACGTAGAGGTCAACTCAGCCATCATGTAATCTTGGAAATGGGAGCCATGGTCGGTGACAATGGCTTGAGGTACGCCCAACCTGGAAATAATGTGATTGAAAAGAAATTGAGCCGCCATTTTACTATCTGCAGAGTATGTAGGCATCGCTTCGGCCCATTTGGTGAAATAATCCACAGCAACGATAATATAACCATTCCCCCTAGCCGAACGAGGGTTACATGTCATATAGTCAATGCCCCATTAGGCAAAAGGACCAATGGTAATGACGGGGTGTAGGTGAGCGGGTGGGACACATATCTTGTGTTGGTAAATTTGGCATTCATGGCACTTGTGAATAGTAACGATGTAATCCTTGAAAATGGATGGCCAGAAATAACCAGCGCGAAGGATTTTTTGTGTGGTAGAATAGCCAGGCATATGACCACCACATGCCCCAGAATGGAAATCGTTGACAACTCTCAGCCTCCTCGAGAGTAAGACATCGGCGAAGAACTAAATCGACACCGACACGGTAAAAAGTATTGCCAATAATATGGTAGGGTTGGGAGTGATGCCAAATTCGTTGACGATCATCCTTAGTCAACATGGACCAGAACGTGGATGTATGGAGATACACAATGATATCACTGTACCATGGATCAAGGGTGTTGATCAGGAAAAGAGTCTCGTCCAGAAGTTGTTCATCTACACTAGTGGGGAGAGACGTAGAAGGAAGGGAGAAAATCAACTTGGTAAAAACTAGTGATTTCTTAGATTTGGTAGTAGTAAACACCAAATCAAATTATTGCAAGATGATGATCCATTTGGAATATTTTCCCCCGGCAACTAATGAGTCAGTATGTAAGTCATGGGGTCTCATTAAGAAATCACAGTAGTAGTGCATAAGAGAATGTAGTGCCGAAAGCACTAAATAGCCTCTATGACAGCCAAGGCCAACTTCTTGACATGGGCATAATGCGTTTCAGTGTCGAGGAGATGACGACGAAAGTAGTAGATAACATACTCTTTACCTTCATCATCGTCTTGTACCAATGCCATAGAAATGGTGCTAGGGGCTGCAGCCAGGTAAAGGAAGTAATCACAATGATAATCCAAGGGATGCAACAAATGAGCATTTATGAGGAAAGAGTTGAGGTCATCGAAAGAATTTTGGGCAACCTCATCCCAGACAAAGGGTGTTCGTTGCTTGAGCAACCGGGTAAAGCCTGAAGCTAGCTTGGCATAATTGGGTATGAAACAATGGAGGAAATTTGCTTTTCCCTACAGGCTGGAGTTGGTGCAATGAAGATGGAGGGGGTGAATTTACAATGGCCTCAACTTTAAGCGGCTCAAGGTGAATACCATCCTTGGAAATGATAAAGTCGAGGAGTCATTGAGATTCAACGTAGAAAACACATTTATGCGGGTTTAACCAAATGTTGTAGTGTCTATAGTGAAGAAAAATTTGCTGAAGATGGTCAGGGTGATCTTGGCACTTACGAGAATGAGCAGGAAGGTCATCCAAGTAAGGCTGAATGATGTTGCAAATATCATGAAATGCATAGGACGTAGCCCATTGAAATGTAGCCCCAACATTTTTGAGGTTGAATGGGAGCTTTTTGTATGCGAAAGTGCCCCATGGACAGATAAAGTTGTCTTCTCTTGATCCACCAGTGCAATGTTAATCTAGTTGTAACTAGAAAAACTGTCCATAGAGGAAAAAATTTCACTCCGAGCACATTCATCAATGATTTGATCAATGAAGGGAGTAGGATATTTATCCTTAGGATAGGCACGATTGAGATCATAGTAATCAATGAAAACGTAGATTGTGCCTTGTTTCTTTGTCACTGACACAATATTTGACACCCAATCTGTAAGAGGGATCGGATAAATGAATCCAACTTTGAGAAGTTTTTCAACTTCACTCGATAGTGACTGCTTTCCTAGGGTGCACTAGGCGGAGTCATTGGCGAATGGGCTTCGCATGAGGATAGGTTGGTATTTCGTGCACAACGATGCTAGGATCAATGCCAGGAATTTCTTCATATGACCGTGTGAACACATCACAAAATTCTTGAAACATACGAGTATAGGTCTTGATCTCATCCGGAGAACAAGTTACCCCGATATGGACATGTTCAATGATACCAGGTTTGACAGAAATATCAATTGGCATCTATTGGGTAATATTACCCAAATTTCCTTCTGACCATACTTCATCAGTAACGATCGGTGCCGAAAGCAGGAGGGAAGGAAAATGAGAAGAGAACTCCTTGAGACTGGTAGACATGACCGTCGGGCGAGGTAGGAATGAGGAACGATGATGAGTATCGTTCCAAGGTGGTTCCTTGAGAGACATTACTTCAATGATACTTTCATCAGAAACAAAAGTCTCAGCTAAGGGATCAGGAGATTTCGAAGCACCCAGCCATGGGGATGGAGAATACGTATCGAGAAAAGTCCTCAAAATAGGAGAATCAGAGGATACGGAGCTTGAGGCCAAAAAAATATCCACGTAATTGATTTCGGCAGGACTAAGTGGCATAACCTCGCCCTAGGTATCAACAACATCTAGTGAAGGTATGACCCAAGGATTAGATTTGACTGAGATCATGTTGACAGAGGCAACATGAGGAGGTGGGAGCAGAAAAATTCCCATCAAGGTAGAATCTTTAAAAAGACCTTCCCCCACACTCTCATAAGGAGCACCAGTGTGCTTGACATACAGAACATTGCCATCTGAGGAGGAAGAGGCAAAGAAGGATAGCTGGTTGACAATGACAATCTTCCCATGACCGGGAAAATGAATCACGCGGAATAGAGAGGAGGCTACAACATGCATGGCACGCGTCCAGCTCTATCTAAGTAGAAGATTATAATTGAGATTAGTGTCAACGATGTCTACCTCGATGTGTACTGTCTTTCCCTCCAAAGTAATGGCAAGGTTAGGTAAGATACCGAAGGGTTGCAAATCATGCCCATCAAAAGCTTCCAAAGTTTTTGGGGATTGGTTCAAAGTAGGAGAACCAATTTCCTTCCAATAGGCCACTTACATGATGCAGATAGAAGCACCTTCATCAATGACAGTTCTATGAATGGTTTTCTCATTGATGATTACCTGAATGAGAAAGGAAATCTATGAGGTAGGTGCAAGATGTGGCTCTCTAGATCAAAACATATCAAATTGGAATCTGTGGGATCAACTCCCCCAATAGCTGATAGCAAGGATTTCTGCTGAGACAAAGAACTTTGGAGTACCTTGAGATCCGACATAGCTAATGGTTCCTGAGCCAAATCCTCAACAATATTATAATCCTGAGCAGCTTGAGCATTGGGATTGTATTAGGATTTCCTTAGCACACCTCGAGAGGGTGGTTGAATAGTGGAATCAGGGTTAGGGCACTCGATATGAAGAGGGACAAAACTTGGGGTAGAAGAAGAACGGGTGGCCTCTTTCTCTTTCCCGGCTATTGGAGCAGGAGTTTGGTAATCTTCTGATCTAGTAGCCACATTAATAGGCGTACTCATCATGAAAACTTGAGATCATGAGGAAGTGAATGATTGAGGTTGGTCTACCATTTGTGCCTGCTGAGATGGAAACAGATATTTCAGGACAACTGGGGTCCCTTTGAGAAGATGACTAGCTTCGGACCATCGGTGACAATCTTTAGTATAGTGATCCTCCTCGTAAATGAGGCACGGATACTTAGGCTTCCGTTGTGAAGAATCACTAGGAGACGATTTAGGAGGACCCTGTTTTGGGGCATCAACTTTACCCTTGCCTTTGCCTTTCTTCTTGCCTTTCGAGGATTTGTCCACTGTGGTAGACTGGACAACGTGGACCTCTAAGTTGTTACCAGGGACAGTTGGATTCTGGGAGGAACTATTGGAAGCAGTGTTCGAGACTGAATTCTGTTTGGAAGAAGATTTGGCAGGGGTTTGGGACACTGAACCAATTACTCCATCAAGAGGAGGTGTAGCCTATGACTTTGATGCTGTGGGATCGGATGATGGTTGCGGAGCATCGGGTAATAACCCATACAAAGTGCTAGACTGAGAATATACAAGATCTAAGTACTGGGCATGAGCAATCGCTTGTTCTTCTGTAACACATCCACCCATAGCTATATCGCAAGCAATTGGAGTGAAAAATGACTTGGTAAACCATTTGGTGAGCAACTAACCAGCAATCTTGAATTTGATCAGGTGACGTCTACGTCTCCATTCATGGATGTGATCAGAGATGTGTGTCGCAGTATCTTGCTTAAGCAATGTGAGCAAATAGGTGCCAGTTTCATAGCAAACCGACAGCTGGAAATGTGTGAGGAAAGCCATGGCTAAAGAGTTGAAGTCATGGTAAGTACTTCAAAGAAGCTCGATGTACCACTTGGCTGCAGCACCTATGAGGGTACACTGGAAAAGACGAAGATTAATAGAATCATCAACGTAAGAATTCGAAGAGCACTAGTGGTGATATGTCATCACATGGGCTTGAGGATCTTCTTTTGCTTTTCCATCGAACTTAAGACAATTGCTCGGGATCTTGGACAGAACCAGAGGCCAGTATGGTGAATGAAGAATTGGATCATTCATAAGGTGAGACACATCTGGCAACTCTAGTGTGGCCAAGAATGGAAATTGAGTATTAAAAGGCATTAGAGGTCTATAAGCAGGTCTCACTAGAGGAGCCCATCCCTACTAGTAAGGATTTTGGCCCCATAGTGGAGGGTTTTGGCCATATGGCATTTGATTCTACCCCCACTATAGGTTACCTTGGCCTTAGGGAGGATTTTGACCTTGAACACCTTGCAACTGTTCGGTCATAGGTTGCTGATAAGTAACATACGAGTTAAGAGGTTGTTGAGCTTGTTGACCTTGGACATATGGATATTGTATCTATTATCCCTAAACATACGGGTTTTGAACCTGTTGCCCTTGAACAAGAGGATTTTGGACTTGCTGTCCTTGGACATAAGGATTGCACACTTGCTGCCCTTGGACATAGGGATTCTGGATCTACTGCCCTTGGACAAAAGGAGTCTGGGCCTATTTCCCTAGGACATTAGGATTTTGGGCCTGCTACTATAGGACTTGACCTTGGCCTTGTCCTTGCAATGGTTGACCCTGTTGATAGGTATATAAGGGTTGCTACTGCCTAAGTTGGCTCTGCTACTGCAAGGGTTGACCTTGCGGCTACAAAGGCTGACCCTACAGCTACAGAGCTTGGCCCTACGAAGACATAGGCTGGGAGGTCTGCGAAGCATACTACATCTGCTGTGGCATGGTTTGCTGAAACGGTTGCGAGGGTTTCCCCTGCAGTTGTTGTAGTTATCCTTGTTGCGGTATCATCTACCCTTGCTATTGCGTGGACGACCCTTGCTGCAACAAAGGTTGCCCTTGCTACTGCAGAGGCTGTCCTTGCTATTGTAAGGGTACTTGAACTGTTCCTAGAAATTTTTTGAATTGAATCTGGCCATAGCCACCCTGAAAAGTGGATGGGCCAAGCTAAACGTACTGCCCAAACTGAAGGACATAAGGTGAGTTGACCATTCCTTGAGAACGATATGGAACGTAAAGAGTTTGGTACGAGATTTTGAACTTGTTGGTAATGGAAATTTCTTGATCCAGCAGGACTAGTAGGGTGTTGGATTACACCAGAACAAGGTTGGTTCATTCCAACCATGTGAGCTTGTGAGCTACTCACATTTGTGGTTCCTAACACCATAGAAACACTCAGATTCTGCCCCCAAGGTGGTGCAATAGCTTGTCCACTTACTAGAGGGATCGAAGAATTAATAGTAACATTCTTCGAGACCGTCGGTTGAACTGGATAGGTGACTAGAACAGATGATACAAGAGGGTTCAGAATAGTGGGTTGCATCGGGACTAAGGTAATGGCCTATTGGGAGGTTGGGTTTGCAATGAACAGACCTATAGTAGGCATGGTGTCAGACGCCCAAACACAGCTATGATAAAGTGATGAGGCACTAGGTGTACCTAAGACCAGTTGTTCCAAAGTCACATAATTAGGCGGTAAATCCCGATACACACTGATGGGAATGCTCCCTATATAGGGGAAACCTTCAAGAGGAAATTGATGTACTTCCTCCTCCACAGTGTGTAGAGTAGAAATTTCTGATTCATTCGGAGAGGTAACTGGAGCATCACCTTTGGGTTCCATAGCTGGGAACTAATGACGACGAACGACTGAAGATGTACGAGGGGGTAATTCGAAAGGAACACCCGAATGATCGTATCGACTGTATGGACGCTGCAGTGATATCACAATAGGGTCGAAATAAGGATTCAGAGGATATATAACTAGTCTAAGCTGACCATCAATAGTCAACAAACTCTCAGGAGTTTGGGCATGATTGTCTAGAGATTCCAGGCCAATATCAATAGGTGACCCAGTATCTGAAGTAGGCGGAGGACGAGATGACAAAGGTTGAATGCTCAGAACGATTCCGAGTTCAACACCTTGGTCCTTGAGTGACTCTAGTAATTCAGGAAAAGGCTCCTCAGACAATCTTTCAGAAGGAGGAGAGGAAGAGGAAGTAGATGAACCAGATGGTTCAACCATGATCACCTTTTCTTAGTTAACAGGAAAAGAGAGATAAAATTCAAGGATTTAAAATGTTCTTTAGGGAAAAATCATGATTTGGTCTAGAAAAGACTAACAGGATGTTATAAGATCATGGGCAATCAATTTCTTAAACCGCATAAATAAACTGGTGCTCTTTCATGTTTTAAGAGTCGAGAAAGAAACGAGCTCAAAAGGAAACTGGTGCTCTATCACTTTCGATTGGAAACAAGCTCAAAAGGACAAGTGCTCGAATGAACTTTTAAATTCAATGAGTCTAAGAGATCAAATGACTACTCTGGATGATCTAGGTAAAAAGGATTACCAGGCAACCATGAACTGCAGAATACCTCCCGGCGAACTGAGAAGTACAGGCAGGAAATCTCCCCGAATGTTGTGTTTGTTGTATCATGTTTACAAGGGGTAGACTTGACTTTCTATGGATAAAGGATTGCATCCTAGAGGGTTCTCCCATTATATAGTCGACGATATGGGGAGCACAAATCCATACTAGTGTTGTCTAGTGTGAAAGCTAGCAACAACTGCTAGTTCTAAAGATGATGGAACACATCTCTAGCCTAGACCCTCTAGATGTGATCGTTAGGTTTCAAATGCACCTTAGGTTAATTGAGTTCATTTTAAAGTTTATCTTGAATTATGTCTTAGTTTTCATGCCTTAGCGATGTGACTCGAAAAGCCCTAAATGCAGCGAAATGAGACAATACCATTTCAATTCAATGAATTGTCTACACTAGAGAGGGTAGAAAACACAATCAAATGCAAACAACCAAGCAATCGAAAGAAAAATTATTTTCACTACTTCACTTTTCGAAAAAATAAGCTAATGAAAAATACATTCCAATTCCTAATTTCTTAACAAGTACACTCTAACAGTCCTTTCAAAAGCAAAGATAATTCTTTTCTTTTCAAATGCCAATGCAGTCCTAGCCTTCAATGATGCTAACTATCATAACATATTAGTGCAACAAACTAGAATTTTGTACTTTTCATGAAATGACAAAATGAATTTCTCATAAAACACTTCAATGAAAAAGTTTTTGAGACAATCGATTCTCAAGCAAATGAGAAACACGAAAAGAGAATCTCTTTCAAACTAACGACACAATGACTTTACCAAAAACTAGACAAGCAATGTGATCTATGCCAAAAAAGAGACGTTTAGACATGAAAACGAAAACTTTTCAAACTTGTGTAATGGAGGTCAAAGTCGTAGAGGGACCATAGACAAAATGCAAGGAGTAAATGCACCAACAACTTGACTCACTGAGTTCATAATCAGCTGAATGGATGACAATCTAGATGCCGTAGTGCCACAAACCATCCAATGACCCAAGAAATCAAGCAAAAAGGATGGCAAACCAACAAGCAAACAAACCAAATGAAAAGCAGATTTCTGTTCAGGGAGAAGACGGTCTAAAAAGCTTATAGGGTAGAAATCATGAGAGCAAAACACACTGGCCAAGATCTGGAGCGAACCCTAATCTTCACTTATAGGTATCAGTGTTACTACCTAATTGACAACAAGTGGCAGAAGGGGGTCGGCATGACTGTTCCTCAACATATCGCACTGATCAATGTGACTACCAGAAAATTAAGCACACTAAGCGAGGATGCAAAGAAAAAAGTAATTTTTTTCAAAAGTTTGGACTAGACTTGATACTATGAATTTCAAACCCAAAGCACTAAGAAAAGGAAAATAGATAGAACTAAAGGAAAATGGCGAAACTAGAAAAGTTCACACAAAACCATGAAATTCCATTCAAACAAATAGAAGGATTGGTTCCACAGCGAAGTCACCAATTTGTGGTGAAGTAAAATTATAAGTGCGGACACAAACAATTCCTCTAGCCCAATAGCAGGTCTAGTCACTAACAAGACATTCTATGGAAGAATTCCTTAGGTTAGAACCAATTAATAGGGCCTACCTCTTAGTATGCTTATCCCGTTTGGTGATGACCTTGCTTGATTGCTGCAACTATCACCTATTTCCTTTCTTGAACACCTGAAACAAGTAAACAACAACCGTGATAATAGATAAATTTTTAATTCAACCTACTTAACAAGTAAAGAAGCATTAAACCATAAACGTGTAAGATGACACATTATGTAGGAATCAATTGATAGTTGCATATATATTAAATCAAGAAGAGATTACAACCATTGTCTTGATGTTGTTGTTCACTTTTGACAAAACCAGGTTCCCACACACTTCTGTTAGCATTCCATGATGGCCTCAACAATGATAGTTTTAAGGATATTCCCTTTAGTCTTTGTGCTAAACCAAATTCACACTTCTCCCTCACACACAACTAGAGAGCTACAACTATGAATATCTTGTTGTTTACTCCAAACTTAATTAGCACTAGCACACCAACCTTAACACTAGCTTGTGCTTGGGAAAAGTGGAGGTTTATATAGCATGAATGGATGGGAGATTGTTCCTCTTTTCATGGGAGAAGGTCTTATCTCTTGAGGTAGTTCCATCCTTGTAGGGGAAAGGAGCCCAAACTGACATCCTCGACTCCATCCGGCTCAACCATTTACCAGATTTCTGTTGCAAAGCTTCTAGAGCTGGAAGCTTCGGCTCCTTATTTAAAAAACTTTCCAAAAGAGGATTGGCACGAATGAAACAAAGCTCAATCGCTCCAGTTGGTGCTAGGGACAGTGTTAATCCCTGCGTATCGGTGCAAGCAGTACAAGGTCATTAGTGCCGGTCTTGTAAATTGGGAAAAATAGAAGAATTTTGGGAAATGATGCAAAAGGGAATTGTTCTGCTCATGAAGAGGGACATAATGGGAGTTTCTTCATGAAGGGAAAGCATGTAGGTTTCAATGTATAGGTCCTCCAGGATCAAGGAACAGGGAGTAAAAGGACAGTGACAAAATGCTGTGTAACACCTCCCGAAACAATTTTTTGCAACATAGAAGCCTGAGTTATAACTCTCGACCAAGGAGAAGAAATTACTATAAAATAATCCCAAACCCTAGTTGAGGGGTTGTTATGGTGGTCGATTGAGTGGTGATACTGCAAGCGTGTTTGTTTGCAATATATGTGAGGATATCAAGGATATATATCATACTTATCACCATCTAGAAACCGTTTCTAGTGTACAATACATATTAGTAAAGCTTTGTTAAAAACATATTTTCTCACATCCATATTTAGAATAGTACTCACTGGAAAAGATAACCTACAAATAATGTTCAAGAAAGATAAGGAATACCATTATGTTTAATGACTTATGGAAATGAATCTATGAAGGAGAATGTGACAATGCACTTGTTAAGCCCACATCAGACAATGCAATAGCCTTTTGGAAAAACAAGGAAAAGAAAATCTATAGCCTAATTTCTTCTTATGTAAGAAAAGAGGTGAGTTGTCAAATTGTTCCAATTACAAATTTGGGTGAGTCATCATATTGTTCCAATTACAAATTCTTCTGATGCATTGAAGAAACTAAAAAAATTATATGCTTCACACTCAGAATTGGAAGTGGTTTAGTTGATGATTAAGATCTTCAACCTTTAGTTGAAAGGTGATGACGCCTTGGCCATAACCTTGGAGATTAGAGACATCATGCATGATGTAAATGTAAGGATGTAAGGTTAACCTAACAAAATGTAAGGATGTAGGGTTTATTGTAGCTGAAAAATAAGAGACCGTGAAGGAAACAACAAACAATGAATAATAAACATGAAATAAACAATAGCAAAGAAAGTGAACTAAATGTAGTGAGAATATAATTTAACTAATGTAACCACTACAACTATCATAAAAAAATGCTAACATAACCTATAAGAAGGGACTTCTCATAAAACTATCTAAGTAACCATGCATGAAAGTAAATTTTATAAATACTTTGTAGAAATAAACAAACGCATGAAAATAAATTATATGAGAGGGATGTTGAGCACTTGGGGTGGTCGCTAACCCAAGGAAATTCAGAACCCTAAGAAGAAATCTAGATTAGAAGTTAAAATCATATATCACTTCCATTAGCTAAAAGATTTCTTATACATGTCAAAATTACAAAACTTGCTTGAAATCCTAGAGGGGAGGACTATTTTCCCTCCAAAAATCGCTAGAAAAGGGGATCTTGTTTCCTGGGTCACCACACAATAGTAGGAAGGAGCATTTATTTTCCTCATCATGTCAAGTTGAGATTCTTTTGTAGTAGGGGGTAGACTCCACGAATATCTGTGGCTATATCTCCTCAAAATATGTGCAAAATCCCTTTAAAATCATGCACAATAGTCATATTAGGCACATAAAGTATGAAAAATCTCATTGACTCTCATAAGAACTCATTAAGCTAGGAAAGTGTAATTAAGTGCAGAAATATATGTTAAATAGAACCTTTATGTTATTAGGAGTGGTTAGATGGGCCTTATGTTTTACCCATTTGGGAGGCTCATCCCCGCTCATTAGCCAAGGCATGTCTTCCAACACTTTGATTGCATTACTTTTAAAAATTATTTCAATATAGACTTAAATAAACCATTTGAATGTCCATGTTAACTAATATATTTCAATATTAACTTCGTGTATATATATATATATATATATATATATATATATATATATATATATATAAATAAAAGCATAGGAAATCCTGAAGTACTTCCCCACATTTCTTGGATGGTAAATTGAGTAAACTGTCAACCCTGATTATGGGGCCCTGCCCCAAGGGAATCAAAGAGAGTCAAACCCATGATGAGAAACAAATAGAAACAATATCAAATAACTTCATGTTTGGTGCTAGAACACTTGAGCTAACCCATGGGGCTGTCATATATGTATATATAAAGAGAGAAATTTTAAAAAATATTTTAATATTGACCATAATAAAATATTTGCCTCAAGAAAAAATGTAATTGAAAGTAAAAAAACTTAATAAATCTATAATAAAAGGGAGATGTGGAATTCATTTAATTTTTTTTTTAATATAAAATCAGTTTGTGTCATTTAAGAATATTCATTAAAATAAAACTGATCCAGGTGGATATTGGTGTCCACCATTGTTTCTTTAAGTTTTTCCATTTCCTTAATTGTAGCACAATTTACTATTTTTGGTAGTTTTCTAGGGTCGTGAACTTCCGAAACCGTTTTGAGGCCCTAAACAACGTTTTTTGGTAATATTCCTCTAGGCGATTTTGTTGAAATTGCATTTTTAGTTGTATTCCTTGGAGATATATTTCCAACAAGGTATCATGCATGTCAAACGGAGATAATATGAGAAAGTTACGACCCAGGGAAGTTGGCTATGCAACTAACCCCAACGGGGCCCATAAACTCTTGGTGTTACATCTCCTCGGGTTAGGGTTTTGGTTGTTTAGGGTTTTCTCTTATTGCTCAATAATAAAAAGGCCCTTGATCCTCATTGTAACTCAGTTTAGAGGCATGTAGCCTCCACATCTCTTCTTAGAGATAAGCTACCATTGCCCTAGCTAGTCTCATTTCCATTCTATTTGTAAGCATATTTCATTATTTGATATTAATGAAAGGAAGTGTTATTTCTGTTGCATCTCTGTATTTATGGTTATATATGTAATTTGTTTTAAATTCAGATTAGTGGTATCAGAGAGGTCTGCTCCTCCTTTGTTTTTCTTTGCATATCCCCAACGAGGTTAGGATATAAGGAGTTAGGGCTCGAATTGGTCAAACCTTTCCAAGACCAGTCTCGTAAATCTCGACGGCCTCCCATGGGGGAAGAAAAGAAAGACGAGGGAGTAGGATATCCTGTCAAAATATTGCTCGAGGAGTCCCTCAAGAATCAAAGGAACGCAGTGATGGATAACTTTGCCTAAATCCTTTAGTGGTTGCCCATCGATAGCACATTCACATCCAACAACCACTCTCGAGGCTCCACACCTTTTAAGGTATAAGTAAACTTTGACATTCCCATATTTGAGGGCCAAATAGATGCAGACACCATAGATAAAAGGTTGAATCTACTAGAAAGATATTTTTTTGTTCATGATTTTTCCAACTGAGAAAAGATTACTTTTTCTCTTCTTAGAGCGCCCCCCACATCAAGGACTCGTAGGAAACCTATTGTGAGAAGAAGGACGAAAGTAAGACCTCACTATTTTCAGTCGCTCCCACTTGGAATTCATTCTGGGATGCCATCAAGAAGCAATGCTACCCTGTCAAAAGCTATGAGGACAAATACATAAAGTGGATTGTGCTACAGTAGGGAAGGGACCAAGATGTGTTAGAGTTTACCAATGTTTTTCATACCCTTCGCACAAAGTTGGGTATCAAGGATTCTGAGAAACACTTGGTACTCAAGTACCATGACTGCCTACATAGATACATCCAGGACGAGATGGAGTTCCTAGACATCTCCTTGCTTGGAATGGTGTACTGGTACACCGTCAAGATCGAGCAGATGTTTAAACAGAAGAAGCGAGACTTTGGATCTGCGAATTTGAAGCAAGGGAAAGGTGCTCCCAAACTACAGAACAAAGGAAAAAGCCAAGGTAGGATGACTTAGGACAACTCGCCAAGGCCATAAGGAAAGGACAACACCGAGAAGCCAAAGAAGGACACAGGAAAGTGGTGTGAGTTCCATAAGAGCTCCACCCACAACACAAGTGAGTGTTGGGCCAAGCAGTCATTGGTGGCCGAGCTAAAGGCTTCAGAATCAGATGCATGTTTTGAATCTGAGTTAGAACTCTACAAGGGGAATGACAAAGCAAAGAATATTGTTGATGTGGAGCCGCCACTATTGCCACCATAAAGATCCAGAAGGAGGAACCCAAAGATCTAGAGGAGGAGGAGCATCTCTTCCACCATCACCAAGGATGTAGGAGATAATCTGCATTCCCCCATTCGTTGGCTTGTACCTAATGTTCAATGTGGATTGGCTTTGGCCATACTTTCTAACATTACTCGTCACATCTGACATTGCATAATAGCTTACACCAACAACGTTAAATCCAGACTGCATGGAACAATATGAAACTGATTGGATCATGGACACGTAGATCAAGAACAATTGCTAGCGGAAGATCCAACTATATCTTGTTGTCAAAGCCGGCCAACTCTTGCACCAAGGAAAATGGCTCACTATGGACCAAGTTCAGCAGAAGTTTTCTCATCTCATGGAGGAACTCAATGAAATGGAGACCATTTCTTCCTAAGGGGGAAGGAATGATCTAGGTGGATATTAGTGGCCACTTGCCTATTCCACTTGGACCCCCGCCATTGTTTCTTTCAGTTTTTCAATTTCCTTAATTATAGCAGAATTTACTATTTTGGCAGTTTTTCGGGTCATGAACTTTCGGAGCCATTTTGAGGTCCTAACGACATTTTTTGGCAATATTCCTTTGGGAAATTTTAGGGAAATCATATTTTTAGTTGTATTCCTCAGAGGGATCTTTCAAAAAAAGATAATATGACCAAGATACGACCCCGAGAAGTTTCCTGCCCAACTAACCCCAACGGGGCCCATAAACTCTTGGTGCTGCATTTCCTCGGGCTAGGGTTTTCGTTGTTTAGGCTTTTCTCTTATTTTTCAATAATAAAAAGGCCCTTGAGCCTCATTGTAACTCAATTCAGAGGCATGTAGCCGCTACATCTCTTCTCAGAGATAAGCTACCATCGCCCAAGCTAGTCTCATTTCCATTATGTTTGTAAGCATATTTCATTATTTAATATTAATGAAAGGAAGTGTTATTTCTGTTGCATCTCTATATTTATGGTTATATCTGTAATTTGTTGCATTCCTATTTAAATTTAGATAAAAAATACGGATCATAAAAAATATATTTCAATGACAACTATGCATATATTATATATGATTAAGAAAAGAACTATGCAGATATTATATAAAGTAATTGAAAATCAAACCAATTTATACTGTTAAAAAATTTCAAATAGTCTCACTATTCTATATTTTGGTTGATCTTTAGGTGTATTTTTAGTTAATTTTATATAAAAACCAACAAATATTTGTTGGAATTACAAGTTTAAGTTGTGTAGTTCACACAATTTAAGTGCCCAAGGGGTTTTTTAAGGCATTTACTCCGTTCATGCATTAAAAAATTCAATTTAAGCAATGAAAAATTATACATCGTGTGTTTGTGTGTGTGTTGAATCAATATGGATGCATCTTAACCACAAAGCTATCAAAACCGAGAGGGATCAAATCTTTTGTGGTGCAAACTTTTTTTAATTTTGGATTATGAAAGAGGTTTTAGGTTCAAATATTTTTTTTTTTAATGTTTTGGACTATAAAAGAGGTTTTCATATCAAGATATTTGATCCCTTTGGATGCTTTCCAGGTCTGCGATTGAGATGAATCTGTACTGATATTAACGATATATATGAAACATTATGAAAATAAAGACAACATTATAAAAGTATTATTGCAAATTTTTTAATATATATTTTTATTCAAGTTGAGATTGCAAATTTTTATATATCTTTCTTATCTAATATGAGAAATGGTCTTAGGTTAGTGTATAACTTATTAAATTTATTTAAATCCACATGATTTTATTTTATTTATTTTTATATGTAATAATTGTGTAAAAATGTTCCAAGCATATATTAAATTTAATATGTCAATTATTCTATATCTATCTATAAATAATTCCTCGATGGGGGAAGATGAACATGACATAGAGGATCTCGAGGAGGGTTCCCACCACCCAACCAAATCCCACAACAATTAAGGTGAGGGTGGCTTGGCATGCCTCCACCATGCACAAATTTGTGTAGGACAATTTCTATTTAATAATTTCTATTTAATAAGGAAACTTGACATGTTAATTGTTTGGTATGTAAAGTAGGTAATGTTGCAAAGGGTGGTCTTGAGTCTACATTGGTGGCTAGGAGTTTGGTTCTACACCACTGCACAACCATGGCTAGTTTTAGAGTTGTTATGACGGCTCCTTCTACTAGATTTGGAAGGAGCTAAAGGGGTTAATAGTGAATTCTGGGGACATAAAGCATTTTGGATGTTGATATTTAGAGGAATAATTTTTGTGGTTACTGCTAGTGTGTCATTTGGGAAGGGGAGGAAAGTGGACCTGCATTAGTGGAGCAGTGATAGGGATTTTCAGAGAATCAATATCCTTGTTGTGGGTAGTGATTACATTCTTAACAATGGCTCTCAATCAGACAATGTGGGGCAAGGTATAAGCTAAAGCAAAATCCCTTATTAGTCTAGTTTGATTTTATAGTTGCAATACTAAGATGGTCGAATTAGTACATTTGGCATTTATCTGGTTTCATTGCATGCTATGTTGCTCAAGATAATGGTGCATTGGGTCTTCCATTTTGGTCTAGTTTATTTGGCTATTACTTCTATTATGGGGTTTAGCTTGAGAGGGAAGGTACAAGACACTGGTTGTTTGGCTAGTTCTCTTTATTTGACATTCAAATTGCCTTCTTTGGGGTGGGACTGTGCTAGTTAAGGAGGCTTCTTTCTAGTGGGTCAGAAATCTCCAATGTTCAATCTCGCTCTAGGATCTCAACCTATTGCAGTTAGGCGTTGGGTAGGGTGTGGTGTTCTTCGGGATTAGGGCCATGTTGTTGAGCTTAGAGTGGAAGAATTTCTTTTTTTTTTTCTTTTCTGCTTGTAGCTATGATATGTTCAATTCTCACTGTGTCGTTGTAAATACGAGGATGCCTATCCAATGAGGTTGAGTGAGAAAGGGGGTCAAATAAAGAGGGAAATATATCTAGTATTAGAGGGAGGATTCTGCACAAGGTGAGGAAGTGCCTCCTAATCTTACCAACCTGCATAGTAATCTTGAGCATGCTTCAAGTTAAGAAGAAATTAGATATCATATCAAACAAATTAGATTGATTGTGGTTCAACTCACCAGAGATATACATGAAGACATGAATGCAATTCTCCTTATTAAAATACCTTCAAAGGAATCAATGGTACATGTAAGATAGATTTCCAAGCTTGCAAATGGGACAATGGTGTCTATAGGAAAAGATGGATCATTTAGAGGGTTGTATGGCCAATATGGAGAAACATGTTCACTACTAGTTCAACTCTCCACCATCACCTGGTTCATGATTAGAAAATCTGGCCCTGGTAACTTCATCGATAGACTTCGTAATGACTCTTAGATATATTTTGATTTTTAGCGTGTTTTGGTTCTACGTTCCTTTTCACTTTTGGGTGGCCAAGTTATTTTGGTAATATGTAATTTTTTTGGTAATATAAGATTTTGTAAAACTATGAACAACTATTTTACATAAATAAAAAAAATATCAACTTAAAAAAATATGTATCTATAAATATTATAATATCTTGTAAACTCTATATATATCTATCTATATATATAGTCCTATAAAAAGATCTCTTTCTACACTAGTTTTTTTATAAATATTTTAATATTTGTAAATCATAAGTTAAATATTATGATTTTTTTAACTAAAATATTAATATATAAAAATATCTATGTTGTATTTTGATAATATATATAAGTGTTAAGTAATAAAGGCTCGTAGAAATACTTCCAATAAATGGAAATACCATCCTTAGTGATGTTGAATGTTGACTTAATGTTAGTGTGTTTTTAGTTTTAATAATATAATTTGATTTATTTATTTATTTTATAAATATGATTTGAATTTCATATTTTCATTAAATAGATTATTAAAGGAAAATTTAACATGTAGCATAACATATGGAAAAAATAAAAATTAGTTAACGATGTATATATTATACTATGTATTTTGAACTATCAGATATAACACATTAAAATAATAAAAGTTAATCAATGATGTGTATATTATATAACACATTAAAATAATAAAAGTTAATCAATGATGTGTATATTATACTAGGTATTTTGAATTATAAGATATGTATATTATACTAGGTATTTTGAATTATAAGATAAAACATGTTATGAACGAAAGCTCTCATTCGTTGAAGATGAGAAAGTGTTAATATCGGATTTTTTTCCATTATCATGGCACAAAATTTACGCATAATTTGACATCACTAGTTTATGTCTACATCAATTTGTTTTTTAGTAGGAATTAGGGAAAAGTCCATACATAGCTTTGTTTAAAAATGGACCTCGGAAACCAAACCTCCACTAGGAGTGTTGGATCACCCCTCCAAACCTTATAGTTTATTTCAAAATTATTTATAATAATAAAAATGAAAATATTTATATTATAATATTTATTTTATAGGTATTTTATTGAAAACTTATTTTTTAGTATAATGCAATTATATATATCTTTATGCATCTCCACCCACCGCATCCTCTCACACGTATGTGTGTTTACACAAATTGTAAAGAGAAAACCTTTCAAAGTATTAATGAATGAAATTCTCTCGCCTAACTATATATAAGCCATTTTCGAGTAGAGTATGGAGTGAGTACAAACCACTTTAATTACTATAATGGTCAACAGATAATGCCTTTCAAAACTTGTAACACAATATTTTTTATTTTATTTAACATAACAAAGTGACATGTGTATACATATAGAGGTTAAGGTATTTTTAAAAAATTTAAATATTATATTTATATATAATATTCTAGGGGATTATTTTAATTTGAAAATTTATATATATTAATTGTTGTCATTTCTATTTATATATATATATATATATAAAAGTTGTCTTTAGTGTGATTTTTTGGAATTTGAGGTCAAATTTTAATTTGTGTTATTTAAACAAGTTTTTTGATTATATATATGGATCCAAAATTCTCAAAAACCCTAGGAAACTTCGATTGTGCAGGGATTACCTATCAAGCTTGTGATTCCAATAAATTCTTCCATATTTTAGAGAAATGAGACTGGAAAAACTCATCGAAAAAATTCGAAAAAATAGCACAAAAGACAACTCACTATACATATATATTAAGATATTTTTTAAGAATTCAAATATTATATATATATATATATATATATATATATAATAAACATACAATTTATTAAAGAATATTCAATATATAAAATAAACATACAATTTATTAAAGAATATTCAATTTATTGCCGAAGGCTTCTGATTTCAACTTAAACTAGATAAGGATCTATTGAATTCTATTTTTATTTTTGTAATTGACGGTCTAGATTGATTCTCAAGGGAATATGCTCAACATATACTTAGTCTAAATGCTTATCAAGGGCTATAGTGTGTTACATAGTTTGTTAGGTTGCATTGACTTTTAATAAATTTAAAAAACTAGATTCATGCCAAGTGGCTTCCCGCCCACCAATTTCCTAGGGACTGGGATTATTCCAATTCTAATAAGTTCCTCCATGATAAGTTCTTCATTATTATTTATAATTTTCATTTATATATAAACAAATTTTATTTAGAAAAATTGTCCATTACTTTGAATAAATTTAAAAAATTATATTCATGCCAAGTGGCTCCCGACCCAGCAATTTCTTAGGGATTTGAGATTATTCCAATTCTATTAAGTTCCTCATTGTTATTTATAACATTCATTTATATATAAAAAGAAATTATTTAGAAAAATGATCCATTTTACAATAAGATGTAATTCCTTTTTTTTTTTTTCAGGTTAAAGTTGACCCATAACCTTTTTATACATGTTAATGAGGTAAATGTGGGCATTGGTAAGGCATTATTCATGTTGCAATAGTTTTTTTTGTTATATTTATGAAGCCTTCCACTATATCAACCACATTAATATTTTTAATGTAGTTGTACTAGTTTTTCAAAATATTTAATCAATAAAATTTCACACCAAAAAATAACCCCATATATATATATATATATATATATATATATATATATATATATATATATATATATATATCAACACACCTATTAATGTATATATACACCAACCTATAAACACACTTATTAATGTATATGTACACCAGCGTAGATCTATCTTGAGGGATGAAATCCATTGAGATGCAAACTTTTTTAATGTGAAAGGTGATTTGATTTCTCTAGGCACTTAGTAGATCGAGAGTTAAAATGGATCTAAGCTAGTATTATATAAATTTTATAGCTCTAAATATAAATAAAAGTATTCACATTTTTTATTTTATTAAAACCTTGATTTAATTTCTATGGAATATGCACAAAATATTTTTAATACCATGAGGATTGAGGGTTTAGATACATCTTTAAAGTAATTATATTTTTATTTTAATTTAATTTTAATTTTAAAAAGTTATAAAATTGAATTTAATTAAAATATTTATAAAATATTTTAATTGTGAAATGAGTTATGGTTTTGTGTATGTGGTATTGATAAGTCATGGTATTAGTTCATGATATTGTAACAAAATCTATTCATAAATTAACAATCCATACTAAAAAAAGATTAATATTCTTAATAAAAAACCTTATAATATTATAACTTTATTTTAAATATTAAATAAAATAAATTGTTATATGTTTTAAGTATTAACTTTCATTATATCAATAAACTTGTGTCTTCTGAACGATTTATAATGTACTTCCATTAACTTTAATCATATTCCTAAACTCAAATTTTATTAACTTTCATTATATCCATAAAATCAAGTCTTCTAAACGGTTTATAATGAAATTAAATACATATAATGAATGGTATTATATCCATAAACATGAGTCTTCTAAACGCGGTTTATAATGAATGGTACATATAATGAATAGTATGAATGTAGAGAAAAAATCAACCATTAACTTCGATCATATCCTTGAACTCAAATTTTAATAACTTTGATCATATCCATAAACTTAGGGCTTCTAAACTGTTTGTAATGGTTAACTGTCGCTTTTTAAGCTTCATCTTTGGTGTCTAATGGAAAAGCGGCATAACTAGCCAATTACCATTAAATAATTCTAATGTTTGGGCTGAGTACTTCACTTTCATGGTTAAGCCCCCTAGATGTTCGTCCATGCGTAATACGTGAACGAGTATAATTTCACTTTCTGATCTTTTGCTAGGATGGATGCTGCACTTTTGGATTCAGATCTTGAGCGCTTTTGTATTGACAGATCGATATTGCTGTTCACGTATCTTTCGAATAGAGACATTTATTGATTTCACGCCACACAGCTCCACACAGTCGAATAATTTCATCACAACCATGCCCTGCCACCTTTATGCACGTTCAGAATGGTGATTGAAAGCGCCCATGCCTTCCTTTTCCCACACAGTGTGGCATTAACGGTCCCATAGTAAGTATGGTTCCATGCAGAAAACCGGCAACAGCAAAACTGATATCATCGATTCAATCCAAAATCGTTGCATGTGGTCCATCACCACTATCTGGTGCACGGACGAACCTTATCTTTGTTCTGGTTTTGGAACAGCTTTATCTTTGGACGCTAATAATAATTGCAATGCTCATGACCGTGTGTACCAATCTAACCGACTTCTTCCTGCCCTACCATGCAAAGTGGGTTATAGGAAAAATCCACTGGAACAACCAGACGATATAATAATACCCTTTTAACTCACAAAAAATCTACTGGAGCAACAAGATGATATGATACCCTTTAACGCATACTCATTTCTTACAGTGAATATGATTATAAAGATGCGTAATATACACAGTGCAATTATAAATCCCTTGAATATTTCTCATATTTCGTGGAACTATGGACTCTTTTGCTTATAACTGTTATCCTTCTATCTTACATTCACCACTCCAATCATGGGTCAGTCTCATGTTTCTTCATTTTATTCCGAACTCCTCTGTTTTCCCCTTTGATGCTATTTCCCATATGTAAACCATACTGTTTTCACAAATGTGCTGTTTTCACAAATGTGTTAATTGTATTTTGAATTATTTTCAAATTTATTTGACTTATTATTATACTTTCCAAATTATTAGATAGGTTTATTTTGAAATAGTGTTTTTAATTTAATTATCAATAATTATTAAGTATAGGTATGTTTTTTTCTCTCCTTTAATTAAATTAATTAATTAAAAAAATAATATATGATTTTTGATAAGCTATAATATTGACCCATAATATTATAATAAAACCTATTTACACAAAATGAATCTCGATAGTTAATAATATTGTTACATAATGAGCTTTTTCTGGGGGTCCACCACATATCTAACTTTGTGCTTACTTTCCTGACCATCAACTACTTATGTGATGGATCCATATAAAAAAAACTCATTATAATTCAAGTCACAAGAGCCTAAATTCTAAACTACTCTTACATGTTTGTTTAAATGTATATATGTTTAACACACATATTATAATTAACAATAACAATTAATTTAAAATAAAGTTATAATTTATTTAACACATATTTTAATTAATAATAACAATTAATTTAAAATAAACTTATAATTTATTTAACGTTTATGATCTTTTTATTTTTAATATAATACTTAATTTTTTATGACTTTTTATAATTTATTTAATTTAAACTAGTAAAAGTTTTGATGTTTATCACAAATTGATGTTTATTGGAATTTACAATCTTTAATGTATATGTCTATGCTGGTTTTAGTATATTTTTTTTGATATACTAAAATTATTTTGATTTACAAAATTTCATAAAATTATATATATATATATATACATACACTTACTTTTATTAAAATATTAAATTAATTAAAAATACATATTTATTTACTATGATATCAAATATTAAATGTTATAATCTCAATACTTTAAATAACATAAAAAATTAGAATGCACAATACATGTTAAATATGAACATAAAACACTAATTATTACAATAGATATAGCTTGCATAGTAACTTTTTATAAATTAGAAAAATATATACATATATAAATTATAACATACATATATATATTCACTCATTGCATAGGCCATTCTTATTACATATATTTAATTGACATAAAGCTTTTATTATTAGGCATTTCTTTTTTGAATATATATGTTTTTTTGGAACTTTGTTGTAAACATTTTTTTGATTTCTTAATTTGTTGCGTCATATAACATATTTATTTTACACAATTATAATTGAGAAGATTCTACTAAGAATATTTTACTTTCTATAGGATAGATGTTAAATAGTAATATCAAGATGAAACTAAAAAATGAAAAATTTATGATTGAATGTAATAGTATAAATTTATTATTGTAGAGGACTATGAAGGTAAGAATTTTAAGATACAAGTTATTTAAATAAATTATATAAATTATATGGTAAATTTAATTGATAAAAGTAAAATGGAGTATTTAAAATATTAATCTTTAAATTTTAAAAATATAATATTGTCTATAGCATATTTGAAATGTAGAAACTAAATGTATTTTAATAGATTGTATTATATAAAGTTTTGTGAGAGATTTTTCAAAATATATATATATATATTCTAAAATTCTATTTTTCCCTTGAGTTAGTTTTTATATATATATATATATGTATATATGTTATAGCTTTTACCTTTTTATTTATTTATTTCTAAAATTATTATTCTATTCATATTATATATGTGATAATTATTTCACTATTATATTCTATTTCTATTAAAAAAAATAAAATATTAGATTTTTTTGTTTTTACATAATTAAGTTAAATTAACAAATTATATCTTTATTTTATTTGCTTTTATTCATACATCCCACTAAATATGAATATAAAGATGCAAATAATATAATTTTATTAGTTTGATTCCAACTTATTATTGTTTCCATGATGTAGTTCAATAACATTTTAGTAAACTTCAACAAACATATTTTTTGTTTAGGTACGTATCTCTACTCTACACCAATTACCAAGTTGATGCTTGCTCGAGTAATTATTAGGTAAACTGAACTTTTCCACAATTATTTTTATAAGTAAATTTTTGTGATTCTTACTTCATGTTTGTTCAATCATATAGATGGACTCATTTTAGAATATATAAATTTTCAGTTGTTGCATTATAATTTATTAATTAGTTTATTGGTATATTTTCACAATTTTGTTAAATTTATATTTCATAATAGTATTTTTCCACATATATATTTGCATTTGATTTATTGCAAGTGGTCAATGCGATAGATATTTCCACAATGTGTTTTTATAAATAAATATATTATTAAACCACTATGAAGTTTGACATTCAAACCCAACATTAAATAGTAGACCATAATCCCACATGAATATTTCAAATCTTGTAACCTATTGATTCTACTAATATAACATAATAAAATCCATATAACAAATTGATATTAGTTATGCTAAAATTTACTAATACTGCTAAACTATGCATGAATATACATAGTAAATATCTTATGCAATGCATAATCTCATAAATATAACAAATATATATATTGCACATAAAATACCAATTATTTCAAGGATGGTAAGAAATAAAATATATTGAATTAAACACTTTCAATATACATAGGACAATGTAATATGGAATGATATATTTGCTATGGAAAGAGGAAACCAAATGTAGTGAACCACATATATATCTTCTAGAGTAAATCTATCACAATTTCCACAATATCCACCTGTAAATGTTTTTCTTCTTCAATTATGTATTCAAAACTATGAGGTTCATCTTTATAAAACAATATCACCATCATGAAAACTATGAGTTTCATGTTTATAGAACACTATCATCATTATGAATACTATGAGTTTCATCTTTATAGAACACTATCACCATCAAGAAAAAATTATTTTAGATATATATTTGCAGTGACATGTCATCATCATGTAAAAATCATTTTATGATATAGTTGTAGTGACATGCTTCCTCTACCTTTTACTTGATCCTTCTATGTAGTTTATTTCAATTTCTATCATTTTATATTTTATAAGATTATAATTATAATGATTTAATAAAAATTCTCTAAAATCATAATTCACCACTTTGTGTACTATAATAAATTCTAAATTCTCTCACAAACATGTTTTCTTCATCATAAAGTATAATGATATATTTTTTATTATTTATTGAACTTGAAAGTCACATAGTTATCAAACCTTCCTCTATTCATTATAGACAAAAAAAAAAAATATACACTTTTACTCTCTATAAATTATAACCAAGATTTCATAATTTTTAGTTTCTACGTGCTTCCTTAAATAAATATTACAATTTTCATAAACAGTTGAAAGTGATCATGATCAAAAAAACATATAGTTATATATTATATTCATCATATCCAAAATTATGTTTGTTTGTTTCTTCGATCATTGAATTTTGAATATATATATATATATATATATATATATATATATTCCAAAAGACTTGTGCTCGATGTTTTTGAAGTTTTTATATTCTTAAATTATGATTTTCCTATATATTTTTTTTTTACCTTTTACAAATTATAGAATTTCTATTAGACAATCCAAATTCATTATTCAATTATAAGTCTCTTGCTAAAATTTATGATTAATACCTTTATATTTTAATATACAATGTGTCACAGTTCGTGTGCTATATTCCTATTATTACCATTAAATTCAAATACCTTTCTCTTTATAATAATTTCCAAATTCTTTATATTTATTTTATTTATCAATTTTCAAACCTATTTGATTTTTTTACAAAAAAATATTTTGAATCTAGAAAATACTTAAAAAATTCACATTTCCATACTTAAAAATAAATCTGTATGAATTATTATTAAAAAAAACCTAAATTTAATTTTAACTTACACATTTAAGATCAAAATCAATATAATTTTATAATATTTTTTTTTAAATAAAATAACGTATAAACTATATTAATATATAATCCATATAAATTTTAATAATTTAATGTTTATAATTTATAAAAATATATTCTTATTTCTAAATTCATCACAAATATTTACATATGATTTATAATTTTGATATTTGAAATATTTTTTTCCTCTTTATAAAACACTTTCCATCATCCAATTCTAACCTCCCAAAATTTTGAAAATCCACAAAGATGATATTACTATTTCACTTAATAAGGGTTCATGAATTTGGCGTTTAAAAAGAGTGGTATTATATTTAAATTATAAAATGTTGTCCATATCTTCTTTGCAATGTTAAGACTTTCAATACGATGTTAAGACTCTATTATTTTGCAATGTTAAGACTTTAAATACGATGTTAAGACTTTATTACTTTAAATAATACAGTGTTATATATATATATATATATATATATCTTTTAATTTGCAATGTCACAACTTTATCATTATAAAGGAATGTTACAGCTTCAACTTCCCCTTTCCATCCTCAACAACCACAAACAATATATCGTTTCCTTCCTGTTCTTTACACCGAGCAACTATCACTAAAAGTTCCTCCCATATGATTCCAACAAAAGCTAGTTCCAATCACAAACAAATGTTCGAGAACCTTTGCATTGGGATTTCGACCATTTTTGGTTGGATATTGCTGTCGTCTCTGATGTTTCCATCTCTTTCAAATAAAGAAAGATTGATTGATTAAATTCAAGCCATACAACGCCATGGTCGAATAATTTCACGACTAGAGCAGCCAAACCGTTGTACACGTTCACAATAGTGATTGAAAGCTTCAATAAGAAATGATAGGTATAGCACGCACGAAAAGAAAAGGCAGAAACGGTAGGAACAATAACATTCCTTCAATCCCTAAATTATCGTTATAGTGCATTACCATTAAGATGGTGAATAAAGCAAGCCTTGTCCTTGTTTGTGTCTGTATATGTTAACTATCGTGTGGCTTGAGTGACGTGGTTAATTGAAAACTGAAATATTCTACCGACCTGGAGTGAAGTTAACTCTAATCAATATCTATTGGATACACAAAATCTGCAATATCTGCAATACCTATTGGATACACAAAATCCGAAATAGTCATGAAATTACATTTGTGAATTCATATTATAAATGTGGACCTCATAAACATACAACTATGAATTCATATTGTAAAAGTGGACCAGCATGTATTATTGTTTCATGTATTATTGTTTCGCGCATATAGCATGTATTATCGTTACTTGCATATTGCTAATAAACTTACAATATTTCTTTGGAGCAGTTTAATGTTGTGATACTGATGGCTGTCTCTAAAAAAGCTGCTTTTTGGGGTGTCGCTTATCGTTTGGAATGTTTGTGTGCATGTTAAATTGTTGCACCGGCCAGTTTGGAGTCGTGTGTTTGAGAATCACACGTTTGTTTGTGGCCTTTCATTTTGTTCATCGTCATAGATGATCTGGGCCTGCACAGTTACCGGCAATAATTGTGGAGAAGATTGTTAATGGCATGGACATGTAAGGATGGTTTTGGAGAAAATTGTTAATGACATGGACATGTAGGGATAGTTTTGCAGTGACCGATCAAATATTCTCACTCATCAGCATCACCACTTGCTTCTATATACACATGGTTGGCATAAATAGGAAAGTAGTGAAAATGAGACTGCCTAAATTCTGTTCACTCTGGTTCTGGAAGTTCAAGATAGTTATCAAAGCTTTTGGGATTGCGATGTTTTATTGCTAGATTCATTTAGAACCTCCAAGTCAACTCTATTTGATGGGACGCTATCCTTCTCGCTCAAATTTCTTAAACACCAACTACCTAACCCACTCTTTATCCATGACCAATCAATGGGAGTAGGACCATGACCATGTCGATATCAGACATGAACGTTGCATAAAGAATCCATCACACCACAAGGAAAATAAAAATATATAACAACAATGATCAGAATAGTTTGAAGTTTAAGAAAATAACTTTAAAAATAAATGCATGTTTCACAGAGTAGAAGTCAACGCTTGAGATATCTGGTTTCCTCATTATAAAGATTAAGGGTTATATAGATTTTAATGATGTAATATAGAAAATTTGTTTAAGTGAGAGTTATTATCATTTTTTATAATAACAATAATTATTTATTAATTTTTGGGTAAATTGAATTGTATTTAAAATTGGAAATTACAAGATAAATCAAAAAGTCAAATAACTGCTTTACTAGGGAGACCACACCAAATCTATATATTAACTCTCTATAGAGAGGTGAGAGGTATAGAGAGGTGAGAGGTAACATAGTACAGGAGAGACAAAGTTTAAGTCAAATCACTCATTGAGAAGAAGACACCAAATACAAATATTAGCTTTTCGTAGAGAGGTGAGAGGTAACTAACATACAAAAACAGAGAGTGGAGGAACAAGGGGGCTAAAGAACATGAGAGAGGGATGGGGGCTCTGGGAAAGGGCACGAGTCCCGAAGAAAAACAAGGAGGCTATGCCTAGAGGATGCAACCAAGTATGTGAGGGAGTACGGAGGGAGGAGATGGATTGAAAAGGAAAGAACCCAAGCTTAGTTGGCCAACCTATATGAGAATAGTGAGTATTGAATAATAACAATTTTGTATAGAAAAACAAGATTATTAACTTCATTGTAATGCAGTAGACTAGAAAGTGGAGAAGCTCCCTTGAATACATGAGTCTTCAATTAGAGTGTGGATTTTTAGCAGTCCTAGTCATGACAAGCATGGTTCTAGATAGCACCATGGAAAAACATTCTAAGTCATTCTCAGTCTTTGCACACTCAAATGTCAGTCTTTGCACACTCAAACGTTTGGTTTCTCTACTCAATAATTTCCTCAAAACCGAGATTAAAATGGGGATGTCGGCTACACTAGTGAGAGCTCAAATGATGAATAGGTGGAATGGTATATAACTCATGTCTAAATACATAACATCCATGGTGTGGCTAGAGAGATGTTGATATCTAATGGTTGGATATGAGATCCATAAATGAATCATGAGGGCATGCTCCCATGTCCCCTTTCCCAAGTGGGACAACAACACCTACCCTTCTTAGCTCTCCCCTTTGACTCAATGGTCACCCTATTAGTGGAATTAAATTACTTTTTATTATTGTTAAATATTAATAATAAATTTTTAGAAATAATAAAGAAAGCCAGATTTCTAAAGATACGAATATTATATAGTTATTAATGATGTGATAAGACAAAATTAGTAAAAGTGCAAAATAGTTATGAATTCTTTTATATTTAAAAATAATTAAAAAATCAGAATTATTATTATTATTATTAAGAAAACCTATTCACTTTATAAAAAAAATGTTATTTCAAAATTGGTGTGTTCAAATATTTTGATGCCTTAATCAAATTTTAGAGTTTGATTAAAAAATAAAAAATTATGATAATAAATATTTAAAATAAAGATATAAAAATCATATAGAAATCTAAAATAGTTTTTTTACCGAAAAATATGATAATAAATATATAAAATAAAAACTATAAAAATTATTTTTTTTTGATAAATAAATAAATTTATTATTATTACAATTGGAATTGGTTGAGAAAATAGATAATAAAAAACATAAATTCTTTTATTCATTGCAAAATAATGCGTACAAATTCATTTTTCAAGTTAGAAATCTAGGAAAAGCAAAAAGAAAATGCCGATTGAGAGAGTGAACACGATGGCTAATAATAAAATTAGTCAAATAGATATTTACAATTTGTTTTCTTAGATTTAGTGTTTATATTATAATTTTAAAGAAAAAGGCGAGATCAATTTTTAATTTTTATAATTACTCACAAAATGGTGTTAAAACAAGTGTAGGTGCACTCTGCACTTATTAGAATTAAATTATACGAGTAACGTTCATCCCATTCCTTTCTCTTTAAAATAATTTTTTATCTTTCTTTTTGCCATTTTCTAAAGGAGTAATAGGGATTAATTAAAAATCAAAAGGAAAGAGATCAAGATTCGAGGGACTAATTTTTTATCTATATTAGTTTAAGTACAAATAGTTTTCTGCTATCTGGTTTATCATTATTTTATTATTATATTTGTGACAGATATGGTATTAAGTATTTAATTTTCTTGATTTTGTATTAGTTTGTGTTTGATCAAAATGTTTTGTTGTTTATCCATAGTTTAATATTGGAATTCAATTTTATTATTTTCTATATTATTTAAATTTATTTATTTGTAAGGTGATTGGTTGAGGTCTTATTATGAGTTGTTTAGTAACTTCCATTTTTATGAGTTACATTTTTTTTTTTTTAATTTTAATTTATTTTATATTTATGTTTTTATTTTGATTTTTTTCTCTTTTCTATTATTTCTATTTTCATGAATTATAATTTTTTCTCCATATTTTCTATTTTCATGAATTATAGTTTTTTTTCTCCACATTTTCAATTTAAGATGAATTATTATTATATGAAAAAACATATTTTAATATATTTATTTATAAAAATTATATATATTAATAAAAAACAACACAAGAATATCTATAAAACAAATAAGCATATATATTAAAGTGTAGGTATATTAATATAAACAATATTAGCTAATTATATTTCTTAATTTTTGGTGATGACATTCAATAATACAGTGTTATATTAGTAATTTCTTTTGTGATTAAATTTTTTGTTTTTATTGTTTTTTAATTTAATTAAGCTATATTTAAGCTAAGTGCCACGTACTATCTACTATGTAGCACTTGTTTTAATTTATAAAGAAAATTTTAAAATTATAAAAAATAGAATCAATATATTGTAAGTATTAACGGATGAGTACAAAGATGTATGATATAAAAGATTTATAGGTATTAGGGGAATGAAAATGAGTATATAGTAAAAATAAGAAATATTTAATATAAATACGAATTATTTTTATTTGAAAAATGTATTGAAAGTGGGGTTCAACAAAATAATTTTGGAAAGTATATATTAATATCTAGTGATATTAAAGCTATTCTTTAATATCCTATTATCCCACATGCTATGCATAGGTTCAATAAGTAGATACCCCATGTCTCCCTTGAGGAGGAACTCCACATATCCATATCTTATGCTGCATAGTCTCCATAAATATATATAATAATATAATTTTTGTTCATAAAAAAACACACACAGAGACACACACATATATATAACTCTTCTACTGGTTAAGAGATCGTTTTCTTTGGATGTAAGGAAACAGATTAACAACCCAAGACACAGGAGTGAAAACCTGCACCTTTATGGACTAGCCAAGAGTGAAACCCTGCACCCTTATGGACCATCAACCGGTTATTTTAGGTGGCTTAGTTTTCCTTAAATTTTGGGATTAATAACCAGAAATAATTGTCCTCACTACTGATTTCACAACTAAATTATGATAATTTTTCCTACCTATAAAAATAAATTTTCGAGAAAAATATTTAATATATATATATATATATATAAATTAAAAAAAAATATTAACAATAAATTAAAGTTATATAAACGAGTTATTACTAAATTGATAACGCTTATAAACCATACAAATAGGAAGCATAAAAATCAACCATATTCAAGGTGAAGAAATATGCCCCTCATTTCGACATGATTTGACATATTACGGAAGAGTTAGAATATTAGACCAGGAAGGATGGGGAGCAAAAAAATATCCACATGATACTATCTTTTATTATTATTAATAATATAGATTTTGTTGTGTTATTAGTAAAGTATGGAAGACAGTTTCTAAGGATGTCGATGCCCTAATCGAAATTTAAGTTACAAGGCAATTGTGAAGGTAATAAATTACCAGGCAATTGTCATGGTAATAAATATTTAGGATAAGCATCTAGAAAGTGAGATATTTTTTTTTATTATAAATATTTTATATTGTGAATCGTATTATTGTTATAATAAAATATAATATATTTATGAATATGTTTTACAAATTAATGCATACACATTTATTTATTTTGTTGGAAATTGAAAAAAAACCTTTTAATAAAGAGAATAAGATGCATAACATTAAGATTATCCAAATAAAGGTATCTGAGTGATTGGACTCATAGGTTCACTTTTTTCCACTAATTGTTGGTATTATCATCGCTGAATTTTTCACATCAACTATTTTCGTTAGTGCTCCCTCTATAGGGGGATAAGACGTTGCCATTGGTCACTGAACCAAATCCAAAGACGCGCGAATGTCAGGGGAAGGTTTGTTTTTTTCTGCTCAACATTGTCTTTCTTGCGATTTGCATAAACTATTGGAGCTAGGAGAAACCTTCGAATCCCTCCATCCATGACCAATTCTCTTAGGCTCTTGGGAGCCAAACGCCCCTTTTGAGGCCAGATTCGAATTCTAAAGGTGCCCAAGTTGTTGATACATTTTACACTTGAAAGTGACCTGCCTAAGTTGTTGATACATTTTACACTTGGAAGTGATGTTTGCATAGTCCAGAGGTGGGTGAAATTCTTCACCCTTGCATATGAGGATGATTTTGTGTGGTAAATTTTCACTGAGATCCACTTCCATGAAAGTTCAGAAAAAGGTGATGATCCTTTGAACCAATCTATCATTGTCAAGTTTAATAAATCGACATATAATTTTGTGTGCTAAACTTTCACTGAAATCCACTTCCATGCAAATTCAGAAAAAAGGTGATGATCCCTTGAGCCAATCTATCATTGTCAAGTTTATAAATCGACATATAGAGTTACAGATCTCTACCAAGATCTTTGACCGAATCTGGTGTAGAGGTAAGTTTGGAACACTTACCCAAACTAGAGTGGCCAAATATTTCATGAAAGTTGGGTTAAAATTTGGAAACCATGGCTAGACTGAAAGACCAACTCGACCCCAAAACTAGGGTCTTTGGTTAAAAAACTTTTGCCTGTATTCCATGTTTTTGAAGACAACCACAAAAAATCCTTTCAAGCAAAAAATCAACTCAGTAGTTTTGGTGAACCCAATCCTGGAGGGCAAATGAAAAGGGACAAAACCCATTAAAATGACATATAATCACCCTTTGCTTGTAATCTGCGACCCTAATCTTCAATAATGTAAACTTTGAAATGAGAACTGTAAACTCGAAATGAGAAATCTAGCCAAAAAAAACCCAAAAACCATGAAAAAAACAGCTCGTAAATGAAAAATGTTGATGACGGAGTAACATTTTTTTTACCTGGGTAAATTTTGAGCATTTTTTAAAAATCACATTGAAAACCAATTTTTTTGTGCAGAAAACATGGTGTTGATGTTGGAATATTGTATTTTTTATAATAAATTTTAAACATTTTTAAATCGAGTTGTCTTTAGTGTGACCTTTTCGGAGTTTTTAAGGTGGGTTTTTCCGGTTTAATTTCTCTAAAATCCATCAGGAATTTATTTAAATCACAAGTTTGATGGGTAACCCCTACACAATCTAAGTGCCCTATTGGTTTTTGAGGGTGTTGAATCCATATATACAGTCAAAAAACCAGTTTACATAACACAAATCAAGATTTCACCTCAAATTTTTTTGCCGGATTCCGGCACCCGAAATTTCAAAAATTCACAATAAAGACAACTTCTTTTTAAATAATGGGATTAAAGATAAAATATCATGACTCCGAAAAACTTAAAATTTCAAAAACAAAAATTAAAGCAATGAAAAAAACAATAAAACAAAATACAAAAGTTTAAAAAAATAATATGTAAAGTAAAATATATATTAGAACTAAAAAATAAACTAACAAAAAAACAAAAAAAAATAAAATATATAAATATATATATATATATAAATGAAACATAAAAAATAAAATACAGAATAAAAAATTAATTTATAAAAGAAAAAAATTAAAAATAAATAAATAAAACATAATTAAAAAAAAAATAAGAATGAGTGGACAATTAAAAAAACAAACAAAATAAAAAATATTAAAATAAGTAAATAAATAATACATTAAAAAACATGTTTAAACACAAAATCATTAAAATAATTTAAAAAAAAACCAAAGAAACTAAAAAAAATATTCAAAATAAAAATAAAAAACATTCAAAAACCAAAAATAAAAAACATTCAAAGTAAAAGAATTATAAAAAATATTTAAAAAAAAAAGGAAAGAATAAAAAAAATATTAAAAGACATAAATTTAAAAATGTTAAGAAATAAAAAAAATTGAATAAGAAAAATAAAAACAATTAAAAAACTTAATTTTTTTATAAAGAATATATAAATAAAATTTTAAATAAAAAAAATTGAGGCCTCTTGGGTCCCTAGTCGACCACGACCTTGGGTGAGTGGAGCTCACACGAGGCCTCCTACCCAAGGTTGAGGGCCCTCGGGCCCCTAAGAGGGGATCAACCGATTCTCAGAATAAACTGAGCCTTGCCTGGGTTCCGAGGGGCCTCGGCCCTAGGTGGGTGGGCTCACACGAGCTCCACCCACCCATAGTCGAGGCCCCTCGGACCCCTGGGCTGGGCTCGAGGGGCTGCAAATTTTTTATTTTTATTTTTTGTAAATGTATTTAAATGTTTTTTTAATTTTTTTTATAATGTATACTTAGGACATAACAAAATTTGAAGTGTCAAAAATATGCCTTAAAAAAATTGTTGATGTTTTTCAAAATCCACATGAAAATCACCAACATTTAAAGCAAATTATCCACACTTGATACATTAGAAAATTTAAAGTGTCAAAAATAAGCTATCTAAAGAAAGGGTTGATGTTGCTTCAACACTTTTCAAAATTAGCATGAAAATCACTAACATTTAAAAAAAAGTTCATACTTCATACACAAGAAAATTTAAAGTTTGAAAAATATGGTTAAAAGAAGGTGTATTCTGAATCAACACTTTTCAAAATCAGATGATTTTTTGCTATCTAAAAAAAATAGGTACTCGGTACAGTTCTCATTTCAAAGTTTACAATGTTCTTCAAGAGAGTGTCATTCATTGAAAGCTTTGGTGTATCCTTAGATTTCTCCATCTCAAAAGCTTGACCTGAGAGTTCTTTTGGCATTTCAGAGTTGGAATAGGGGTTAAGAGCCTTATTAAAGAATTTGGCCTTCAGATTCGAGACATTCCACTTGATCCTAGCACTGCCATTAATACATGCAACAAGAGATATGTAGGCATTTTTTTTATTCCATAATTTCTAAGACAATTCACAATATTGAGCAGAGAAAATTTTAAGGATGGAAATTTATTTTAAAGTTTAGAAACCTTGGTGAATCTTATTAATCCCTAATATGAAAATTGTAAAATGTTTGGTGATATTTTTATAAAAATATTCAAATCTCTAATGATTTTATATAGCCTTTATAAACTTTTGGTGATAGTTATATAAGTTTTTGGCAATTTTAATGTAAAATAATTTTATCCTATAAAATTTGGGTGAATATATTTTAGGAAAAATGGAGATTAGCAAATATTTTTTCGAAAAAATCATGGAAAATTAGCCCGTCTATGAATATTAACCCCTAAAATTTTCCATGATATTAAGTTGTCTGCCTTAAGAAAGGAGCCTCATTTCCCCGACTGGAATCCTTGTCCACTTCTGAATCCTTGTAGCCAACATAAACACAGAGCCTTCCTCATCAACCATAAAATGTAGGAAATTCGTAGACATGGGCCTTATGAAAATTAGAATTTTTTGAGAAGTCAGGTTACCCAATCCTCGATTTTCTATGATTGAGTCTTGCATGACCTCCATGGATAGAGGATAAATATCAACTAGCTTCCTAACAGGCCTCGGGAGAACATCTATCTTGAGCATTTTGACAAAAAATTTTGTATGCCAACCAATTCCCGTCAAGAGAGACTTGAGTTGGCATTTTTTCAAACATATTTTAGGTAAACTCGCCACTCTCGGCCTCGCCATTCTCTAAGGATAATGTAATAACCCCTAATTAAAAGTTCTTGTAATGAAAGTTAATACAGGAAAAATAAGACCACGGTTAAGGGACACTTATTCCAATGTGAATTTTGAGAAAATATATCCTAGTAGGCATCATTGGATTTGTTTACCGCTAAGGGAAATTGGCAAAGAAAAAAGCATTAAAAAGGAGAAAAGGACATTTTTGGAAAATTTATTTATGTAAATAAAGGAAAATAGGCAAAAAGAGAGGTGAAAGGTCACAGGTTTCATGTGAGCATGAAATTGAAGGAAAATAATTGAAAATGAAGAAAATAGAGGCCTAATTGATAAAAAGGCTTTTGAGGACCATCTGGTACCTTTTGTCAATCCAGCTGGTACCTTTTGATAAAAAGGCTTCTCTCTCCCTCTCACACACACACACTTTTGGACACCTAGTTTTTTCTAGGAGCATTCTAGCATTAGAGAAAGGAAGGAAAATCAAGCAAAACGAAAGGGAGGAAAGGAAGGAAACAAGGGATCAAGCAAGGAAGAGTAGGATCAAGCAGATTCAACAGGAATACTTGCAGGTAGCATATTTCATGTGTGATTTCCTAGCTGGTTTTGATATGCATGGATTTCCATGTTGGTATATGGTTCTCTTATGGTCGATGGCATGGTTTTGCTAGGTTATGACAGTGGTTTTCAACCTAGCCTTGGCCTTTTCCAGATCGCCATGGTGTGATGGGATTTTTTCCTCAGTTTTGAGATTTAGAATTTCCAGATGGTTTCAGAATCTGGGGTGGAGGTGGTCTTAGAAAAATCCCAAAGGCCTAGTAATCCCTTGACCAGTTTTTGCGCGATATACGGTAAAGCCTCAAGGTGGAGTCTTGGTTTAGGGCCTAGTGTTTCAGTGTGGATTTCGGTAAAGCCTGAGAGACTGGCCTAGTGATCCAGTGTGGATTGCAGTAAAGCCTGAGAGACAAGGAGAAAAATAATTACTCAACGATAGTAATGGAGTCTGGAGGCATTCCTAGCTTAGTTTGGTTTTGTGATCACGACACCGATTTTGGTGAGATCACGGTTTGGTGAGGGTGGAGGTGGTTTAACCTCTAGATTCCCTTAGTTGTTTCTAGATTGGTTTATCAATGATATTCCACATTCATGCTTGGAATATGGCACAGGGGTGACTGTCTGAAAGAAAGATTTGGTTTAGCCATGTCTATGGTCGAGTGGTACCTGGAAGTCCTGAACCTGGTCAGATTTGCCTATGTTTAATAAAATCTAAGTTCTCTTACTTTTGTACTTGTTAATATGTGGCTTTAATGATTGTTATCTCATTTTTATTTTCATGGTTTAATGTTGGTTATAAGAATGGTTATATGATTGGTTATCGTCATGGTTATTTCATGTATTTACTTGTAACTGAAAGGATAATGGATGCAAGACCTTATTGATGTCAAAACAATTTAGGGAAGAGGGTGTTGATCCTTCTTTTCAAGTCTCATATGAGTTATTGGTCTTTTATGCTCTCTTTGTATTTATTTACTGTAGATTGCATTGATGCCAAGTGTTTGAAAAAATGTCAGTCTCGATTGGGGACGGTCAGGCCTAGTCCCAAAGTTAGTTTTTGGTTTGTAAGCCTTGTTATTATGTAAATAAGGGATTCTAAAAGTTTCATTGAGTTCTCAGCAATGACCTGGGCTCTAGACTGGAAAAGGTGGCTCAAATCCCGAGGAGGTTGGCTCAACACTAAGAAAAATAATCCCTGGATGCTGGCATACCATGCCATGGGAGCATCTATAACCTTCTAGACTCTAGGATGCTCATATCATTACAGTGCCTAGGGGTTAATTGGTCTAAAAACTTAGTGGGAGTCAGGGGCTACTTACTGGATAGGTTGGGATGGTTCCTAAGAGTCTTGTTGTTAATGTGAAAGGCCTTTATGGTGTTTCCGTTGATTCCACTTCCTTAATGTGACTTAGGAGGTCGAATCATATCATAGTAACTTCTCATCACATGTTTACCCCGGTTGGATTGTTACTTGGTTAGATGTGGGAGGAGGGCATTACAAAGTGGTATGAGATCATGGTTCAACCCTCAGTATGGATGGGTTGTGTGTTGGTGATGCATTCATGTCAGCTTCACATGTGTTAATCATCCTCGTGGTTTATGTGCTTGTTGCATATGCATGGTGTTGGTCATGGTTATAGTGTTGTCACCATGTGAAGGAAGATGTTTCTGTGTGAAGTGTGTCGTCATGGGTGTATGACTGGTTACATGTTGTTTACACTTGTGTACTTTCAATTTATAATGATATAGCTTTTGTTGTCATGCATGAGGTCATGGTATGTGTAGTTGATATGGTCACGAATTGATGACTAAACTCTAGTTAGAATGATGGATATATCGTTAAACAATATGTGTTATATTTCTATATGCTGACATGATTATGTTATACATTTATCAATATGATTTGTTGATCTTGCAGATGAGGTATCCTTCTATAATTATGCTATGGTACGTTGGTTTATTTCAATTTAGTTTAGCTAACATGATATACATTTTAGGAAGAATATTAAAGATGACTAGCAAGATGGTAGAGTACAGTTCTTGAGACTCTCCCTATGGATTAGATGAGAAACATTGTGTTGGGTACTCTTATGATTTGGCAAAGACACTAAGAATATTGAAGGAATAAATAAGGATTTGTAAGGCACACAATGACAGAATCATACAGGCACAGGAGAAACAAGTAGAGGTAAATGTAGTTATACTTCAGAGTTTGTCAGAATTGAAGTGACAAGGACCACTTCGGGTCAGCCATGAGCAGGAGGACAAAACTAATGGAGCATATGGAAGTAGGTATCATGGTGAGTACAAGTGGGATGGAGAGAACACGATCAAAGATGGAAGGTCCTTGGATACTCTGGATAGGAGGGGTGATAGACACATGTACTATTCTAGTTCTAGTTTTGACAGGCATTATGATGATGATCATCATCATCCTTACAGGAGGAGTGACAAGGGGTATTTTCCAGATGAGTTTAAGAAAGCAAAGCCACCTACATTTGATGGAGAGATGAAGAAATCACAGGATGCAGAGGCATGGTTTCTTGGTATGAGGAAGTTCTTCAGATTGCATGATTATTCAGAGAACATGAAAGCCAAGATAGGCACTTCCAATCTTAAAGGAAAAGCATATATCTTATGGGAAGTTGTGAAGAATGTTAAAGGTATTTAGGAAGATTACTTGAATTGGAATGAGTTTGAGAGGATCTTCAAGAAGAAGTATTTGTCAAAAAGGTACTATGATGACAAAGCTAAGGAGTTTTATGAGTTGCAGATGGGTTCCATGACAGATGATGAGTATACTAGAAGGTTCTTAGAGCTGTTGAGATATGTGCCTTACCTCAAGGAGGAGAAGGTCAAGGTTCAGAGATTCATTAGTGGACTACAAATAGCATACAGAGACAAGATTGAGTTTGATGAGCCTAGATTGTTGGAGGAGGCCATCCGAAAGCTGAAAAGTTATTATGAGCAATAGAAGCACAAAGTTGAGCATAATAATGACTTAAAAGGAAATGAGAAAGTTAAAGGAAAATGACCACCAAAGCGAGGAAGACCTCAAGATGAAAGTGAGAAAGAAAATATAGTCCCTTACAAGAAGTTCAATATAGTTGAGAAGGGGCATGGAGAGAAACTAACTAGAGGCGATGGTAGAGAACCATTAGAATGTTGGTTATGTGGCAAGGAGCATCATAAGAGGGATTGTACTTAGTATTATGGTATTAGACGCCAACTTTATAGTGCTCAAGAGGTGCATACAGTTGGTGATGTTTGTCATAACATTCCTTGGATCTATGCAGTTTTGGACAATAGGAAGAAAGAACATCAGGAATCTATCATTGAGATGGATGGTAAGCTTTGTGATAAAGTTGTTTCTATTTTGATTGGTTCTTGATCTAATTATAGTTATATTAATACTGACTTGGTGTATAAGTGTGGTTTGAGAAAATAGGTGCAAGAAAAATCATGGTTGGTACAGTTAGCTACAGGTACAAATAAGAGCATTCACCATTCGGTAAGAGCTTATGCATTTGATTTAAATGGTATGTCTATAGCAACATATTTGAATGTACTACCATTGGGATTGTATAGTATGCTTTTGGGTATGGATTGGTTGTACCTTCACAAGACCAAAGTGGATTGCTTCAACAAGGCCATTGAGTCTGTGGATGATAGTGAGTAAAATAAATTTTGCACGGAAAGAAGAAGCCTACATCAATGAAGATGGTTACCACTATGCAGGCTAAGCGTAGTTGCAGAAAAGGTTGTTTGATGTTTTCAACGCATATATTTAGTGATAGGGGTAAAGATGTTGAGGATTAATAAATCTTCAAGAGGTACCCTATATTGTAGCAGTATTAGGATGTGTTTCCAATAGAGATTCTAGAGTTACCTCTTCACAGGGAAGTCGATTTCTCTAGTGAGTTGGTGCCAGGGGCAACAACAACATCGAAGGCACCTTACAAGATGAGCACTCCAAAGCTAGTAGAGTTGAAATTGCAGTTAAAGGAGATGCTTGAAAAGGGATACATTAAACCAAGTGTATCACCTTAGGGTGTACCTGTGTTGTTTGTAAAGAAGAATGTACTCTCATATTGTGCATTGATTACATGCAACTGAACAAGGTAACGATCAAGAATAGGTACCCATTACCGAGGATTGATGATTTGTTTGATCAGTTGAAGGGAGCAACAATGTTCTCTAAGATTGACTTTAGATTTGGATACCATCAAGTATGCATCAAGGAAGAGGATATCTACAAGACTGTGTTCAGGACTAGGTATGGGCATTATGACTTTCCTGTAGTTCCATTTGGTTTGACTAATCCTCTAGCTACATTTATGTGCTTGATAAATAGTGTGTTGCATCCTTATCTGGACAAGTTTGTTATTGTATTCATTGATGCCATCTTCATATAATCCAATAATGAAGAAGAACATACCAAGCATTTAGCAGAAATATTGAGATTTCTAAGAGAGCATTAGTTGTATGCCAAGCTTAGCAAGTGCAACTTCTTTCAGAAAAAGGTCCATTACTTGGGACATGTTGTCTCTAAGGAAGGCATAGCAGTATATCCATAAAATATAAGGGCCATCATGGAGTGGGAAACTCCTAAGAATGTGGATGAGGTGAGATGATGCATGGGATTAGAAGGTTACCGCAAGAGGTTCATCAGGAACTTCTCACTCATTACATATCCTATCACATCATTGCAGAGGAAAGGTAAGAAGTTTGAATTGACAAAGGAGTGTGAGGCCAGTTTTGAGTAGCTCAAGCAGCTGTTGACACATACACCAATGTTAAATATTGGAGATCCAGACAAATAATTTGTAGTGTGTATAGATGCTTGCAAAAGAGGACTTGGTGGAGTCCTTATGCAGGAAGGACATGTAGTGTGCTATGAGTCACAAAAACTGAATGAGAATGAGTAGATTTATCTGATGCATGGTCTTGAGCTAGCAATGATCATACATGCATTGAAGATGTGGAGGCACTATCTCCTTGGCAGAAGGTTTGTATTGATGAGTGATCACAGTGGGTTGAGATACTTGTTTGACTAGCCAAATATAAATGCCAAGCAAGCTAGATGGTTAGCTACCCTTAGTGAGTTTAGCTTCGATATTAGATACATTAAGGGAAAGGAGAATTGGGTTGCATATGCTCTTAGCAGGAAGGTAAATGTAAATCATATAGCACCTATGAGCTATCATGGGACAGAGTTATAGGATAGGATCTTGTAGGAAGGGCAATGGGATGACAAGTATATGGAGATTATGCACAGGTTACATTAGAGTACAGGCACATGTAAAAGTGTGTGCATATGTACATGTGTAGGTACATGTGACTCATATAACAACTATGAGCTCTTATGGGATAGATTTACAGAATAAGATCTTGCAGGTAGAACAAAAGAATGACAAGTATATGGAGATTATGTAGAGGTTACATCAGAGTACAGGTACAAGTTTAGGTACATGAATAGGTACAAGTGATCAGGATGCAGACTACCGTCTCATGACAAATGGCTTGGTGAGATTCAGGCACATGATCTATGTGCCAAATTGTACTGAATTCAAGAAGCTTATCTTGAGGAAGTTTTAGATGAATCCGTACTCAGGTCACTCAGGATATCATAAGACATTGACAACAGTGAAGACATTATACTATTGGCTGAATTATAATAGGGAAGTGGTAGAGTTCATGGCTAGGTGCTTCGATTTTCAACAAGTGAAGGCAGAGTGTAAGCATATAGGTAGGTTGCTGCAACCTATTCCTATTCTGTATTGGACATGGGAGGTTATTTCCATGGATTTCATTACAAGTCTTCTGAGGGCAGTGAGACAACATGATTCTATTATGGTCGTGGTTGACAGGTTGAATAAGGTAGCTCACTTCATTCCAGTGAAGACTACATATTCATATAGTGAAGTGGCATAGGTTTTCAACAGGGAGATAGTGATATTACATGGTGTTCTAAAGAAGATTATGTCAGACAATGATGCAATGTACACTTCCAAGTTTTAGAAGGAACTATTTGTAAGTTTGGGTATAGATTTTGCCTTCAGTACAACTTATCATCTAAAGGAAGATGGACATACAGAGAGGGTCAATGAGATGTTGGAGGATATGCTGAGGATGTATGTGATGCACCAGGAAAGAAGATGGGAGGAGTATGTCCCATTGGTTGAGTTCGCATACAATAATGGTTATCAGGAGTCACTGAGGATGAGTCCTTTCGAGGCACTATGTGAGCGGAGCTGTAATACTCCCATCAGCTAGAGTGATCTAGTGAACAACATACTTATTGGATGGATATGTTGGTACAATGGTTTTGTGAGCCTTTTGAGATCCTTGAGAATATTGGACCAGTGGCCTATCGACTTGAAATGCCTCCAACAATGAAATTCCATGATGTTTTCTATGTTTCATTGCTTAAGAGGTATATAAAGGATGTTGATCATGCTATTGATTAGTATGTATTGTAGGTGGAGAAAGAAGGAGAATTCAAGCTGGAGCCTTAGTACATATTGCAGCAAAGCATCTCATGCTCAGGAGTAGAGCCATAGAGAAAGCTAAAGTGTAGTGGAAGCACTTTGGGCTCAAAGAAGCTACATGAGAGATGGTGGATCAGATGATTTATTTGCTGATGGAGGCAAAGCAGTTTTGGTTTGATGTTTGTTATATGTTTGGCATATGTTTTGGTATATGTACATATGTATATGGATGTAAATATCATGATGAGTTAAGTCATAAAATTCCAATAAGAGGTATGGTTGTTATCTTTTCATGTTGTCATGATGTTTTAATTGTGAGTAGGTCAGTCATTGTAAATATTGCAATGAGCTAAGTTATAAAGCTCCATGGGTAGTATGTTTTCTTTTTAGCAGTTTTGTTGAGGTCTTGGTGTGGTTTAACACTGAGGATGGTGTTCCCCAAGGGGGAGGGGTTTGTAACATCCCCTCATTAAAAGTTCATGTAATAAAAGTTAATAAAGGAAAAATAAGGTCACAGTTAAGGGAAACTTATAACAAGTTGAATGTTGGGAAAAGATATCCTAGTGGGCATCACTGGATGTGTTTATGGCTAAGGTGAATTGGAAAAGGCAAAGGAAAAGACATTAAAAATGGAGAAAGGCATTTTTGGCACATTTATTTATGAAAATAAAGGAAAATAGGAGAAAAGGGAGGTGAAAGGTCACAGGTTGCATGTGAGGAAGAAACTGAAGGAAAATAATGGAAAATGAAGAAAATAGAGGCCTAATTGATGAAATGGATTTTGAGGATCAATTGGTACCTTTTGTTAGTTTCGTTTTAGAGCTCTCTCATTATTCTCTTACTCTCACTCACTTTTGGACACCTAGAGTTTTATTGGAGTATTCTAGCCTTGGAGAAAGGAAGGAAAAGCAAGCAAAAGGAAAAGAGAGAAATAAAGGATGAAGTAAGGAAGAGGAGGAGAAAGCAACTTCAAAAAGAATACTTGCAGGTAACATATTGCATGTTTGATTTCCTAGCTAGTTTTGATAGGCATGGGTTTGCATGTTGGTGTATGGTTATCTTACTATCAGTGGCATGGTTTTTCTGGGTTATGGCAGTGCTCTTCAGCCTAGCCTTGCCTTTCTCCAGATAACCATGGTGTGATGGGAATTTTTTCTCAGTTTTGAGCTTTGAAATTGTCGGATGCTTTCAAAATATAGGGCGGAGGTGGCGTAGAAAAATCCCAAAGGCCTAGGAATCCCTTGACCAATTTTGGCGTGATGCACGGTAAATCCTGAGGCTGGAGTCCCGGTTTAGGGTCAAATGATCTAGTATGGATTATGGTAAATCCTAAGAGACTGATGTCTCGGTTTAGGGCCTAATGATCCGATGTGGATTGTGGTAAAGCTTGAGAGACAAGGAGACAAAAAATTCCTCAAGGATAGCAATGGAGTCTGGAGGCATTCCTAGCTCGGATTGGCTTTGTGATCTCAGTGTCAGTTTTGGTGAGATCATGGTTTGGTGAGGGTGGAGGTGGTTTAAGCTTTGGATTCCCTTAGTTATTTTTGGATTTTTTTATCCATAAGATCCCACATTCATGCTTGGAATATGGCATGGGCATGACTCATTGAAAGAAAGATTTGGTTTAGCCATGTCTATAGTCGGCTGGTACGTGGAAGTCCTGAACTTATTTGGATTTTCTTATGTTTAATAAAAGCTAAGTTATTTTTCTTTTGTAGTTGTTAATATGTGGCTTTAATGACTATTATCTCATTGTTATTTTCATGGTTTAATGATGGTTATAAGCATGGTTATGTGACTGGTTATCGTCATGGTTATTTCATGTATTTTCTTATAACTGGAAGGATAATCGATGCAAGAAATAATTGATGTCAAAATATTTAAGGGAAGAGGCTATCGATCCTTCTTGTCAAGTCCCATATGAGTTATCAGTCTTTTATGTTATGTCTTGTATTAATTTCTCGTAGATTGCATTGATGCCAAGTGTTTGACATAACGCTAGTCCCTGTTGGGGATGGTCAGGCCTAGTCTTGGAGTTAGTTTTTGGTTTGTAAGGCTTGTTATTATGTAAATCATGGATTCTGAAAGTGTCATTGAGTTCTAGGCAGAAACTTGGGCTTTGGGCTTGAAAAAGTGGCATAAATCCTGGGGACGCTGGAACAACACTAAGAAAAATTATCCCTAGACATTGGCATACCATTTTCTAGGAGTGTCCAGAGCCTTTTGGACACTTGCATGCCCATATCATGGGAGCGTCCGGGGGTTAATTGGTATAAAAACTTAGTGGGACTAGGTGATGGTTACCTATGAGTTTGGGATGGTTCCTAAGAGTCTTTCTGCTGATGTGGAAGGTATTTACTGTGTTTCCATTAGTTCCACTTCCTTAAGGTGACTTAGTAGGTCGAATCATATCATAGTAACTTCTTGTCACATGTTTACCCTAATTGGCAGGTTACTTGGGTAGATGTGGGAGGAGGGCATTACAGACTAGATGAGTGTGAATGCCTGCAAGGAAGCTAGAGCCTTGGATATATCCAAGACCAGAGATGAATCATGCCAATAGGTATCTGCACAATTTCTTAAGAGCCCCCATCGAATACCATTCCTCGGTTGGCGACAACACACTTCGTAATAACCCTAGCTCCTTCCGTGGAAAAGAAACAACTTTACAGCTTCAACACTTTTAGTTCAAACAACCAACTATGGGTGTAGGTTATACTTTGCTAAAGTTAGAAACTAAGATTAAAGTTCTGAGACGTAATCCTCTAAAGCCTAGTGTTCACCATTGATCCACTCAATATATGTGATCAATCTCCAAATGGAATCAATGGTTGTAGAAATAGAGTTGTTTCAATTATTTTCAATCTTGACCATATAAAAAACAACAAACTTTTAACTAATTTATTAATTCTTATAAAGTAAGAACATAATAATTAATGTGTTTTTTTTATGAAAAAATTTCAATTTCTATTTCATTCTAGAATAAAATCTTGTTTAATAGCCCACAATATGTTATTAAGAAAAATATAAATGGATTTTGGCCTTATTAGAATAAAATTACACAAGTAATGCGTCGGTTATGTTTTTGTCTTTAAAGATAATCTTAACTCCATTTATTCTTCTCCTTCTCTAAAAACATAATAATTATTAGTTATAAATTGAAAAGAAGGAAATCATTACTAAAAGAAAACCTAGTCTTTTATTTGCACAAAAAATACCTATTTCATAAAATCATTTAATTTAGAAAAGCTAGTTTTTTATTTGCACAAAAAATATCAATTTCATAAAATCATTTTATTTAGAAAAAACATTTAGATACAAATCCTTTCCCCTAAGAAGAAAGTAGTGAATCCAGGTATTTCATTGTCTTAAGAGAAAATGGACTATATAACTAATACTTTTTGGACACTCAAATGTATTAATTTTTTTATATAATAAAAATTAGGTAAAATTTGAAAACTAAAAAATAGACACCAATTTCAGTAGTTTATGTTCTAGTGCTATGATCACATACATTCAACCCTTTTCCTTCAGTTCAGGGAACATCGCCACCGGTTAATGTTCTTCATTTCATTTTTTCATAATATAAAGATTGGTCTGACCTTCAAATTGGTGGCTATTCTACCCACCAATTTATTCCAAGGAAATAACTTCACAGGTATTTCTTTTAACTTTTTGGTCTTGGTTGGTAGTTTATGGTATCTAGAAAATTTCTCTATATGGTTTTAAAGGCTGCAATTTCCTTTCCAGTTCGGTAAGGCTTTATGGGTTTTGGGTTTCCTTTGTTACTCATATCTTTCAATTTTGGTTTTGTTCTGTGATTAGAATCTGGGGAGTATCAAGGTTCCATGGTCAACCCTTGTGTTATGTCCCCCTAAAGTTTCAAAGTGTTGTGTCTGTGGTTTGTTTGATCTTCAATTGGGTTTTCTACTATTTACTGCCATTGGGTTCAATCTATGTACTAGGGAGTAATATTGTAGTCAGTTGGGTAAGTCCAAATTGCATAGGTAGAGGGCTCCAATTGAATAACTTCAAGGATTACTTTTTTCTAATTGGGACTAGATTTTCAGAGGTCAAGGTTCATTTCTTTGTTTGTCCTATTGGTTATCATGTCGATATGTTTCGTTCGATCCACTCATTCCCCTCTATAATTGTGCCCCCTCGATAAAGAATGCCAATCGTAGAGGGTGAGTGAGTGATTCTTCATCTCATTGTCATCAGTTGTTTGGGTGGGAGTCAGTGGTAGATTATTTTGACTATTTTCCTCCTAAAGTCATGAAGGAAATTATCTTGTTCGAATCAAAGGAATTTGGATTTTGGTCATACTCATATGATTTTTAGGTGGGAGGAGAGGGTCTCAAATTTATCCCCGCCCTAGGGAAATTTAGAAAGAAAATACTTCACTTCCAATATTCACTATCAGTGCACCAACAAATGTATACCATCTTTAGCGTGGTCCTTAGAGATAAGCAGGTGGATAAATATAAAAGTTTTGTAGGGAAAAAGGATATTAAATGACTTCTCAAGAATTCGTGTTTATGTTTCGATGATATTGTGCCATGATTAAGCAGGATGCAAAATATGTGGTCTCTGAGGCAAAGTCTGCGGTGAAGGAACTCAATGACTCCCTTGCAGTCATAAATGCATCACCTGCTATTGCATCTCCTCTTGCTATTACTTCTCGTCTTGCTAATTCCTCACCTCTTTCTCTACTTATTATATCTGATTGATGATGGTTTGGATGGTCCAAGTTTTGTTTTATTTAGGTGGAATTTTATATCGGAACTCTGGGAGGTGCCTTCGACATCCTCCCTAGCATCTTGGTGGTCAACATATGTTTCTTGTGAATTGGATTGATTCAGTCTTATTTTCACAGAGATAGTGTATGCTAGTTATCAATGTCTGTATAAGTTTTCAAAAAGGATATAGTTGCTCCAAATGTGATTGTATTTAGTTTGTGTTTGCTTACAGAATACCTTTTTGTTTTTCTCTTGTTATTGTGGCACCAATTTCGTCATTCGAATTGGTAGAGGGCAATGGATATCTCTTGATGCTGTGGTTTGGTCTTATATTTTGTACTTTGGTTTTATAACACCTCAGTCTTCAAATCTCATTATGTAGAGATGGTGCTTACTTGTCTCCCCTCATTGGAGAAATGTTCCCTCAGGTCACTATTTTTGACATATTGAAAGTAATATGTAGTTAATGTAATACTTCCTTTATTAATAGAAATTTTTATAAAAACTTACCAAAAAATTTATATTTAAAAATATTTTTAATAGTAAAACTTAAAAACAAACTTTATAATTCTTTATTAAAGTTAAACATATCCACCGACCAATGGGAAAGTAAAAGGTAAATACCTCTCGAATGAAATCAACAAGTAGTAGCTTCACAACATTCATTTTCATTTGAAAATAAAAACATTTTAATTTTAAAATATTAAAAAAAATAATATATAAAATATTTAATATTTTAATAAGCAAAATAAATAATATATAAATTAATTTAAAAGGTTAAATAAATTTAAATTAATATATAATAATATTTTTGTAATTTAATTTGTAGTTTTAATTTTCAATTTGTTTATAATTTTTTTTTCAATTTATCATATATTAAATAAGATGAAAATTACTCTAGGGAAATCAACAATTTGAACAAGTTTTGCTCACAAATATGAAGATTTACTTAAGTTACTTTTTCTAATATTTTGAAAAATAAAAAAATAGAATAGTAAAATAACTTTTAAATATTATTTAAATATATTTGATGGTCAAAATAGATATTATTATTTTAGTTAATTTGTGATAACTGATAAATATTATGGTAAGTTGGATTCTAACAAATTTTTATTTTATAAATTTAATTATTAATATTTAGAATAATGAAATATTTATTTTTTTGAACATATTTATTTGCCCAAGATTAAATCATGGTGCTTCAAATATCAAGAAGACAAAAACCTATTTGACCTTCTAAATTCTTCTTTATAAAACTCAATCAATTGCTTTCCAAAGTTTTCCATAAGTAATATATAAAAGCTTAATCTAAATAGTATTAATATATAGATATATATATATTTTGTGCTTATATTTTCTAGGTAATTTTGTTTAAAATAATATATGAATTTGTTCACATTGTAAATTTAAATTATACCATCTATATAATTGTACATCTGAATTATTTTAGGGACATTAAATCTCTTTATATATTTCAAATAAAATAAAATTAGAATCATAAAATGGAAAAAACACCCACAAAATACTATACTAAAGCTTCTCACTCCATATGAAAATATCTTTATAATAACATATATATAAAGATAACGACAGAAACAAATAGTAACACAAAAATTTAACTAGCAGCCGAAATATTCATTAAGAGATCTTATTCTTCCTTCCCAACATTTTTTATTGCTTCAGGGAAACGTTCTTCTCGCTAAAAGACAACAACATTTTCATGACACTTTGGTATATCAAACAATCTCAACATCTCACTCAAGTCTTTTCGCTGTAACACTACTACATTTTCGTGACACTCGACCGTATTTCAGTTCCTTGAGCAGAAAAATGATCGAAACCAACCATATTTACAATAAAACAACGAAACTGCAATCATTTCTCACAGATGGAAAATTGATAAAATAAAATAAAATTACCTACTTTAAATGTTGAGACCATTATTCTATGAGCAGTAGCCCTACTAGGAAAACAATTTCAAATAAATTAGTGGAAACATTACTTGTCTTCTCAAGATATACAGATCCATCTCTAGACACTTTTATCATGAAATAGGCTGAGGAGCAATCAAAATTTGACACGATATATGAACTCAAGTTCAGCTCTGGAACTCGATATTATTAAATAAGCTATATTGTATGATAAATTATCTACCAAACTAGATATTATTAAATAAGCTAAATTATATACATAATATCTGCGAAAATTATCTTCGAGATATTATCTCGTAATGAGATGTTGCTATCATGAAGAAGATATTAGACAGCGAAGCAGAAATGGACAACTAGACAATAATATCATGTCAGGATCTTGACGTTAATGTCATTATGGGCTACTTAGCATTAAAAATAAAACTGAATGAGAATGAGTAGATTTATGTGATGCATGATCTTGAGCTAGCAACGATCATATATGCATTGAAGATGTGGAGGCACTATTTTTTTGGTAGAAGGTTTGTATTGATGAGTAATCACAGTGGGTTGAGATACTTGTTTGACCAGCCAAATATAAATGCCAAGCAAGCTAGATCGCTAGCTATCCTTAATGAGTTTGGCTTCGATATTAGTTACATCAAGGGAAAGGAGAACTAGGTTGCAGATGCTCTTAGCGGGAAGGTACATGTAAATCATATAGCACATATGAGCTCTTATGGGACAGAGTTACAGGATAGGATCTTGTAGGAAGGACAATGCGATGACAAGTATATGGAGATTATGCATAGGTTACATTAGAGTACAGGCACATGTACAAATGTGTGTATAGGTACATGTGACTCATATAACAACTATGAGCTCTTATGGGACAGAGTTACAGGATAAGTTCTTGTAGGTAGAACAAAAGAATGACAAGTATATGGAGATTATGTAGAGGTTACATCAGAGTACAGGTACAAGTTTAGGTACATGAATAGGTACAAGTGATCAAGATGCAGACTACCGCCTCACGACAAATGGTTTGGTGAGATTCAGAGACATGATCTATGTGCCAAATTGTAGTGAATTCAAGAAGCTTATCTTGAGGGAGTTTCAGATGAATCCATACTCAGGTCACCCAGGATATCAGAAGACATTAATGACAGTGAAGACATTATACTATTGGTTGAATTATAAGAGGGAAGTGGCAGAGTTCATGGCTAGGTGCTTGGATTTTCAACAAGTGAAGGCAGAGTGTAAGCATATAGGCAGGCTGTTGCAACCTATTCCTTTTCCATATTGGACATGGGAGGTCATTTCCATGGATTTAATTACAAGTCTTTTGAGGACAGTGAGACAACATGATTCTATTATGGTCGTGGTTGACACGTTGAGCAAGGTAGCTCACTTCATTCCAGTGAAGACTACATATTCATATAGTGAAGTGGCACAAGTTTTCAACAGGGAGATAGTGATATTACATGGTGTTCTAAAGAATATTATGTCAGACAATGATGTGATGTACACTTCGAAGTTTTAGAAGGAACTATTTGTAAGTTTGGGTACAGAATTGGCCTTCAGTACAACTTATCATCTAAAGACAGATGGACATACAGAGAGGGTCAATGAGATGCTGGAGGATATGCTGAGGATGTATGTGATGCCCCAGGAAAGAATATGGGAGGAGTATGTCCCATTGGTTGAGTTCGCATACAATAATGGTTATCAGGAGCCACTGAGGATGAGTCCTTTCGAGGCACTGTATGAGCGGAGTTGTAATACTCCCATAAGCTAGAGTGATCTAGTGAACAACGTACTTATTGGATTGGATATGTTGGTACAATGGTATTGTGAGCCTTTTGAGATCCTTGAGAATATTGGACCAGTGGCCTATCGACTTGAAATGCCTCCAACAATGAAAGTCCATGATGTTTTCTATGTTTCATTGCTTAAGAGGTATATAAAGGATGTTGATCATGCTATTGATTGGTATGTATTGTAGGTGGAGAAAGAAGGAGAATTCAAGCTAGAGCCTTAGTGCATATTGCAGCAAAGCATCTCATGCTCAGGAGCAGAGCCATAGAGCAAGTTAAAGTGTAGTGGAAGCACTTTGGGCTCAAAGAAGCTACATGAGAGATGGTGGATCAGATGCAGGCCATGTATCCTTATTTATTTGCTGATGGAGGCAAAGCAGTTTTGGTTTGATGTTTGTTATATGTTTGGCATATGTTTTGGTATATGTACATACGTATATGGATGTAAATATCATGATGAGTTAAGTCATAAAGCTCCAATAAGAGGTATGGTTGTTATCTTGTCATGTTGTCATGCTGTTTTAATTGTGAGCAGGTCAGTCATTGTAAATACTGCAACGAGCTAAGTTATAAAGCTCCATGGGTAGTATGTTTTCTTTTTAGCAGTTTTGCTGAGGTCTTGGTGTGGTTTAACACTGATGATAGTGTTCCCCAAGGGGGAGGGGTTTGTAACATCCCCTGGTTAAAAGTTCATGTAATAAAAGTTAATAAAGGAAAAATAAGGTCACGGTTAAGGGACACTTATAACAAGCTGAATGTTGGGCAAAGATATCCTAGTGGGCATCATTGGATGTGTTTATGGCTAAGGTGAATTGGAAAAGGCAAAGGAAAAGGCATTAAAAAGGGAGAAAGGCATTTTTGGCACATCTATTTATGAAATAAAGGAAAATAGGAGAAAAGGGAGTTGAAAGGTCACAGGTTGCATGTGAGGAAGAAATTGAAGGAAAATAATGGAAAATGAAGAAAATAGAGGCCTAATTGATAAAAGGGATTTTGAGGATCAATTGGTACCTTTTGTTAGTTTCGTTTTGGAGCTCTCTCATTATTCTCTTTCTCTCTCTCACTTTTGGACACCTAGAGTTTTATTGGAGTATTCTAGCCTTGGAGAAAGGAAGGAAAAACAAGAAAAACGAAAAGAAAGAAAGAAAGGATGAAGTAAGGAAGAGGAGGAGAAATCAACTTCAACAAGAATACTTGCAGGTAACATATTGCATGTTTGATTTCTTAGCTAGTTTTGATATGCATGGCTTTGTATGTTGGTGTATGGTTATCTTAGTGTTGCTGGCATGGTTTTTCTGGGCTATGGCAGTGCTCTTCAGCCTAGCCTTGCCTTTTTCCAGATAACCATGGTGTGATGGGATTTTTTTCTCAGTTTTGAGCTTTGAAATTGTCGGATGGTTTCGAAATCTAGGGCGGAGGTGGCATAGAAAAATCCCAAAGGCCTAGGAATCCCTTGACCAATTTTGGCACAATGCACGGTAAATCCCGAGGCTGGAGTCTCGGTTTAGGGTCTAATGATCTAGTATGGATTGCGGTAAATCCTAAGAGATTGATGTCTCGGTTTAGGGCCTAATTATCTGATGTGGATTGTGTTAAAGCTTGAGAGAAAAGGAGACAAAAAATTCCTCAAGGATAGCAATGGAGTCTGGAGGCATTTCTAGCTCGGTTTGGCTTTGTGATCTCAGTGTCAGTTTTGGTGAGATCATGGTTTGGTGAGGGTGGAGGTGGTTTAAGCTTTGGATTCCCTTAGTTATTTTTGGATTTTTTTATCCATAAGATCCCACATTCATGCTTGGAATATGGCATGGGCGTGACTCGTTGAAATAAAGATTTGATTTAGCCATGTCTATGGTTAGGTGGTACGTGAAGTCTCGAACTTGGTTGGATTTTCCTATATTTAATAAAAGCTAAGTTATTTTGATTTTGTACTTGTTAATATGTGTCTTTAATGACTATTATCTCATTTTTATTTTCATGGTTTAATGATGGTTATAAGCATGGTTATGTGACTGGTTATCGTCATGGTTATTTCATGTATTTTCTTATAACTGCAAGGATAATCGATTCAAGAAATAATTAATGTCAAAATATTTAAGGGAAGAGGGTATTGATCCTTATTTTCAAGTCCCATATGAGATATCAGTCTTTTATGCTATATCTTGTATTAATTTCTCGTAGATTGCATTGATGCCAAGTGTTTGACAAAATGCTAGTCCCTGTTGGGGATGGTCAGGCCTAGTCGTGGAGTTAGTTTTTGGTTTGTAAGGCTTGTTATTATGTAAATCATGCATTCTGAAAGTGTCATTGAGTACTGGGTAGCGGCCTTGGCTTTGGGCTTGAAAAAGTGTCTCAAATCCTGGGGATGATGGAACAACACTAAGAAAAATTATCTCTAAACATTGGCATACCAGAGCCTTTTGGACACTTGGATGCCCATATCATGGGAGGGTCCGGGGGTTAATTGGTATAAAAACTTAGTGGGACTAGGTGATGCTTACCTAAGAGTTTGGGATGGTTCCTAAGAGTCTTTCTACTGATGTGGAAGGTCTTTACGGTGTTTCCATTAGTTCCACTTTCTTAAGGTGACTTAGTAGGTCGAATCATATCATAGTAACTTCTCGTCACATGTTTACCCTAATTGGTCGGTTACTTGGGTAGATGTGGGAGGAGGGTGTTGTAGACTAGATGAGTGTGAATGCCTCCAAGGAAGCTAGAGCCTTGGATATATCCAAGACCAAAGATGAATCATGCCAACAGGTATCTGCACAATTTCTTAAGAGCCCCCATCAAATACCATTCCTCGGTCGGCGACAACACACTTTGTAATAACCCTATTTCCTTCCGTGGAAAAGAAACAACCTTACAGTTTCAACACTTTAAGTTCAAACAACCAACTATGGGTGCAGGTTATACTTTGCTGAAGTCAGAAACTAAAATTAAAGTTCTGAGACGTAATCCTCTAAAGCCTAGTGTTCACCATTGATCCACTCAATATATGTGATCAATCTCCAAATGGAATCAATGGTTGTAGAAATAGAGTTGTTTCAATTATTTTCAATCTTGACCATATAAAAAACAACAAACTTTTAACTAATTTATTAATTCTTATAAAGTAAGAACATAATAATTAATGTGTTTCCTTTTTTTTGAAAAATTTTCAATTTTTATTTCATTCTAAAATAAAATCTTGTTTAATTGCCCACAATATGTTATTAAGAAAAATATAAATGGATTTTGGCCTTATTAGAATAAAATTACACAAGTAATGAGTTGGTTATGTTTTTGTCTTTAAATATAATCTTAACTCCATTTATTCTTCTCCTTCTCTGAAAACATAATAATTATTAGTTATAAATTGAAAAGAAGGAAATCATTACTAAAAGAAAAGCTAGTTTTTTATGCATAAAAAATATCAATTTCATAAAATCACTTTATTTAGAAAAAACTTTTAGATACAACTCTGTTCCTTTAAGATTGTCTTAAGAAAAAATGGACTATATAACTAATACTTTTTGGACACTCAAATGTATTAATTTTTTTATATAATAAAAATTAGGTAAAATTTGAAAACTAAAAAATAGACACCAATTCCAGTAGTTTATGTTCTAGTGCTATGATAACATACATTCAACCTTTTTCCTTCAGTTCAAAGAACATCCCCACCGGTTAATGTTCTTCAATTTATTTTTGCATAATATAAAGATTGATTCGACCTTCGAATTGGTGGCTATTCTACCCACCAATTTATTCCAAGGAAATAACTTCACAGGTATTTCTTTTAACTTTTTGGTCTTGGTTGGTAGTTTATGGTATCCAGAAAATTTCTCTATATGGTTTTAAAGGCTGCAATTTCTTTTCCAGTTTGGTAAGGCTTTATGGGTTTTGGGTTTCCTATGTTACTCATATATTTCAATTCTGGTTTTGTTCTGTGATTAGAATCTGGGGAGTATCAAGGTTCCGTGGTCAACCCTTGTGTTATGTCCCCTTAAAGTTTCAAAGTGTTGTGTTTGTGGTTCGTTTGATATTCAATTGGGTTTTCTACTATTTACTGCCATTGGGTTCAATCTATGTACTAGGGAGTCTAATTTTAGTTAGTTGGGTAAGTCCACATTGCATAGGTAGAGGGCTCCAATTGAATAACTTCAAAGATGATTTTTTTTCTAATTGGGACTAGATTTGCAAAGGTTGAGGTTCATTTCTTTGTTTGTCCTATTGGTTATCATGTTGATATGTTTCGTTCGATCCACTCATTCCCCTCTATAATTGTGACCCCTCGATAAAGAATGCCAATCGGAGAGGGGGTGCGAGTGATTCTTCATCTCATTGTCATCGGTTGTTTGGGTGGGAGTCAATCGCAGATTATTTTGACTATGTACCTCCTAAAGTCAGGAAGGAAATTCTCCCGTTCGAATCAAAGCAATTTGGATTCTGGTCATACTTATCTAATTTTGAGGTGGGAGGAGAGGGTCTCAAATTGATCCCTGCCCTAGGGAAATTTAGAAAGCAAATACTTCACTTCCTATATTCACTAACAGTGCACCAACAAATGTATACCATCTTTGGCGTGGTCCTTAGAGATAAGCAGGTTGATAAATATAAAATTTTTGCAGGGAAAAATGATATTAAATGACTTTTCAAGAATTTGTGTTTATGTTTCGATGATATTGCGCCATGATTAAGCATGATGCAAAATATGTGGTCTCTGAGGCAGAGTCTGCGGTGAAGGAACTCAATGACTCCCTTGCAGTCATAAATGCATCACCTGCTATTGCATCTCCTCCTGCTATTACTTCTCCTCTTGCTAATTCCTGACCTCTTTCTCTAGTTATTATATGTGATTGATGATGGTTTGGATGGTCCAAGTTTTGTTTTATTTAGGTGGAATTTTATATCGAAACTCTGGGAGGTGCCTTCGACATCCTCCCTAGCATCTTGGCGGTCAACATATGTTTCTGGTCAATTGGATTGATTCAGTCTTATTTTCATAGAGCTAGTGTATGCTAGTTATCATTGTCTCTATAAGTTTTCAAAAAGGGTATAGTTTCTCCTAATGTGATTGTGTTTAGTTTATGTTTTCTTACGGAATACCTTTTTATTTTTCTCTTGTTATTGTGGCACCAATTTTGTCATTCAAATTGGTAGAGGCCAATGGATATCTCTCGATGTTGTGGTTTGGTCTTATATTTTGTACTTTGGTTTTATAACACCTCAGTCTTCAAATCTCATTATGTAGAGATGGTGCTTACTTGTCTCCCCTCATTGGAGAAATGTTCTCTGAGGTCAATATTTTTGACATATTGAAAGTAATATGTAGTTAATGTAATACTTCCTTTATTAATAGAAATTTTTAAAAAACTTACCAAAAAATTTATATTTAAAAAGATTTTTAATAATAAAACTTAAAAACAAACTTTATAATTCTTTATTAAAGTTAAATGTATCCATCGGCCAATGGGAAAGTAAAAGGTAAATACCTATGGAATGAAATTAACAAGTAATAGCTTCACAACATTCATTTTTGTTTGAAAATAAAAACATTTTAATTTTAAAATATTTAAAAAAATAATATATAAAATATTTAATATTTTAATAAGCAAAATAAATAATATATAAAATAAATATAAATTAATTTAAAAGGTTAAATAAATTTAAATTAATATATAATAATATTTTTTTAATTTAATTTGTAGTTTTAATTTTCAATTTGTTTATAAAACAATTTTCAATTTGATCATATATTAAATAAGATGAAAATTACTCTAGGGAAATCAACAATTTGAACAAGTTTTGCTCGTAAATATGAAGATTTACTTAAGTTATTTTTTCTAATATTTTGAAAAATAAAAAATAGAATAGTAAAATAACTTTTAAATATTATTTAAATATATTTGATGGTCAAAATAGATATTATTATTTTAGTTAATTTGTGATAACTGATAAATATTATGGTAAGTTGGATTATAACCAATTTTTTCTTTTATAAATTTAATTATTAATATTTAGAATACATGAAATATTTATTTTTTTGAACATATTTATTTGCCCAAGATTAAATCATGGTGCTTCAAATGTCAAGAAGACAAAAACCTATTTGACCTTCTAAATTCCTCTTTATAAAACTCAATCAATTGCTTTCCAAAGTTTTCCCATAAATAATATATAAAAACTTAATCTAAATAGTATTAATATATAGATATATATATTTTCTGCTTATATTTTCTAGCTAATTTTGTTTAAAATAATATATGAATTTGTTAAAATTGTAAATTATAAATTATACCATCTATATAATTGTACATCCGAATTATTTTAGGGACATTAAATCTATTTATATATATTTCAAATAAAATAAAATTAGAATCATAAATTTTTTTTTATTACAAAAAAACACCCACAAAATACTATACTAAAGCTTCTCTTCTCACTCCATATGAAAATATCTTTATAATAACATATATATATAAAGATAACAACACAAACAAATAGTAACACAAAAATTTAACTAGCAGCCTAAATATTCATTAAGAGATCTTATTCTTCCTTCCCAACCTTTTTTATTGCTTCAGGGAAACGTTCTTCTCGCTAAAAGACAACAACATTTTCATGACACTTTGGTATATCAAACAATCTCAACATCTCACTCAAGTCTTTTCGCTGTGACACTACTACATTTTTCATGACACTCGGTGGTACTTCAGTTCCTTGAGCAGAAAAATGATCGAAACCAACCATATTTACAAATAAAACAACGAAACTGCAATCATTTCTCACAGATGGAAAATTGGTAAAATAAAAACACTTTATTTAGAAAGAAGAGAAAAAATCCAGTATGAACAAAATAAAATAAAATTACCTATATTAAATGTTAAGACCATTATTCTATGAGCAGTAGCACTACGAGGAAAACAGTTTCAAATAAATTACTGGAAACATTACTTGTCTTCTCAAGAATTACAGATCCATCTCTAGACACTTTTATCATGAAATAGGCTGAGGAGCAATCAAAATTTGACACGATATATGAACTCAAGTTCAGCTCTGAAACTCGATATTATTAAATAAGCTATATTGTATGATAAATTATCTACCAAACTAGATATTATTAAATAAGCTAAATTATATACATATTATCTGCGAAAATTATCTTCGAGATATTATCTCGTAATGAGATGTTGCGATCATGAAGAAAGTATTAGACAGTGAAGCAGAAATGAAGAACTAGACAATAATATCATGTGAGGATCTTGACGTTAATGTCATTATGGGCTACTTAGCATTAAAAATAAAACGTAAAAGGGACATATTTGGTTTAATGGCTTTCAACTTATAGCGGAAGTTGAAAAGTATAAATCTTTCCGGACCGTCGTCGATCGCACAATCGAATCTAAGATTGGGTGACCATGAAAAAAACCTAGAAGGTACGAGAACGTTCATCGTTATCGTTTCTCACAGTGAACAGATTTCAAACTTATCGCTGTTAGCCGATCCACAAATCTAGGGATTTGTTGTTTATCATTTTATTTCCTGTCGATCATTTTAGTTCGCCAACCCTAAGAATCACATCTATCGCCTGAATCTTTCTACTGTGTGCGCGTGGAACGTGACAAATTTCGCCCGGGATAAGGTGGGGTAGACGCATCATGTAGTGACATGCCTATCATCCAAATTTTATTAGGTCCCCATTTCTTAGACAGCAGACCTCTCCACGTGTAGGGTTCGTATTTGCAAGTTGCCACGAACCCATAACAAAGGCATCTGTGTCAAGTGGAGTTGCCACGTCAAAAGTGGCTCTCTCCCGATACTACAAGTTGTAGTTTTCGAGTTTTTGTCTAAAAATTTTTTAGGTTAAATTTTGAATTTTTTAATGAGTTTTTGATTCCATATAAGGATTTAGCCTCTTGAAAAATCTTAGAGCATTTAAATTGCAGAAAGCTCATAATTTAAACTTGTAATTCTAAAAAAACTCTCCAAAACTTTAACAAAGAAACTACTGCGTTGAAAGCTCTTGCTACAGTGCAATTTGATGGTTATTCATCAAGCTACAGTAATAACGAAACTGGGTGGCAGACAAAAGTAAGGGCAGGCAATGGTCACGGAGAGTATCTGCCTGCCAGAAACCGAAAAGGACTGTTTTTTTACAAAACTAAAATGAAAGAAGCGGAGACCACACAAACACTGATCAGTTCTTACAGTCAAAAGACAGAGACAGACTGACATTCTTGCATATATGGCAGTGGTATATTCAGTTACAAGGAGCATAATCATAAACCCTTGCAATTTGGGTGGTAGCAGTGCAATGACACTCTTTATACCTTTTTTTTCTTAGATTCTTCATAGTCTGTCTTCCATTAATGACTGCACCCAATCCGATTTCTCTTTAATAATTCTTAATTGGACAAAACCTAGATTAGAATAGTATAAAGTAACAGCAAGGAAAATGCCACAATATTGTTTTTAATATGCACAAATGCTGCAGAATACTGGGCTTATTTCGAAAGGCCTCAGATCTTCTATATGGCAGAGCTTAAACGATTTCCATCCCTCCATGGTTGGGGATTCCTCTGGCTCTTACGATTTCCATCACTTCGTGGTTAGAGATTCTTCTGGGTGCTAATCATTAGCCCATGGAGTTTATGTTTGAGTTGACTCCATCCTTATCCAGTCGTTTTTCTTTTATAGTTTCCTGGTAACAGTAAATGCCAACTACCCAGACACCATTGCTTTCACAAAGCTTCTATGATTATCTGATCCCCTTTCATATTATAAAGTATCATTGAGGCGCTCAGAATCCTCACTGCCCAAGACATTGCTTTCACTTAAGCTCCTATGATGATTGGAATTTTGAATCTGGATTCTCAAAATCAATGGTTTGGATTCACCGGCATATACGATATTTCTTATATTTTTTGGATTGACACGAAAATTTGATATTAAAGCAATAATTGTTGTTCCATCTTTCCACTGCCATAAAATTATATAAAAATATATATCCTGTTAATCATTTTCCTCACATTGTTTAAGGTGGTGACACATCTCATGAACCGACTTACATGTACTTTAGGGCCGCTCTTTATGTATAATATTGGGATGGAAAGATGTTAAATTCATTACTCTAAAGTGCTCCTCATAAGGCCACTTGTTGTCACCGTCCATTTAACTCGTTCAAAAAATAATCATTAAAAGCCTTGTCTGTTTGGTTTGATACCCAGATTACCTTTTTGGTTAAATAAACAAATGTTTATTGCCCTTTGGTGAGGTATAATACAATTTATTGCTTTTTGGTGAGGTAAAATGCATTGGATATTGTTTATATTGAGCAACTGAGTGGGTAGATATCGAATTTTCACGTTCCACTTGCATATTTTATTGTAGAACAAGTGTATATGTACATTTAATATTGTTAAAAAAATAATTGCAATTTTTTTTCAGAAAAAAATAACTTTTTTAATGGTTTTGAGTTTATTTATAAGATGAAGGTGAGAGGTTATTATAAAATATATCGCCATTGTTTTAATTAAAAGATAATTTTGTTTGGTTAAATAGTGTTCAAAAATTAACTTTTTGAATTGTTTCGAGTATATTTATAAGATTAAGGTAGGAGGTTATTATAAAATATATCACCATTGTTTTGATTAAAAGAGAAATTTGTTTCGTTAAATAGTGTTTCGGTGATAGAGTAAAATTTAAAATTGTTTTTATTTAATTAAGAGTTTATTTTAAAAAACAAATAAGAATTATTTAACACACTTTGAATTCTACACACTTACCCACCATTATTTATTTACTGATATAATTTTTTTAATAGTAATAAATTAACTTTTTTTTTTTTACGAATAAGTAATTAACTAAATTATAATAACATTTAATTTATTTAAAAAAATAGTTTAATATCTTAATAATGTTATTTTCATAAAGCCAATATTTTGAAGATTTACATATTAATAAATGTCCAAATTATATAATTCTAGTTTGTAAAATTGGTATTTATATATTTTAAAATAATTTTTTAATCACAAATAATTTTTTAAATAATATATAATTTGAGTTTATATATATATGTTTGTAAAATTAGTATTTATATATTTTAATATATATATATAATAAAGAAAAGAAAAGAAAAGAAAAGAATAGAATAGAATAGAATAGAATAGAATAGAATAGAATAGAATAGAATAGAATAGAATAGATTAGATTAGATTAGATTAGATTAGATTAGATTATAGTTAGATATATAAATATAAAAAAAATATAAAAATTTAAATAAATATAACATAAATATTTTTTTTTAAATATAATAAAAATTTTTATTACATTATTTTAAGAATTTATTAGTATTTTCTTTCATGATATTATTTTAAAAATGTACTTATATAATGTATTACTATGGCTATTAGACATAAAAATCAATAGTTCATAAATGTTGCTATAATTCTTAATTTTTTATCAATATAATTTTCAACTAATTATATTTTTTTATTATAAATTTTAATATCTTATTAATATAACTTTTTTTTTTAAATTATAATGAGAATTTTGTATTATCAAAATTCTGTGTTTGGATGGCATCTTGTATAGTAGGTGATTACATAGAATTTTCGTCAAGGTTAGCTATACCTATAAACTTGCCTACATTATTATTTTCATTATCTACTTGCTTGTTTAATAACCTAAGAAACATGGAGTCTTTGGAGGTGTACACTCCCCAAAAGACTTGTAAGGTATTACAAAACCTACAATATATTACAAAATAGAAATAGTTTGCAATAGACAAGATACCATGATTGTTCTCCTCTGAAGGAGATATATTCAAATATAACATAGACATTTTACCAATGCTTCCCTCAAAAAAACTAGTGAAGAAATGTAGAGATACGAAATTGATGGCCATTAGAAAATATTCCTAAGACCATACAAATTATCCTTAAGTTCCTTATGTTGTCTCCAATTCTCCATTATTTTTTCTAATGCCATGAATGCTACCTCTAAGACCTGGTTTATATTTTCATGCATAGGCTCGCGATTGGACTCCATCTGATCAAGATGTAGCTCTAGAGTTTGCATGGCCAAATACACACTTAGAAGTCCATGTTCCCAAGTTTTAATAGTTAATGTATGGTTGATGGGGAACCTATGTGATAGGGAACAAGAGATACACAAGAAAATGCTACTCATCTTTCCATAGAGTATATGTAACATATTTTTCGTGCTCACAATGCTAGCCGAGTAGACTGAAAAAAATACAAAGGGATAGAAATTTCTAAAGTTAAGGCTCTATGCCATGACATAGCCTGACCTTCCTCCTTTATTAACTATTTCTCAACTATGGAATAGAGAAAATAGTCACAAGGGACTACTAAGGGGATTTGTATACTTATTGTGTGCCGCCAACCTCTAAGATCGAAATTGCAACTCTTTTGAACTCAATTCACATGATAATGCATAATCGTATGCCAATGAACTACCACACAGTAATAGGAGACTGAGGGGATGACAGAGGAAGCTGCTTAGAGGGATTTATCCCACTCCACACACTAATTCCCCCATAATGGCTGCTCATGCCTAGATAACCTAATGCCAAAATAATTCATCTTACAATAACCACTGAGGGCTATTAACTCCTTCATGGATGCTCTATATATTTCTTCAAATGAGGTAACATCAACTTGCATTAATTCAAAATGCTTTCTCATATTATAAATACCACTTGAGCATGACGTGAGGGTACAAAGTGACAACAATGGTCACCAAGTAGTTCAATGCCATCCTTTCTCCATGTAGCCTGACTTGAATTTGATTAAGTTGAATTAGATTCCACTTCTCGTGTAATAAACATTGGGAGGGGAAACCATGAAGTGCCTAATTATCCACCCCAACCCCAAATTTACTTCGATGTTCTCAAACATTTGATTAAGGAATGATGGATATTGTGGGGATACTATTTCAGAAAAGAACCTCTTCTTATGTATTGAAACCTTCTTTAGAAAGTTGGTCTATTTTAGTGTTGTTTGATCTAAAAATATGGAAGAAACTGATCTTAGAGAAGGTTTATTTGAAGGCTTGAATTCTACCACTTATATTTTGTAACTTACAATCTTTGGGGAGAATTCCATGCATTAGATGTTGCATTACTAACATAGAGTCTCCCATCACTACAACATTTTCTATCTTTTCTTATATTACAGGAGAGAGACCTTACAGTAGCCCATATCCTTCAACTGGGTTGTTTGCATGTTTTCCTAGAACCCAACTATACTCCATTTCTACTTTTCCTTTGACGTTAATGATAACCCCTCATGCTCCTATCATCCCTGGTTTATTCTTTGGCACAACATCAAAATTCAACATAAAATAGGTCTAATATTTCCACTCTTCCCAAAATTATTCTTTACTAAGTCTCAACTTCCATATTTCGATAGACCCAAATGGACCTACTGTTTAACTTGGGTGAGAAGAGAAAATAGGATAAATCCATTCTCTTTCTTGAGGATCAAATCCACCCATGTCGAAGGAGAATGCAAAAATTCTCCATAATTTTGTGCAGATGAAACAAGCCCTCATAGCTATTGAGTGGGGATGATAATACTTATCATATAATATATTATCATTATAGGATCCAAACCTTCCAATAAAGAAATTTCGGGAAGGAAAATCAGAAAGAAAACCACCTATTGGAGCTACCAACTACACAAGCTAGAGGAGATCTACCTGTTTGTTTGATGAGGAAATCCCGCTGCTCATTATATATGTAATCACACGTCATTCCTTTTCTTATAGGCATACTTATGTTGTTCATTCTCAAAGGATATTTTACATCTAAAATTTCCAAGGGAAATTTTCAGCTAAGAAGATAAAAGGGAAGAGATGTGAATAGGACATCTAATTTTGGATGATAGAGGTGAAAGAGCATGGAGTTAGACCTCTTTGACTAAGAAGAAACTAAGAAATTAATGGTGGATTGATTATTCATGCTCAAAGCACAATGGGAAGTCAGAAGGACCTACTATATGTGTCTTCTAAAAGTTTTTTACTATCAATATTTTTCCATCTACTATCAACCAACAAAAGGAACTTCATTTAGGAGGAATGTTGGGTGACCATATGTTGGATCAAACATGAGAGTTGGGCAAGTGTCCTCATTGAAACAACAAGGATTAATAACATTTCCTTACTGAGTATACATATACTTTCATCCCCATTGATCATCAGTAGCTTGATTCTTGGGAGGATGGCCAACAAACAATGATTTTAGCTTCCTCAGTTGGTTCGTAAGATGGACAAGGGGAAGAATATAGGTCCCAAATGATTTAAATTCTTCAATGACCCCATTATCAAATGTGTGCTAACATGCTTTTCCTTTCATAAAACAACCATTTCCTCATATGAAGAAAGCATTCATGTCCTTCTAATGGATATTTATACATGATTTTGTCACTCCATATATTAATTTGTTGCCCATTCCTATTATACTTAGAAAGATAATTTTTAATCAAATTCAATGAGTTAGAAAAGAGCTTCTAGATTGAAGATCCCCCTTTGGGAGCCAAATAGGATTTTAATCTAAGGTATATATTATGAGGAAAATAATTACCTTTCACAGATTCTTTCCACGAGGTGGATTTTTTTGGTTGTGTATCTCCATACCAGTTTCACCGTTAAGGAAATATTTATGAGAAAAAGGGTCATGAATACCCATTCGTCCATGAATATTTGGAGATTTAACAATGACCCATTCGATTAAGTAAAATTTTATGTTTCTTTACTTAGCTCCTTCCATAACAACTTCCTTATGATTTTTCCCAACTCACAAAATATTTTGACAAGAACAAGAAGAGTTGTAAACTAATAGAGGGAAAAGAGTGAGAATAATACTTTAATTAGAACCTTCTTCCCAATCTGTTTTACCCAAATCATCACCAATTGCATGAGATTGGTTTTAAATTTGGAAATGATTCCTTACCAAGCTTGATAAGAGTAGATTTTAAGTATATTGGGATCCCAAGATACTTAAAGTCCTTCCAAGAAGCAACTGGATGGAAGCTAAGAATCAAACCCAATTTCCTTTGCAAAATATTTCTAACATTCCAAGAATATATCTAGGATTTACTATGGTTTATTTGACTTGCATACACAAATTGAAATTAATATAGTGCATACTTAAAGCATTATGAATTGATTGCATATCCTCCTCCTAAGAGTAATGTGTCATCTACATATTGCAAATGATTAATACTCTTAACCTCCATCACATATCTGACACATAGGAGACTTCCTATGCTTCCAAAATAATAGATAGACCTACGTAAATAATCTTCCATCAAAATGTAAAGGGAGGGTGACATGGGGCATCCTTGATGGAGCCCTATAGAAGTGTTGAAAATCCAAGAAGAGTGGTCATTCACCAATGGAGAGATAGATGGAGAGGAGATACACGCTTCAACCCATTTTATAATTTTGTATGTGAACCAAACTTTAGAGGGGAATTTTAACAAGAAATCATGAATGACATGATCAAACACATTCAACATGTCTAATTTAATAATAATATCTTTGTCTCCTTTTTCATTTCTTGAATGAACAACTTCTTGCACCAAACCTATGTTGTCAATGATTTACCTTTTGTTTAAAAAATGCCTTGATTATTTAGGATAAGCTTGGGAAGGAAAGGTTTCAAATTTGAGCTAACACTCTGGAAATTATTTTATAGGAGATATTGCAAAGGGGGATCATTCTATACCTAGCAAAGGTTGGCAAGTTAACCTCCTTAGGTACCAGGGAAATAAAGGATGAGTTTATCCCTTCACTAATACAATTATGTTTAAAAGCATAGTCCACCATATGGATCAAATAAAATGTGATTACCACTATCATTTGGGATAAGCAAGATCACGAATCGAGCTAGGTCTACCTGGTTGCTCGCTGCAGCGTTCAGGACCGCCAGAGCGGCGCTCAGGCCTGGGCCTGAAGATAATCTGTCGTGCAGGTGGTAAGCGGTGCAACGCTTCTATTCTCGGCTGGGCATTGGCGGTGGGCTCCTGCTCATTCCGGGGGTGGGCTTTATGCCCCCTCCTCTCTGCCCCCTCGTGCGGAGTGCTTTGATGGCTGCTGTGTAACCAAGGATCCTCGGATTGGCCTGTCCCGAGTGCGATCATCATGGACGCAGAAGGGGTTTCTGATCCCCCTCCTCTGCCACCGGAGGTCTTGGCCTTCAAGTCGTTAGTGGCTTCCGGCCCAAAGCGTCCTCCCTCTGCGGCTATGCAGAGGTTTGTTAAAAAGATGGACACTATCCCATCAGTGGCTCTTCCCGAAGAAGACACATGCAAAGCAGCCCTGAATCTGGCTAAAAGAGGCCTCATAGGCCAGTTCACAGGCCTTTGGCCCTCGCCAAAATCAGTTGATGAGTGGACTCAGAGAAACTAGAAGCCTCTCATAAAAGAGGGAGTCAAAAGCTACTTTGTGGGTAAGGGATTCTTTGTTTTTGTATTCGAAAACCCAGAAGACAAAGGATTAATTTTCAGAAACGGGCCTTACTTCATGGGCCCTCAGGGCCTTTACCTAAACAAATGGTCGCCTGACTTTGACCCTACTCAGGACGTTCCATCGGCTGTCCCGGTATGGGTTAGGCTTCCCCATTTGCCCCTCCACTGTTGGAATCACAAAACCCTGCAGATCATAGGGAATGCCCTGGGAAAATACATAGATCAAGCTGCAAGGAAGGACCAGTATTCCTGCGCATGCATTTGCGTCGAAGTGGATTTGGAAGAAGGGTTACCGAAAGCCATCAAACTCACAGTAGCTGGGTGGACGTATGTTCAAGAGCTAGACTACGAGCAGCTGCCGTTTAAATGCAGACACTGCCATGGTCATGGTCATTTCGCAAAGCACTACAAGAAGAAGGCAGAGGAACAAGTGGACAAACAAAACGGGGACCAATGGATCCTAGTGCAAAAAAACGCAAATACAAAAAAAAGTACAAGAAAAGGCAATAAGAATGGAGAAACTAGCAGATCCAAAATAAACCAAGCGGAGGAAGTAAGCCCAAATGGGACAGAAAGTGAACAACAGATCCACAAAGTTAGCCCAGCAAAGGAGAATGAGGAGCATGATAACAATCCACCTTTGCACAAAGAGGGAGCGGAAGCAACCCAGAGCGATTATAACCAAGGTAGCCCCACTAACCTATCATATGCAGATATAGCAAGGAAAATACCAATGGAGAGCTCAGATTCTTTGGAGGATGAAACCTACGAGCGCCCATCAAAAAAAGCAGGAAGGAAATCCCGAAAGGAAAAAAGGGAGGAGGAGGTAGAAAGACTCAAAACACAAGGCAGTTAGCCCACAATAGAAATGTCCATCGGGCGAAACACCAGGCCAAGGCCTTCCAAGGGAGGTCTCACCCATCAAAATAACAAATAATGAAGCTGGTCTCTTGGAACTGTAGAGGACTGGGGAATCCCTCCAAAATCGAGGCTGTAAAAGACCTTTTGAAAGCTGAACCCTCAGATATTCTCATGCTCCAAGAGACAAAAATAGAAGGGCAGGCCCTTCTAGAGATCAGTCGATCAAAGTGGAACAAAAAAGCAGGAAAAGCAGTCAGTGCAAGGGGTACCTCCGGGGGCTTGGCTACCCTTTGGTCTGAAGATCTCTTCCACCTGAACAACTTCCGAGAAACCCAGCATTGGATCTTCACGGAATTGAATCACAAAGCAAGTAAGTTAACCATCTCTCTATTCAATCTTTATGTACCAGTTTCTTATAATGAAAAAAGAGAATGCTGGAACAGCCTCTCCGCCTTCTTAGATATATCCTCCCCCAACAATATCATTATAGCAGGCGATCTAAACATCATAATGAAAGCAAAAGAGAAGAGGGGGGGAACCACCAGCAGGGATCCCATGCTGCCCATGGTTGAGGAGCTCTCCCAAACCTGGGATCTGTTAGATTTCAACCCAGTTCGGGGTATATTTACCTGGTCCAATAACAGGGTTGGCCCGGATCACATCTCCGCCCGCCTTGATCGCTTTCTGGTGCAAATCTCCATTATGATGAATAAAAAAATCATCATCACAAAAATTCTTCCTAAGCTCACATCTGACCATAAGCCAGTTCAGCTCCTCCTGGAAGAAGAAGAAGACCTTGGTCCCATCCCTTTTCGTTTCAGTCCCCTTTGGATTGAGAGAGAGGGTTTCTTAGACACGGTGAAAGAAGCTTGGTCTAAACCCATCAATGGCTCAACTAGTTATGTTTGGGAGCAGAAGTTAAAAGCTACAAAACAAGCTCTAAAGGACTGGATCAAGAAACCAACCTATACTCCTCCTGAACTCAGAAAAGAGGCAGTTTATTCTTTGCAAATCCTGCAAACCGATATGGAAAGTAAAGAAATCACAATCGAATTGTTGGAAACAGAAACACAAGTACAACGATCAGTTTATCAGTCATTCCGTAAGGAGGAAGAATACTGGAGAATTAAATCTAGAAGTCTGTGGTTAAAGGCGGGGGATCGGAATACTTCTTTCTTCCACAGGCAATATAGAGCAAGACTGTCAAGGAATTATATTGCAGAAATTAAAACAACAGATGGACAAGTCTGCAAAGGACACAATCAAGTTAAGGCAGCTGCTGAAGCTCACTTCCAGAACCTCTACAGCGCAGATGCTCAAAGGAATGATGAAGAAACTGATGCTTTTCTTTCAAACATTCCCAAACTCATCAGCCCTGAAGACAATGCAATCCTCTGCAGCCCCATAACGGAGAAGGAGATCATAGATGTTATTTGGGCCATGGAGGCGGACAAGGCACCGGGGCCCGATGGATTCACAATCCATTTCTATAGAACATGTTGGCATATCATCAAGGCAGATCTGCAGAAAATGATAAGAGGATTTATGACAAAAGCCAAGATAGGAGGAGGAACCAACTCCACTTACCTTGCTTTAATCCCTAAAGACACCAATCCTGAAACTTTTTCTAGATTCAGACCAATTTCGCTGTGTAATGCGTCCTATAAAATCCTGGCCAAACTGTTAGCAAACAGAATTAAGCCTCTTTTAAAAAGGGTGATCTCCAACACCCAAAGTGGTTTCGTGGAAGGTAGACATATTCTGGATAATGTAATCCAGGTCCAGGAGACAATCCATTCCAGTAGACAGCGAAAAGAGAAAGGAATGGTGATAAAATTAGACATGGCAAACGCGTTTGATAGAGTCAACCGCAATTACCTTAGCAAAGTCCTTCTCACTTTTGGTTTCTCGTCTTTTTTTGTCCAGCTCATCAAGGTTTGCATTGACAATCCATGGATCGCTCCCCTTGTCAACGGTCGCCCAACAAATTTCTTCAAAGCCAAGAGAGGAATAAGGCAGGGATGCCCTTTCTCCCCCTATCTGTACATCATAATGGCAGACTCATTAAGCCGAAAGCTCAATGCAGAAAAAGTCACAGGTATCTTACCAGGCCTCAAATCTTCAATAGGAGCTGAGCCTACAAATAATGCACTTTTTGCAGATGATTCTCTCCTCCTTGGAGGTGCCTCCATAAGAATTGCTCGCGCTTTTGACACTATCCTCAGAAGCTTCTGCAAAGCCTCTGGAGCGGCAGTTAATGACAGCAAGAGTGAAGTTTTTAGCTGGAATATTAATCAGCAAGAACTTACAGGCATAACTTCTATTCTGGGGTTCAAAGGACAAACAGCCTGGGATAGATTCAAATACCTTGGCTTTCCCATTATCCCTGGAATCAATAAAAGAGCTTTATGGAGCGAAATAATCTCAAAAATGAAAACCAAGATTGCAGCTTGGGGGGGTTACTGGTTGACTAAGGGTGGCAAAGTTATCTTGATTAAATCAGTGTTGTCAGTGCTCCCAATCTTCCAGGCCACTTTTCTTTTGGCTCCTCGAAATGTTATGGAGCAGATCTCCAGACTTCTCAGAGATTTCTTGTGGAAAGGAGGGAAAGGCAACGAAAATAGAATGCATCTGGTGAACTGGGATGTTGTAAAGAGAACGAAGGAGGAGGGGGGACTACAGATAAGAGAGCCCCAACTAGTTAACTTGGCACTGGGAGGCAAAATCCCGTGGAAATTGATCCACGATCCAAATCACCCGGTCAGTATAACTCTGCGGTCAAAGTATGGAGTCAGCAAAGATCTCAACAATGTAATTCACATGCCCACAGCCAATAGCACGCAACTCTGGAGTTTGTGCTGTAAGAGCAGTAAACATTTTATAAAACATCTGTATCGAATCCCTGGAAGCAGCAAACACATCAATTTGTGGACGGACAGCATCATGAGAAACGCACCCTTAGTAGATCAAGCGGATATAACAGAGCTAAGATCCTGGTTGGAGCGTGCTGGAGTTAAAAGTCTTTATGATCTGTCAAAATGGAACCAGCGTGGAGAGTGGGAGGGATGGGACTTCCATGGAATCCCAAACAGATTGAAACACCAACAAATGTTGCTTGAAGACTGCTTGGAGGACGCTGCCCCTGTTCACAGATCCGCAAAAGACTACTGGGGATGGGGTAAATCTGGCGCTTACTCCACAGCTGCCGGATACAGCGCACTGCAAGGTATAAGAAACAACAACCACCCTTCGACTCTCTGGAAAATCGCCTGGGACTCATTCGCCACTCCAAAAGTTAATTTTTTTTGTTGGACGCTGATTCATAATAAAATACTCACGGGAGATAATCTGGAGAAGCGGAATATTACAGGTCCTCACAGGTGCGTCATGTGCAGAAACAACTCAGAAACAACGCATCATCTATTTATGGATTGCTGTACAGCAAAAGAAGTCTGGGGGCTCATGTTAAGGGACCTGGCTCCTGTTCCTTCCTTTAACTCTGCAGCAGAGCTTTTTTCCTCTTGGAGGCAACACTACCCCCATCATATTCCACAAAAATCATTCTGGAGCAGAATCTGGGCAGCTATTCCAAAATACGTTTGCTGGCAAATTTGGTTGGCACGTAATCAGCAGATATTCAAAGAGGTGAGATACTCTCCGCTGCAAATAGCTGCAAAAGCTAAGGCTTTTCTGATGGAAGCTGCTCAGCAGCAGTATATAAAGGAAAACTCTTTTCTTCTGCCAGAGGAAAAGATGTGGTTAGGCTCTCTAGTGCCTTATCCGAGCAGAAACTATCCTAAACCACAAAGTGACAAACAGGTATGGCGCATAAGAGACAAAGAGGAATATTTTCAAAACTGGTGGAGGACACAAAAAATCTCAACAGTCTTCTTTGATGGGGCGTCTAAAGGGAATCCAGGGACAGCTGGAGCGGGGGGAGTCATCTACTCCCCGGACGGTAACTCTAAAGACATCTTCTATTGGGGACTAGGCCAGAAGTCCAACAATCAATCCGAGCTTCTAGGGCTGCTCAAAGCCTGCCAAATTGCTAGAGACAAAGGTGTGAAAAAGCTGCAAGTCTTCGGAGATTCAGAGCTAATAATAAAAAACTTAATCATGGGGAATCGATTCAATAATCCTAGCCTCAACAAAACGTTGGAAAGACTGAAAAGAGTTCTTCAATATTTTGACAGCTGCAAATTCTATCATATTCTCAGAAACTTAAACAGTGAAGCGGATCAAATGGCTAACAAAGGCAACGCTATTATGAAAGGGCTTATTTTTGTTAACAAAAATAGTTTTGTCCAAATGCCCTGAATTCTGTAATCAAGGAAAAGAGGCAGAGTTCAGAAATCTGCATTGTATTTGGGGACAGTCCAAAAAAGTCCCATTTTCTTCCAAATAAATAAAAATCATATAAACGTTTCAGTTAAAAAAAAAAAATGTGATTACCTCCCAAAAATATTGATAGAAGTTGGATTAAAACCCATAAGGCCATCGATCTTTACCTAGGATTAAGGAGAACACCATCTTTTTGATATTTCATTTTAATATCTCATACAATAGGATTGAGTTTTCCTCAACAAACACTGACTTCAAATTTTTTTCAACATGTATTGAATCACTTCTCAATTAGGAGAATTTGACTTTGTATAAAGTGAATTGAAGAATGAGACAACCTCCTTTGAAATTCCCGTAAATTTCTTAATCTACACACCATCAACTATAATAGATTGCATATTGTTCCTCTAGACATGATTTGGCCAAATATGAAAAAAATTGGTGTTGCAACCACCTTCTTGTAGCCACAAACTTTGAGACTTAAGCGCCATGCTTCTTCTCTTCCTTGAGCACTTGGTGGAAGACTTCAAATTCATTTTTTTCATATTATAGGAGTTCCTTCAAAAAATTTCCCTACTGAATTTTCCTTTGCACCTCCTCCAAATTAGATTTGTGCTTATTTATTTTGAATTCCATATATTCATTATTTTTTTTAATCCAATGCTTGATGGATATGTTTAGAGTTTTTATCTATTTTTCCCATATTGAAATTGAAGAGCCATTCTCCCACTTCCAACAAGAGAGCTTCACCATCTCCAAGAAACCTTAATTTTTTATCAAAAGAGGGGAGAAGTGAAATGGTAGTGGACCATAATTGAATTCCTATAGAATGTTAGATATATCGACCTATGATTTGAAATTTCCCATTGGAGAATATGGGAGGAAGCAAAAATTTCTTGAGACAAGGAAGAACTAGCTACTAATAACCTATCAAGATCGGCTGTAATATATCCTAGCCTAGTTGTATGATTGTTCCATGTAAAATTATTAGCAGAAGGCTAACTGCCAACCAAATACAAGGATGAGATCGAGTCCTCCATGTTTTCTTGGAACTAATCTCACACTAGAGAACCCTTTTTTTTTTTTCCGAGAGGTGGAGTATTGTGTTTAAGTATTCCCCAAATAATATAGTCATATCTCAATTTTGAGTCACCAAAGGAAAGAAGGGATGCCATACAAATGAGTTTTTGCATAATGGATAGGGACATAAAAATTCTCTAAAAAAAATACCTTACTAATTAGAATACGAAGAAAATAAACTGCAGGCCAATGTGACTCTGAGTGAAATTCAACCAACATGAAAAGCATAGCAACCCAGATCATGCTAATACCCCCAAAAGTGCATTAGGATCCTACCACTTGAATATAAAATAATTTCCATAGTTTTGATAACCTTTGGAGGGAATCTTGTCACCTCAATCTTCGTCTCCTACAACAAGAGGATACTTGAAATTTCCTTCCTAATTAAAGATCAAAATTTTGACAATCTTTTGTTAGAGACCAAACTTTATAATTCTAGGAAAGGAACTCCATTATTAACTATGTGATTTTTTTCCTCTTGAATGGGGGCCAAATCCATATTTCTTTACATTCCTAGTGACCATTTTAGTAAGATCTATTATCAATTGCATCCCCATCTCCTTGTCCTTCTAAAACTTCTTATTCCTTAGCTATCTATTTGTATTCCTCCTTACCTTTCCTTAGATGCACTTTAAATATTTTTCCCTATTCACATATTATTTTTCATCAGTTTAAATTTCTTTTAACACTACACCATAGGCATTAGGATATTTAGGGGAGTGAAACTCCCCATCTTTGGTTTCATAACCTTCCTTTAAATTTTTCATAGGGGCATCTTCTCGGGATGCCATTCCTTCTGGAACTATGGGTGAAGAGGGCTTGGGATTTTCTATAGGGATCTCCATTATTTCTTCCTTAGTATACATCTCTCCATCTTCCTGTAGCCAGTTCAGAACATCAACATGTTATTTTATTCAGAAAGGGGTTTATTATTTCTGGTTTAGGTTCCTTCTCCCACCATTGGGCCATTATTTTTAGCATACATAGGCACCTTTTATTTTGAAACTATGGCCACTAGAGGAGGGGATTGAGAATTATATCTTGTATGACCCCTTCTCTTTTTTTATTGTTTCCATTGATCCCCATCTTCTTATTTCTTTTTCTACTCTTCCACCTTTTTCTTATAGTATTGCACGAAGTGGCCATATTCATGGCATAAATTGCACTTAAATGAAACTTGATAGTAGTAAACTTACTAAATATCGGATCAGTTATCTAAGTTGATATTGATAGCAATAGGTAAACCTTTATGTAGATATACCTTGACACAAATCTAAGCACAAGACTACATTGCACCTTTTGGTTTGACTTGATTGATGATTTTTCCCAAGCAATTCCCTATGATTTGAATGGTTTCCTCATTCTAATAAGGAACTGTGAGGAACAAAAATTTTAACCTATGCAAGAATTACTCATGAGACATCACTTTCTAGGTTAAAATATAGACTCTAGTCATCGGGATATAACCCTTGAGCCTCGACCATGTAGGGGTCACTTCTGAAAATGAGGTCTCGAATGATGTTGTCTACAAATAATAATGTATAAAACTCTTAACCATATAAGGATGAAGAAACCTTATTTTTTATCATAATCTTTCAATTACTTCCTATCCACATTCTCAAAGATCTCAAATTGGGCCATAAACTCATAAATTGGTCTATCAACCCTTGATTTGCAAGTTTTAGGGATATTGATAAGGATTAAGGGGCATGAACCTCAACCTTTGGGATCTCATCAATCTTCATGAGAAACTTGGATGGCTTGGCCTTCTAAAAGTTGAACCCTCCTGCAACAAGTGCATTGAAGTCTACGACGTTCGGGGCTAGTATGTGGGGGGAGAGAGGGAGAAGGCCAGGGAAAATTTTAAGAACCACCCTAAGTTTATATGTATAATAAATGGGCTAATCCCCATGATACATAGGAAAAATGGGAGGCAATTTTATCAATAATATAATATGTATATATAATTTTTTTGGCGAATCTCTCACTAGATTATATTATCTTGTACAGTGATGGAGAATCTTTCACTGAATTATAAAATCTTGTAAGATCTCGACAAATCGTTTAATGAATAATAAAACATTGTGAAGTCTTAGCGAATGTTTGGTTAAAGTATGAAACCATATACGATAATAAGAAAACATATTCACTAAACTGTGATATACTAACATACATGTTTGGAAAAAATAAACATAATTTTCGCTTCCTACAAACAATGTTCCAAGTTTCAGTGGCCGTGTTTGTCAACGTTATTACAATACACTCTTTCATATCCTTCTATTAGTTTTGATAATATTCCACAACAAAGTTCTTGTCGGTGTTGATATTGACAACGAGTTTTGTCAAGGTAGGAGAGATTAATCTTTTCTCTACAACTTTTGTCAAGCTACCACTTTTTTCAAGTTATCAAATTTCTTTCTTATTCCATAGGCTCCAACTGTGAGATAAAAAAACACATCAAGTTTGTTTACCCCAACACGCCAACAAGTAGCAAGCCCCAACTATATTATATAAGAAAGTATTAGGTATCCCAAAGGCTTGAAGGGCATCTAATTGAAAGAAGTGACCATTGTGAGAATCCTTCCAATCAATATATGAATATATAAATGTAGATTTATTATTATCTTAATTGGAAATCTTTAATTAAATAATAAAATTTAATTACGTCTCTCCCAGTCTAAATTGCTTATTAGCATAATTCACTCTCCCAATCTAAATTGCTTATTAGCATAATTCACTACCCTCATAGGTCTAGCATTTTTTAACAGCATTGTAACATGTAGATTAATTTCCTTTTTGGTGAAAAATCTCCACCTTTTAGGTAAATATGGTGCAATGGCTCCAACCCCTACAGATAATTAGGACAAACTAAGAATAACACAGAAGATGAAAGGTTGTACAAACTAGCTTATTTTTCAAACAACTAATCCAGCATCAGTACCTAAACTTTTTCATGAAGATATCATATTGAGAATGTTTGAAAAATGGTGAGAAATCGTCTGTGAGGGTGATGCGGAAAGAGTGATAAGGTTTCATTGTTTTGAATTTTTTTGTTAAATCAGAAAAGGTTACAAACCAATATTAATGGAGATATTGGTATGTTTTACTAAATTTTGTGAATTGACTAAATGTAGCTTTAACCATTCACCTTAAGATGTTTTTACAATATAATTTCCTAAGTCTATTGAATATCTTCATTATTATAAAAACCAACCTATATCCATCTTAACTCCACATCTACCACTCTTAGGGGGATGAAATCTATTTATCCCTTTGAGCACTTGGTAGACCTAGAATAAAGATGGATCTAAGATTATAGAATTTCCCCTTTAAATAGTCTATGCTCACATGAATACCATGGTATTACTATGGGTCAATACCATGGGTTATCATAAACCTCGAGGTTAAAAATTACTATTAGTAATTTATAAAAATTAATAAAATTAATAATTGATTTTTATTTTATTTTTTATTTTAACCAAGTTAAAATGTTTAACATACATTAAATTACAACATCCATTTTTAATCTTGATCCACCAAGCCCTGAGAGGGATCAAATATTTGTTAATATTTTAATTGGTTTCAAAATGTTAGGATACTATATATTTTGAAAAATGTTCAAAAGAAGCAGAAAGGAAGAACACAAATTAATCACGCAGTTTCTGGAGGGAGTCCGTAGTTGGCTTTGATGCCCACAGAATTAGAAATTTGTCACTAATAAATTTATTTTTACAAAAATATGAGTTTAAATATATATTTTATAAAAAATTATTATTTTTATGTTTGTTTTTATAATTAAAAAAATATCAAAAAATTCCAAACCTTATTCAGTTTTCTTGAATTAACAAATTATGAAGATTAATAATTTTCAAATATAATGAAGTTAACCTTGATTAGGGTGTGAGCCGATAGGATGGTCTCATTGGGATCAATGCCATGATTAATGTGATGAAAGGAAAGACTAGAGGGTGGCCTCATTCCAACCTTCACACACTCAATTCACATGGTAAGGTGGCAATGCCGATGCAACTCATTTATGGCACAGGAAAAGGTGGAAGGGTCGCTTCTACACTGAGCTTTTATGAAGGTAATTCTTCAACATCTAACCACAATTTTCCTATTCTGAGAGAGGTAATGGTTACGGGGTTCTCGACAAGCCGACAACTAAATGTGAAGGAGATCCAAGTAGTCCACCACCCTAGTGTAGATGATTCCCTTCCTTAAATGCCTTACATAAGCGAGTATATTAATTTTCTAGGTCTCCCTTATATCCCTTCACCTATGCATTCAACTTATTTATTTTACCACCAGGGAAGTGCTTATAATTTGACGCCTGGAATTAGCTGGAATCTCATCCGCAAATTCTAGAAGGAAAGAGTTGATTTTCATGATGGATTGTCTAAATATTGCACTCATGTTTATGTTTATTTTGAAATATTGTTATCTTGCATGGGGATGTATTTGAGTTTTATGGTCAGGCATTCAATATATATCTCATGCATGAATGACTATGTTTATTTCCTTGACTTTTCACTATTTTTACTGGTTGATAAGAATCAGGATTTCCCTGTTATGGTTCCTCCTAATTTGTTTCTATATCCTGCCCTAAGATGACCTTGGGAGCCTTGGGTTGTCTCCAAACTCCTGCGGCACACCCATATCATTTACTGAGGAAATTGTTAGGTATATAGCCCTTGTACTTATTTTTATCTCATTTATGTCATTTATCCTTATAGGTTTATATATATAGTGTGAGTATCAGGACCTTAAGTTTGTAACTCGCTATGAGCTCGAAGGTTGAGCATCCTGTCCCAATGTATGTTATCTTCGCGGTGCTTCTTTGAGTAACAATATGGCTCGCCCCTCCTCTGTCAAAGGTTCCCTAACTGGTGGGGGCCGTGGTCGCGGTAAAAAGATGAGGCCGAGTCATGGAGGTAGACAACCCTAGCCTCGCCAAGTGACGGGTAGGGGCTGCAAAACCCCCTAGTGACTCATCTGTAGGTTTTAACCTCGTACAAAAATTACCTGCATATGAATTCTAAAAAACTGAAAATAAACAATGGCGAGAGCAATAAACATAAAACATATATACATAGATATCTTCCCCTAAATCTCAAAACTGGGACTACTAGATTTATTTTTCATTATATTCCTTTGAATGTTACAATACATATATATATATATATACATGTCGAAGTGTCCTTAAACCACAATCCATTAACCCTATATTAGAACATAAATGTACTTCCCTTGACTGGATCTACAAAATACCATGGTGAAAAAAACCATCATGCCCAAAACTATGTGCCAAAATCATGCACAAAACCATAAGTAGGTTTACCCACCTAATATAGGTCCAAAAAAGTATTCCCTGAGGTGCTGACATGGACCCCTTAGAGGGTGTTGGGCATGGAATTCCCCCCACAGCATGTTTTGGGGCTCAAAGCCCAAGTCTTGGTCAAAGGTTTTGTAAGACTTCGCGAATTGCGGGCGTGGAACGCGAAGTATAGGACGAGTCAGAGGGTTGTTTGCTCTAAAATATTGTAATGTAATGCAAATTCATGTCATCCTACCCATGGTTTGCTTACCATGGGATTGTATAAATAGAGTGAGGCTCTAAGTTATAAAGATAGCTAAGGAATAAGAGAAAAGAATACGAATGGTTTGAGCTTAGAGTAGGATTCTAAGTGTATTGGGTCATAGTAGTAGGAAGAGGCTCTGTAGCTGAGTGCGTAGAGGCCTAGTAGAGTCCACAGCTAAGTGCACAAACCCCTATAGTTGAGTGCGTAGCGCAGTGTCAAGACTGTAATCAGGATTGAAGATTAATAAAGAGAAGTTTATTCTTATTTCTATGTATTTGCTGTACATTTCCTTCTTTACATTTATATTGGTTTATTTATCATGTGCACTGATATGATTGCTAAATATGTTGTAATAATAATTAGTCTTACACACAAAAATTAAGTAATTGGGTAATAAAAGATTGAATAGCAAGGAACTTGGGTACTATATGGGTTGCGCTTTGATTAGGGATGCACAGAAACAACATCACAGGTTGCGAAGGAATAACAAGTGTGCGTAGTGACATGTGTGCACAGTTAAACTAGGTACCTCTAGAAGCCCATCAGACATCCCCGGGGTGCAGAAACCTAGTTCTAGCACCCTCCGATACTACTTTGGGTGAGACCTCAGTTCGCACTCCGTGGACTGTTGCCAAAAGGGCTAGTAGTACCAGGATTTTCTTGGCTAAATCACCACTGAACCTGGGTCAGGCCCATACAAGGCAATAAATGGTTCCATTGCCGGGACAGGTATTTGCATAAAGGGTGTCTGATGTCGTGCCACTAGAATCCAACAAAGGAAGAAATTGAAGAGTGCTTGGACAAGAAGATTCACGATTTAGCAGCACAGGAGAACATAAATCCATGAGTATTTAAGGAACAGTGGTTAGAGTGCTACTTGTATACGGAAATCCATAAAATTTTCTTTGCATCCTTTCCTTTTGAGTTATATGAGTGGATCGCGAAGTTAGAAGATAGCCAGGGAAGGTGTAGGCTCGACAAACCAATAGTGTGGACCCTGGAATTAGTGTGCAAACTAGAAGTTTCAGGAGAAAATATCGCATGAGATGTGGACCATTGGCTTGACCGAATAATAGGAGGATTTATCACTGAGTTTGCGGTAGACATGGCAATCAGCTACAGTGAGGCGGAGGGATGTTTTCTCAAGGGACCACGAGGTAAGTATATTAAATCTTTAAACACTTGGACTAAGATGCTATTGTGTGAAAAGTGGGTTCTGTGAATAAATTAATGTTTGAGACTACGCGAAGTCGGTAGATCTACAGAAGCAGAAGTAGTGAAGAGTTGGAAAGCAGTCCTTTAATTTCACTCTCGAAGGAAAGCGATGAAGAGATCACGAAAGTTTCTTCGAGAAGAGCAATTAGTCTGATAAGGCAGCGCATTCCGCATTTACCACCTCCACCCAAACCGTCACCTGTCTCACCCTCCTCACGTCCATCTCCACCCACCCCACCTCTGCCACCAACCCAGTTCAATATGGTGAGTGTGATCGAACTACCAATGTTTAGAGGAGTAGGAATGAAGATCCAGAACAATTCTAGTTCGTGGTAAGAGCAGTATGGGAAGCACAGGGCGTTGTGGATGATAATATTAAAAAGGCTACGCTAGTGAGTGCACTGTAGGATCGTGCATTAACATGGTATATCAAGCATTCTAATGACCATGTGAACACAGGTATTGCAGAGATCCAAGCTGTGTTGAACAGGGAATTTAATAGGCCAAAGTCAGAAACATAATCAATCATCGGGTTTAAGGAGATCATGATGCTCCCGAGCGAGACCCCCTAGGATCTGGACCAAAGGATGAAGAGTATGATCTGCAAAGCCAATATGACATTAACAGATGCGCAACATCAAGTATGGTTTGTGGCCTCACTTATGCCACACTTAAGGACGACTCTGTCATAGGAAAAAAATTCCACCCAAGCCAAAACATTGGAGATGGCAATGAGATTGCATGAGACCTCTATACAAGACCTTGGGTTGGGATTCCAACAAATCCACGCGCAACTGCAAAATCTATGTTTGGAAATGCAAAGTTTGAAATAGGATAGGACACCTCAGTCGGAGGTGCACGAGGAAGTATGGTGCATAAAATAAAAAGGTGAAGGGCACGACAAGGACCACTGTCCAATATTCATGAACTACTCGGTAGGAGGAGGGCCGATGCCATTGAGACTAAAGGCACAGGTAGGGTTGAGCGTGGAGTTTTCCCTATGGTGCACAATCTGTTAGATAAGAGGAATGTTATGCTCTTAATCTTGCAAGATGATACCAGAATACCAAATATGCGAAAAGATATACCCAAAACATAGAACAAGAGAAATAACATCAAGTATTTTATTATTCAGAAAGCAAAGTTCACTTTCCTCTTCGAGGGGGCAACCTCCAATAGAGCTAAGCTCGATTACAAAATAAGACACCATCTATCTAATACCATGGCCCATTTGCAACTAACTGTGGTCCCATCATTAAATGCAGGTTAACCACTTACAATTATTAATATGGGCTTTATTGACTCTTTACTTAACTATAACTATGACTCGATCCTATTACATAAATAAGGGGGTTATGGTGGGACCCTAACATGCCCTCCCCCATAAGAATAGCCTTGTCCTCAATGCTAAAGCTACAGAAACTGCTGAAGAATAGTGGTTGGTTCCTAGGTTGCATCTTCCGGAGAGGTGTCTTTCCACTTGACAAGGACTTCCTTGATCAGGCGGCCACGCAAGTACCGTTCTCTTGTGTCCAAGACCTATTCAGGTTGGAGCCAGATTGACCCTTCTTCATCCAGCTCAGGTAGACTGGTTTGAATTCTTCAATTGTTCCCAATCACTTTCTTGAGGCATGAGACATGGAAAACTGGATGGATTTTTGTAGTGGGTGGCAAAGCTAGCTTGTAGGCCAGTTCTCGAATGCGCTGAAGTACTTGATATGGTCTGTAGAATTTTGGAGATAGTTTCTAACAACCCTTGTCTTTGAGTGATGTTTGCTTATATGGTTGTAGCCTCAAAAATAGTTGATCCCCTTCTTGAAATTGGCATTCTGAGCGATGATGATCTACCTATTGCTTCATGTGGTTTTGAGCTTGATGAAGATTTCTCTCTAAGATGGGAGAGCATGGTTGTGTGATTCTGTAGGAGTTGATCCACTGCTTGAACCTTCGAGCACCCCTTGATATAAGAAGTAGGGGAAGGAGGGAGTTGAACATAAACTGCTTCATATGGAGTCATTTTGGTGGTGGCATGATAGTTGGTGTTATACCACCATTCAGCTAGAGGTAACCACTCTACCCAGAGATGTTGCTTTTCTAAAGTGAAACACCTAAGGTAGGTTTCCAATCATTTGTTGGCTGCTTCAGTTTGACCATCAGTTTTTCGATGATAAGAAGTACTGAGTTTTAGTTGGGTACCTTGTAGCCTGAAGAGCTCCTACCAAAAATTACTGGTGAAGATTGGGTCACGATCAAACACAATGGAAGTGGGCATGCCATGCAATTTGAAGTTCTGATCCATGGAAGATTGAGCAACCAAAGTCGGTGTAAAAGAGTGGGGTAGGGCACAAAAATGAGCATACTTAGAAAGTCTGTCCACAACCACCATGATGACTGACTTGTTTCTTGACTTTGGAAGACCTGTAATGAAATCCATAGAAACCTCTTTCCATATTGATGCTGGGGTGGGCAATGGTTGTAATGTGCTTGGTGCTTTGAATGTCTCTCCTTTGTTGCACTGACAGACGTCGCATTCAACTACAAAAGTAAGAATGTCCATTTTCATGCCTGTCCAAAAAAATGATTTTCGAGTGTGAGCATACATCTTCTAAAAGCCTGAATGTCCTGCGGTGGGAGATGAGTGCAACTCCACCAAAATGTGGCTTTTGATGGTGGATGTTGGTAATATTACTGCTCTGTCCTTGTAGCGAAGAATCTCATCCTGCCACGAGTAGCGCTCGGTGGAATTTGGATCCGCCTGCAATTGAGTAATGAGTTGGGAGAGACAAGGATGTGAAAACCATTCCTTGCGAGCCTCTTCAATCCATTCTAGAATGGGAAGGGAAATTGTGAGTAGGGTACTTTCCTCCTCAAATTGGCGAGATAATGCATCTACTACAATATTTTCGTGCCCTTTCTTGTAAATTATCTCATAATCATATCCCAGCATTTTGGAAAGCCATTTATTTTGTTGTGGTCAAGATAGGCATTGCTCCACAAAATATTTAAAGCCTTGATGGTCTGTGCAGATTTGGAAGCGTCTCCCCAATAAGTAACGTCACTAGGTATCTACTGCATGTAATATGGCCATCATCTCCTTCTCATAGGTAGATTTTCCCAGATTATTTCCACTTAGTTGTTGGCTTGTGAAGGCCAAGGGTCGACCTTCCTGCATTAAGACTGCCCCAATACACATACCCGAAGCATCACATTCAATGACAAAAGAATCGGTGAATTCGGGTAGTGCTAAGACTGGAGTGGAACACATGGCATTTTTGAGAGCTGTAAAGGCCTGTTGTGCTTCATCATTCCAGAGGAATGAATTTTTCTTGAGGATTTGAGTGAGGGGCCTCGCAATGCAACTATAATTGTAGACAAATTTGCAATAGTAGCCCGTGAGACCCAAAAATCCTCTCAGGCTCTTCAAGGTCTTAGGTTGAGGCCAATCTTGCATTGCTTGGATCTTTTTGGGGTCGACCCTGACACCTTCATGCCCCACAATGTGGCCCAAATACTCAACTTCTTCCATTCCAATAGAACACTTGGACATCTTAACAAACAATTTATGCTCACAGAGCAGTTGCAAGAGGAGATTTGCATGCTGAAGATGTGCGACCCAAGTGCGACTGTAGATGAGGATGTCATCGAAGAAAACAAGGACACATTTTCTAATATATGGTTTGAGCAGGTGGTTCATAAGGCTATGAAAAGTGGATGGGGCATTACAAAGACCGAATGGCATGACCAGGAACTCATAATGGCCTTCATGAGTTCTGAAAGCAGTCTTTGGAATGTCGACTTCTTTCATGCGAATTTGGTGGTAGCTTGAGCGAAGATCAAACTTAGTGAATAATTGAGCCCCATTTAGTTCATCCAGCAAATCATCAACAACAGGAATGGGAAATTATCTTTGACAGTCAACTCATTGAGGGCCCTAAAGTCTAGACACATATTCCATTCCCCATCTCTCTTGAGCACCATGACCACTGGTGATGAATAAGGACTAATACTGGGATGAATGATGCCTGCTTCCAAAAGTTCCTTGATTATTTTTCTATTTCATTCTTTTGGGCGAACGGATATCTATATGGGCACACATTTGGTGTTTGTGCCCATGGGACCAAAGTGATGCTATGATCATGTTCCCCTCTCGAGGGTGGAAGCTCATGAGGCTTATCAAGTAATGGCTGGTGGGTATTTAAGATCTATTGCATCTCAGGATGAATCGGAATATAATTGGGTTCGAAGGCCTGGATGGCATTAAATTGAGCTATAACTCCATGATGGCCCTTTTTTAACAATTTTTCCATCTGATGTGAGCTGATGATAGAGGGCGGAGGGTATGTGTGTGGTTGTTCTACTTAAAGCTCATATATAACTCCTGGAAATCCATTGTGATTGGGCCAAGTGTGCGAAGCCATTCAGCACCTAGGACAATGTCACACCCTCCCATGTATATGGAAAATATGTGGGTCTTTAACTGATAATCCCCCATTTGAAGTTTGACATTTCCACAGCAGCCTTCACATTTCATTGTGCCCCCATCAACAATTTTGACTTGGAAGTTAGAAACTGCTCGTACAAAACAATGCACTTCTTCCGCGACTCTTTTATGGATAAATTATGTGTACTTCCACTATCAATTAAGACTACTACTGGGTGATTCTTAATAAAACCTCTGATTTTGAGAGTTTGAAGTGAAGAAATCCCTACCAAAGCTTGCAGTGAAATAACTGGCTCTTCAAGTACATTGTCCTTCTGGTTGTCCTCTTCTTCCCCCTCTGGTTCCTCAAGTGGTGGGGCTTCCTTCGATGAGTTGTGATCAGTAGCATCAATTTGAAAAAATTTGGGCTCCTTGCATTTATTCCCAGGGGAGTATTTTTCATCACAGTAGTAACATAATCCTTGCTTTCTTCTTTCCGCCATTTCTGCAGGTTACACCTTTTGAACCTTGAGTGTTTGGTTAGTGTTGTGAGCCTATGGGGGGCGACCCTTGGCAGTGAAATTTGGGCGATTGGACTCGGCCGCTAACGCACATTCTACTTCATGAGCTATCTTGCAAGCCTCGAGCCATGAGCAAGGGTGGTGCAATCGGACATGGGCTTGTATGGCCTCTTTAAGAGCACTGATAAAACATTCCGTGTAGCACCGATCTTGTAGACCTAAAGTGTGGAAAGCTAAGGCTTCAAAGGTTGTAATATATTCATCCACTATTCCAGTTTGACGGAGCTTAGTGAGATGACCCAAAAAAGTAGAGTCATGGTCAAAGTGATCCATAAGAGCTTTTTCGAATGTGTCCCAAGTCAAGGGCCTTCCATAGCAACGTTGATGCCATTGCGACCATTGTCATCTTTCATTTTCCAAGTACATGATCCCCACACTAAGATGAGTGTCATTATCCAGGATGTAATTCAGATTGAAATATTGCTCCATTTGTACTATCCATGCTGCTGGGTGAGAGCCATCAAATTTATGCATGTCCAGCTTGGGAGGTAGCAGACAGGATTGTTGGTGGGTGCCCCAGAGGTGAAGAGAGTGGCTAGACTCACCCTCACTGTGTTCTTTGCCAATATATGGCTCCTCGCGGGCTTTTGCCTTGCCCATAGAGAGTGTTGTAGTTAATTTCATTAGCTGATCTTGGATTTCTTTCAAGGATGCTTCAAGTTTATGCATCCTTTCATTCGCCATAGCTTGATTTCTAGTTTCTACGATGCACCGAGCCAATTTCCATAAAATTTGGGACTGCTTGACTTTTTTTTTTCTTGGCATTAACAATTGAATGGTACCACCTTGCTCAGCTCGTCATCGTGATTCTTATGGGCTAAGTCACCAATAAGCGCCCCAGGGAGTCTCAGACTCTTTTTTTTTAACGGAGTTTTACTCCTTTCTTAGGAATACTGCAATCGCCGAATTCCTGAAATGTCAATACCGCCAAAAGTCCTACGAAAATCACGCCCAGGTATAGGAACCCACACAACTACTCAAATCTGGATGGTAAATTTCAACGGCGGAACTGATTGCTGTTGTGGGTCTAATGGATCTGAGAGATCTGGATGGTTGATCTGATAGATCTGCACTGTGAAACTATTTGCTATTGTGGTAGCAAAAACCCCACTTGCAAGATCTGATCTGGCAAAGATTGTGTATGATCCAGAGAGAGGTCAGGGAACTATGGTCTCCAGGAGTGTCAGGTACTGAAAATCGCAATATACATAATGGTTTGATAGTAGTGCTTGGCCCAATTTTTTAGGGCAATAACCAAGGAGGATCAACCGTACCCTTAGTCGTACAATGTAACTACCCTATCATATGAGCGAGTAATCTCTTTGAGTGTTGTTCTTGGTGTACTGTAGCAGCAAGATTGCTGACGGTTTATCTATGGCGATGTGTCAAGGGAGCTAGGGGGCTTCCGATATACCTAGAAGGTACTTGGAAGATAGTCCGTGCGTGGTTTTGTTTAATGCGCTACTACTCGAAGGGGTACCCACAGTGGTTACAAGGGAGTTCAACAAGCGTGACCATCTCTTGTATTTCCTGTGTGCACGCCTCCCCAAATCCACAGGTTTATGCACTCAACGACAGATCCCATGGTTTAAAGATGACGGAACATGTCTCTAGCCAAAAAAAAATTGCTAAAAAATGGAGATCCCACCAACAATGGAAAGCGCTCTAATACCACTTGTTATGCTCTTAATCCTACAAAATGATACTAGAATACCAAATATGCAAAAAAATATACCTAGAACATAGAACAAGAGCAGTAACAACAAGTATTTTATTATTTAGAAAGCAAAGTTCACTTGCCTCTTCGAGGGGGAAACCTCCAATAGAGCTAAGCTCGATTAGAAAATAAGACACCATCTATCTAATACCATGGCCCATTTGCAACTAACTGTGGTCCCGTCATTAAATGCGGGTTAACCACTTACAATTATTAATATGGGCTTTATTGACTCTTTACTTAACTATAAATATGACTCGATCCTATTACATTAATAAGGGGGTTAGGGTGGGACCCTAACAAGGAAAACACACTACGGACAATTGTCATCAGTGGCAGAAGTATATGCAGACGTCCCAACAATTGTTTTGTAATTTCTGCAGGTTGGTAGGCCATGATGTATGCACCTACCGAAGCTACGAACTAATGATGGATCAGACCCCTGCCTACAGGGTGCAGACCGAAACGCGAGCCCTCGACTCAAATGCAAGGATGGCGTGAGTTTGGTTTCAGGGGTGTGGTCAGGGTTGAGGCAGAATGGGACTAGGAAGGGGTTGTGGACAACTAATTTGTTACAATTGTGGAGGGCCAGGGCACCATGCCCACGATTGTACAAACCCAACAAGAATATCATGTTGGTACTATACTCGGTTTGATCATGAGGCAAAAGATTTCCCTTTGTTGATAGCAAGGATGCATGAAAAGGGGGTAATCCAGCCCCCTTTGACTCAAAATTTATAGATGATGAGGTCTGAGCCACGCGAAGAAGTCCCAAATGTAAACATGATGCTGAAGAGCGGTATGACCACGAGAGATGATAAAGGGAAGTAGCCATGAGAAAGTGTGTGGGTTCACAAGGCTCCTATAAAGGAACTCGAGTTTTATTTCGAATGCGCAAACGAGATATTCATGGAAGCGAAGAAGAGCTTCACAGAGGCCTCCACTTCAGGTAGTAAGGATCAACTAGAACCAGGGATGGATCCTTCAATGCTCACTACCTTTCTAATGACATGCATGAAACTGCTGCGCGACAACAAGGTAGTCAAAGGGCTATAAGAACTTATCACTAGGTGCATGGGGTCAGGAGAACCACACGTGGTCTGGAAACTTGGAAAGCATGCATTGCGCACAGGAAGGGAAATGAGGTTGATTGTGCAAATAGGCGAGTACGATATGGATCATGTAATCCTAGATCTGGATTCAGACGCGAATGTACTACCAAAGAAAACATGGGAACACATGGGCAGACCCGCATTACAATGGCCCCCTATTTACTTACGAATGGTGAATCAATAGACGATTTTTCCCATGTGAAGACTCCAAGGGGTAACAGTCGATATTGAAGGCGCGAGAGCACAAGTGGATTTCGAAGTGATAGAGATTGTCGATGACAACAATCCTTATCTCGCACTACTAGGAATAGACTAGGCCACCGATATGAATGGAGTCATAAATCTAAAGAAGCGTAAAATGATCTTTGAGAAAAAGTCACTACATGTGGTAGTACCACTAGATCCAGCCGATGGAGCATGATAAACTGAATCACTGTGCGACGATGATAGTGATGACGATCTCGATTGTATTTACAAGATAGCTGTGTGAGAATAATATTGGGTGGATCTGACTGCAGATGGAAGGATTTCATGGCAACGCGAAAACTCCTACACTTCAGATTCAGACGAAGAGATAGAGCAATGGCATAATTGGCTACACGAAGTAACAACGCTTACTTGCAACATGATGGTTAGATCACTGCATTGCGTGACAATAGAGGCAAGGGAGCTACCAACATATGATGGATTGTCAACGGTGGATGAATTTCTGAGAAAATTTGAAAGCGCAGTGCCAGAATAGTAGCGGTTTGATGCGATGAAGTCAGCACTACACGTAATACCCGTACGATGGTGGGGTACGCATCAAGGAAATTTTGAGGATTGGTGCAGATGTAGAAGGACGATGTGCCTATGTTTTGGGAAACCCAAAATTTGAATGCAAGTCAGTCAACAGGGGCAAAACAACTTGCGTGCCCACCTTTCTCGATGGGTATAGACATATGTTGTAAAGCTCACACAAGCGCACACCATCCCCATAATAGTGAATTGGAACAAATCTCAGTAGCAGGAAAGGCGGCGCGCACTACAAACTATCCATGTTGAAGCATTTGATAGGGTGTGTAGAGTAATAAACAAGGTTGACCAAGTGAAACACACTGATTGAGACCTATGTGTGCTAGCGGTTCAATGGGCCTACCGGAACTTATGCAAAACCAAAAGGTGCAGAACGGAATGCTAACCATACTTACGGAAGAAGATCCAAAAAGGAATCTACATGTACTGGCTCCTACAGTGGCAAAAGTGCACAATGGAAAGGAGGAAAAAATCATACATCTACACGAGGATGAACATCTAAAGATTCAGGAAGCCATCCAGTGATGGAACCTTAGACTCCGTAAAATCGAAAAGGACCAGGTACAATTGTGGAAGAAAATAATTTTGATGGAAATTGACATCACGAGGCTGGAAAACAAGATCTCGCAAGCATGTCTCCTTAAGAAACCAAGGATAACAAGGCCAGATACGGATGATCATACCACTACATTAGATGAGTGTCGTTGAGAATTTATGACTCTGCTACCATGGCTACGATTGCACCTCACTAAATGTAGTAACCAGGGGAGTGCACTACATACAATTGAACGCGTGGCGCCAACTGTCGTGAAGGCAATTGTGGAGTTCCCGCGGAATACATTGAAATATGAGTTGAAGTCTTGTATAGGTGGCATAATCACCTGACTAACCGTAGGGGGCACAACCTCAACACTCTAGGTAGTTGAAAGAGAGCGCGGGACTCCAAAAGAGTTTGTTTGGGAATCGTATGATAAGGGGGATGTGCACAGAATCAACATGTCCCAAGGCTCGTGCCTGTGCTGCTGCATGGGTAGGCTGGGAAGTGACCGTTGGTGTTAGTGTTCATGACAGATGTTTGAGTTAAGGCAAAAGGGAGCGGGTGGCGGGCATTTAAGACACAAATTGGGGACAAGATTTCAGACAATCTACTACCAAGAAGGCATTAATGACTCAGAATTTGGGGGAACGCTCGAATTCAAATTCAAAAGGTGCTATAAAACTCCAACTGCTAGCCATGAGACAACACTTGTTCATTTGAGATTTGAGGAATTGCGTAGAGCACAGATTGTTGAGCGCTAATCAATATTTGAGCCCCGAGGTTCGCGAACAACCACAATTCATTCAAGTGGGATGACGACTACCAGGAGAAGTGTGGGTTTTTGTAGAAACTATCGTCGATGAAGCCGCGTAGAACCCCATAGTGCAGGATGTCCTCAAAGATGTTGGGGAGGCACCAGAAATTTCGAAATCACCTCCGACTCCAAGACCTAAGAAGGATAAGAAAGCAGCGGGACTAGGCTGCATGTCCCTGTGGAATCCATGGTTCGGTAAACTCTCCATGGAAGAAAAGGACAAGACTGTTACCATTGAGACAAATGATGAGGAGGAGGATCTACAGGTTCTCATCAATGAGATAGAGGTAGTAGAGGACATGGAAGAAGACATCCAGCTGGTGCGTACTGTAGTGAAATTGCCTGAGTATGTCCCTCCACGGAAAGGGAAAGCTAAGATACCCAAGGATTTGGATGTCGATAAGAGCGCACTCCAAATCCCACTCCTCCCCGATGGAATTGTGTTTGAGGGCTTGCCCCTGGGCCGCTTGTGCACAATGAAGTTTGAAGATTGGGACCTCACAGACAGTGAGAAGTTCCCACATTTAGAAACTGAGAACCTCATGAAGCAGAGCAAGGAGGGGTCAGTTACAACACTAGAGCCACGAAAATGACTGTGCGGTGTGGAGAAGGTTGGGCTACTTCATCTACTATGGATTCCACGCTTTCACCACGCACCTATCACAATTTTTGTCATCAGGGAGCTGCTTTGCCTGGTGCACAATGGGTACTTATGGTTGGAGGAGCTTATTCCCATCACGCTGGATCTTATCCACAAGATTTCCCGGCTCCCCTTTAAGGGAAAGGACCCCGCGGAGATAGCAAGAAAAAGCAAAGATTTGGTGCTCGTAGAGGCCATGAAGAAGAAATACAACTTGGAAAAGAAAAAGAGGGGTTACACAATCAACAACATTAAATATAAAGGGGTGCATGTACCCACCCAACTCTTGGCTAGGAAGGTAATGAGAAGATGTCACGGAGATGAGGTACCAGTGCCAGTAGTTGCACTGGCAGAACAATGCACTGAGGGGGTCCAATTCAACTCAGTCGAGTTCCTCTGCGAGGAGTTCCTAATGAACTACAAGGAAGCCGAGGAGCAGGGCAAGCCCTTCCACTATGTGTGGTTGCTCTTGTCTATTTTACTAGTATCAGGGGAACTAAAGGAGGACAGTCAGTTCCCTAATATTGAATATGACTTACCAGAGGTCGCAAAGTACATGTCGCTCCAAGCTTCTAAGGACACCATGCGGATCCGCGAAACAAAGATCTTCTGAGTGCTCATGAAGGCGAGTGTCCGGATGTGGATCAATAGGAGGCCACGCCTATCCCCATAGTGTACAATAGTCTATGGAGCTTTGGAGACTTCAAGGGAGACATGCAAAATGTGTATATCAAGGTGTGTAAGGAGCCAATGTAGAACTAGACCAACCTCCCCTTCATCGCCATTGATGATGCGATCTTCTCAGTGCTGGAATCATGGCCTCCCAAGTGGTGCACCCTGGATCTGGTGGAGATGGATAGAACAACAACACAAAAGTAGAAGGATGCAACTAAGTTGTGTATCACCCAGTTGGCTGTAGAGGTAAGGGCTGCCCATGAGGCAACAAAGGCAGCCGCAAAGCAGGCAAAGGTCGTTGAAAAAGTAGCAGAAGCACAGGCAGCAGGGGCCAACACGACACAGGAGGAAGAGTGCCAGAACTTGTCTACAACATAGGGAGAAGAGGACATAATACGAGGCGCATACCCAAGCACAACATCCACCTAGATGAAACGGTCGCACGTCATGGAGAGATCAGGTCCACGGAAAAAGGTCAAGGCATCCAAATTGGACATTGAACCGATTACACTAACGGAAGGTGACCTCTATGACATTGGTGACATGGTTTGCGAGGTCACCAGGGAAGTGCTCCAGGAAGCCATGGTAGAGAAATAGATTTTTTTGGGGGCCCTAAGGGTGCAGCTGCAAGAGCTTTGGATGTGGCTCCCACAAGAAGGAATAGTAGCTGCCTCCGACCCCATAGCTACATTAGTAGTGGAGGAGCTGCTACGCGCAAAGATTCCCAACACCATAGTGCTATTGGAAGGAGCGCTAATAGTGGAGAATGAGGATGATAGGGCAGCAGTGGGTAGGATCAAGGGACTTGGCCTAAATTTGGCTACCCTTTTGTGAGACACACTGTACTAACTGCAAGATGGAATAATAGTAGAGCTCCACGGTCATGTGATCCAGGTAATGAGTGAGCAAAAGATCAACATCGAACAACTCAGCCTTCACCATGATGAATTAGTGTCACAGAACCAGTAGATCCTGCAAACAACTAATGAAGCATGTCGACGAGTTCCAAAGTTATCCATTACCGCAGACCTACAAACAGAGATGTGGATCCACTATCTAGCAAGCGAAGTTCGAAGTGCGCACGAGGAAACAACGGGAGTACAACTGGAGTTGAACCTCCAAATTTCTGAGCTGTGACTGAAGGTGCAGCCTTCCACTCCTCTAGAAGTTAAATAATAGCCCATTAGTGCCATTCAAACAGGACTAGAAGAAATTGGATGGGCAGTGCAAGACTGTGCTAGTATGTTGGAGCAAGCTTTTGACGTCCTCACATCCTTGGAGGAGGACCCCAAAATACAGTGCCTGGAAACAGAGGTGCGCGAACTACAGGAGCAGTATGATAGTGTAAGGCAAATTGCATAGACAGTCATCCTCACCCAACAGCTAGTAAAGATGCAGCAAGCAACGACACTTTAGAGCAAGTGGATGCTGCAAGATAGAAAGAGGCACTTCTCAAAGCGCATGTCCAACCTTGGATTGATGAGGACTTCACCATTATGGTTGACATTGAGGGCAAGCTCGCACAGATGCAGGAGATATATGCACTACAACAGGTAGCGGATCCTCACAAAGAAGCATCAGAGGAACGCATGTAGCAGGTCCAGCAAAATGCAGAATAGTGCGATGCGAACCTCCGGGCAGTACGGGACCAGTTGGAGGGGCTCTATGCCAAGATCACCGTAGCAATAGAGTGATCCGGGATGAGTCATGATGATTGTGTTGGGGGCCTGTTGGGCATGGAATCCCCCCACAACTTGTTTTGGGGCTCAAAGCCGAAGTTTTCTTCAAAGGTTTTGTAAGACTTTGTGAATTGCGAGCACGAAGTGCGAAGTATAAGATGAGTCAGAGGTTTGTCTGCCCTAAAATATTGTAATGTAACGAAAGTCATGCTGGCCTACCCATGGTTCGCAGACCATGGAATTGTATAAATTGAGCGAGGCTCTAATTTGTAGAGATAACTAAGGAATAAGAGAGAAGAATACGAATGGTTTGATCTTAGAGTAGGATTCTAAGTGTATTGGGTTGTAGTAGTAGGAAGAGGCTTTGCAGCTGAGTATGTAGAGGCCTAGTAGAGTCTACAATTAAGTGCGCGAATCCCTGCAGCTGAGTGCATAGGGCTGGATAGAGTCTGTAATCGGGATTGAAGATTAATAAAGAGAAGTAGATCCTTATTTCTGTGTATTTGCTGTACATTGACTTCTTTACGTTTATATTGGTTTATTTATCGCGCACACTAATATGATTGCTGAATATTCTATAATAATCATTAATCTTACAGACACATGTAAAGTAATCGGGTAATAACAAAAAAAAATAGCAAGGAACTTGGGTATTATACAGGTTGCACCCCGAGTAGGGCTACACAGAAACAACAGCACATGTTGCGAAGGAATAATAAGTGTGTGTAGTGATGTGTGTGTAGGGTCAAACCACAGACCTCCAGAAGCCCATAAAAAATCCCCAGGGTGTGGAAACCTGGTTCTAGCACCCTCCCATACTACTTCGGTGAGACCTCAGTCTGCGCTCTCCAGACTATTGTCGAAAGGGCTAGTAGTACCAGCATTTACGTGGCTAAATCACCTCTAAACCTAGGTTAGGCCCATACGAGCCAATAGAGGGGGGCTACCTACACCCTCAAACCCCTTGACAAGGGGGGTTGTCGCCCCTACTGTGCCCAATGCAATGAATAGGGGCAGTTATCGCCCCCCTGTGACCCCCCCGTGCATGGGGCTAGTCGTGGAAACAATATAACACACAACCAACATCATCCTAGATGTAGATCAATCCTTTCAGATAGGTACTCTGATGTAGGTTCGCTAGTTAATTTTAGGATGGGAAGTAGAGTTAAACCATCAGGAAATAGACGCAAAAATTTATTTGGAAGAATGGCACTACTTGGTGCTAGACATGGGTCACTCTAGACGCAGATCCTCGCAATATAAACATATAGTCCATCTTTATTTGTTAATGAATAATATAGTAGCCAAAGCCTTGGCTATCCCTCTTATTGATTCTTCCAAGACTGATCATGGACTCCCTGAAATTCATAAGGAAATTCAATTGATTTAATTCTAGATCTAGCAACAAAATACCCACCTCAGTCACATTGAGAAACATATTCCATGTCTTCCTCATACATAATTACTTGGTTTGAGTGCAAAATATCGAACTCCAATGGATTCTTCTGATGACTAGTATCTTGTATGGATCAATTTTAGCTTTTAATTTTGCCATATGAAGTATTTGCAGAGTATGCTATCTAGTTTTAGTTATTTAGAATGTAGAAGTTTTAAAGATACTCAAACATATATAACTTTGCTAGACATTCTTAAACTCTTATGTTTTTGGATGACCTATAATTCAGTTAGGTGGCCAACAGATCTAGTTTCCCACTGGGAAGGTTAAGGCTAGCTAACCACGTGAATTCTAGTTGTAACGTCTCTTTTTTGAAGAAAATGAATGAAAAAGGTCTTGCCAAACTTATATATATATATATATATATGCAATTTATTATGAGAAACTTATGAGAATTTTTTTTTCTACGATCTCTTTACAGTAAACAAAATTTAATTTATTGTCTCCATTTCTTTTTTCAACAAATTTTCTCTTTATATTTATTCATGATAATGATTTTTATGGCATCAATAGTTGCACAAGAACCTAATGAATAGTGAGAATAATGAACATTAATAATATAATATGAATGAGGAATACAAAAACAATTATCTAATCCAATGAGTTGATAATGAAAGGTTGTTATTTGTTAGTTTTATATTATTTGAATATAAATCATTATTTCTCTATTTATTTTAGTTTGTTTACTCAATACTAATTGGTATCAAAGTTAGATTTCATAATTGTTGTTGATGTCTAGGTATGAACAATTTATTCACACATTTTTCTACATTAATGTATCAATCCGAGTGCCTATTCTTTTCAAGGCAACACACAAGATATATGCAGGGGCAAGGTTACAATCTGTCATTGACCAAGGGTTCGTGATTACCAAATCAAAGCATTGCTGAAATAGAAATAGAAACTCAAATGCAGAACTTAAAAAGATATTCACAATGATCTAAAGAATCTGCAACAACATTCAAGAAATAAACACAACAATACACAATACACACATAACAAGGAAACACGCAGAACCTAATTAGAAGAGTGGGCCCAACTCTCTGATCAGGGCTGCATTACTCATACCGAAAGATAGATCAGAAAAAAGGTTGCATTTTATTAATTTGAACAATGTTCTTACAATACAATGCAGGGTCTGACTAACCCCTGATACAGGAATGACCTGTCTTTTATATAGTACAAAGGGGAATAACATCTCTCCCCAAATCCTTGCAACTATATCCCCAAAGATATACATCAGTTCAATCATAGCACTACCACTGAGAGATCAAGAACATGAATGATCCAAAACAAGTTGAGAACAACTGCAAATCAATCATGTTGTTTCGTTGTGGTCGATCAGCTGCTGTGAATCGTGGAACTACTGCGAAATGTCGTGCAGTCAACACCTGCGCTCCATAATCTATGGTCATAACATGATTTAGTGGTTCAGATAGTTAAAACCCTCATGACTCTACTTCATTAATTAAATATCCCAAGAGATGATAAAGGGGAATTACCTCATAGTTTTACATAGTAAATGTATGCGAATGAATACAAAAGGGATGAAAAGAGGAGTGGAAATGTAGGGAAAAGATAGGCCAATTTGGTACCCAACATCTCCCCCCAACTAGCCTTCTGCATGCCCTCATGCAGATCATCATCTCCACAAGTCTGGGTTGGATAGGCTGTGTGCTTCATGAAGCCGGGTGAGATCGTATTCCTCGGCCATTTCTGTTCCTGGAACTTTAAACCCCTCTAAGAGAAGAACTTCCTTACACCAATCATTTGGTACAATATATGCTAGGGTGTAGTGCTCTTCTGGCAACTAAAGGACAAGGTACTAAAACCAAATTCCCATCCACCGGACCCCACATTTCTGGATGCATGCCACATATCTTGGCACCCTGCTGAGTGCTCGTGCAAAATTTGGTGCTCCAAACGATTCTCTATTCCGGATAGATGTGGGTGACATCATCCACCTTTCTTGACAACTATCCAGGGCCCCTTCTTGAAATGTGACCAATTGTTTGACATAGATATCGATACACCACTTTTGTGTCCTTAGCATCCGTTCCTTATTCCCCATAATTTCTAAAAATTTAGTGTGCTTGTTGTACATAGTCACTGATCTCTCGGGTTCTCCTCTTACCATAAAAGGCTTCATGGCCTGATTTGACTCGAACATGTCAGAAGCCTTCTGCCAACTTATCTGATTAAAATTGTATGAGGTGAGGGCCCTTAAATGAATGTCCCCCACATATGGAACCGGATTAAATTCTCTCTTAACATGCAAGAGATACCCATGCATGTAAAGCTCACACATAAAATGTTGAGTTGGCACATCATGGGCTCTCAATATCCGGAGGAACTATACACCATCCTCAATCTTGTGACTAATTTCTTTCTAGATTCTTTCCAAATAGAAGAAAAGAAAGCATTCATGTAAAAATAAAGAATAACTGGAAGCGGGAGGGCGACATGCCATCATCTCCTCTGCTAAATGGAGCATCTTCTCTTTATTGGTTTTCAACTCTGCCACTTGCTTTTCCAACCACTCCACCTTGAGTTTTTGCCTTTCATGCCTCAATCGAATTATATCAATGTGCTCCAAATATTCGAAGATAGTCATGGATGCTCGTTCTTGGGCTTTCTTCGCTTCGTTCTGATATCGCGCCACGGTGGATTTCTAGGTTTGTACTTCAACCGTCAAAGAAAACTCATGACCTTCAAACAAATATTTTATTGGGTCTATCTAAGTGGCAACAAAGGTTGTTGGCACTCCATCTACCTGTGTCCCTGCTTTGGCCATCATGGTTTTGGGCTGCTTAGCCCACCGCTTGTATTTCTTCACCTGTTTCTTCAACCAATGCATCTGTTTTCTCAACCTTTTAACCTTTTTTTTGAGTTGCATTGTTTCTTTGAATTACAACCGATATTTCTACTTCATAGGAAACCTTCATTGCTCACACAATTGTACCCATTCTTGTTTGACCACCACCTCATTTGGTGTTACATTCAGTTCAACACGTGGTGGATTACTCGAGGGAGTATCCACAAGGTTAATCGATGGGGCTTCTTTGCTTGGTCTCTCTTCTTGGGGAGTAGCCACTTCCTTACTGTCTCCTACTTCATCCGACTATGAAGCTATCTCGATAGGTGGCAGGCTCACTTGATGGATGTCCATTAGTGGTTCAGCCAAACTTTCCCTTCCAGGTTCCCTCATTTCAAAAACACTTGCCTCTTCCCCTATTCTGGGTTCTTGGGAAAGGTCGCTGTGGAGGTCTACAACCAACAAACCTATGGTAGCTAGTTCCTTATTCGACCCATCCAACTTCAAAATTAGTGGAACGACCACATTCTCCTCTATGTGTCGGGTGGAATGAGACACCCTTGCCCCTTTTGGAATGGAGAAGTAAGAGGAAAATTGAAATAATTTTCCTACCTGATCTATCTTGGCCCCAGTTGTGGCCTCGGTCTCTTTCCCTCTGTTTGCAGCGTCTCTGCTCTGGGTTGAAACCCCTACCTATGCAGTCCCTTGTTCTGAGGTTGATGCTAGTTCTTGTGGAACAGCGTCAGTCCCAGCATCTAATTTCTCTATAGTCTCTAGGGTCAGACAGGGTGATGGTGGTTCTTGTGTATCACCACCCTCCATATCCAGCAGTTCTTAAACAAACGATGTTGGCACTATTTCTTCCAGAACGACATTGATACAAATGGATTCTTGCATCATCACATCAATTCCATCCATTATACCCATAGCCTCTCCTCCTGTTGGCCCTACAGTTCTTTCAGCTTCGGGCCCCTCTCATCCTAGTTCATCTTCCAGACCAGACCATGGTTGGTAATGACTGCTGCCACTTGTCGCAAATGCCAAGAAGAGTGCACCATCAGCTGGAGACTCTTTAACAGGAAGAAATGCATATTTAATGAGAAGGCTTCCTCCTGTGGGAACTGGAGGTGAGCCAATATTTTGAAATGATATTTAAACATGGTGGTAGTACCCTCGCAGGTTATGTATCTCATTACAAAACTTGCTACCTCACCCCATGGGTGTGGTAATGAATTCCTATCGTACCCTCAGCCTTTGTGAAAAACATTTGCTCCGACTTGCAAGAATACTCTGGGGAACTTTGGGAGGGCGGTTCTTTGTGAAAACCATTTCTGCCCCTGTTAGGGTAGCCCACTGACCTCTGCAATCGTTTCTTTTGTAATAGCGATTTCTATCCCCTAGACCCGAGAGCTCCCTTCCTCTAAATTGAGTGCAAATTCAATCACAATCACCTCGTTAAACCCTTGCAATCTGTCGAAATAGACGTTCCACCCTGCATTTTCAAAAACCTGCCATACTTCCTGATTGTTTCGGACCATTGTCGTGCCCTCTGGCCGATGGCGCATAGCTAACCCACCCATCACTGTAGGAACTGGATCAACACGATGGATATAGTCAGCTGGTAGGGGGAGAGTAACGACAACCCAACTAATAATGGCAATAATGTTAGCATGGTTTTTGCGGGGTAAAAGAATGGTAATAATGGCTGGTACACCTTGAAAAACACAAAAAATAATGGCAGGGTATGGGAGTATAGGTGAATGATTATGGTGATTGAATACAACGTACTGGGGAAATGATCGGTAAAGTTCTTGGTGTACGATTTCAAATTCCAATGCATAGGAATCACGATTACAAATTTGCATGATTTTTGGTTTTCGTTCGCATTGGATTTGGTATTGATGTGATATGATTACGATTTTAGGTATTCCATCATTTATTTATGATGGGACCCAACCCAACTTAAATGCAGCCATCTGTAGCATGTACTAGTCCCTTCTTTGGAATATTTTAATTAAATCCATAAAAGTCAACGAAGGCATACCTGGTGACATACCTGGCAATGGAGTAACAACAAAAATAATTGGTGGAATAACGACAATAGTAGAGTAACAATGCCGATAGAGTAAAAGCACCAGTGGAGTAATAGTATGATGGAGTAACAACAATGGCGGAGTAATAACAACTATGGAGTAACAACACTAATGGAGTAACAACAACAGTGGAGTAACAACATTGGCAGAGTAACAAAAAATACAGTGTAACAACACCAATGGAGTAATAGCAATGGTGGAGTAATAGCACCGATGGAGTAACAACAATAGAGGAGTAACAACACCGGTGGAGTAATATCAACAGTAGAGTAATGGCACCAGTGGAGTAACAGTATCAATGAAGGAGGAACAGCACCGGTGGAGTAATAGCAATGGCGGAGTAACAACAATGGCAGAGTAACAACACCAACAGAGTAACAACAACAACAGAGTAATAGCACTGATAGAGTAACAGCAACGGTGGAGTAACAACATCGATGGAGTAATAGCAATGATGGAGTAACAACACTTACGGAGTAACAACAACGACGGAGTAACGACACCAATGGAGTAACAACAATGGTGGAGTAACATCAATGGCTGTTACTTGAAAAATTTCTCAGTTTCTCCTTGTCATAATTTGGTTCTTGTTCCTACAAAAAGACAAACAAGTAAGTAGTAATAGCATACACACACACACACACACAGATATATATATATATATATATATATATATATATATATATATATATATATATATAGATATATATATTAACGGAATGCAAAGGGCATATTCTCTGCACCAACAACCATCAAACTAGATGTATCAAAAAGATGTTTGATGAAGGCATATTTAGAAGTTGGACGGTGGTATAACTTTAGATGGTGTCTGTTGACTAGGAAGGAAGTATGATTTTCATCTACTATAGCCAATCTGATTGTTCCATTGTCAAATATGGCGTCCACTTCATAGGGTCCCATCCAACGAGTGCAAAGCTTTCCTTTAAAATATTTGAAACAGGAGTCATATAAAAATGCCCAGTCTTTTGTATGAAACACCTTATTCTTGATAAATTTATCGTTCCATTTCGTACTCTGAAGTTGGATAGTAGTGGTTCTCTGGATAGCTACTGAACGAATATTTTCTAACTCATTGAGCTATTCCAACTGATGTTTCTGGGCCTCTGATAAGTCTAATCCCACTTCCAAATCTGTTCTAAGCATTTTGATCTCGAATTCTACCAGAAACAAGGGGTATTTCCCATGAACTAGCTCAAATGGTTAAAACCCGATTATATTACACCATGTCATCCTATACACCCAAAGAGCTTCTGGAATTTTCTATGACCAATCCCGGCGATGACTTGCTATAGTTTTTGTGAAGATATTTTCCAATACCTTGTTTGTGATTTCTACCTGTCCAATCGCTTGGGAATGGTAAGGAGTTGTCACTCCGTTTTTAACCCTGTATTTCTGCATAAGCCTCCCTATCATGTGGGGTGTGAATTGTGCTCCTACATCTAAAATAATTTCTATCGAGGTACCATATCAGGAAAAATCTCTTCAAAAGAGAAATCTGCCACCACCTATTTTGTTGCATTCGCAACTGCTCTAGCTTCCACCCACTTAGTCACATAATCAGTACAGACCAGGATGTGAAACTTCTGGTGGGAAGGTGGGTTGATGGGTCTAATGAAATTGGTGGCGCACTTCTCAAAAGGTTCACGAACTACCTGGGGATGTAATGGCATTTCATCTGATTTCCTAGGTTGTCCCATCCGTTGACAGCTATCACATCTTCAGACATAATCTCTAGCATCACGAAAGATAGGAGACCAGTAGTGTCCCATTTGCAGCACCTTATGGCCTATTCTTTTATCTGCAAAATGTCCTCCACAAGGTCCACCATGGGCAACCTTCAATATATCATATATATCATCCTCTGATACACAACAACGAATCTATTGATCAACCCCTGTATGAAAGAGGTATCTTTCCATCCATGAATATCGGGTACTATGATGAATAATTTTCCATTGATCCTTATATGAAAAATGATGAGGTACCTTCCTTGTAGCAAGATAGTTAGCAATATTTGCATACCACGGAGCGTTAGAGGAAATTGCAAAGAGATATTCATCTGGAAAGCTATCTTCGATAGGTATACCTTCGGCATTATTGTCTAAGCTAGATAGAAAATCGGCAACCATGTTGTCCTTCCCTAGTTTATCTACTATGGTAATATCGAATTCTTGAAGTAGCAAAAGCCATCTTGTAATACGACAAGGAGTAACGTGCTTATTCGTCAGATACCTGATGGCTACATGATTAGTGTGTACAAAGGTGGGGTAACCAGTGATATAGTGCCAGAATTTGTTGATGGCATAGATGACAGCAAGGAACTCCTTTTCATTCACTGTGTAGTTTAACTCAGCAGGAGCTAAGTTCTTATTAACATAGTAAACTACATATGGTACCTTATCCACTTGCTGCCCCAAAACTGCCCCAACTACTGTTTGGGAAGCATCAGCATGAATATGGAATGGTAATGCCCAGTCTGGTCCTTTAAGGATCCGAGCACTACAGACCAGTTCCTTGATCTTCACAAAGGTTGCATCACAGTTATCTGTCCACACAAAGTCTGCATCTTTTGTCAGTAATTGAAAAGGCAGATGTGTTATTTTAGCAACATTTTCTATAAAGAACCTGTAATAACCAGCACAACCGATAAAGCTACGTACCTGAGTGGGTGTTTTGGGTATTGGAAAATGATGTATTGCCTTTATCTTGGCTAGATCCATCCAGATTCTTAGAGTCAAAAGCAAGTGTCTAGGGACTATTCGTTTGTGCATCATCATATGGAATTTCTCTATACTTAAAGAGACTTGCACCTTCTTGCATATTTCAAGAACCTTTTCTAGCTTCCCCAATGTTTCTTCGAATGAATCTCCATATGTTGTGAAATCGTCCATATAAATCTCAACACCATCATCCATCAGATCAGAGAAAATCCCTAAAATTTCCCTCTAGAATGTTGCAGGTGAATTACAGAGACAAAATGGGAGGACTCTGTATGTGAACGTTCCCAAGGGCATCTAAATGTGGTCTTATCCTGATCTTCAGGAGCTATCTGGATCTAGTTGTACTCGCTAAATCCATCTAGGAAGGAGAAAAACTTCTTCTCACCTAATGTATCCAAGACTTGCTCAATGAATGGTAACGAAAAATGGTCTTTCTAAGTTTCCTTATTTAATTATTTGTAGTTCACACATATTTTCGTTTATCATTTTTCTTAGGGACCAGTACCAATGGAGAAACCCATTGGCTATCTGAAGTGGGGTAGATAAATCCCACATCCAGTAGCTTTTGGAGCTCTTCCTTAGCAATAATTTTTAGAGTAGGTTTCATTTTTCTCTAGGGTTGCCTCATAGGATGACAATCCTCCTTAATGTATATGTGATGGGTGCATAAATTAGTAGGAATTCCCTTCATATCTAAGTAGTCCCAGGTGAAGGATTCTTTGTGTTTCCAAAGAACATCCAAGAGTTGTTTCTTCTGGGAGTCTGATAGATCTGGATTGATATTCATGACTTTACCTGGTTCTATTTCAATTGAAATACTGTCATGGGGCACAGTTGTAGGTAGCTCATCAAATCCATCTACTGTTCCAATACTTTCCTAAGTTTCACAACTCAATACGGACTCCAAAATTTGCTGATTCAAATCTGAAATAGAACAACGATCACTGATAAAGGTAGTAATTGTGTCATCTTCTATTTCGTATTTCAACTGGAGGGCCTGTCCAATAGTAAGAACTAGTATTAATTGCTCATTTTCTAATTTAGACTCTTTCCTGTATAAATATTTCTTTCAGCCTATTGATTTTGCTGATGGGTTAGGTTTTGCAAGAGGATATAACACCAGATTCTTAGTGTTTTTCCCATTCAAAATGATCATATGTCCAGACCAACACCCAATATAAGCATTTGTGGTTGCCAGCCATGGTCTTCCTAGAATCAGGGGATGGCCTCCAGCTGGAGATTGCATTTGGAGTACTACGAAGTCCATAGGGTAGTGCCGTGAATCAACCAAAATTATGATATCCTATAACTTCCCTACCGGTTTTACTATAGATTGATCTGCCAGTTCTAACACTATAGGTGTGTGTTTCAAGATACAAAGACCTAATGCATGCATAGTTTCAGCAATGATGACATTTGTGGTAGCACCCAAATTGACCAATACATTTAGAATTTCTACCCCATTAATTTTCACGATTAAAATTGGGTTCCTGAAATCCCCATACTTTACAAGCATTGACCTTCCCATCATGAAATCTGATCACTTCCCCATTACATGAATGGTGAGTGGGTCCCTTGATTTCTTTTTAGGCTTCTTAGCACAATATTCCCTAAGATTTTTTGCATATAGAGGTGCATCCCTTATAGCTTGCAACAGGGGAATCTTGACAAATAAATTATGTAACTCCCCTAATAGGTCAAACTCAGCTTGAGGTGTCGGTTTACTCAAAGCCAACCTTTCTGGATAGGGCAGTTCAGCTTGGTGTTTTTGAGTAATTGGAGGTTGAGGAAGTGTATGATTTTTGTTGACTTGGTTTGGTTCCTCTTCAACCATTTCTGGTTCCTTTTCCTCACTGTTAATTTGTTCAATGATAACTAGTGAGGGTTGATCATCTACTGTCTGCCCAGATCGTAAATTCATGTCATAGAATTCTGCATTAGAGATGCTGTATGAAGGTAGGTTGAGAGTGCCAGCTTACTGAGCCCCTTTATTGTTAGGATTTAGATTGGGTTGGATGGGAAGTTGGGGACACACATGTTGATTACTAGGAGGCACATTAGAGGGAAGCTAAATTTGCTATTGTGGCATTGATTGTGGAAACTAACCAGGAGGAGGTCCCCACCAGTTCGGAGCCCACGAGGAACTTGAACTAGCTTGAAGAGCCCACTGCTACCAAGGTGGAAACTAGTATTGGGGCCAAATGGGTAGATAAGGCATGGACTGGGGAACAATATTAAAATTTCTAAAATATTGAGATGGATCTAGAAACATACCTTGATTTCCCATTGATGACCGAGGTTTCCATGGCTTTTTAGGTCCCATAAAGTACAACTGCTCCATCTATTCGCCTATCCCTTGAAAAGCTTATTTTAGTCTTGGTAAGGATGAGCATGAACTTGTCACATGATTCAACTCACAAATTGAACACTCCTCCATAGAGTTTAATGGACATTCCCTCTGTGGGTGTTTCTTTCTGCATGTTCGACAAAATACAACCATAGTTCTTTCCAATTCTAAATGTTTCTGTTTTACCTGCAGCATGTCTATTTGTTCAGATAAGGTACTTAGGATATCAGTACTTAGGTTGTCCAACAAATTCCCAATTTCTTCTTTTGTAACACCTCCACCAGATACTTTTGTTGATCGAATCCCTTTTTTGTTCCTTGCAACTCCCCTTGAGTACTAGATGCATAACTCGCGGATGGTGTCAAAGTTTTCTTTTGATATATCTCCCTTTCCGATTATATTTAACAATTCCAAAAAGTCTTCTCGAAATGCCTAGAGAAGGATAATTTTCAAAATGTCCTTATCTAGATTAGAGTGACCTGATCTCTGCAATGTGTATTTAAAGTGTTCCACACAGTCTTCCATATTTTTATCCTCTTTCTGTGTAAATTTGAAAATTTCTTCTTTAATATCCCATGATTTACAATAGTCCTGGTACTTCTCCAAGAAAGAAGTTCTCATCTCCTCCCATGTGGTGATAGACCTTCCCCCAAGACCCATAAACCACCACAGGGCTATCCCTTTTAGCGTAGTAGGGAAGATTTTCAATTTCTGAGCATCTGTTATATAATCATACCCTCGACACACAATGTCAAATTTAAACAAAAACGTGTTGGGGTCTTCTGAAGTAAGCCCATGGAAACTGGGTAAAGCTGTTAAAGGAATGGGCTTTGATGGTGCGCTAGGTCCATAGTAGAGGTTGTAGCTGCCATGAATATCCTCCAATACTCACTGGGGATTTTAGCAGGCTCCGCTGGAAGGGTTTTCTCACAGGGATTTGAGTTGCCTTAATAGTGCTCACTCTATCGTTTAGTGATAGAAGTGTCTCTATAATTTCTTCCTCCCTATCACAGTGGCTTGACCCTTCAGATCTCCTCTTTGCAACTTCTTCTTTCCTACTGGGATGGATTGTTCCCTCGGATGTTTTACTTGCAACTTCTTCTTCTTTTGTTATGAGCAACGATATCCCTTTATCAAGCATACTGTTGCTTTTCTCCTGGACAGCTAGAAGGGCTTGTTCCATCGAATCAGTAGGGGGTGTTATGGATAGCACTAGTTGATCTACAAATTGTCGCTCAAATCTTGTCCACGCACATCTGCATGGGAAGATGCCTTTGATTCTGTTTTTGCAATGATTTGTTGGATATAAGTGTTCCTTCCCAAATCCTATCCTCCCTTCTTTGGGGCTCTCCCTATGCCCCTTTTATTTGGCTCTCTCTTCATACAAGTAGGTGTGATGATAGATGTTGCTATCAAAACACAATGCTCAAGGCTAGGAGTGGGGTGTCAAATGACCATTCCCTCCCCAGGATGAGAGATCACATTGAAAAGAGGACAGTTAATGAAAAAAAAGGAACCTAGGGTTCATGGTTTGGAGTAGGGCATCAAAGGACTCCTCCTTCCCTAGGACAAGAACCCAATAAAAAAAAATAACACACACGCAAGAAAAACTAACAATTCAATACCTGAAGTAGGGTGTTAGAGGATCCCTCCCTCCCCAGGGAGAGAGATTTGGTTTCTCAAAATCAAAACAACAAAAATGCTAGGGAAATCTAAGCACAGGGCCTGGAGCAGGGTGGCAAAGGACTCCTCCCTCCCCAGGGCTAGAGATCGGCCCTAATAAAAATAGGAAAACAATAAAAGTGTGAAATAAATGAAATACCTATGCCCAGGACTTGGAGCAGAGTGAGAAAGCTTGTTCTCTTCCCAGGATGAGAGATTGACCCTCTGGTTGATATAGATCGTGTCTTGCACCTTGTTAGCCTCCTTGGTAGTGGTGCCAAAATGTTGGTGTCCAGGTATGAACAATTTATTCACACCTTTTCCTATATTAATGTATCAATTTGGGTGAGTATTCTTTTCAAGGTAACATGAAAGGTATATGCAGGGGTAAGGTTACAATCTGTCATCGACCAAGGCTTCGTGATTACCAAATCAAAGCATTGCTGAAGCAGAAATAGAAACTAAACTGCAGAACTTAGAAAGGTATTCACAGTGATCTAAAGAATCTCCAACATCAATCAAGAAATAAACACATCAATACACAATACACACATAACAAGGAAACACCTAGCACCTAATTAGAAGATCAAGCCCAGATCTCTGATCAGGGATGCGTTACTCACAACGAAAGATAGATCAACAAAAAGGTTGTATTTTATTAATTTGAACAATGCTATTACAATACAATGCAGGGTCTGACTAACACCTAATACAAGAATGACCCATATTTTATATAGTACAAAGGGGAATAACATCTCTCCCCAAAACCTGGCAACTATATGCCCAAAGATATACATTAGTTCAATCACAACACTAGCACCGAGAGAGTAAGAATGGGAATGATCCAAAACAGGTTGAGTACAACTGCAAATTAGTTATGTTGTTTTGTCATGGTTGATCAGCTGTTGTGAATCAAGGAACTGCTACAATATGTTGTGCAGTCAACACCCGTGCTCCATAATCCACGGTCATAACATGTTTTAGTGGTTCAGATAGGTAAAAACCTCATGACTCTACTTCATTAATTAAATATCCCAAGAGACGATAAAGGGGAATTACCTCATAGTTTTACATAGTAAATGTATGTGAATGAATACAAAATGGATGAAAAGAGGAGTGGAAATACAGGGAAAAGATAGGCCAATTTGGTGCCCAACAATAGCCACAAGGGATTTTCTCCTCTCTTTTTTTATTGAATTCAAAAAATATGACAAGGGTTGAAATCCCTTCGTTGTTAGGTTTATAAAAGTACAAGAAGGGATCTAATATCTCTAGATTTCAACTGTTTACTTTATTTTATTTATTTTGGTATCTAGAAACGGAAATAACATGGGTTTCCCCCTATTTTCCTCTTACACATGACCCAATTACTACATACAATCAAAACTCTTATCTTGGACATGACACATTTTAAGGTCATTACCATAAAGGGAACCCACTTGAAAGAGCATAAATGTAATTCTCTTAGTTGTAGAAGTGATTCAACAAAAAAATAATTTCTCCAATGACATGCATAGGTGATCAATACATTGGCTATAAATGTTGTAAACATGAATCTAAATAAGCTCATGCCTATAGTACCACCTAACATATGCTGGGACTTTAATGCATCTCTTCCATATTTTTTATGGTGATTTTTATAGTGACCATTTTAGAGCTTGAATATATTAATTCTTCTCTTATTTGACACATCGTTTTGCAATTAAAGAACATGATAAAGTCACATTATTAGTTTGTCATCTTTACAATCCAGTTATTAAATGGTAGGAAAATATTAAAAACAAATGGAATGCAAATTCGTCCCTTTTTATATAATTAAATAATGATGTCATTTGCTAGGATCCTAGCATTATCCATAGATGAAATCTTCTATAAAACACTTTGAGATTGTTTTTATCTTGCAAGTTACATGGAATATTTATAGGAATAATGGTTATAGTTTTGAAAATCTACTAATTAAACCATATAGTATTAAACTGTTGAATTTTTCAAGCTCCAACTACATATTTCTAGTTATGATTCAAAATAGGCAGTTATCTTTAAATTTAGTTTTGGGTTAGTCCTTTCTCTTTGTCATGAATTCTCTTTGGTGCACAATGCACCTCCTTCCATGGCCTTTCAAAATTATCTCACTATTAAAAGGAAAATGGGTAAACAATAGATTACATTCTATTATCTATCTCGCCCACCCGTACTACCATGAAATACCCCATGGATACAATGCACCAACTTCCCATAAGTCAATAGTGTAACATTCACAAATTGATCTCTCGCAACACAACTAGGTTCCATACCATTTATTGTGCACGAATAGCTAATACCTATTCTTTGAGGAGGCACCCCTTTCTAAAGGTCATCAATGTTCCCCATTCCATCACATGTGATTCTAATTTCATCCTAATAAGTCAACATTATCCTCATATTTACTATTATAGTTGGATCAATAAATGGGATAAACCCCATTTTTTAAGAAATAATGTTTAAGTACTCTTACTCTTATTTTTCATATTTATGATTACATTCTATGCATCATCACTCCTCTAAATTACATCAAGTTATTGCTAGATATTCTTTACTAATATGCACACTTCACTAAGTAAAATTATACCCATACTCATAATCCCTCACTAAGGACCATCATATATATTGCTTTTAGCCCATACTACTTCCATATTCAAATCCCTCTTTAGTAATGATAAGGTACTTACATCATTATATCATACATGAATTGAAACTTGATGAAACTTAGCCACCATGGATGACCTTGAACCCTATCCTCATTAATTACTATGAAATGTTTATTAGAACCAAGGCCTTGAAACATACTTTCCATCATGATATGAGATTAATCTAGTCCAAAGTGCTTCACTTTCAGCTACTCCTATTTACCATTTTGGCTATTGTAAGAATGTATAAATTCACAAAAAACTTAGGAACTTATAATTACAGGTATGTTCCATCACATGTAATCACTCAATAGACAACCTACCTTTTTTATGTCTTAACAAGAGTAAAATTTTTTAATATTTAGTAAGACCTACACATCACATGTGTTACATTTGTGCCAAGTTCTTATTTACATCCCGAAATATTTAAGGAAAGCTTAGGAAGTTTGTATTTGACCAACACTTTTTCTTCTCTAGAATTTTAATTTTAACCAAGCATATTTAATCTAACCCTCATTATGCCAATGTGTTATTGGACTAGCCTTCCCATCATATGGTAGTATATATCAACTATTTTCTTGGGGGCTTCTATTTTTATTGTAAATCACTTTTAAGTTCCCCTAATCTCACATGCTCTTTACATCAACTCTATAATCAAGAACTCTTTCATTGGGCTCCAAAAAATAAAATTGAATTATTAAGGGCTTCAAGGCCTTGTATTAAGGCCATAATAAACATTCATTATTAGTTTTATTTATTATATTAGGAGGCTATCTATAACCTTTCGTTATACCCATTAATTTTAATTGCACTCTTTGTCTCACACACACACACATGTACACGCACGCACACGCCAAGGGAAATAGTCTTAGGATCATCAAATCTTGTCATAGTGAGAGCCATAGTTGGGTACCTAGGTGTATCTGTAGATGGGAATGTGTTTATAGCATGACCAACTATTTCATATTTATGTCAAAGTTAATGTTTTTACATGGAGTACAACTGGTTCCAAGTCATTTTATACTAGTGTTTAGCCTAAGGGTATAGTTGGTTGTTAACTAGTTTATTACACTAAATCAAAATAATACAAGTAAATGATAGGAGAATTACCAATCTAAAACAAACATTCTACTTCAATGAAGAATTAAGATAGATTCATTTTTTTTTTTTTGTGTTTTTTTTTTCTAGAACATTGTTTTTTCGAATTTCCTAAAAGCAAAGTTCAAAAACATCATTACATTCATATTCCAAGTAATGGGGGACTTCATGGATGCCCATGATCATTATGTCAGGACCCCATTTCTATAATACCATTGCAACACATGGTGGATTTTCCGTGTAAAGAAAATAAGACCAAGGTCATCGGACACATATTCCAAGATGAATGGTGGGAAGAAATTATAGTGGGGATGAATTTCAGTTTATTTATGGCTAGGAAATTGAAAAAGGAAAAGAAGTAATAATTGAAATTTATTTATGAAAAAAATAAAGTAAAATAGGAGAAAAGGAATGTAAAGAGACATAAATTTGTATGCAAAGGAAATTAGAGGAAAAATGAAGGAAAATAAAGGAAATAAAGGCGTTATTGATAAATAGGATTATGAGGATCAGTTCACGACTTTTGTCAAGTAGCCTTTTTCAGGTTAGCTATGTTTGCTCATACTCTTTCAAACTTAGAGCAATCTTGGAGCACTTTTGCATACAATTTGGATTTGGAGAAAGAAGTCAAAGGAAAGAAGGAAAGCACAAGGAAACAATTGGATCAACAACTAAAATTGGATTGCTTTGTAGGTAAAAGGTTGCATGTGTGATTTCCTTGTTGATTTTTGGATGCATGGTATATGCATGCAATATTTTGGTTATGCGTTGTCATTGACATGGGGTTTTTCTCTGACTGACAGTGGTTTTAGCCTTACCTTTCCATTTCCTGGATAACCATGGTGTTGAAGATTTTTCCAATTTTTGGTTTTCTAATTGGTTCTCATGTTCCTTATGCCTATGGGTTGGAACAAACACTCTCAAAGCCTTGGAAAAAATTGGGTTAAGTTACTAGGCCTAGAATCTAGGTTGGGACAAACACTTTGGAGCCCTTGGTGGGTTGAGTTACTAGTCCCTCGAGCCAGGTTGGAAAAATTCTCTAGAGCCCTGTATGGTTGTGGGTTGAGTTACAAGTTCTTAGAGCCATGGATATCTTGGGTAAATATCAATTTGGTTGGTGTTAGTGATATTCTACAATAGAGGTAGAATCACTGTGGTTAAGGGTTAAGGTGGTTTGGCCTCTAGAAGCCATGGTTCAAATTTGTTTTGGTTTATTTCATGGTATTGATGGTGCTTTAAATCCATCAACCAAGGGGTTCTCCCTGATATGAAGTCCTAATTAGACCTCACACCATTTGGTGTAGGAGTCCCATTCACTATAAAGTCCCGATTACCAAATCCTCAAAGATCTGCCTTGGATCTAGCTGTTAGCACAGGAGAGTGATGCAATGGTGTCCTTGAAAAGCAAGGGAGGTGTGCTTGGTGAGTGTGCAGTTGCAAATGTTTCAAGGTTCTTCTACTACAAATGGGGGAGAAAGTGAGTATCTAAGTGAGAGGTAAGAGTACCACCCATGATGAGACACACATGCACTTGAAAGCTCTATCTAACATCAAACAAAATAGTCCACATCGAATGCGATGATTGTTACAACCAACATCAAGGAAATATATGTCTAGTATCCCGCGGAATAGTCCAAAAGGATGGGACAATGATACCAACCATTACATCACATTATCAATAAGATAACTGCTAAAATAAGAAAAATAGTTCAACTATATTAGTACATGTGAAAGCAAACATGAAATAGAAATTTCCACATAATAGTCTTACAAACATTCATAGTCCATACAATGTCAAAAGCATGCTGGCCTTAAAAGGCTTTTGTTTTTAAGAAAAGTTCCAAGAAACATGTTTACAATGTAGATCACTAGACCTAAGAGTGGGACATTGGAGCCACTCCTTACTCCTCAAAGAACTAGTTTATCTCTCTAATCCATTTGCAGGAGGAGCCAAGGTAAAAATTCCATTTCTCATACAATGAGGGGTATATATAACCAAGGGGTGATGCTTCCACTTTGTGATTCTTTGAATACATTCATGGTTGTTCAACATCCTATGACTTTTCAACTTTCATGAGTTTCCATATTCATGTGTGTCCTTTGGACTTCCACTTTACAATACATTTGAATATAATAGAAAAGGTTCATAATGATGATGTGGCATATGACAACTCATGAGAAGACATGACATGGAACTGCTGATGTAAAATGCTTGGATGATGTTGTAGCATAAGGCTACTGCTACTGTTATGAGTGATGTCTTATTGAGCACAATCTCATCTTCCACCTCGTCACGACTTGATGATAGGAATCTTCAATGATCTCAAGTCTTGGGTCGTGATCATGATTTAGTGTCTCTTTACTTTTCCTTCATGGATCAACTTGCATGCTCAACTATAAGAATTTCCTTTACATGTCTTCCACCTTCATCTCATTCTTCATAGTCCCGCTAGGTTCGTATATCTGCAATTCACTCATGACAAGACAAAATTAGCCCAAAAACATCCTAGCCTAAGATGGTGTGTTCAACTTCAAAGACTGAGTCGGAGTCGAGTGGCAAGTCGAAGAGGGAGGCTCACTGAATAGACGATGTGCATTCCCAACAACCAAGGTTGAGCCTTGAGGTCTAGAACTACACAATGTGCAGTCTAGGTTGGGATGAAGGACAACCTCTATGCAATTTTGAGAGACAGTGAGTTCAATTGAAGGAGGGGCCATTGTTGAAGATTTATGTGCAGTTTTGGAGAGCAAGGCTGACCAATTTTTGTGTAATTGTAGGAGACAGTGGGTCAGGATGAGGGGAGGACTATTGAAGGTAGCCTATGAGAAGTTCTGGAGGGGAAGGAAAACTGAAAATATTGTGAAATTATGTAAGGGAAGGATGGGTCTTGGGCTCAGGAATTACACAATGCAGCAGTCATGAGGGATAGGAACTGTGAATTATGCAGATCTAAGGGTCAAGGTAATACATTTCTGATTAGAACTACGCAATGCATAGTCTAAGTAGGTTCAGAGAGCCCAAGTTTAAGGGTCAGGGAGCTTCTTCGGAAAAGGCCAAGTGCTAAACCAGTGAGACCAACAGGTGAAGTGATGAAGTAGTGACTGTGTCCTAACACTTATAATACTAGGTGACTCAAATAAATTGATTACCCATGACACATGAACAACATTGTTTCCTGTGTGTGACCGCTTCGTGACCAACTATGACAAGTGTGACACCTAAGATAGACTTTAGGACGACTGTGATGACACTTGTGGAACAATGTTAAAAATTTCTGAATGTGTGTGACATGTGTTTAGATGGTTAAGAAAAATCATAAACACAATGATGAGCCCTCAGAACCACTAGAATGAGCTTATTTATAAAGTGTGATAGCCAACATGAAAAGTTCTGACACCTTGCCTATCTTGCGAAAGGGAGCAAAACACTTAGCAGAAACACATGGAATGAATTTCAATGTTTGCAACTATACATTTCATTGAAGACATAATGATATGAAAATGATAATCTATCCTTCATACTATACTAAGAGTTTCTTTTCAACTTCATGGAAGATGTGCTTTGTTTTTCGTTCCTACCCACCAAAGGGTTTTAAATCCGACAAAGTCTTCATATGGTTCTAATCTCCGATATTCTATCATACTCCAAGATTCCTTGGTCTTCTGATTTGATGATTATCTTTTCTCCTCATCCCCTTAAGCATCATCTAACATGTCCTCCTTTTTCGCCTCCTTCATCATGTTTCCATAGCATGGTAGAATTCCTGTATCTGTAATCCACTCATGACAAGACGACATCATTATGGTAAACTCATAGTCTAAGATGTTGCATGATAATCCATTAACTGAGCCAGAACTAGTATTAGGTCAAGGTGGAGGGCTCAATGACTAGGCCAGACCGAGGGATAAGATTACAAATTTACCACTAACGGAAAATTTTTCTCTGTGCCCACTGAGGGAAAAATTTGCACAGTGTCCACTAAGTGACAAAATTAAGCAGCTCAAGAAGGAAGTGGATGCTATGAGAGGGGCCCCTGGGAGGAAAAGCTACACAGTTTCAGGAGGCAAGGGGGAATGGGAAGTTGAGAGGCATGTGAGATAAAACTATGCAATTTCTGAAGGTAGTGAGCTCCAGCTGAGGGAAGGACACTGGAGGAAGCATCTCCATAGTTTTGGAGGCCAAAGGAGGTTGGTCTTTCTATGCATTCTATAGTTACAGTTGTGAAGTGTGTAGTTTAGGAAGGTTGGATGAGGCTAGGTTGCCAGGAATCCTCTGGAATTTAGCTAAGTGTGGGATCAATAGAACTGATGTGAATAGTGATAGAACTTAAATTTGACCACACACTTGGATACTTGATGATACAACATAGATAACCCATAACATATGAAAGCATAATTCTCTTAATGCAACAACCTTTGTGGCAAATTATGACAAGTGCAACACCATCGATGGACTTCATGAGGATAGTGACAACACTTCTATAATGGTTTGTAAAACTTTGGAAATGAGTGCAAAACTTGTCTATATGATGATAAAAACTCATTTTCACAAAGATTTCCCCCTGTTGCAAAAAAAACTCCCCTTTTCATGATAAGCGGTAACTCCCATGCTCGAAGATGACACTTTCTATATAAAGATAAAAGAATGAATGACACTTGATATCTGAGAAGGGGGCTTGACTTCATCAACTAACCAATAAGTGACAAAGGAACTATTAATCATAGGATCCATAGTAGGCTCCAAAATTTGAGTCTACGCCAAATTTTGGGGGGTGTTGCAGCCACTACAACACTTGGGCGACACACTCGTAGAATCCAACTTCTCTGTTTTGGTTAACTCCTTCTGTGAAAGGACTTGGTTATTCAGGGAGTATTGATTCATTGTGTAGATTTCCTGGGAATTTTGCACTTACCCCATGACTAGACATGGTACCCTCTATACATTATGGTTGAACACAACCTAATATTCATCATAATCACAATGTTTCGAGCTTAATATTTTTAGAGTATAGTTTTCATCTCTAGCATTGCTTCACTATAGTAGGTCTGGACAATACCCCAGTGGAGTCATAAAGGAACACAAACATTGCTACAATGCCAATGAGCTTGGACAATACCCTAGCAGAGTATCTTGCTTCACCTCTCTGCGTAGGAAGCCTTTCTCTTCTTTCACCTTTATTTATTTATGTAAAGATAATTGTGCATTAACACGTATTTATTTTGGGGTAGAAGAGGGACCCAAACTTATTGAGATAAGAAGAGGTTTTTCCTCTAGTGAAGCATATAAAGACCTCTGATTTAGGATTTCTCATTTATATTTTCCCCTTCTACATTTATACTAGTTGGATAAGCTTTAGAACACCACAACAGAAAAAAATGAGAATAGGCATGAGCTTTCCGAACTATACGTGGGTTCATGGTCGGAACAACACTCCCCTTACAGATGGACCATATTTTCTATCAGAACTTCATTGGTCAGAAGATGTAACTAACACACGGAAGACTGACAGATGGCTAGACAAATGTTGAAGTACCACAAGACTCTTTATAGTTCGGCCACACACATACTAAGAAGCCAAAACAGGTCTAGGCACAACACTTATTTGCATGATGAAAACGAACGGTAAAACTCAAGAAGAAATAAAAACAAGATGAAAATAAAGAAAACACACAACAAGGAAACATAATGAGAGGAAAAGAGAAAAAAATGGCTAACCACACATGATATAGAATTAGAATAATAAAACGAGGAAGAACTATAAGGAACGAGTGTAGAATGAGTGCAAGAAATGGAAAACTAGGATGCAACTAATCCTACTCCTAACATAACAACTAGAAGGTAGCAGTCACGTATGATGAAATTTATAGTGAAGCCATTGTAGTCTTTCCCAACCTGCATCAAAAAAGATATGAACAATTAAGATGGATAAGAAGTGATGTGCAATGAATGATAGGAAAACTTGAAAAGCTTGCACAAGAAAACGAAGTTCTTGCCTGTGGGGAGAAATGTCTTTCAAACCCACTACTTTTACCCAATTCACATGTTCACCTTTTCGATGAATACCATTTTTCAACAAACGTCAAAAGCTTCTTGCAAATATGTCTTCATCTACACCGAGCCCCTTAGCAAGCGCAAGGAAAGATTGAAACTTCTTGTTTGCTACAAACATTGCTAACTAATATTGTTCCAACCATTCAACAATTGGATCATAAAAGTTATGATGGCACTCTTGAAAACCCTTTAATAGTGGAAAAGATGAATTTTCAGTTAGAGAAGCAGGATCATGATGGGAATCTTGTGCTTAAAAATAAATCTGATCATACTCAGTAGTCATGCCAAGATAATGAGGACATGCCAAAACCATCAGCGAAGGCTGAAGTGCCTCATCTACTTGAAAAATATATGAATAGAGAGATGTTGAACAATGAAAATCAATGATGTGAAGAAAATTTCATTGGATGTGTTGATGGGAAAATGATAAGTTGAATGACATTCAACAAAGACATAAAAATGATCAGATGAGTTGATTAAAGCATCAAATTCCCAGTTTACAATAAATAATGAAAAATCAATTTGAACAGTCTCATAAATGCTCTGAACAATCGAACCAAGTTCCTTGTGAGTGAAATATGACAAATGATTTTCTTGCAACTGGTGACAAATTTTACAATAATTGTAGTCATCAAAAGAGTTTTAAAATGATTCTAGCACCACAAATGCATGAGACTAGTTGGGACATAGTGAACGAAGAAGAACTCGATTTGTGTGGAAGCTTGTGCATTCATTATCACTCAAGAGGATTTTTGGTGTGACAAGAGGACAAATTTTCCATATAAAATTCACAAGAAGACCTAGGAGATGACCATTAAAGGATAAATTTGATAATCATGATTCCTTCGGGCAAAGATAATCCCTAGAGTGATCAACATTGCAATTCCATGAACCTCTGAAGGATGCACATTCCCAACCCAAGTTTGATGTGAGAGATTTTCATGAAGATGAATGAATTGTAACAAATTCTTGAATTCTATCAGAAGTAAAATCTTGAAAATTTGAAAGGTCACACTGGAAATACCAAACATTTTTCACAAGGAAATTTACATCGAGTGAAACCATGCAAAGAGCCAAATTGTGCAGGAGAAACCAAATCTAACTTAGTTTGGGGGGCTTACCAGAGTCACAATATCTTGACATAAACATCAATGGAAGTTGAAGTGCCTTGTCTCCTTGATAGGTCCCAGAACTTCCCACAATTGTAGAATCATGTTTTGAAGGTTGAACCATATAATGCATGATTTGAGGATAACTATTATTGCTGATTTTAGTAAGACTTAATCCAAATTTAAACAGGAATGCAAAAAATTATAGAGATAACCATAAATAAAGAAATGCAACAGAAATAATACTTCATTTCATTAATGTAAAATACTGAAATATGCTTATAAACAGAAATGGAAATAAACTAGCTCGGGTGATGGTAGCTTATCTATGAGGAGAGATGTGGCCACTACATGCCTCTGAACTGTCTTACAATGACGATCGAAGGACTATTTATTCTTGAGAAACAATGGAAAACCCTAAACATCCAAAAACATAACCCTAGGAGATGAAGCACCAAACTATGGGCCATATTTGGGTAAATTGGTACATCAACTTCTTGGGGTCGTAACTTTGGCATATGATCTCCCTTTGATGCGCACCATACCTCATTAGAAATATCTATCTGAGGACTACAACTTTTGGATTGAGAAAGATTGGTAAAAAAACCCATGTTGCTCCAAATTTTCCCAAAAAACCATTATTTAGGGCCTCAAAGCGACTCTTGAAGTTTAGGAACCGAAAAACTGCTAAAATTGGTAAACTATGCTACAATTAAGGAAACTAAAAAATCGAAAGAAACAATGGTGGGGGTCCAAGTGGAATTGGCAGGTGGTCGCCAATATCCACCCGGATCATTCCTCCCCCCTTAGGAAGAAATGGTCCCCATTGCATTTAGTTCCTCCATGAGATGAGGAAACTTCTGCTAAACTTGGTCCCTAGTGATCCGCTTGCCCTCGTGAAGGAGTTGGCCTGCTTTGGCAGCTCGATACAGTTGGATCTTCTACTGGTGAGTGTGCTTGATCTGTGTTTCCATGATCCAATCAGTTGCATATTGTTCCATGCAATCTGGATTTAACTCTATTGATGTGAGCTATTTTGCAATGTTGGATGTGTCTAGTAATGGTGGAAAGTATGGCCAAAGGCAGTCCACATTGAAGATTGGGCGCAAGCCAAGGAATGGGGGAATTCTAAGCTTAAATGAATTGTATCCGATAGCCTTCGTAATGGTGTAAGGACCATATCGGAGTGGTTTGAGTTTTCAATAGGCTCCGATAAGGCGTTCCTTTTGCAAATGCAACCAGACTTTGTCGCCCACCCGAAACTTGTGTGGCACCCGATGTTGATCATGTCACTACTTGTACATGGCATTTGATTTATCCAAAATGTCATGGACCTTCTGGAAGATATGTTGGATGTACTCAATGAAGTTGTTTCCCTTATCTATTTTGAACTGGACATGAGATGAATCTTCCTGAGTAGCTGCAAATGGCATGGCCACATCAATGGGACATAGTGGCTGGAATCCCAAGCCCACCTGAAAGGGCTATGGCTAGTTGAGCTGTGGAGAGCCTGTTTATAGTTGTTCTGAACATAGGGGAGGCTCTCATTCCATGTGCATGGATGCTTTGAGTTGTAAATGCGCAGGATGTGTATGATCATCCTGCTGACAACCTTTGTCTGGTCATCAGTTTGGGTATGGAAGGTTGTGGACTTAGTGAGTTTGGTGTCCAGCATCGACCAAAGATTGGACCAAAATGTACTGAGGAACCTACTATCCTGATCTAAGATGATAGACCTTGGGATCCCAAAGCATACTCAAACTCGTTTAAAGAAGAGTTTAGCAGTGGCTTCTGCTATGATATTCTTCTTATAGACCGCCATAATGGCCATCTTCGAGAACTTGTCAACGACCACAAAAACACAGTCATTTACATGATTATTAGAAGGAAGGCTCGAAATGTAACCCATGGAGATGGATTCCCAAGGTCGAATAGGCATAGGCAGAAAAGTATAGAGGCCTTGCTTCTTGATGGTCGGTTTGGCAATGGTGCAGGCAGTGTCAGATCTGATGTACTTCCAAACATCCTGTCGAAGATTTGGCCAATAGAAATACTTCCCTCAGGTCTGTATGAACTGTAGGGGCTGGTGGTCTATGTGGATGATTGTTTCTTTCCCCAAAATTTAATGCTTCCATTGTTGACATGCTTGCACAATGGAATACATCTCTTTTTCAAAAGTGAGATACTTTCGGACTATGTCTGAAAGTGTCTCACTATGATATGCCACTAGATGCCCATGTTGAGTAAGGACTGCCCCAATAGCATAGTCAGAGGCATCTGTCTTGATCAAATGGTTGTTGTAAGTCTGGTAATGCAAGCAATGGTGCTGAGAAGAGGCGATGTTTCAACTCTATGAATGTCTTCTATTGAGATTCAGACCAAAATAATTTTGCTTTCTCTCCTCCCTTGGTGACTTAACTCAAGGGCCAAGTGATATAAGAAAATCCGAACATGAACCTGGGGTAGAAGTTGGCAAGACCCCGAAAGATGTGGAGCTCTATCAGAGTGGTTGGAGATTACCAATCCCGAATGACTTGGATCTTGGCTGGATCCACATGCACCTCGTATTCATCAATAATGTATCCCAGATACTGAACTTAGGTTATGCCAAAAGTTCATTTCTCCAAATTAGCACATAACTTGTGCTGCCACAGTGTTTGGAGAACCTGTCAGATGTGGTGGAATATGTCATCCATTAGCCTCATGAAGGTTGCAAGAGCATTCGTCAACCCGAAAGGCATAACCAACCATTCAAAAATTCACTCCTTGGCTTTAAAGGTAGTCTTCCACACATTGGAGGGTTCGATTGGTACCTGCTAATATCCTGACTTCAAATTGATCTTGCTGAAATATTTTGCCCCCTTCAATTGATCCACAAGGTCATAAATCTGTGGGACCAGGTACCTATTCCAGACAATGATCTTGTTCAGCGCTCGATAGTCAATACAAAGTCTCCAAGTCCCATCCTTCTTTTGTACCCACATGATCAGGCTCCCACAGGGTGATGAACTCGGTCAGATGTGAACTTTCTGTAGTAGCTCCTAAATCTACCTCTTGATTTCATCGTTCTCTAGAAAAGAGTGTCGACAGATTGGTCCTTTAGACAGTGACACACGTGGGATCAAACCGATGGATTGCTTGACCTGATAATGCAGAGGAAGCCCTGTGGTAGAGGTGAAGATGTCCTCGTACTCCTCCACGACCTTGTCCATCTATAGTTGTCATGCGGAGGGGCCCTATTTGGAGGTCATGGCCACTGTATTCTTCTTTCCTTGAGGGTGTATAATCAAGAAAACAAATTTCCTGGTTTTGGAAATGAGCTTACTGCATTGTTTTGTAGTAACAAAAGAGATGGCAGTAGGCAGTGCTACCTTTGGTATCCTATACAAATTATTTCCAAAAGTAACAATAACAACACGAGGCCTTGACTCATACACATCATATTGCTTCCATAAGTAAGGTTGGCCTAATAACACATCACAAACATCAAGGGGAGAAACGTCACATAGTACCTCATTTGTGAAGGGCTTGATGTTGTATGGAAGACGTCATTGATGGCTCACACGAAGATCCCATCATTGGTGAAGCCACCCGATGGTGTATGGTTATGGAAGTGTTGTGGTCGGTAAGCCCAGCTGATTCATGACCTCTCTCAAAATGAGGTTCTTTTGGCTCTCACTGTGAACAATGAACTATAGCAGGGAGCCCTTTACCCACATCTAGGAGTGGAAAAGGTGCTCTTCCTCCTCTGGATCTTCGGGTTCCTCCTTCTAGATCTTCATGGTGGAAATGATGTGTTGAGCTCCGCATTGATAATATGCTTCCCTTTTTCATTCCCCTTATTGGGTTCTGACTCAGATTCGAAACATGCATCTGATTCCAAAGACTTTAGCTCGGCCACCAATGACTGCTTGGCCTCACACTCACCTGTGTTGTGAGTGGAGCTCTTATGGAACTCATAGCACTTTCCCGTGTCCTTTAGCTTCGCGGTGTTGTTCTTTGCTTGTGGATTTTGTGGGTTGTCCTGGGCCACCCTGCCTTGACTTTGTCCTTTCTTCAGTGGTTTGGGAGTGCCTTTCCCTTGCTTTGGATTTGCATATCCAAAGTCTTGCTTCTTCTATTTAAGCTTCTGCTCAATCTTGACAGAGTATCGATATGAAATGGTGAGTGAGGAGAAGTCTAGGAACTCCATCTCATCCTGGATGTACCTGTGTAGGTAGCTACAGTATTCGAGTACCAAATGCAACTCAGAATACTTGATACCCAACATTGTGTGAAAGGTATGAAAAATATTGGTAAACTCCTGCACATCTTGGTCCCTTCCCTGCCACAACATGGTCCACTTTATGTATTTATCCTCATAGCTTCTGACAGGGTAGTACTAATCCTTTATGGTATTCCAGAATGAATTCCAAGTGGGTGCAGATGAAAACAGTGAGGCCATACTTTCATCCTTCTGCTCAGAGTAGGTTTCTGACCAGTCCTTGACATGGGGAGCGGCTTTGAGAAGAGTGAAAGTAATCTTTTCCCTATCGGAAAATTCATGTATAGAGAAATACCCTTCTAGCAAATTTAACCATTTATCTACAACATCTGCATCTAACCGACCCTTAAATATTTGAATGTCAAAGTTAACTTGTATCTTAAAGGATGTGGTACTTCCAGAGTAGTTGCTGGAAGTAGATGTGTCGCCCCTGGTCAGCCGCTGAAGGATCTGGGAAAAGTTGTCCATCATTACGTTCCTTTGTCGCTCAAGGGCCTCTTCGAGCAAGATTTTGATAGGATCTCCTAACCTCTCATCTTTCTTTTCATCTACCATGGGAGGTTGTCGGGATTTGCGAGGCTAGTCTTACAAAGGTTCGACTAGTTCAAGCCCTAACTCCTTATATCTCGACCTCATTGGGGACATGCAAAGAAAAACAGAGAAAGAGAAGACCACTCTGATACCACTGATCTAGATTTAAACAAGAATGCAACAAATTACAAATATAACCATAAATACAGAGATGTAGAAAAAATAATACTTCATTTCATGAATGTAAAACAATGAAATATGCTTACAAACAAAAATTGAAATAAACTAGCTTGGGCGATGGTAGCTTATCTCTGAGGAGAGATGTGGCAGTTACATGCCTTTGAACTATCTTACAATGAGGCTCAAAGGCCTATTTATTGTTGAGAAACAATGGAAAACCCTAAACATCCAAAAACCTAACCCTAGCAGATTAAGCACCAAACTATGGGCCCCATTTGGGTAAATTGGTACATTAATTTCCTAGGGTCATAACTTGGGCATACAATCTCCGTTTGACACAAACCATAGCTCATTAGAAAGATCTATCCAAGGAATACAACTTTGAGATGAGGAACATTCATCCATGGACACATGTTTCTCCCAAGTTTCCAAAATTCTTCATTTAGGGCCTCAAAATGGCTCCAGAAGTTCAGGACCCGAAAAACTGCTAAAAATAGTAAATTGTGTTACAATTAAGGAAAATGAAAAACCAAAAGAAACAATGGTGGGGTTCCAAGTGGAATTGGAGGGTGGCCACCAATATCCACCTAGCTCAAGACTACTGCTCATTAGACAACATCCATATCTATAACAAATTTTACTGGATTTTTCAACTTCAACAAACAGATTTGTCATATCCGAAGACTCTTCTAATTAGAAATTCAAAGATAAATGAATTGGTGAGATCTCATGAGAAATATGATTTGAAGATTTGTCCTCATGCAAGATAAGAGATGATGAGGGGTGGGAAGGGTTCTCTATGATTTGACTATTTTCAATTTCATCATGGACAACCTCACCTCCTAGTGTCAATCGAGGGGCTAACTCATCGAATGAAGAAATTAAAGAGCATGACATATCTCTATCACAAGTAGATGTATTGCAAATTGTAGGACACAAGGGATAATGAGGTGAAGAGGAAGTTTTGATATGAACATCTTCTTTGACCGAAGATCATCAACAAAAACTGAAAGATCATATGATGTGCTTGGTAATTCATCGCAATATACATAAATAGAGTTATCATCATTGGAATGATGACTACCCAAGGTTGTGGATTGATTGAAAGAATTTATTTCATTGGATTCTCTACCGAGATTAGAAAATTTAGAATCATTCAAGAATGGAAACACAATATATTGACATGGAACACACTAAAAAAGAGATGAAATATTAAAAGCATCTTCACCTTTATACTTCTCTACTTGCGTAATGTGACTTATTTGTACCTAATCACAATTTGAGCCAGCAACTTGAGAATAAAGAGAATGTGAAGAACCAATTGGTGGAGCAGATCAATCAAGCGAGTCATGGTACAAAGAGTCAGGATATGTATATGATAGAGGATACTAGAAATCTTGATTCTGTTTGTGACTAGAGTTGTGAATGGTGACAACATCTTATGAAATAGAGGAATCAGTTGTCACCGTAGGATTCATGAGCCATTCTATACTTTCCTCCATTCAATCCAAATCATGTAAAGTGGAAATAGAATGAGAATATAGTTTTGAGATTTGATTTGCAAATTTCCCAATTTTACAACCACCGCAAGGAGGCACTCACTTTGGGATTGGAAAGGGAGGAGGACAAATAACAAAAGGGGAAGTAAGTTCTTCCTATGAAATTTGAGGTGCCTCATGATTTGAAAGAATTGGTGATGTAGAAAAATGAGGAGGTTCGGGTTCACTGTATGAAGAGACAAGAACCAAGCGCTAAAACTCTTGTTCCAAGAAATCCCAGTTCAAATGTTTTTTAGGAATTTCATAACATAGGTGAAGGAATCGATAAGAAAAATCCTCAACTAATTCATTAGGCTTCATTCTTAAAAGATTGATTCTTCCACAAACATCTTAGTAGTTATACTTATCAAGTCTTTATGAAGATTCTTGGAAAGTTGGTCGAATGAATGGATAGAAGAAATGGGTAATGTATCACACCATCGATTAACACAACCTTCAAATGTGAGGGTGAGTAATCTAGCCATGAAATCTTTGGAACATATTCTATTAGAAAGAAAAACATGGAAAACTCGAAACAAATGTTCACGAAAAGTTGATTCACCCTCACTATCGAACTTAAATTCGGACAAGTTATGAATAACTTCCACTGGGATGATACAATTAATCTCTTTAGAAAAAAATCTCAAGATTATGATTTGGGGAAGATCCATTTTAAATACGAGATTCAAAAAATACTAAACAGGCACAACCTATCATCTAGCCCTCCTTCTAGCGCCATTTTGTTGGTGGTGCTGGAAATCTGTCAACCAAGGGGATCTCCCCAATATGAAGTCCCAATTAGAACTCAAACCATTTGGTGTAGGAATCCCATTCGGTATAAAGGACTAGTTTCCAAATCCTCAAAGATCTAGCTTAGCTCTACCTGTTAGCATAGGAGAGTGATGCAATGGTGTCTTCAAAAGGTAAGGGAGGTGTGCCTAGTGAGTGTACAGTTGTAACCGTTTCAAGGTTCTTCTACTGCAAAGGGTGGAGAAAAGTGAGCCTCTAAGTGAGAGGTAATAGTACACCCAGGAAGAGACACACATGAACCAGAAAGCTCCGTCTAACATCCAGTGGAATAGTCCATAGTGGATGTGAAGGTCATTACAACCAACATCCAGGAAATAGTTGTTTAGTATCTTGTTGAATAGTCCATTATCTGAATCGGATCCAGAAAATACTGTCAAGAACCTTGACTGTATCGAGTTAAACAAATCCTTGAAAATTCCAAAACAGCGATCGAAAACAGCCTGAACTAGTGGCCATGGTAGCCAGTGTGGAACGACGAGGACCTGAGTTAAAGTGCACTAATTGAGGCCCGTGGAGATTGCGTGGGATGCCAAAATAGCCCCTGGGAGCCTTCGATCGGGAAAAGGAGCTAATTTTCAATGCGCGATTGGCGCCTCGCTAGGTGAACAGGGCCAAAATGGGAAAGCTTGAGCACTCGACCGTGTGGGGGGGACCAGAGGACCACGGGTGGAGAATCAAAAAGTGCCAATGTACGAAGGTGGGACCCATGAACTGGAAACCAGCGGTTTTGATTGGGGAACCCTTGAACGGTAAGAGGTTTTGGAAGAGAGCAAAGCGATCCCACTCAGTGATTGATGTGTGGTAGCGAAGGTGAGAGAAAAACTGTCGTGATAGCATGCTATCGGTCGAGCAAGTCAACCGCGCTCAACATGCATATGACATCGGACCTTAAGAAGCCTATATCGGACGGTTGAGATTGTGCCCGATAGAAAGAAACGGAATCGACAGGTAATTAAGCTGCGATTTAGGGGGATTCAGAATCCATTTGACCACCATGATGGAGAAAGAATGTATCCACGACATAACTGAAGAAACGAATTGACGAGCAGGCTGGCGCTATTCTGATGGGGACGCGTGGCTACTTCCTGAGCGTTCATGCTGACGCTGAACAGGGAACTCCAAGTGTAGCTACAGAAGGTGAATCAACATAGGCGGGAGAGGAACCGAATAGGCATATGGATCAAATGACAAAAGCCATGAACAAAGACAATCGAATTCAGATTCAGAGAGAGGAGGAAAAGAGAGGAGTCCAAGTGACCAAGAGAGATAGTGAACACTGAACCTTGAGAGGAGGACTGAACACAGATAACAGTAAAGCGAAGCAGAGGAGACAGAGGGCCGAGTTGACCATGGGCAGCGTTGAGCACCAGAGAGCTTGAAGATTCAAGCCTTTCCCTAGAGGAATCTGTCTGGATTGAGCATCACATTTGGCTCTTTCCACTATAGACCAAGGGTCACAGAGCTGGTAGGAAGAAGAAGAGTCTGTGAACTCCGAGTGGTTTGGGGAATCCAACAACCACCCTACCAAGCAAAATCTGCTTCAGGAGAACTCACATTGAGTCCCTGTATTGTACATTCTTTGCTGTAAGACACAATAAAACAAGGCCACCACTGAAGCTGGACCGGAGACGTAGCCTTGGAGAATAGGGTGAACTCGTTATTGAAAATTGTTTGTGTCTTTGTGTTGCTTAATGTATTTCTCTATTGTCTTTCCACTTATTTTCTGTGTGTTGGCAATCTAATAGATCCATTTCTTAAATAACACAAAACACACACCAGCACATGAGTCTGTAATACATTTTGTTTAATAAATCTTTAAATGAGGTCACTCATAGGGTGATTATCAGATCAAGTGTTATCAGAGCTGTAGGCTATAAGGTTAGACAAGCTTGTGTTGGTTTAGCTATGAATGCTCACTAGATAAAAGCTAAAATTAGGAGAAGGAGAGTTGGTGGAAACTAATCCTGAAATTGGAAGAGTCTATTCTTGGAAGACAATGTCAGAGGAAGGTTCTATAGGGCTAGAACCTCAATTCATAGAAATTTTCCTAGCGATAAAGTCTATGGTAGAAGAAATGTATAGGGACTTTAGAAAGCATAAGGATGAAGATTCATCAGGCTCTAAGCAAGATAAAGAAGAATATGAATCTCATTCCCATGACCACTCCAAAGGAAATGGGAAAGAGGAAAGCTTTCTCACACCTCCTAACAGCCCTGTGCATAATAAGAAAGCATCTTTGATTAATTTAGATGTTAAATTTGATTCACCTATATATGATGGAGAGATAAATGCTGAAAAGTTGGACAATTGGATGAGACAAATTGATGTGTATTACAGAGTACGAAATATAGACTCAGACAAGAGTAAGATTCAGCTGGCAAGCCTATGCCTAGGAGGCACTGCCATGGTTTGGTGGGAAGGTAAAACCCAAGCTGATATGAAGAAGCATGGTAAGACCATCTCTGTCTAGAGTGAATTTATTGCTACAATCAAAAAGCAGTTCTATCCATTGGCCTACATGCAACAAGCCATGATGAGTTGGCAAACTCTTCGGTAGTTGAAAGGGCAAAGTGTACAAGGGTATACTCAAGAATTCAGAAAGAGAGCATTGATGTTGGGTATCTCATTAGACTCAAAAGAGACTCTTTTGAAGTACATTGGTGGTATACATAGCTACATGAGGCATACCATCCTCATGTTTAATCCCACTAGTATAGATGAGGTATCTGTACAAGCTACTCATCTAGAAGCTAGAGGAAAGAATGGAAATCCAGAAGTTGGGGGACCATCCCAACCCACTGTAAGCAAGAGCAAGGAGAAAAGAAAGCAAAAGTGGAAAGCAAGGAAGGCTAACACTGCACAAAAAGGCAAAGCTTCATGCACTCATCGTAAAAAGGAGGGGCATGATGATGAGCACTGTTGGATTCTGCATCCAGAGCTGAGACTAAGAAGTCCGAGGGCAAGAAGAAGAAGACTGCTGCAGCTATTCAGAAAGATTTGGGGTCAGACTCGGGAGATGAAACAATCATTGCAGCCACAGGTATAAAAGGTAAGAATTCTAAAGCATCTACTAGTAATTCTGCTCAATCTGTTATTGATGAAGAACATGATAGAAAAAGACATGAGCTTTTCCATATTCGAGTTGTTTCCAAAAATCAAAATATTGATACTTTGTTTGATAGTGGCTCACAAGTAAATCTGATTTCTGAAGCAATTGTAAAGAATTTGGGATTAGCAACTACACCTCATAAGAAGCCATACCCATTAGGATTGTTGGAGAGGTAAATCCCCTCTACGGATAGAGGCGATCCCTACTAGCCCAGAATGGGTCTAGAAAAAATCAATCAATGCTACTGTGCAAGTTCCTAATTGCAAATAAAAGAGAGGTAATGAACGCCTACTTGGATTCCAACGCTATTGTTTGATGAAGAGATGCCACTCTCGCTCCTTCGCTCTGGCCGGTCATGATCTTCCACGATCTCCGTGAATAGATACCTGCACACACGAAGAGAAACACAAACACAAGCGTGAAAACTAATAAATGCAATTATACATCAGTCAGAAAGGATGTAATTCACATTAACCATTACAAAGACAAATGAGAATGGAACCATAACAGTAGTCATCTATTATTAAATCAATAACAGAGAAAGGTACAACCAATGTTCTGACGCTGAGTCCTTCTCTTGAGGATCCAGCCAGCAAGTCTCTTAAGCATTCACCCTTGGAGGTAGATTCTCCCTTAACAAAGCTCTCTCTCACACAAGCAATACTCACAACCTTCCTTAAGCTTCCTCTAGCAAAACCACACTTGTCACACCAACTACCTACTAGCAGCAACAGTCTAAGCACTATGAATTCCACACTATCCAAACTATTCCCAAAAACTACAAAACTCGCTGCTCATGGCAATGGTGGAGACTTAAATAGGAGGAGTCTCCATGAATGGTGGGAGGATGAGCTTATCTCCAAGGAAAGTGGCTCAAATGACGAACAGACATGCCATAGAAAGTAGGGCGACATTCACAAGGCCAACAACCAGGTCTGGAGTCATCTGGAAGGCCGGCTATTAGAACAAACTCACCCAAACAGGATCAGCGTGGGTGCATAACCGGACTGGAGCGCTGACAGCGCATCTTAATAACGGAGCAGGCTGTGTCAACGCGACTTAATACAAACATAGGATGCGCTGGCTCATGAAATTCGATCAGCGCGGAAAACACGTGTGCTTCCGTGCTGACAGCGCATTTGGTCTGTTATGGAGCGCCCATCAGCGCGGTTATTTGGCCAAAAGTCGCGCTGATAGAAAAAACTTTGGCAAAGTGGGTCATTTGGCCAGATTAGGGAGCATGAGCATGATTGATTTGAATTCATGACATAGTAGGGAGACTGACAAGGAGACAGTGACAAATTACTTTGTAACAGATGCCCCCTAAAGCATGAAGCCCGAGAGAGTGGGAGGGGTGAAATGCTTTACAAAACTGCTAAACTGGAACACCACCAGGAAGGACCTGCACGTATGTACAACTGATATCTCAATTACATGTAGTCTAGGCATGGGCGCAGCCATCCAAAAGACATACGAAGAAGGTCTGTGGTATGGACGCAGCCACCCAGCTGAAGAGACCATGATGATAAGAAGGTATGGTGGCAGCCATCCCAAAGACTCAGGTATGGGCACATCCATCCATCAATGAGTCATGTAATAATAATCCACAAAATCGCAGCCTGGTTCGTAACAAAAAAAAACCAGGGTCTTACGCTCCATCCCAACCCGAACAAAGTACAAGTCCAAGCATGTGAATACATGAACTGAAGTCGAACATGCATGAACATCGTCTGATTACCAGCCAATAACGAAAACTGGTAACAGACGCGAGAGGTACCACCAATAATGACAATGGTCCTCAAGGTACTTATAGGTACAATCCGCGACGTGTGAATCAATGAGCTGGTGTCGAACACCCGCAGAATCATCCGAGCGGAGGCCAATGATGAAAACCTCACGTCGAACACGAAGAACCTGCCATTGAGGCATGCAGGCTCTAAGGCACCTGAAGGGAGTCTCTAGGTCACTTTCCTGGATAATGAGCTGAAGTCGACAGGAAGTAACCTTGATCGAAGGTGGGCCATGATGTTTTCCACATCATCGACACGAGGCAGAGAAGAATAAAATGTTTTGTGCGAGATATCAGAGGGAGGTGGTAAGCTTGCAGAGGCCAACTTCTCTTGAACATATTGGCGGCATGATAGTGGATTTGGCAGTATCTGACATCAATGGATCAGAGGTCATGGTGACGAGGCAATGAGTAGCTGAGAGGTCAAACAGGATAACCCAAACCCACGGAGGCTAGTGTAAAAACAAGATGAGATGTCCCCACCCAGACACGAATGCAGACAAGTGCCATGTTCGAGAGCGACATACTGCCGACACGACAATAATCATGATTCCATTTTCCCCACCATTCCTGGCAGGTACCCCGATTATTTTTGGGTGACATGCTTGACAGGGATAACATATGCTTGGGAAGGCGTCATTTCGATGATGTCCGATGTCATTAAGTTTTAACGAGCCTGACAAAGGAAGAACTCGGCGTCTTTTCTTGTTTAGAGAGTCTGAAAAGACAGCGGAAAAGGAAACTCCAGGGGGGTCCTTTTTCGTAGAGTTGTGTCTCTCGAGCCCGAAAAAGTATAAAACAATGCTCGAAAGAACCGCCCGACTAGTATGATCGAGGAGTACTTTTCGTGAATAGTGACTTCGACCCGAAAAAGTAAAAAAGCGGTCGGAAGTATGTCGTTTTGGGGCCAATAACGAGTGCGAAACGACAAACACCCGGAAATCTTTTTAAGTTAAACGGTCGAAAAAAAAATAGCTTTAAAAACGACCGCCTCTCGTTCCTTTTAACGAGCCGAAAGGGGGACTCGGCAATCTTTTCATCTTTAAACGGTCGGAAAAGAGCTGAAAGCAGACCTCCATTTTTATTCTCTTTAACGAGTCAAAAAGGGAAAATACTCGACAATCTTTTCACATTTTACGAGTCAGAAAAGAGCTTAAAGGTGACTCGTCCTAGAGGAACGAGTGGTATAAAGGGTAGCAACTAGTTGCGACAATGGTGGAACTGCTCAAAACATGTAATGGTCAAGAGGATGGCTAATAAAACCACTCATCGCTGCGGTTCCTCAGGAAAGGATAAACAACCAAGTGAGAGCATATGATCGGCCAAAGAGATGGTAGCAATGGAATGAAACAGCCAAGGCTCATCTAGCAGAATTCAGCGGATAAAAATGGCAATCACGAGATGTAAATCGGGTATGGGTTCATTTTTACACAAGCTTGAACCATGGAGAACTCTGCTTGGATTTAGTTTCATGTTTACACATGCTTGAAACGAAAAACTATGCTTGTTATAAGTTCGCATGCCCCCAGCATAATAACGCAAATCGAGGTACATGCCCCCCAAGCTTCATTGCATTCAACAAAGTGGATGGAATGAAGGTTCACTCTCGAGATCGATGAAAGACTCGACTTGTATTTTACGAGATCTTAATCAAAAGACTCGATTTGGAAAGGGAGGTGTTTCATTTTTTACTGAGGTTGACACAGTAAAATAACTATCCTCATAACCCTTGTTTCAGTTTTTAATGAGCTTGACACAAGATCAGGAACTATGCTCGACTCCTTGTTTCGTTTTTTAACGAGGTCGACACAAGATCAGAACTATCCTCGGGACTAATCCATTTTCATTTTTTAAGGAGCTTGACACAGGAAAGGAACTATGCTCCGACCAAGCCTAGTTTCATTTTTTAGGGAGCTTGACATAGGAAAGTGAACTATGCTCCCACCGAACTTCATCATAATGAACACGAAGTCGGGGCTTCCAAGATTGCCACTCCCGGTGGAAGGGAAACATCTTGGAAGTCAGGGCCCAATGCCCCCAGGACACTATGCACGACAATGTCATCACTGGATACAGGCACGGGGTAGGTGGTCACGTAGTTGATCTGCGGTGGGGCAGATACAATTGGTGGATAAAAACTAGGAGGGGACGACAACTGCGCAGGAGGCATTGGGGGACTAACGAACGACAATTGATCGATAGTCACAATTCTTCCTTCGTGTGGAAAGCAAACCACACGGAAAAGCGAAGAAACAAGGGCCCCCATGGCGTAAACATAGTCACGACCAAGGAGAAGACTAAAGTCTAAAACACCTTGGGTAACCAAGACGTCTATATAGACGATTTTGCTTCCCAAAGTAATAGGGAACTTCGGGAGAACTCCTAGAGATGGACAGGCTCCTCCATCGAAGGCCAACAGATTCTGAGTGACTGGCCCAAGCTGCGGGGAACCTAAGGCTTGCCAAGTAGTGTACGGCATAAGAGTGACAGACGCCCCTTCATCCAAAACAGTGCCAGGTACTGCCATAGCACAGGCATGTACTGTGATCTGGAAAGGCATATGGGATGGAAGGCGACTGGCGATCAAGCGATTCCAATCAAAGGAAGCGACCAGACTACTTGGTGGGGGAATCGTATGATTGCCCCCATGTGCTAAAGGAACCGAAGGAGAACCTTCGGGAGCAGCTGGGTTAGGAGAGTCATTTCGGGACTCAGGAGAATCTGAAGAGACGAGAAGAACATGGGCGTGATTCTCTTCCGAAACAGAGTGAGCGAGCGACGGACTCAAGTCAACACTCTTTCCGACCAATGGTTGGTCTGGAACAGGCTGGGGACAGCCGGGTTCGGGAAGAGGGACCTGGACAAGAGAAGAATGTGAACCAATCTCATTGTCGAGAGGTGGATGATCTGCAGCTGCAGAAAGACGTTGATATCCAACAGGGAGTTGGGGTGAGGGAGCTGGGAGACTTTCCAAGACACTGGAGGCTTTATCCATGAGTGGACAAAGGTGAAGGGGATGTTTGCCTTCACAAAGTCGATAGGGGATTCGAAGCTTCCCTTTCTCCTTACCATTCCCAACTGATGAGGTAGCATCGCCGTGAGGTTCAGTGGACGATGAGGGGCGGGCCGGATCGCGAGACCATACTTCTAATACCCTGGGAATGCCAGGACAATCACGAAGCAGATGGTCCTCCTTGCATAATCGACAAGGAAGCTTAACCTTCTGTGGAGGAGTGGAAGGTGGCCCTATCTCGGATGTAGTGGAGGGGGTAGCTGGATTTGAGGAGGGGACGTCGCGTGTAAGCTCTCCCTTAGGGGACTTCTTCCTCTTGGTCTTCTTCTTCTTCTTCTTAGCCACCTGGTTACCCGCATCGAGAGTTTCACCAGGCGAAGTACAAGAGGAAGACGTAGAAGAAGGCATCGAAGGGGAGGGATCCACCTTAGGATCAACATGATGTTGTTCAGGTGGAGGGATTGATGGACCAACAGCCGATACGGTAGGGACCAAAGAGGCTGAAAACAACCAAACAGGCAACCCAACAGTTAACCCTGGCAGGGACAACGTTGCCATATACGGAGCACCAACATTCCCAAGAGGAGGGAAGTGACCTGGATTCCCATCAGGAGGGGAACCTGGGTTAGTGAACCCCGGAAAAGCTGCCATCGCAGATGAAAAGAAACCTACTCAAACTAACGCACACGAGATCTAACCAGGGAATGTTATCGTAGCCAAATTAATTTTAAGACGCACAGACACAACTTGACCTTTTCATGTTTTAAGAGTCAAGAAAAGGACAAAAGATGACTCTAGTCTCCTTCGAATATTTAATGAGCACGAAGTGACAAGATGCTCACGGGCACCTTTTCATTTAGGGAGTTCGAAAAGGATGAAAAGTGACTACTCTGGAGACTTCTAGGCAAAAGGCTTACCAGGCAATCCATAAAACCGCTTATACACCTTGGCAATCATATGAGAACCAAGGACTTTACGTACTGCAGTCAATATTCCCGAATGATGTGTTCGGTGCATTACGGTTCGCAAGGCGGCAGACTCGGCTTCCTAGGGATCAAGGTCGATAACCTAGTGGGGTCTCCCCTATATACGCGACGGTACATGGGAGCTCAAATCCCTACTAGACCACTATCGAGTCACAAGAGGAGGAATCACCCAACCGTAATGTGAAACAATAGTGACTATGTTTAAAGACGCCGGAACATGTCTCTAACCTAGACCTCTAGATGTTTGCGTTTAGTTCCAATGCGTTTTTAGATTCATTCGGTTCATTTTATGGTTGATCTTGAAATTAAGTTTCGATTTCAGGCCCTATCATATGGTCTCTCACAATTTCCTAGATGCAAACTATATGCCAAAGAATACCATTTTGTTCGATGAATTCTAACTATGAGAAGGTTAAGAGCTTTGCAATCAAACAAAATGAAATCAAACCATCAAACAACCTAATGCAGCTAATGACAAAGAAATGAAATTTTTCTTTTTTTCCTCTAAAGAACACAAATCACTAAAATGCTCTTCTTTTCATTAACTATTGAATGCAAAAGATTTAGTTCGATTCTCTTTCAATGGCACTAATGCACTTTAAAACAAATTTTGAGAGACAAGAATCACCAAGAAAATCACTTAATGAAAACACACAAAGTTCCCAAAACATCCAAAAAGGATCTCCAAATCAAAAGAGAAACCAAGTTTCGCACGAGCCACGTGATCTAAGCTCGACAAGACAAGCAAGGATTGCAAGCAAGGAAGAAGCAAAAACAGCTTGGAAACACAACCAAAACTCTTCACCAATCACCGAACAAGTGCAAAAAAACAAATCTAAAGTTGGCTAGTCAAACAAGAAAACAAGATCCCTACGGAAGGCTTGACACACACACAGCCACTAGATGCCCTAGGGCTAAAGTGCGAAATCAATGGAGAAAAGCAAACACCCGGAGGATAAGAGTCCCAACCAGTCAATTAGAGATTCAACACAATTCAGCAACTGTAAAAGTGATGGTGGAAATACAAACCAAGCAGCGAAAGCAAAGAGGAAGGTATTTGCAAAACCGAAAAATGAGCAAAAACGAAACCCTGTGGAACAAGACTTCGCAAACAAGTGGCTCAGAGTTCAAGTAATGAAAAACAAGTCACAAACGAAGTGGAGAGAAAAGGGGAAAGTCAAAGCAATAGGTTCAGGAGGCTAATTTGGACAAAAATGAATTCTACAGGATCAGCGCGGGTAGCCTTCAGCAACTCGGCGCTGACAAGAGAAGGCCTGTAGCAACTTTGCGACGTCAGCGCGGAAGAACACGGATAAAGCGCGCTGTCTCAAAAACGAGGTCAGCGCGACTGTTATTCGTACAGGGGCGATGACAGGGAAAACAAAGAAGCAGGTGTGCGACGTCAGCGCGTCTGTTTTGAATTAAACCGCGCTGAGGGTAAAAACGAGTAGAATCAAAGCAAAAACTCCCAAACCAAAGGTAGAAACTCTTTTAACAATTAAGACACTTCCCAGATGGACCCAGGAAGGCTACAAGCAGAGAAACAATCCCCAAAACTTGAAAAGAGAGAACAATCAAACAAACTCAAGAATGGACACAAGAGACAAAAAGCTGAACTCCCCAGTATGGTCACCAAATTGTTGGAGAGGTAAATCCCCTCTACGGATAGAGGCGATCCCTACTAGCCTAGAATGGGTCTAGCAACAATCAATCAATGCTACTGTGCAAGTTCCTAATTTCAAATAAAAGAGAGGTAATGAACGCCTACTTGGATTCCAACGCTATTGTTTGATGAAGAGATGCCAGTCTCGCTCCTTCGCTCTGGCCGGTCACGATCCTCCACGATCTCCGTGAATAGATACCTGCACACACGAAGAGAAACACAAACACAAGCGTGAAATCTAATAAATGCAATTATACATCAGTCAGAAAGGATGTAATTCACATTAACCATTACAAAGACAAATGAGAATGGAACCATAACAGTAGTCATCTATTATTAAATCAATAACAGAGAAAGGTACAACCAATGTTCTGACGCTGAGTCCTTCTCTTGAGGGTCCAGCCAGCAAGTCTCTTAAGCATTCACCCTTGGAGGTAGATTCTCCCTTAACAAAGCTCTCTGTCACACAAGAAATACTCACAACCTTCCTTAAGCTTCCTCTACCAAAACCACACTTGTCACACCAACTACCTACTAGCAGCAACAGTCTAAGCACTATGAATTCCACACTATCCAAACTATTCCCAAAAACTACAAAACTCGCTGCTCATGGCAATGGTGGAGACTTAAATAGGAGAAGGAGTCTCCATGAATGGTGGGAGGATGAGCTTATCTCCAAGGAAAGTGGCTCAAATGACGAACCGACATGCCATAGAAAGTAGGGCGACATTCACAAGGCCAACAACCAGGTCTGGAGTCATCTGGAAGGCTGGCTGTTAGAACAAACTCACCCAAACAGGATCAGCGTGGGTGCATAACCGGACTGGAGCGCTGACAGCGCATCTTAATAACGGAGCAGGCTGTGTCAACGCGACTTAATACAAACATAGGATGCGCTGGCTCATGAAATTCGATCAGCGCGGAAAACACGTGTGCTTCCGCGCTGACAGCGCATTCGGTCTGTTATGGAGCGCCCATCAGCGTGGTTATTTGGCCAAAAGTCGCGCTGATAGAAAAAAATTTGGCAAAGTGGGTCATTTGGCCAGATTAGGGAGCATGAGCATGATTGATTTGAATTCATGACATAGTAGGGAGACTGACAAGGAGACAGTGACAAATTACTGTGTAACAAGGATGGTTGAATGATAAAGCACAACTACAAGTGACTATACTGTGCAAACTCAAGTTTTCTTTTGGCTCAACATTTGTAGATGAGGTTGAGTTAGATGTAATTCCTTTAGATATATGTGGAATTGTTTTAGGAAGTCGTTACTTGTATGATAGAAAAGTTATTTTCTATAGAGCTGAGAACAAGTATCTACTTGTTAAGGAAGGAATTGAATACTTTGTAAGAGCTCATAAGCTCAAGAATAATTATACTCTCATAAACTGAGGATAGATGAAAAGAATGATAAATTCCTGCAAACAGTTCTTACTAATGGTTGTAAAGGAAAAGAAATCTGATAAAACCAATGTATTTGGGGGCTGTAATGCTGATCAGCAAGCTTATATAGAAAATATTGTTTCCAAGTATGTTGTCTTGTTTCAAGAACCACAAGGTCTGCCACCCAAAAAGGGAATAGTACATGATATTATTTTGTAGCAAGATGTTCCTTTGCCTAAGATTGGGATGTACAGGTTATTTGCTTTAGAGAATGCTGAAATCAAGAAGCAGGTGCAGGAGTTGCTCAAGAAAGGGTTCATCAGGCCTAGCACATCACCATGTGGGTCACCAATCATCTTGGTGAGAAAGAAAGATGGCTCATGGAGAATGTGCATTAATTACCAAGCACTAAATAAGATAACAATAAAAAATCGTTATCCCCTTCCTTGCATAGATGATATTTTAGATCAATTGAAGGAAGCTATTTATTTCACGAAGCTGGATTTGCACAGTGGATACCATCATGTCAGAGTTGTAGAGAAAGATGCCCGGAAGAATGCTTTCAAAACAAAGCAGGGATTGTATGAATGGTTGGTTATGCCTTTTGGCCTGACTAATGCTCCTGCTACTTTCATGAGATTAATGAATGATGTACTCAGACCTTTTCTTGATGATTTTGTTATTGTGTATCTGGATGACATTCTGATTTTTAGTAAAACGTGGGAAGAACATTTAAAGCATGTTAAAAAGACATTAGATGTTTTGAAAAGAGAAAAAACTTTATGTTAAACTCTCCAAATGTGAATTTGGTAAAACCTCTCTAAATTATTTGGGTCATATAGTAGGGGGAGGTGAATTGAAAATAGATCCCTCTAAAGTGGCAGTCATCATAAACTGGACTAAACCCAAGTCTTCTACAGAAGTGAGAAGATTCTTAGGAGCAGCACAGTATTGGAGGAAGTTCATTTCAAATTTTTCCTCAATTGCAGCTCCCTTACATGCTTTGACAGGATTGAACAAGGTGTTTCAGTGGGGAGGCAAACAACGGAAAGCCTTCGACACCTTGAAAGACAAGATTAGCACAACACCTGTACTAGCACTACCAAATCTACAAAGACCATTTGAGATCCAAACTAATGCCAGCGACTATGCCATGGGAGCATTGTTGACACAACATGGTAAACCCATATGTTATCGTTCTGAGAATTTTAATCCTGCAGTAGTTAAATATCCTACATATGATAAAGAATTGCATGCATTAGTTCAGAGTGTGAAAAAGTGGAAACATTACTTAATGGGCAAAGAAACAGTAATACATATTGATCATCAGCCACTTCAATATCTACACTCCCAAACTAAGTTGCAACAATCAAGACATTACAGATGGATGGGTTTTCTACAACAGTTTCATTTAGTCGTCAGATATAAAAAGGACATACATAACAAGGTTGTAGACATGTTATCTAGACCCATTATTAATGCATCTACCATACTTAAGCATAATTCTATGCTACATGAAAGCTACATAGAACAGTATGCTCAGGATATGGACTTTAAGGATGTATATGCAACTTTGAGTGAAGGCAAAAGAGTAGAAGAATTGGACTATCATGTGAAGGACTGAATCTTATATCATTGTGGGAAACTCTACATTCCACAAGCTAAGAGAGTAAAGATAATTAGGGAAGCACATACTTCTCTGATATCAGGTCACTTTGGGGTAAGTAAAATAGTTGCACAGCTGCAAAGGTTTTGCTATTGGCCGAAAATGAATGAGATAGTTTCTAGATATGTAAAGGGGTGTGCTATGTGTGCTAAAAGCAAGCCCAGCAATAGAAAATTAGGCTTATACACTCCCTTGCCAGTTCCTTCTCACCCTTGGGAAAGCATTTCCATGGATTTCGTGGGAGGACTGCCTAAATCTAGGAAAGTTTATGATTATCTGTATGTTGTTGTGGATAGGTTCAGCAAAATGTGTATTTTGATACCCTGTAGTAAACAGATTATAGCTGAAAAAACTGCAAAATTATTATTTGAACATGTATGGGTCCATTTTGGATTACCCACTTCTATTGTATCTGATCGAGACACCTGATTTGTGGGGAAGTTTTGGTCAAGTCTGTGGGAACTAATGGACACCAAGTTAAAGAAAAGCACAACTTTTCATCCACAAACAGATGGCCAGACAAAAGTAGTTAACAGGACAGTGATCCAGTTACTGAGAGGATATTGCAGCAAACACCCTAAGCTTTGGGATGAACACTTGTGTTATGTGCAGCATGCTTACAATAGAGCCAAACACTCTTCTACACAGAGATCTCCTTTTGAGACTTGTTTTGGTTCCATACCAAGGTCTCCTTTGGATTTTGTCTTTGGTAAAGATACCATGGTTGATAGACACAATGATGTGGACAAGGCAACTACGTTCATTGAACAGATCTAGGAGATCCACCAGGCAGTACAAGAACAACTGGAAAAGAGCCAGGCCAAGTACAAGGCTAGGCATGATAAGCATCGGATGGAGCATAGTTTTCAAGTTGGAGACCAAGTCTGGCTGTATATCAGCAAGGACAGGATGCAAGGTGAAGGTAAAAAGCTAAAACCTATCAGGTATAGACCCTTCAGGATACTTGAAAAGATTGGTGAAAATGCTTTTCACCTTGATCTGCAAGCTTACATGCACATCTACTTAGTTGTGAATGCAGATTGCTTGAGGTTGTTTGAACCTTCAATGATTGAGGACCCTGAAGAGCAAAGTCAATTACCTTCTGTTGACTATCTGCTACCTGAATATCTTAATGAGTTGCAGGAAGATACAGTGCTGGACAGGAAGGTAAGGACGATGCACAATGGACCAGTGGAATACCTCAGGATTGGGCTTAAGGGTTCGAAGCTGAGCAGTGCGAAGTGGATTGAGATTGGACAAGTGAGACAGCAGTTTCCTCACTTAGTCGGTGCTTGAAGAAAACCAATTTTTGGTGGTCCAAAAGCTTTTTCAGTAGGGAGGCCATGATCCGAATCGGATCCACAAAAGACTGTCAAGAACCTTGACTGTATCAAGTTGAACAAATCCTTGAAAGTTCCAAAACAATGATTGAAAACACCCTGAACCAATGGCCATGGCAACCAGCATGGAACGGCGAGGACCTCGGTAAAAGCACATTGACTGAGGCTCATGGAGACTGCGTGGGATGCCAAAATAGCCCCTGGGAGCCCTGGATCAGGAAAAGGAGCTAATTTTTGATGCGCAATTAGCGCCTGCGATTAGCGAACAGGGCCAAAATGGGAAAGCCTAAGCACTCGGTTGCGTGGGGGGGACTAGAGGACCGCGACCGGAGAAATGAAAGGCACCAACGTATGAAGGTGGGACCCATGACTTGGAAACTGACAGTTTTGATCGAGGCGCCCTTGAACTATAAGAGGTTTTGGAAGAGAGTGGAGCGATCACACTCAACGATCAACACGTGGCAGCGTAGGTGAGAGAAAAACCGTCGTGATCGCATGCTATCGGTTGAGCAAGTCAAATGCGCTCAATCTGTGTATGACGTCGGATCTTGAGGAGCCCATATCGGGCAACTGAGATTGTGCCCGATAGAAAGAAGCGGAATCGACAGGGAATTAATTCGTGATTTAAGGGGATTTGGAATCCGTTTGACCACCACGATGGAGAAAGAACGTATCCATGACATAATCGAAGAAAAGAATCGATGAGCAGGCTGGCGCTGTTCTGATGGGGACGCGTGGCTACTTCCTAAGCGTTCATGCTGACGCCGAACAGGGAACTCCAAGCGCAACTACAGAAGGTGAATCGACATAGGCGGGAGAGGAACCGAACAGGCATAGGGATCGAATGACTAAAGCCATGAATAGAGACAGTCAAATTCAGATTCAGAGAGAGGAGGAATAGAGGGGAGTCCAAGCGACCAAGAGAGATAGTGAACAGTGAACCCTGAGAGGAGGACTGAACACATAGAGCAGTAAAGCCAAGCAGAGGAGACAGAGGGCTAAGCTAACCACATGCAGCATCGAGCACCAGAGAGCTTGAAGATTTAAGCCTTTCCCTAGAGGAATCTGTCCGGACTGAGCATCACATTTGGGTCTTTCCAATGTAGACCAAAGGTCACAGAGATGGTAGGAAGAAAAAGAGTTTGTGAACTCTGAGTGGTTTGGCGAATCCAAGAACCACCCTACCAAGCAAAATCTGCTTCAGGAGAACTCACATTCAGTCCCTATATTGTAATTTCTCTGCTATAAGACACAATAAAATAAGGCCATCACTGAAGCTGGACCGGAGACGTAGCCCTGGAGAATAGGGTGAACTCCTTATTGAAAAATATTTGTGTCTTTGTGTTGCTTACTATATTTATCTACTATCTTTCCACTTATTTTCTGTGTATTGGCAATCTGATTGATCTGTTGCTTAAATAACACAGAACACACACCAGCACATGAGTCTGTAATACCTTTTGTTTAATAAATATTTAACTGAGGTCACTCACAGGGTGACTATCAGATCAATCCACAAGGATGGGACAATGATAACAACCATTACAACACATTCTCAATTAGATAAGCACTAAAATATTCAAAATAGTTCAACTATCTTAGTACATGTGAAAGAAAACATGAAAGAAAAATGTCCACAAAATAGTCTTACAAACATTCATAGTCCATGCATGAAGAGAGTGTTGGCCTTAAAAGGCTTATGTTATTAAACAAAAGTTCCAAGACACATTTTTATAATGTACATCACTAGCCCCAATAGTGAGACATTGGAGCCACTCCTTGCTCCCCAAAGAACTAGCTAATATCTCTAATGCCTTACAAGATGAGCCAAGGTGAAAAGTCCATTACGCATACAATGAGGGGGTATATATAACCAAGGGTTGATGCTTCCCTTTTGTGACTCTTTGATTACCCTCACGATTTTTTAAATTCCTATAACTTTTCAACTTACATGACTCTCCATATTCATGTGTGTCCTTTGGAATTCCACTTTACAATACATTTGAATATAATATACACGGTTCACAATGATGATGTGGCATATGAAAGCTAATGACAAGACATGACATGGCACTACTAATGTAAAATGCTTGGATGTTGTGGCAGTGGCCACTACTGCTACTATGAGTGATGTCTTCTTGAGCATAGTTTTGTCTTCCACCTCCTCATGGATTGGTGACAATAATTTTCAATGATCTCAAATCTTGGGTTGTGGTCACAAGTTGGTTTCCCTTTTATTTCCTTGATGGACTAGCTTGCATGCTAAGCTACAAGAATTCCTTTGCATGTTTTCCACCTTCATCTTGTTCTACATCATCCCACCAGATTCTTGTATCTGCAATTCACTCATGAGGAGATGACATCATCCTGAAAACCTCCTGGCCTATGATGGTGTGTTCAACTTCAAAGACATGAAACATAATTGAATTCCAGGTTGAAGAGGGAGGCTCAATGACTGTGCATTGTGTATCCCTAATAGCTAGGCTTGAGGCTTGAGGCATGGAACTATGAAATGCATAGTCCATGTTGGGATGAGGAACAATCTCCTTGCATTTTTGAGAGACAGTGAGTCCGACTGAAGGAGGGGCTACTGTGGAAGATTTCAGCGTGGTTCTGGAGAGGAAGGCTAAGGGAATTCTATGCAATTCTTAGAGACAATGGGTAAGGATGAGGGAAGGATGAGGGATGTAGTGTGGGCAGGCTGGGAGAAGCCAAGTTGAAGGGCCATGAAGATTCTTTGAAAAAGGCCAAGTGTTGGACTAGTGAGACTGACAGGCGAAGTGTTGAGGCTGTGACTATGTCCTAACAATTAGAATTCTTAACGACTCAACAAAATTGATAGCCCTTGACACATGAACAACAATTTCACTTGTGTGTGATCGCTTCATGACCAGCTATGACAGATGTGATACCTAATATAAATTTTATGACAACCGTGAAGACAATTGTGAAGCAATGCTCAAAAGTTTGTGAATGTGTGTGACATGTGTCTACATGGTTAGGAAAACACATAAACATAAACATGAGCCCTTGGGACCACTAGAATGAGCTTATGCATAAAGTGTGACAACCAACATGCAAAAAGACGACATCTTTCCTATCTTGCGAAAGGGAGCGAAAAACATAACGAAAACACATGGAATGAATTTTAGTGTTTGTGACCATACATGTCATTAAGACATAATGATATGGAAATGATAAGTTTTCCTTCATACTACACTTTTAGGTTCATTTAAACTTCATGAAAGATGTGCATTGTTTTTTGTTCCGACTCTCCAAAGGGTTCTAAATCTGATGTAGTCTTCATATGGTCCCGATCTTTGATATTCTATCATACTCCAAGGTTCTTGGTCTTTTGATCTGGTGATTATATTTTCTCCTCATCCCCTAAAGAATCATCTAACATGTCCTCCTTCTTCACCTCCTTCTTCATCATCTTTCCATAGCATGGTAGAATTCCTATATCTGCAATCCACTTATGACACGACGACATTAGTTTGATAAACCCCTAGTCTAAGGTGTTGCATGATAATCCATTAACTAAGCTGGAACTAGCATTAGGTCAAGGGGGAGGGCTCAATGACTCGACTGGACTGAGGGATAAAATTGCAAAGTGCCCATTGAGGGATTTTTTTTCTCAGTGCCACTAAGGGAAAAATTTGTGTAGTGCCCACTGACTGACAAAATTATGCAGTTCAAGAAGGTAGTGGCTACTGCGAGATGGGCACCTAGAAAGAAAAACTACTCAGTTTCAGGAGGAAAGGGGGATTGGGTAGCTAAGAGGCTTGAGAGACAAAGCTACACAATTTATGAAGGCAGTGAGCTTTGACTGAGGGAAGGACATTGGAGGAAGCATATGTGTAGTTTTGGAGGCCAAGGGAGGCTAGTGTTTCTACACATTGCATAGTTCCAACATACAAGGAAAAATATTAGGGTTTGTAGATGTGAAGTGAGCAATTTAGGAAGGCTAGATGAGGCTAGGTTGACAAGAACTCCCTTGAATTTGGCTAGGTGTGGGATCGGTGCAACCGATTTGAATGGTGATAGAAATTTATTGTTCCCACACACTTGGATACTTGGTGATACAATGTCGATCATCCAGAACATATGAAAGCATACTTTCCTTAACGCAACAACCATTGTGGCAACTTAAGACAAGTGCAACCCCATCAATGGACTTTGTGAGGATAATGACAACACTTGTGTAATGATATATGAAACGTTGGAAATGAGGGTGAAACATGTCTATATGATGAGAAAAATGCATTTTCAAAAATATTTCCACTTGATGCAAAACATAACCCCCATTTGCATGAAAAACGATAACTCCCATGCTTGAAGATGACACTTACTATATAAATATAAAAGCGTGAACGACACTTGATATTCGAGAAGGGGGATTGAAATCATCAACCAAACAATACTTGACTAAGCAACGATCGATCACAAGATCCATAGTAGGCTCCAAAATTCGAGTGTAGGCCAAAATTTTGGAGGGTGTTGCAGCCTCCAGAACACATGGGATTGGATGAAAGAGAGATTTGGTTCATCCCAATTTATGGTTGAGTGGCAAATGGAAATCCCTGACTTGGTTGGTATTTTCATATATTAATAAGAACTATTCTTCTAGTATGATTCATTTATACTTGCAGTGATTATGTTGGTGATATTATGACTGAGTTTCCATTGTTTCTAATATCTATCCTGGATATTTGCTAGTTATTTGTTGGGTACACAATGTGTATTATCTTTGGATCTTTACATGTTTGATGAATATATGAACGGTTGATGAATACATGGACTAACAAGTGCTATTGCAAATAGCTGGAGAGGGAATAAAATATTCTTTGTGATTTTCCTATGAATCTCAGTATCTTATGGTTAGATATACATTCATGACCTGTAGCTTACATTTTTTCCATGTGTTTGACAAAATGTCTAGTGTGTTCTAGGAAAACTAGGTCAAGTTCTACCTTCAAGTTTGAATTATTAACATTGACTTTACGAGAAATATGATTCTAGAAAGCTACAAGAAGTTCTAGGCGGCGGTATGGAGACTAGCCTAGAAACATGGCTTGGATCCTAGGACTGCATGCATGGAACTGGAAATTTGGGGTCATAACTACATAGAGAAAGTCTTATGAGTGTGGTTTGAGTCTCCCAACTGCATGCAGGTAGTGCCAAGGGTCCAGTTATAGGTCTAGTTTTGTGAAAAATGTTCCATCTTGGGGACTAACCACATGGGGTGTCGCTTCATCTCTTGGGTGTTCTGTAGTCCGCATATAATGTCAACTTGTGGTTAGTTTGTAGGCCCCACCTTTTTAACTGTAACTATGAGGTCATTTCAGGTCATAGCGACACTTGTCTCATGTTTAACTTGATGAGGTTGTGAATTTTGGTAAATGTGGGAAGGGGTGGTTACAGGGTAGTATAAGAGTGGGTTACATTCTCTTTGGGTAATATTTGATACCATGGAGTGGTATCAGAATGGGTTTCGATTCTCTTTGGGTGATATCTGATACCACAGGGTGGTATTAGAGATTTCAAGTTCAAACACTTAGACTGGATGGCCTAAATTTATATGGTTATGAATGCATAGTAGGTGATACATGCATCGTGGTGATCATTATGCAGTTTATGTCATCATAATGTTGTTGGTATGTTATGATACAGATATGTTGGTTGAGATGGAGAAAGAGATGCAAATTATTAGAGTGAGGTTGCAACACTGGACCCGAGGGTAAGAACATATCATCATATAAGTTTGTATGCTTGGCATTAAGGTATGATGGTTAATGAATTTTACATACATTATGGTTATATACATTATTATTATTCTATTGTTGTTTGGGTTATATGCATGATAGATTCTAGTTAATCAGTACAGGCCTATGACAAATTCTAGTTAATTAGTTATTTATTCATGAATGGTAGTTAACTTGTTGTTATATACATTACGATCATATGCATGATGATTATGGTCATTACAACTAAGATATTTATGTTATATGCATAATGTTATTCTGGATTGGCTTGTACAAATGGTTATGGTTATGATATCCAATCACGAGTCGATATATTTGTCATTTTGTGTTGTACTAATTTGGATAGACTTATGCAAATGTGATAGCCTCCATTGAGATACATTGTTGTATGAGTGTGATTATGTCATCTATTTGGTTTATCTAACATGGTATATTTGCATGGGATATAATATCAAGGATGAGGAGTAGATTAGTGGAACCACCCTATAGGCCCGAAGTGAAATCTATAGAATGGAAAAGTGGCATGATTATGTGGTATGTTTTCAGGTAAACAATGTATAATAAATGAAAATCAAGTTTTGGAAAGTGTGGTTAAACTTAGTAGATCTTTGGAGGCCCCAATTCCATAGTTGGACATTGGAGATAGGGCCATCATAATAGCTTCCTATTCTACCTTGGTGTGGACCATGGATAGTAAGGGGTTATATTTATAGGTTGTTTGAATGTTTGGTTAATTGCATTATATGAGCATGTGTCTATAATATTAAATTAAGGACCGATCTTGTTTTAAGATGGTTGTACTAACACTACATGCTAATACAACTAATATGCTCTTGAGTGCAAGTGGGCGCTAGTTGCAGTATTATGACTAATGACTGTGAGTTGATTATGACATGGTTGTTAGTCTTGGTAAATGTTGATTTCAATTAATAGAGATGATGTCTTGATATTTGGAACATGTGACTAACATGTGTGAATAATTGCAGGGAAACATGCTTGGTATTAGCATGACAAGGTAATAATTTCTTTGTTTATATAACTAACAACTGGGTGATGTGACAACACATGATAAGACTCAATTACAACAAGGAAAAAATGTAAAATATAGTAATTGGGTGAAAATTCATTTGGGTGTGTTTGGCAACTACAATTTCAAATGAATGAGTGCTTTGCATGAATACAAGACATATTCTTAACCTTGATTTTTTCTGATGTTATGTGGATATGTGCTATATTCCTGAACATGCATTTAATAGACATAACATCTAGTTTCTAGTTATAGCTAGATTCATCAAGAGAATTAGAATCCCTTGAGAAATAAAATGTATGTGTTCAGTTACAAGGCAACATGTTGGGTACAACAAGATAAGGTAAATTACATATTTTTATGTTTATTTATGCACTGATAGTTGCATGTTTATGGTAGTATGATGCAGGAGATTGCATGAAAAATATATATTTCCATTAAATCTTGAAAAAGGCTTGGGTTGGGCTTTCCCTTAGAAGCATGGGATACCATGGGGTTGAGTCATGATGCTTGTTGAAATTTTTGTACTTTTTGTGTTTTATGATTTGTTTGTGCTTGATTTGTAGTTTTTCTTGTGTCTACTGCATGGTCATGGCACTTTTTTTGTGGTGTTGAATCATTATTGGCTTTCCATGGTTTTCTCTTGTTTGTTTCTTGTTGTTCCCTTTAATGTTTTGAGGGCCTTGGGAATTGGTTGGGGAAAGAGGAAAGTTAATGGATCTCTAGGGGAGATGAATGAAACCAAACATGTAATATAAGATTTGGATGAAGCCCAATGCATGTATAAGGGTTGTCAAAGGCAAGAATACGTTAGCTAGTTGGATTGGTGGAGTCCATGGAGGTAAATGGTGGGTGGCATGACAATCATGAGAAAGGTAATGAAAAAGGTAAAGTAAATGGATTTCATGCATCAAATGCCTTGGTTAAGTTGGGAATTACTATTCTCGATGTTGTGCATGTGATGCACAGATAGAGGGAGTTCTCTTAACTTTGATCTTATGAATGCTAGTAATTGTTTTGTGATTATGAATATGTTAATGATTATATATGTTGTGCATTGTCTGAAAGGGTCGTCAAGAATTGTGATTGTTTTATGCTATTTTTTATATGTATATATGTATGTATGTATGTCATTGTTGGACATGGTCATTAGGGATCATTATTGTCGAGGAATGATTGCTTATGCAGGTGAATGACATGAAGAGGTTCTTGGATTTATGAGAAATAAAGTGTGTAGAGTATCCATGATAGATCTATGAGGTAAGTGTCATGTGGATATGAATTGATATTATGTTCTTATACTATGACTATGTTTATGTTATGGACATGCTATATTGGGGGATACATTAGTGAAATGAAAGTAGTGTGATCTATGGTATGCTGGGACAAGCATGGATAATGGAAAGAGCTAGAAGCAAGGTTGCTTGGTAGAGCTAATATGCTCTCTAGATGTACAGTATTGCTTCTTTGTACTTTTTGTACATGTGGTGCTATGTACATGTGGAAAGGTGTACATGTTGTGTAGGTGGTGTTGTGTATATGTTCCACATATGGTTTTCTATACATGTGGAAATGTGTATATGTTGTGTAGGTGGTGCTATGTACATGTGGTGTTTCATACATGTTGTACATGTGGTTATGTGTACATGTGGTGGTGTGTACATGTTGTGCATATGGTTCTTTTTACATGTGGTGTTATGTACATGTTGTATAGGTGGTGCTGTGTACATGATTGTACATGTGCTGTTGTTTATATGTGGCAATGTGTAGACATTATGCAGGTGGTACTATTTACATGTGATGCTATGTGTATTTTGTACATGTGGTGCTATGTACATGTGGCGTTGTGTACATGTTGTGCAGGTGGTGTTTTGTACATGTGATGTTGTGTACATGTTGTGTGGGTGATGCTGTGTACAGGTGGTGTTGTGTACATGTTGTACAGATGGTGTTGTGTACATGTTGTAGATGTGGTGCTATGTAAAGTTTGTACATGTTGTATTGTGTACATGTCATACATGTGGTGTTGTGTATATGTGGTACTGCGTTAGATGTATTGTGTAGTCGTTGTATCATAACATGTGTATTCATTGTGTTGTACACCAGGTGTAGGTGTATGTGTTGTGTTGTACAATGGGTGCATGTGTATGTATTGTGTGGGACATCATATGTGGGTGTATGTGTTTTGATGTAAATTGTGTGTATGTGTATGTGACTGAAGAGAAGAGAAAGCGCCAAGTGCTTGTCAAGTTTGACAACTAATTCAATGTGTGTATGGAAATAATAAAGAGAAAAGGTAGAAGTAAAGAATTATTCAAAGGATAAGTATCAATATTTTATTTCAGTTTTAATTATGCATGTGATCTACGAATCTAATTTATGATGGTTACATGTGATCTATGATTCTAATTTATGATGTCTGCATTTTGAGCTAACCGGATGTGATATGTTTATGCATGATGGTTTAATCAAAGAGCTAGTTTGAATTGTTGTGATAGGAAGTAAACATAATTCCATCTATACCTTATTGATGAGCTACCAATGAGGTATAATTTAAATCAATTACAATTGCTTTTGAATCTAATTGAAATTATGTGCTTGGTACATGAAAGCATGGAAAATGCCTAGGTTTGGGTGGTTAAAATTCCTAGTTTGCGTGGTTGGAATTGGTTGCCAGATAATTAGTAGTAGTAAAGATAATTGGAACATGCAACAATATATTGGTAAATTATTTTAGGAGTAGGGCCATTGTGTAACATTGGTACCCAATAGTGTCCATTGATTTCCATGATCATGTTTTGATCAACATGATGGATTTGAGGTCAAGATATGCCTTGGTTTTTGGAACTTCCGATGTGAGGAAACCTTGCCAAGGGATGCATTTCCTAAGGGACTATGTAGCATAGAAGGGAATGCCAACAAAACTTGGAAGGTGTGTGACTGCATGGAAGGGGGTGAATGGATTTCTCGAGGAATTGTGTAGTAGAGAAGGGAAGGTTAGGGAATGAGTTTCTTTTGGTCATTAGCATTGCTAGATGGAATCATAAGGACATTAGGAGCGTGCCCTAGAACAATGAGCTGGTAACTGCTCTCTGAGAGAATAAGTAGCACAAGGATCATTGCATTGGACATTGGATATAGGTTTGATTTTGGCAGTTGATTCTATACTTCCTGGGAAGGAGGTGAATCTTGGTACTACATTTGAGGGTGGAGGTGTGAGCCTATGGATTCCCCTGTTTCTGATGCAAGCATCATATCCTTTTATTTTCTAGTTAAAGAAAATGTGCATATGTGTATAATATAAATACTATAATGAGCTGTGTAATAAATATCCATAGATACTATAATTATTTGTTGGTTGAAGCAAATGTGCATGAGAATATGTGGTTGTCATTATAAATATCGTAATGAGACGTGTTATAAATCTTGAGTAAATGGTATGATTGTCATGTTTTCAACAAGATGTCATTGTAAACACTGCATCGAGCTATGTTATAAAGCTCCATATGCAACATGTTTTGTTTTCAATGGTTCACTAGTCATAGGTGTCATAAAACATTGAGGTTGGTGTTTCCCCAAGGGGGAGGGGTTTGTAAGAGCACATGGTTGATTTCCCATTTAAATAAAATAAGACCAAGGTCATGGGACACATATTCCAAGCTGAATGATGGGAAGACATTATAGTGAGGATCACTTTTAATTTATTTACTGCTAAGGAAATTGGCAAAGACATTGGAAAATGAAAATAGGCAATAATTGACATTTATTTATGAAAATAAAGGAAAATAGGAGGAAAGGAAGGTGAAGAGACATAGATTTGCATGTAAAGGAAAATTAGAGGAAAAATGAAGGAAAATGAATAAAATAAAGGCTTGATTGATAAAAAGGCTTCTGATGATTAGTTCATATCTTTCTTCAGTGATCCTTTTTCCAATTTAGCTTTTTTCTTTCATACTCTTGCACACTTAGATATCTCTTGGAGAACTTTGGCATATAGTTTGGATTTGGAGAAAGAAAAAAAGGAAAGTAGGAAAGAGCAAGGAAATAGTTGGATCGACAACTACAAATGGATTGCTTTGCAGGTCACAGTTGCATGTGTGATTTCCTTGTTGATTTTTGGATGCATGGTATATGCATGTGATTTTCCAGTTATGTGTTGTTATTGGCATGGAAAGTTTCCTAGAGTGATAGTGGTTTTAGCCTTTCATTGCTATTTCATATATGGCCATGGTGTTATGGGTTTTTCCAATTATTGTTTTTATGATTAATTCTTATGTTCCTTATGGTTGTGGGTTGGAATAAACGCTATGGAAGCCTCGGAAAATCTTGGGTTTAGTTACTAGTCTTGGAGCCTAGGTTGGGGAAAACACTCTTGATCCATTGATGGGTTGAGATACTAGGCCCTGGATCTGATTTGGACAAACACTTTGGAGCCATGGAAGTTTGTGGGTTGAGTTACTAATTCCTAGAGCCTTGGACAACATAGGTAGAGATTGTTATGGTTGGAGTTAGTGATGTCTTACTATAGAGGTGGAATCACTGTGGCTGAGGGTTGAGGTGGTTTGGCTCCTGGAAGCCCTGGTTTGGTTTTTTCTTGGTTTATTCCATGAGATCCCACATTCATGCTTGGAACATGATGTGGGACTGATTGGATGAAAGAGAGATTTGGTTCATCCCAATATATGGTCAGGTAGTACATGGAAGTCCCTAACTTGGTTGGTATTTGCATATATTAATAAGAGCTATTCTTCTACTGTGATTCATTTATGATTGCATTGATTATGTTAGTGATATTATAGTTTCCATGCTTTCTATGTTGGACATCTGCTGGTTATTTTTTGGTTACACTATGTATATTATCTATGACTCATGTCATGTTTGATGAATATATGAATGGTTGATGAGTGCATGGACTAACAAGTGTTTTTGCAACTAGCTAAAGAGGGTATATAGCCTTCTTGGTGATTCCAAAATGAATCTCAAACTCTTATGGTCAGATATGCATTCATGACATGTAGCTTACAGGTTTTGAATGTGTTTGAGAAAATGTATAGTGTGTTCTAGGTAGTCTAGGTCAAGTTATTCCTTCAATTTTGAATGATTAGAATTGTATTTCTAAGAAATATGATTCTATAAAGTTACAGGAAGTTCTAGATAGTGGTTTCGAGACTAGCCATGACAAGTGGCTAAGATCCGAGGACTGCGGGTACCAAACTAGATATTTGGGGTCATAACTACATGGAGCAAGGCTTGTGAATGTGGTTGGAGGCACACAACAACATGAGCTAGTATCAAGGCTCTAGGTATAGATCTAGGGATGTGAAAAAAGGATCTAACTTAGGGTTTGACCACATGAGTTGTCTCTTCAGCTTCTTAGTGTTCTGTAATCCGTGTAGGATGTCATTTTGTTGTCAATTTCTAGGCCCCACTTCATTTACTAGAACTAGGAGGTTGGGTCAGGTCATAGTGACACTTGTCTCATGTTTACCCTGGTGAGCTTGTGAATTTGCATAAATGTGGGAAGGGGTGGTTACAACTACCATCTCGGTATTATGAACAAAAAAATGTTGATCAAAATTTCTAACATGTTGGCTTGACAAAGTTTATAAAATAGAGTTGCAATAGTCCTATTTTGAGAGACCTTATGGTAATGTTTTTTAAAAAAAATTGTACCTAAAATATCCCTTGAAATATGGTTTCGACTCTAATTTGAATTCAATACTTTGGTATCAATAAAAATATTATGGTCAAAATACTCACACAATGTCAAATAGGAAATCTAAGGACATAATTGGGAAAATTATTTTTTGGATGCGTAAATTGGTATATATTTCAAAAAAATCTCCATGGTATATTATCCTATAAATCTATTTTAAAGTTCAATTTGAATCGCTTAATTTCTATAATAAATGAAGATATGGACAAAACATTAACTGGATGTATAGTAGGAAGCTCAAGGACATAACTGGGACAATGGATTTTTGGATTCCTAAATGAATATAAATTTAAAACATATTTATATGGTGTATTTTCATATGAGTATATTTTACAATGCAATGCTATGCCTAAAATAATAACTTCCTATCCTAAATCAACACTGCATGAACTCTATTTCCTAGTATGTTCACTTGCATGTTTGACCCTTAAAGTATTAATATTTTTAAAACTTATTTCGATATAATATACATTAATGAATAAAATTTCATGTCCAATTGGAATACTTTCAATCCATAAAAAAATTAAAACCTAGACCTAAACTAGTAATTGTTGGTATATGTAGAAATTCTAAACAACTTTATAATTCAAGATGTTCATAGGAAAATTTGATATAGCATATCATCTGATTTTAAGAACATGTTTATTCTAGAGATATCCATATGGATATACCTTATTTTTTATTTCGAGTAACTTTAATTTGATATTATACAAATAAGTTATTAGAAAAACATTGCCACGTAGTCTAGCTAGCTAACACTCCTTAGCTTCATAAAAAAAGAATTTTTTTGTTTGTATTTCTTTGGATCTAGTTTATTGGCACTAACTATGAATTTATGTAATTGGTGACGAAATAATAATAGCGTTTCTTTTACCGATATCTCATGTTTTATTACATATAAGTGTTATTTTTTGTGAGTCTTTAGAGGGAGAAGTAGGTTGATCCATGAATAACATGATTTTTGAAAAAATAATGCCACACAAAAGGTCATAATATCTAGACATTCCAGAAAAGGAATTTTGATTCCTTTTATGGATCATATTTTGAGTCTCAAATTATTAGAAACTTTCTCTAGTTGTGTCTAAACCAAAGACAACAAAACCAATACTTTTTAATCAAGGTTGTAAATGGATCAAAGAACAAGGCAAACAAAGAATTGATGTGAAGATGAAGTAAAGAGTAATGTTCCAAAAATCAAGTTCCATTACTACATTTTTAATACCCTTTTTATAAATAAATCCTTTAATGATACCATTTATTCATTTTTCCTATTTATTCATTTTTCCTATTTATTAGTACCATAATATGCCCATGCATTTCCTTCTTCCTTGTTCAAAATAATTCCATGTTGAAGTTTATGAAGTTCCTTTCCTTGTGTGGTTTCCCTTGAAGGTCAATATTTTAAATCATGATTTAATTTCTAATCACTTTCTACTTCTTAATTTGACCATTCCTAACCCATGGAATAAAGTCCTTAAATGCACTTACAATGCTAAGTTACCTTGCTACCCTATTGTTTTCCATAATTTATTTAATGCTGAAAACATACTTTGGGTAGCATCAAACCTTGGAACGTTTTAAAAAGGTTTCTAGACTACATTCCTTTAAAAATAAAAAAAATGAAAACTAAACAAATATAATAATAATTCTAATTGTGAAAACCCTATGTGTAGTTAGAGAAATCTTGTTTGAAATCTAGCTTCTTGGTTGATAAGATTTCCAAATAAATATATAATTTCATTTTTGAGTTTCTCTTTGAATAAGGTTTCGAAGTTTCATTATTCCATCCTAAGCTTATTCCATGTATTAGTTTTCACCTCACAAGGTGATCTTAGGTGTCAATATCCATATTGTTCTCTTGCATAGAATTTTTCCTCATTGTGGACATTTAAGGCTATCATACACATGTTACAAATTTCATGAGTTATTATTCTAGATAGGTTATTATAAGATTTGGTGCTTTTATAGGTGTTGATACAGGTGCTATCATAGGTGCTATATAGTTTTCGTAACACATATAAATTAAATGTTGCAACACCTATTAGCCAGTTGCTGCAACATTTATAACCTAGTTGTTTCCAGGGAAAATATGTGGGGCTAATATTCAGAGGTGGGAAAATTTTCCATGTTTTTTTTCCAAAAAAACGATTTTCCAATTTCCATTTTTTTCTAAAATGATTTGCCCAAATTTTATAGTAAACCATTATTTTAAATTAAAAATCTTCAAAATATTATATTGACTAATATAAAAACATTGGAAATCTAAATATTTCCACAAAAATATCAATTTTTTCTTACAATTTGCCTATTAGGGACTAGTAAGATTCACCAAGGTTTCTAAACTTGAAGATAAACTTTCCATCCTTAGAATTTTCCCTCGTTGTTACAACACCTCTCAACTTACTGTTACGACACCTATTGGTATACTACTACAATAACTACCAATTAGTTGTTATAAAAAGTATCATTATGCTGCTACAACAACTATCAATCAATTGCTGCAACACCTACTAATCAATTGTTGCAACACCTAATAGTTAGTTTTTGCAACACTTATTGTTGTTACAACACCTATTTGTATGTTTCTACAACACCTACTATTTTCTTTTCTATGACACTTAATAGTTAGTTGCTACAACTCCTATTAATCAATTGTTGCAACTCTTATTAGTAAGTCGATGTAGCACCTATCATTCTACTACTACAACACCTATTTGTTAGTTGTTAAAACACCTACCATCGAGCTACAACAACACCTATTTTCCAGTTTCCACAACACCTATCAATCAATTGTTGCAATTCCTCTGAGGTAAGTTTAGTTATGATTCTTTTTATTTTATTTAATCTAAGTTCATTGCATGCTATGGATTTCTATTTGGAAAGCCAATTAGGCCTCTATCCTTCTTCCTCATATTTTTCCATTTCTTGAGGGTGAATAATCTCATACATTACAATGGGGGAAGGGGTACTATCACCTTACATTCCATAAAATTCCCTCAGCATATCCACTCCAATATCCATGCATGATAAGGTTGCAAAGCTTCCCTACAAATCCTTGCTACTACAACAAAATAAAAAACCATAAGAATAGTAAAATTCCTTTTTGTTTCCATACAAGAACCATCACTAAGAATAATAAAAGTATTTTTTAATCCCACGTAAGAGCCAACTGTAACACCCTCTTCCCACATTTACCCAAGTTAACATGTCTACTGGGGTAAACATGTGACAAGAGAATACTATGATCTGATTCAACTACCCATTTACAGTTAAGGAAGTGGAACTGACAAAACACATTGAATCTGACACTCTACACATGTTACAAAACATTCAAAAGGCAACCAACCCTTCCAGGTGACAAACCCTTGAGGTAGCTTGGCATTTTTCTAACCTAGTGCCTTAGCTTCTCCCATGACATGGGCATGCATGTGCTTGGGAACCTCAAATTGCTTCCACAACAAGGGCATGCCAGTGACTGGGGACTTTTTCAGTTGGTTCTGAGCCAACCATCCTAGATTCTGTGCCACTTTTTTAGTGCCAGGACTCAGGCCACTACCTAGAACTTCATGAAAGTTATAAAAATTAAAAATAACATCAAAACAACTATAATAATGCAAATAATTGAAAAATGACTTGATCTGACCCCTACTAGCCATGATAGACATTTGACCAAACATGTCACAAATAAGAAATATACATGTCATATCAATAGATCTGAGCACATGGGTCTCATAATTATTTGAGAATCGCTAAGCAGCATTGATGTCTTATCACATTAGCTGAATTATCATCTATTAGGTCATATATTCATTGTTCATTCATTTAAAAATAAAAACATGATGAGATCCATACATCATCACTATCATAAAGCATCCTCGTAACCAACATATATTCAACAAAAATAAAAAAACATCTAGAAACCATAAAAACCACATATAAATAGACATATTTACCCATCAAATACAAGAGGATAAAATATCTTATTAACATATGCAAAATACAACCAAGTTTGGGACTTCCACGAACCACCCGACCATAGAATAGGTTGAACCAAATCTCTCTTTCAGGGAATCACCCTTATGCCATACTCTAAGAATAAATTTGGGATCTCATGGAACAATACAAATAAAACAAAACCAGGGCTTCCAGAGGCCAAACCATCTCAACCCTCAGCTAGTGATTCCACATCATGGTTGAACAGAACTAACCATCACCAGATTGGAATCTACCCAAGTTGTCCAGGGCTCAAGAACATATGTTCCAACTAGGGATTGCAGGACTAGTAACTGAACCGTAGTTGTTGTTGGGCTTCCAGAGTGTTTGTCCAACTAGGTCTTCTAGAAAAAGTAAATCAACCCAGCAAGGGATTCCATAGCATTTATCCAACCAAGGATTCTAGGGCTAGTAACTTAACCCAAGCTATTACAGGGTTGCTAGAGCATTTGTCCAACCAAGGTTTCCAAGAACTAGTAACTCAACCCATAGCCAAAGAAACATGAGAACTAATCATTAAAAAAAAGGAAAGACGCCCACAACACCATGGCTATCCAGGAAGTGGAAAGGCTAGGAAAATCCACCATCAATCTAGGCATTCCTCCATGCCAAAGATAGACCATAACCAAGAAACCACATGCATATGCTATGCATGGCAAAACTAGCAAGGAAATCATACACGCAACTCAGTACATGCAAGCAAAACCCATTGTAACTATTGATCCTGATGTCGTCTTACACTTTCCTGATCTTCCTATGCCTTTCTCCAAAAACTTAAAGTATGCCACACTCATCCAATAGTGCTCCAAGAAAACTCAGTGTCTAAGAGTAGTGAGAGAGAGTAGAAAATGAGAGCTCAAAAATTGAACAGACAAAAAGCTACAAATTGATCCTCAAAAGCCTTTTTATTAATGAGGCCTCTATTTTCTTCAATTTTCGATTATTTTCCTTCATTTTCCTCCTCACATGCAACCTGTGAGCTTCCAACTCCCTTTTCTCCTAATTTCCATTATTTTCCTAAACAAAATGTTAATTAATGTCACTTTTCCTTTCCAAAGACTTTTCCATTGCCTTTGCCAATTTCCATAGCCATTAATTAATCACAGGTGATCCCCATCACTATGTTTTTGCCCAAAATTCAGCGTGGAATCCATGTCCCATGACCAATATTATTGTTCTTCCTTTATTAATTTTATTACATGGATTTTTGACCAGGGCTGAAACATAACCCTCCCCCTTGGGGGAACATAGTCCTTAGGGTTCAATGACAGCTACAACTAGAAAGACTTCTTGAAGAAAAAACATACAGCCCATGGATTTTTATACCTTAACTCGTTGTAGTATTTACAATGATCATCCTACTAAGAAGAAAACCAAAATGAGAAACATAACAACACTAAAACCATAATGACATGATACCCATACCACTTATTAGAGCTTTATAACCTAACTCATGGCGGTATTTACATCCATATACATAAACAAATATACCAAACATCATGCAAAAACATATGCCCAAAACATTCGCTCAACCAACGAATAGAGAAGGATACATAGACCACATCTAATTTTCATCTCCAATGTGGCTTCATCAGCCCCAAAGTGCTTCCATTTCACTTTAACCTACTCGATTGCTCAGTTTTGGAGCATAAGAATCTTACTCTACAAAATGCACTGAGGTTCTAGATGGAAATCTCCTTCTGGTTCCACTTGCAATACAGACAAGTCAATCACATGATCAACATATTTAACATAGCTCTTAAGCAATGACACATGGAAAACATCATGGAATTTCACTGTTGGAGGTAGTTCTTATAGATCCATTTGGGCACATCAACCCCAATCTACAGATCAGTACTATTAGGGCCCATCAAACCCTAATTCAGTTGTTACATGCCCTAAATGAAGTCAACCATCAGAATGCCTCCTTCCCAAGAGATTCCAGGATTGAAATAATCCAAAAACTGCCTCCAAGAAGATCATCGCAGGCAGGCCTTCATCAGGGTGCACTGCAGTGTAGTCCAGTACACTGCTTGGGTGTTATGCAGTGCACTTGAGCCCTCTTTGGCCTGCGATGGGTGAATTTGAGTGAAATTTCATTGGGGTTTTGGAATATTCTTATCCATTGGATGCATCTAGAAGATTCCCAAGTTTATCTACTCCTTTGAGCTCGAATTTGGATGAGGAATGGAGTTAAGGAACATCAATCCCTTTATCCCTTCCTCTATGGAACTAAATTCTAAGTTTGGGAGGGCATTCATTATCACCATTTATGGCATAACTTCCTTCATTCACCAATAAAAAGTTCACTCATCTAAGTGATCAGGGGTTGGAAGTCATTGAATTATAGGGAGATGTTGTTAGTATGAGACTTGAGTTGGTTTCAAGTATTGTAATGATGTCAAAATGTCTTTCTTGTTATGAGGAGAGGATGGGATTGAACTGGAGGAGTGATACTGAATCAAGAAAATTGGGTTGTAACTCTTCCTTTTACTAATAAAGTGTTCAAAGATTTTTCCATGTGTTTGTATTGTCCTTTAATGCTTTGATATGTGTATTATGAACTTGATTCCAATGTATGTCTAATCAATAGATCATTATCATATGCTTTGATTGGTTTTTATCTTTTGTCTGTGTGCAGGTACTTTTCAAGCAGATTAAGTACGGAAAGGAGCGACAGAATTGGTCAAGGGAGATAAGGAGTAAGCAAAAGCTATAGATGGGCTTCTTTACTGTCTTATTTAATCTGTTGGTTATAGAAAAAGTAGAGAATGCTTTGCACTATTTTTCTAGACTTAGCTAATAGTCTAGGAGATTAACCGTTTATCCGTAGACACTAAAACTTCCCAAAAAAATTGTCCACTCTACTGTGGATTGATTATCAATATTAGTAGCCAATCCACTCCTTAGACACCTTGACATACTTTACTTCTTGTAATTCTGCCTTTTGCATTGAATTTTGGTCAAAATTTGAGGTTAGATGACTCTTGAGTGGCCTCACAGGAATCAGCGCAGGCTAGCCTTAGAGATAGTGCGTTGCAATGCATCATCCAATTAGGGACAGTGCATTGCAGTGCAATTACTCCCTCTTTGGCCTGCGGTAATCTTCCTAGGGTCAGATTCCCACCCTTGGAATTAATCTTTCTGCCAAAATTCTTCTGATTCCTTGTTTGTTGATTGTAAATGGATGTCATGTCTTAGAAAATAGGTTTTCATCTCCCTAGCTGGCCCTACTTAGAATAGGATTGATAAATGTCTCTTATGTATTTACTTTTTTATTTTCAATCTATAGTCGAAACTTAGTGTTTTGGTTGATTGATCTTTGTCGAAAGAAAGTGTCATAAATTCGTCTTTTCCTTCGAAAATTGAATTGTCGTAAAGTATTCATTCATGAAAGATCAATTGATTGATGTGTGCATATGATTAGTCTTTTCATTGAAAGTGTCGTAATTCCTCATTCCTATGAAAATGAAAGTGTCGTAAAGTCTTCCTTTCCTTGAAAAGAAATTTTTCCAAAATCATCATTTTTATGAAAAGAGTTTATTGATCGATTGTGCATTAGTTTTCCTTTTTGTTCATTCACATTAAGGGAAACTGAAAAGAAATACATGCATGTTTCATTGAAAAAGTTTGTGAATGCTTGAATGGAATAGCTAGGGAAATTGAATTAGATGTTCTCTTTGCTCTTTGTCAAAGATTTGATTGCTCTATCCCTACTAGCTAAGGATTTTCATTGTTAAAGTGAATGGAAAGAATGCTTATCATATTAATTACATTTTAGGAATTGAAAAATACATCACATGGTGAACCTTGAAAGGTAAATTATAAATAATATCAACTTATAATTTATCTGAATTTACCTAATGGATCATTGGCACTTAACAAAAAATATTTAGAGGTCTAGGCTAGAGATGTGTTCTGGCATTGTAAAACAAAACAACTGTTGCTAAGTTGTCTGCAATACATCCCGAGTGTGATACCTCATTCCATGTACGTGAGTATATCGTAGCTTTTCCATGTACCTTTGGGTATATAGGGGAGTGTTACAGTACGTAAAGTATATGGGAATGCTTTCACTGTGCGGTTTTGCATTAGACAACACTTATACGGATTAGGCCTACATGTAATTTCAGGTATATATCAGAGGACAATACTAGGTTGCTATCCATCCTTAGGTAACTCAATCAGTCACCTTGTACACTGTGATACACCAAATACAAAATTTGGGGAGATTTCCTGCCTGTACTTCTTCGTTCACCAGGAGGTATTCTGCGATTCACAGTTACTTGGTAATCCTTTTGTCTAGAACATCCCTCTTTTGTTTTGTTTTGTTACTTTGATTAAAATTAAATTAATTTACCGTGGATAACATCCTCCATGCTCACTCCTTAATTTGTCTCAGGTCGAGACATATGGCGACAAATCCGAAGTCCACCGATTAAGGAATTCCTTTTGATGGAAATCCTAGTCCTTTTCCTTCTTTTGGAAATATTGGTGCTCCTTGTATGGCTACATTATCCCTATTGGGACTTACCATTGGTTTGCTAGTATGGTTGTTTTCAACCTCCTTGGTTCAAAATGTCGTGATTTCTCCGCAATCGAGTACACCTCCAACTAGACAAAATCAACCTCCAGTTGATCCTAAAGTTGACCCTTTACATTGTTCCTTGGTTGTTTCTTCCACCCATTCTTCATCTTCGCCTGGTGAAAGTATTGGTACAAGTAACCAGGTGGCTAAGAAGAAGAAGAAAGGGAAGAAGAAGAAGAAGAAGCAAGTTCAACAAAGGGGCAATCAAGCAACCATTGCTTTGAATGCAACATCTGATGAGAAATCGTCCCTTAAGCCTCACAAAGTTCGATATTGATGCAAACTTTGTACGGGAGACCATCTTCTCCGAAATTGTCTTGATATTCCTCAGATCTTAGAAAAATAGTCTTCTCATTCACATCATCCTATGTCATCAACTTCTGGAGATCATGTTGGTGACACACCATCAACTAGTGGTAGTAAAGTTCATGGAAAAATGGTAAAGTTAATTTTCCCTGTAGTTTATGTGAAGGGAATCACCCCATTCACCTTTGTCCCTGTCTGGATGAAGCCAAAAATGTGTTGGATAAATTTCCTGCTTCAACGCAATGACTTCCATCTAGTTATAGGAAACTCCCCCTAAATCCTTCAGTAGTTGATGAATTAGCTGACCAAAATCAATTGTCGGTCAAAACCACTCTCTCTGAAAGTTAATCCTATGAGTCTATGCCTGACCCAAATCAACAAGTCAAGGTAATAGTTGACTCGATTTCACGTTCAGCTAATTGTACCTTTCCCGAAAAGAGTGATTATGATACCACTCAAGTTCCTTTTGTTTCTTCAAATTCTAATGATCTTGGGGGTAGTCCTCCTTTTCCATCAAGTTAGGAGTAAAATCCTTCTGCTCTCGTAACTCAAGGGGTTAATTCTCCCGTTCTTAAGGTACCCCCTGCAAGTAGTCTGGTCACTTCATTTGATTGGAATCGACTGGTTGGATTCCATCTTCCTTCTTATGTGCCTTTCCAAATCATAGTACAGGTTTGTAATACGATTATATCTGGTACTATTATAGATGAAGGTGCATCTATGAGTATCCTTTCCTCAACTGCTTGGCAAGAAATTAGTTCACCACCACTTGTGCTAGTTACCTAGAATCTGTTGGCTTTTAACAGAGGAACCAGTCAACCATTAGGGATCCTCCCTCAGTTACCCATTACTTTGGGAGGAAAACTTGTTTATCTGAATGTGATGGTAGTCCCAGGCCCTTTAGATTATAATTTACTTCTTGGGCGCAACTATGTTTACGACATGGGAGCTATTGTTTCAACACTCTTTTGAGTGATTTGTTTCCCTCATGAAGGCATAATTGTCACCATTGACCAACTTTCATTTCCCAGTCCAAATATGGCTTCCAATCAACCATCTTCCCTAAATGATCCTTTTGTACCAATTCGATGATGTTGTACATCATGTACTGGGGGCATTGGAACCAGATCTCTCCTTCATGACCTCATATGGGTCATGAAAATGGGTCCACGAGGATAGTTCCTTGTCTTGTGTCGACCTTGTTAAAAAATGAAATGAAGGAATACGAGGACAATTCCTGGTCTTTTGTCAACCTCATTAAAAAATGATACAAGGGACTTCGAGGATAGCTCTTTTACTATGTCAACCTCATTAAAAAATGAAACAGGTCCATGAGGATAGTTCCTTGTCTTGTGTCAACCTCGGTAAAAAATGAAACAAAGGAGTAGGAGGAGAGTTCGTGGTCTTGTGTCAAGCTCATTTGAAAATGAAACAAGGAATTTGAGCATAGTTCCTTGTCTTGTGTCAAGCTCATTAAAAAATGAAACAAGGTCCCCTGGAGAAAAGTTCCAAGTTGAGTCTTTGATTAGATCTCGTAAAATCCCAGTCAAGTCTTTCACTTGATCTCGTAAAAGAACCTTCATTCCATCCACTTGATAGCCATGAATAATATACTTAGGTGAATGTAATGAGGCTTGGGGGGCATGCACCTAGTGGTAAAGTCAAGTTTCCCTATAGGTTATGTGGAGGGAATCATCCCATTCACCTTTATCTCTATATGGACAAATCCAGAAAGGTGTTGGATAACTGTCTTGCTTCACCACAACGACTTCCATCTAGTTACAAAAGACTCTCGCATTCATCATGCTGGGGGCCTGTAAACTAATCTCAAGCATATCTTTTCATTTCAAGCTTTTGTAAACATGAAACTAAACCTAAGCATAGTTCCCTATGGTTCAAGCTTGCGTAAAAATGAAGCCATTTCCATTTTTAACCCTCATGATTTCAATTCTATCAGCTTCTTCCATCAAATGAGCCTTGGTTTTTTCTCCCTTCATCGTCACTATCTACTTGGCCAATCATATGCTTTTGCTTGGTTGTTTTACACTTTTTGAGGGATAGTTGCAATGAGTGATCTTATTAGCTAGCCTCTTCACATCAATAAACATGTTTTGAGAAGTTCCAACATCACCAAAACTAGATGCTATCGTAGACACCACTCGTTCCTCAAAATGGAGTCCTCTTTAAGCTCTTTTCAGACTCTCTAAACATGAAAAGATTACCGAGTGCTTGTCCTTTCCAACTCGTTAACGGATTGGAAATGATATCTCTCTTGTATTATTTTACACTTTTTCAGATTTAAGAGGTTAATCTACAAAAAATAACTCTTGGAGTTTCCTTTTCATCCCTTTCTAAACTCTCTAAACATGAAAACAATTGAGTTATCCTTGTCATTAAACTTGTTAAAAACATCAAATAGAGACAAACTTGTCCATCTAGACAAGACTGAGTTTCACCTTCGCTAGACTCATTAAAGCATAAAATAGCGATGGATTCACTCGAAGGGTGGAATTATCCAAAAAGCATATGTTATGCTCCTCAAGCTTGTACTGGTCAGCAATGATTATGGAAAATTGGAAAAAGGGGAAAACACTTTATGTTAGCAAGTCGCTCTTGAACATGACACTTTCACCTCATCACCATGACTATGTGGGTTGGGTCATTCAGCTTGATGGTTATCACACTATTACTCTATCATACCATCCATTACTTTGTTTTGGGTCCATTCTACCAATTCATTTTAGTGTCGCCAACATGTTAAAGAGAATTCATTCAGTTCAAACTTCATCCTTTGCAATACCGTAAACCTTCATTTTCATGACCGCCATTCCTAAACCTTCTATCATTAGTCAATTTTCATCTCCAAAATCATTTACCTCATTTCATGTCATTGTTGTGGGATACATCAAGTCCCTCTTGCGATGAGTCACTTCTTGTTGACATCAGCACATTATCCAAGAAGTTGACTTAGAAACACCCCTTCAGTACCTTGAGGCTTGCATACATCAATGGCAGGTTTCTCACTTCCAGCGATAGGTTGACATCACTGACCTTCGATCAAAAGACTTTGTATGGTGCTTGACATAAAATAATTTATTCACACCATGTGAAATGTAATGTATTACCTTGGTGGTCATTATCATTATCGGTGATTCCTCTCGTGTCTGTTAACAACTTACATCATCGGCTGGTAATCAGACAATGTCTTCCCATGTTTGACTTCAGATCATCTATTCACATGGTTAGACTTCTACTTGAGTGAAAGATTGAATGAGAATGAAGACCTCGGATCTAGTTTCATCCATTCGGGTTGCGATATTTTCAGGAGTACTAAATCAGATGTACAATGGCCTTACATTCATGGTCATCCATTCATGGGTCTATATCTATAGATGACTATATTTGTACATGTAATGAAAGTTTATAAGTCGAGCATGGGTATGCCATCCCTCAGCAAGTTCATGAGAAAAAAATAAAATTATCATGATATATGTATTGTAATTGATGCAGGTCACCTTCCACTTCGAAACCTCCTCCCCACATGATAAAGCATTTAACTCGACATATATATTTATGACTTCGTGCTTTAGGGGGAAACTGTTATAGATCCATTTGGGCACATCAACCCCAACCTACAGATCAGTACCATTAGGGCCCATCAAACCCTAATTCAATTGTTACATGCCCTAAAGTAAGTCAACCATCAGAATGCCTCCTTCCCAAGAGATTCCATGACTGAAATCATCCAAAAACTACCTCTAAGAAGATTAGCGCAGACAGACCTTCATTAGGGTGCACTGCAGCACAATCCAATACACTGCTTAGGTTCTATGCATCGCACTTTAGCCCTCTTTAGCCTGCGTTGGGTGAATTTGAGCGAAATTTCATTGGGGTTTGGGAATATTCTTATCCGTTGGATGCATCTAGAAGCTTCCCAAGTATATCTACTCCTTTGAGCTCAAATTTGGACAAGGTAGGGAGTTAAAGAATATCAATCCCTTTATCCCTTCCTCCATGGAACTAAATTATAAGTTTGGAAGGGCATTCATTATCACCAGTTATGGCATAACTTCCTTCATTCACCTATAAAAGACCACTCATCTAAGTGATCAGGGGCTGGAAATCATTGAATTATAGGGAGATGCTGTTAGTATGAGACTTGAGTTCATTTCAAGTATTGTAATGATGTCAAAATGTCTTGCTTGTTATGAGGGGAGGATGGGATTGAACTGGAGCAGTGATACTAAATCAAGCAAATTGGGTCGTAACTCTTCCTTTTACTAATAAAGTGTTCAAACCTTTTTCCATATGTTTTTATTTTCCAACGATGCTTTCATATTTGTATTATGAACTTGATTCCAATATATTTTTAATCAATAGATCATTATCATATGCTTTGATCGGTTTTTGTCTTCTATCTGTGTGCATGTACTTTTCTAGCCAAGGATAGTTTTAGGGGCGAATGTTCGCCCTTTGGCGAAATTAAGGGGTGTGGGCGAATATTTTGTATCATAGTACATTTTTACAAATCACCTCAAATAGCCCACTTATTTTAAGGGAGAGCGTAGGTAAATTTAGCCCTTGAAATTAGGACTTACAACCTTCCATTCGCCCATTTTCAAGAATAGGTTTTATTTAAGTGAATCCATTCGCCCATTTTCAAGAGTAGGTTTTATTTAAGTGAATCCTATGGCCAAATACCATCATTTTTTATATTTACTCCATAAGTCACCTTATATACATGTAAGGGTGTAAACAAATAAAAATACAAGTAAAGTGGAGGTATGGTAAATAAATAAAACGTCTTTTTATACTTACTCAAAAGGTATGGTAAATAAATAAAAATATAAATAAACTAGACGTATCGTAAATAAATAAAACCTCTTTTTATATTTAGTCCATAACCCTCGTTCTATTTATGTCCCTATGGGCCAAATACCATATTTGTAAAAGAGGTATGCTATGGTAAACAAATAAAACATTTGTACTCCATAAGTGACCTTATATTTACGAACACTCAAAAAGTGGGTTATATTTAGGTGAAACCTATGGCCAAAATACTATGTACCATGGACTAGATTGTTATTAATACCATGCAAAAAACCATTATTAACCCTAATATTAGAATTACACATGGTATTGACCCATGGTATTCACCAAAATGGAACATGGTATTGACCCATGGTATTCACCTGGAATGTAGCCTATTTAAAAATTAAGCCATCATGTAGCCTATGCTAAGATTCACTAGGACTTTACAAAGTTTTATTATTTAGTGAAAGACTCGCCAAGATCTTACAAGATTTTATAATGGAGTAAAATATTCGCCATGCCTGGTGAGAGATTCGCCAAAAAATCGCCTTCCATTTTTCCTATATACCATGGAGATTCGCCCATTTATTATATTTATAAATTTAGGGGGGTTCTTAAAATTTTCCCTGTTTCTAGCACATTAAGTACGGAAGGAGTGACATAATTGGTCAAGGGAGATAAGGAGTAAGCGAAACCTATAGATAGGCTTCTTTATTGTCTTATTTAATCTATTGGTTGTAGAAAAAGTAGAGAATTCTTTTCACTGTTGTTCTAGACTTAGCTACTAGTCTAGGGGTTTAAGCATTTATCCATAGACACTAAAACTTCCCAAAACAGTAGTGTAAGTCAATACGCTACTAGTTCAATCCTCTCAAGAATACTAAAAGTTCCATAAAACTAAGGTGCCAATTTGGCACATGATCCAATCCTCAAGGATCTAGTCTTAGGCTTGATACACAAGTAAACCTATTCCCCAACCTAAAACTCCTTAAACATCATGTTCTGATTTGCATAACCCTTTTGTCTATCTAGTGTTACCTTTAGATTCTTCTTGATTACATGCATTTCATGTTCCATATTTGCCAACATGTCTAGTCCAATCAACACCCTTTTCACTGGATGACTCAAAATGATGGGAGTATTATAACTCTCCCCATGCAATTCGTTAAATAGACTCATCCTCAAAGATTTAGAATACCCATTATTGTAAGCGAACTCAACCAGTGGATGATACTCTTCCCACTTTTACTGCTAATGCATCACATACATCCCAGCATATCATCTAATATCATATTGACCCTCTCTTTCTATCCATTTTTCTGCTGATGATAAGTTGTGCTGAAGACCAACGTTATACCCAAACCTGTAAGTAACTCTTTCCAGAATATAAAAGTGAACTTGGCATCCCCGTCTGACAAAATTTTCTTCGGTACACCATGCAACTTCACTACATCTCTTATGAATACCTATTCTACATCATTAAATGAATATGTAGACTTCACAGCAACGAAGTGAACTACATTAGTCAACTTGTCCACCACGACCATGATAGAATCATGTTGTTTAGATGTCCTTGATCAACCTATAATGAAATCCATTGAAATGACCTCCCACTTCCATTTTGGAATTAGAATAGGCTATAGTAGACCACCTGGATGCTTACACTCTAGTTTTACCTGTTGACAATCCAATCATATATCCATAAACTCTGCCACTTCCCTCTTTAGATTTGGCCAATAATAAAACCTCAGCACTAATTTCAATGTGTTTTGATATCTTAGGTGACTAGAATACGGATTAGCATGAAATTATCCCAAGATAAGTTTTTAGAGCTCACTATTTTCTGGAACATATATCCTCTCCCTAAATTTGGCCAAACCATCTACTGTGAGACAATAGTCCACATCTTGATCACTTGTACCATGCTGTAAGCTATGCATAAGATCCATGTACCTGTCATCATGTTGACCTGCGTGCAAGATCTGGTCCTGTAAATATGTCCCATAAGAACTCATAGATGTTATGTGATTTAATTGTATCCATCTGCTAAGAGCATAAACAACCCTGTTCTCTTTGCCTTTAATGTACATGATCTCAAAATCGAACTCACTGATTGTGGCCAACCATCTAGATTTCCTGGCATTCAAATTCAATTGGTCGAATAGATACCTCAGTCCACTATGATCCCTCATTAAGATGAACTACCTGCCAAGAAGATAGTCCCTCCACAACTTCAATGCATAGATGATCACTGCCAACTCACGATCATGTGTTGGATAATTTTTGTCATGCTCATTCAATTTCATTGATTCATAGCATACTATATGTCCTTCCTACCTAAGGACTCCATCAAGTCGTATCCTGAAAGCATCTATACATAACACAGATTCTTTGTCCGGATATGAAATCTTTAACACTGGAGAATTCATCAACAACTGCTTCAACTGTTCAAAAATAGTTTCACATTCCTTTATGCATTCAAACTTATTACCTTTCCTCTGTAATGATGTGATAGGATATGAAATCTGAGAGAAGTTCCTATTGAAACTTCTATAGTAACATGTTAGTCCCATGAATGATCTTACCTCATACACATTTCTAGGGGCTACCCACTCCATGATAGCCCTTACCTTTTCCAAATAAAATTCCATGAATTCCTTAGAAACCACATGCCCCAAGTAGTGTACCTCTTTCTGGAAGAAACTTCATTTTCTAAGCTTGGCATATAACTGATTCTCTCTTAGCAATCTCAATATTGTTTCTAACTGTTCGACCTGATCTTCCTCATTTTTAGAATATACCAATATATCATCAATGCATTGTTTTTTCCATATAAGGATAGAACACACTATTCATCAAGCATAGAAAAGTAGCTAGAGCATTAGTCAAACCAAATGGAACTACAACAAACCCATAATGCCCATACTTGGTTCAAAAGGTTGTCTTGTAAATTTCCTCTTCCTTAATATGTACCTTATGATATCTTGATCTCATGTCAATCTTCAAGAACACTATTTCTCCTTTCAAGTAATCAATCAAGTCATCAATCCGTTACTATGGATACCTATTCTTAATGGTCACTTTGTTTAAATTCCTATAATCAATGCAAAACCTGAGAGTACAATCCTTCTTCTTCACAAACAACATTGGTGCACCACAAGGTGATATACTTGGCCTAATGTATCCCTTGTCAAGCATATCCTTCAACTACAAATTCAATTCCATTAACTATTTTGTGCTCATCTTGTAGGTGCCTTTGAAGATGGCACTACCCCTAGTACCAACTCAATAGAAAAGTCCACTTCCCTATGAGGAAAAAAGTTTGAAATATCTACTGGAAACATATCCTTAAACTGATGTAGAAGTCGGTACCTTCTCAAGCCATCCACATACTCAACTTCCTTACCTTGGTCACTAGAAATATGCCCTGCAAATAACACACAAACTTTCCTATGTCCGTGCTTTGCCTACATAGATTTTACCATTCTAACTGATGTTTCCTTCTTCTTACCCTGCAAGTCCTTATTCCCCATTGTCATCCAGGAACTCAATAGCCTTGTCATAGAAATCCACCTTGGTGCTATGAGGATACAACCAATCCATGCTCAACAACATACTATATGATACCAATGACAATACATTTAGGTGTGCCGATGTATGAATACCATTGAAATAGAATCCACAACCTCTTACCTAGTGATGGACTCTCTTCTTTGTACCTATATCTAACTTCACTAACCAAGATTCTACATGCACTTCTTTATTCAAACCACACTTACCAGCAGGTCAAGACTAACATAATATAATTAGATCCAAGGTCAATCAAGATAAAAGCAACTTAATCACAAATATTACTACCCATCTCAGTAATAGATGCCTGGTGATTTTCCTCCATGTAGTCCAATGCTACATAGGTCCATGAAATACTCTATCCAACATCTCCCACTATTTGTACCTATTGAGCATTGTAGATATGCAGTCTACCACCCAGACACTATGGATAAGCTCTCTTGCAATGCTCTCCTCCACAAGTCCAACACTGTAAGGGCTTGCAACCGTCACCCTTGTTCTTCTCCTTAGACCACAATCCTTGTCCTCTATCAAATGAATTCAACTTCTTACGTGGGGCCACATTCTCTTTGTTACTTGTATATGGAGGTTTTGCTTGCTTCTTATCCCATTTTCCTTTATTCTTTGTATTACCTTTCCAATCCAGCTAAGTCTCAAAGCTTGGATTGTTAAAAATAATGCTTTAGATTCTAGATGGCCTTCTCCAATGATCTATGCTCATCAAACTCAATCCCTTCCTTGAACACTACTGGTAACCCATTGATAAATTGTTGAATCTTGGCCTTCTCTTCCTTGAGGTAAGGCACATACCTCAGTAACTCTAAGAATTGTAAAAAATTTGATGGTGGATTAACCCGATAATGTAATATAAATCAAAGTAGAATATTATAAGCTACTTATACTATCAATTTGAGGAAGCTTAAATATCGAGCTGAACAATATAACCAGAAGAAGAAGAATCAATCACACAATACAGATGAAAATACTTTAGGGAAAGCCTCAACTGAAAGCCCCACACTATTGTATTATCATACATAGTGGAAATACATAGGAATTATACAAACCCCTAGCTCTCACAGCTAGCCACATCTCAGTACAATCCTCACAGATACTCACAAGTAATCTTTGCTTCTCTCCAGCCTTCCTCTCTACCCTCCAAGCTCCTATTTCCTTGCATTGTTCCTTGTGGATGTTTCTCCCATTACCAAGTGGATGATATCCTAAAAAAATGTGCAATCTTCAAGGATGATCCCTTGACTGCATGCACGAGTTTTCTCTATAAGAAAACACATGAAACTGATAGTAAACTGTCCTTGACTTTAATCTCAACTGGGTCTTTCTTAGAATAGACATGCATGAGTTTTTGATGAGGGAATCTTCAATTAACTGGAGTAGCACTAGTTGAGTGCATTAATGCATCAACTAACTGTTAACTCACTATTAGTTCCTCAAACATTTTAGAACTAATTTAACTGGACTTAACTCAGTAAACTAAGTTAACTAATTAAAACTCAAATATAACTCTATCTTATCTCCTTAATTTAAGGGATAACTCTTGCATGACTTCAGAAAGACTTCTAACTTGAATTTCTCCAACTAATTAATTTAAAATAAATTAATTAATTGTTTCCAAGTAGCTGTTAAGACTAAATTCGATTTTAATTCACAATTTAATTCAAGGAAAAATGAAATTGGAATATTCTTGTTGCCATATTTCAACACTCCCTCTCAACAAGAAAGGGATTATCTACCACCCCGATCATATCTCTATGGAACTCAAATTTACACTTTGAAAATTCCTTTGTCAAAATGTTAGCATCTTTCTCCTGTGTCAAAATATACTGTAGCAACATGATCCTCTCGAACTGTGAAAAGCCACGGGCAACGAATCTTGCCTTATGCTTCTCTAGACTACCATCAACAACTTGCTTTACCTTGTAAAGCCAACGGGAACTCACAACTGACTTATTCTCCAGTCTTGGAACCACGTCCCAAAGATTGTTACGAACTATGGAGTCATACTCCTCCACCATAGCATCATTCCAAAATCGGCTGCTACACTGCTTCCTCAAAGGAAGATGGCTCGGTGTCAACACATTCCCCAACAAGGGCCATGTATCTACTGTTCCTCTCAGGTGACCTCCTTTGTCTACACTGAGAAGATGGTGCTCCCACATTCTATCTCGCATCCTTCAACAATCTTTCAGCTTCTCTTATGTGCTTCCATCCATCTCTGGAATACTCTACTTGAGTGGATGTCTCCACTCTTAGAGCCTCTGCATGTAGCTACTCCACATCGGTCAGAGGCTCCTCCTCCTTAGGAACCAATAGTTCCTCCACAACCTGTAGTTGGAGCTCCCTCTCAAGGGAAGCTCGCATGGCCTTCTGCTCATCAAACTTGAGATCTCTGCAAACCACTATCCTCCGACTGGTAGGCAAGTACACCCGATAGTTGTGAGGTCTATCAGTGTACCCCACAAATATCCCCAACTCTATTGTCAGCTCAAGCTTCTTCCGTACATCCTTTGTCACATGGCAATATACCAATGAGCCAACGATCCTGAAGTGACCCACATCTAGTCTCTTACTGAAGAAAGCTTCCTTTGGTGTCTTCATCCCAAGTATGTGATGCAGGCTTCTACTCTGGAAGTAGACCACCGTGTTGCATGCCTCAGCCCACAAGTGAACTGGTAGGCCTTGGTCATGCAGTATTTCATGTTCTACCCCTACAATAGTTTTGTTCTTCCTCTCAGCCACCCCATTCTTCTATGGGTTATGAGGTGTTGTCAACTTTCCTTTCATTCCTTCCACTTCATAGAAGTCCTTAAACTCTTGAGAGACATATTCTCCACCATTTTTGCTTCTCAAGGCCTTGATCTTCTTCCCTCACTCTTTCTTGACCAAATCTTTGAACTCAAAAAACTTTGTGAAAGTTTGGTCCTTCTTTCGCATGAAATAAATCCATCATTTACGAGAATAGTCATCAATGAAAATCACATAATACCTTTGGTTCATTGTGGATGCCATCAAGAATGGTCCACACAAATCAGTATGAATTCGTTTTAAGATAGCCTTTGCTTGACTGTCTTGATCATGAAAGGAAGACTTGGTGTACTTTCCCAAGGTACAACCTTTGCATGTGTCAACTTGCTCAATTTTACCTTTGGGAAGTCCTGTAGATATCTGTTGCATTATCTTCAAAGCCCCATGATGCAAATTACCCAACCATATGTGCCACAACTCGACAATGTTTTGGCTTTCCACCAATTTTGCTTTTGTACTCAATGTTTAACAATCATCTACCTCTATTTTATAGAGATTCTTCACCTGAAACCCTATCCTCTTGGTCTGACCTGTGTCTATGTGTCTTAGGAACACCTTTCCTTTACTGAAGACAACATCATAACCTTTATCCTCCAACATCGCAACTGACACCAAGTTCTTCTCCAGTCCAGGCACATACATCACATCTGTCAAGGTGAGAGGAGCTCCATGCTCGCTCTGAAAAGAAACTGTGCCCACTCCTGAAACACTATAGCTTCTATCATTACCCATATTTATGCACATCCTAAGGTCTTTCTCCTCCAAGGCATTGAATAAATTTTTATCATCGGTCATGTGGAATGAGGCTCCACTGTCAAGATACTAGACACAACTGATCATCAATGACACCATACATGCGATGAGGGTAAAGTCCATTTCAAACTGAAAGGCTAATACCTCACCTTCCGATCCTTTTGAGGATCCCTTCTTTGACTTCTTCGATGGGAAATTAGTCGCATAATGTTCCATGTCATGACAATTAAATCATCTTACTTTAGATATGTCACCCTTCTTCCCTCCATGAGAAGAATTCAATTTGGAATGGGAAGCCTTCCCCTTCCCTTTCCTTGCCTTACTTGCTAAGGCTAGATTTTCTTCATCATCATTCTTGGATGAAGAACCATCTCAAGTGCTCCTCCTGATCTGCTCCTACATAAGATCTGACCACAGTCATTCCCAATTCGGAAGTTTATCCCTTCCATTCACAGAGTCCCGGTAGTTATTCCAACTCTTTGGAAGGCCAAGGAGAGTGACGCTCACCATATCATCATTGGAAATAGGTATTCCCACACTGCCAAGCTCATCTCTGCAGGTGGTGAGCTTGTTTAGATATGTGGAGATAGTATCGCCCTTCTCCATGTTGATTCTTCGAAGCTTATCCTTGAGTGCCAATTTCCTCTAGTTGCTACTGTTCTAGTAGAGGTCCTTCAATGTCTTCCACATTGAAAATGGAGTATCCTTCCCATGGAGACTCGAGATAATATGGTCTCAAACTCCCTCAAGGATGATCCGTCTCACCTTCGCCACACACTTCTTCCACTCAACCAACTCTTATACATTAGTTGAAGCTAGCTTTTGGGTTTCTTGATCAATGAATTCCTTCAAGCCATTGTCTTCTAATACAACCTCCATTCTATCTTTCCATTCTATGTAATTCGAGTTACCTTCCAAGGCATACTCGAGTCTCAATCCATAGAATGCCATTGGCCAACCTTGAAGTATGATATGAATTCGATTTGTGCTTGCAACCCCGAACTTCAAACTTTGAATTCTCTTCTTAGTATACTATTCAGAGCTCCCGTACCATGTAGAAAATTCTACAAATCTAGCTATGATACCATGTAGAAAATTCTACAAATATAGCTCTGATACCAAGTAGAAAATATGATGGTAGGTTAACCCGATAATGAAATATAAATCAAAGAAGAATACTATAACCTACTTCTACTATCAATTTGCAAAAGCTTAAAGATCGAGCTCAAAAATATAACCAAAAGAAGAAGAATAAATCGCACAATACACATGAAAATACTTTTGGGAAAGCCTCAGCTAAAAACCCCACACTATTTTATTATGATACATGGTGGACATACATAGGAGTTATAAAAAGCCTTAGCTCTCACAGCTAGAGAGATCTCGGAACAATCCTCACAAATGCTTATAGGAAATCTTGGCTTCTCTCCAGCCTTCCTCTCTACCCTCCTGTAGAGCATTGGAAAGGTATGTTTTAACGAGTAACTTAGTGGTGTTTCAAGCAATAGTTGTAACCTTTTCTTTGTTATAAAATAAGGAGAATGTAATGAAAATGAGCACGAATGACCCAATTACTAATAGTTATCTTCTCTATGCAGGAAAAGACAAAAGGAGGAAGGCGCGGTGCAAAACGAGAGTTCCATGAGGAGATAACGGTTGTCCCTCCAAAACCAAGTAAAGTCCAGACCAGGGCGAGTAAATCATGGCAGATCAATCCGGGACGAGATGAAGGACTGTCAGCTCGGAAGATTAGGCAAAGAAAAGAGAGGAGTTAACAGTTTAACAGATCCCTCAGGATCTTTGATCCTGAGGGATCGTTACTTTCAATTATTTTGTTGTCTAGTTAACTCTGCCATTACTTGTATAAAAAGGGGCAGCATCGAAGACTTCAGGGACTTTTGATTATCTTGTATCTTTACTTTCTGTTTACAGACTTCACAGTTGGTTAAACTCAGACTATCGAGTCTCTTTGAGACTTCGTTTTTCTGTATTATCATTGATGCGTTAATATAATATATTTGGTGTTACCTTTTCTCTGCATCTGAAGTAAGCTACGGCGGTGTGCCATTGGAAGCTAAGGGCCCGGCTCCAACGGACACTGGCTAATTGTATCATTACAGTTTGGCTTTGTGTGGTTTGTTTATTGTTCTTAATAATCTGATATACTTACATGCTGTTCCATACTCGTTCATCAGTAGTTTTTCCTTTTGCAAACCTTTCTAACAAGTTCACATCATATTTCTAGAATTAATCACATAACATTATTCTCAGTTGTTCACTTCTGTTACAGAATTTATAAGTGGAATGTTCTGGCTACATATGGTTGGAGTGACGATCATAAGAAGATGGAATTAACGTTGTGTGTGGACTACTGGTGATCATTTCAGATTATGTGTACATATGATTGACGTTTCCTGTTTATTTGATTCAGCTGTCTACTTTTGTATATGATTGACGTTTCCTGTTTATGATGGTTTGCTGTTCCATTTGATTAAGCTGTCTACTTGTACAAAATATTTCTCTTTCTGTGTATGTAAGTTGATGCCAAGAAGTGAGAGTGTTGAACTCGCGAGATTTAGTTTCTTTATTGCCGTTACTTTTATTGCTGTTCCATTTCTGAATTGTCGTTCCATTCTGCTTTCTTGTTGTTCCTTTTTACTTGCATTTATTGGTTTGGTGTGGGAGGAGGATCAAGGCTGTCGTGAGACACAGCAGACGCTATTATTCTCCCAGATCCATGATCCATACTCTAATTCCTTTTTCTTCATCAGTTTCTAGAGGGATGGGTTATTATTTCCGTACCCTTGACTGGTAAAGTTGTTGTGTGTGATTTCTTTATGCAAAAGTAATTTAGCCATAGCTTAGCATCCGTTTACTGTTGTATTTCTTAGACCTATACTACTAAGCATTACTCTGACAAATAGCCTCAAATTGAGATACCCTTTACAATAACAAAACGCTCCCGGATTGACTTGTAATGTGAGATAACTAGAGGTGAAAAAGGCCCTTGTTACAGCTCTACATTTTGGCGTCGTTGCCGGGGAAAGGGTATAGCCATTTGTCTTTTAAACAGGGTAGTGTACGAATCTTTTAGGGGAGAGTTGGATTTTAAAAACGAAAGGTAAGAACCTGCATACGGAGCACGTAAAAGCCCTGCTCCACCGTCCGCTTTCCTAGCAGAATTGATTGCTTAAATAGGATTTAGCAGTTTAATTGGAGTGCATGACTAAGCAGAAAAAGCCAGAGAAAGATCAAAAGCCTCCATCCAAAGCCAAGGGGCCCGTGACCCTTGGACGAATGACCTTCATAGACGAAATCTATAAGAAAGCCGACTCTCAGCCATCAGTAGGTTATAAGAAAATCACTTCTAAACAGCCTACTAGTTCCCTTCAGGCCTCGGGATCACCATCTGAAGCCTTTGCTGAAGTGCATAGTCAAACAGAGGAGCAGGACTTTCAAGAAATTGAAAATTTGACTCCTGGACTATTGCACGAAGGGAATCTTAGTAACCTTTGCGAAGGAGGAGGAGAAACAGGGGAAATCGGGGAACCTAGATCTCCTATTGAACCAAACCAGCCTTTAAATAGCCCGGATAAAGGAAGCGCTGTAAAAATACTCGTTGAAGGAATTCATTCACCTCAGACAGTTGGGACCATCATCATCCCTGATAAAGGAAGTGTTGTCAAAACAATTCCTGTTAAGACTATCCCTTCTCAACCAAGGAACACTCTCTTGGAAATTCCTGAAGATTACTGGCATATATTCGATCCCATGGCGCAGAATCAGCCAAAAGCCCAGACCTCCACATTGCAATATCCTATAGTAGATTCTGCGGCAAATGCGCCCATGAAAGCTATCCCTCTCCAGCATATCCCCACATTTCATGGCCTTACATCAGAAGATCCAGATGCATTCTTGTTCGAATTTGATGTATTATGTAGAGGATACGATTACACCACCGATCCCCAGAAATTAAAATTGTTCCCCTCCACATTAAAAGGGGCCACTTTAAGATGGTTTATGGGCTTAGGCGGTGGGGTTATTAACAATTGGGATCAAATGAAAGAAGCCTTTTTAAAGAAATATCAAGATTACTGTAGTTCAAGAGAACTAAAAGATGAAATCTTTCAAATGTCAGCCAGACCAAATGAAACTCTAGAAGAATATGTGGAACGTTTCCAATATAACTTGCAGAGATCTCCCTATGCATCGTTACCTTTGCCTGATAACGTGTTGAAAACCGCATTAATTAGAGGTATGAAAGAATAATGGATTGAAACGTTGAATATTATGGGGAAAGGAGACATTTATCAGGAAAATTTTGCTGATATCATTGATCTGTGTATCAGGAGCTCAAGAGGCAGCATGAGAATAAAGCCAGCAGAATATGATCGCTTTACCAGAGATAACAGAACATCAACGGAGGGAGTAATGCGTGTGGAACTTGGAAATTTGCTAGAAAATTTTAAAACTGATATCCTAGGGACATTAACTACACAGCTTGATATTGTGCAGGCTAAACAGAAGCAAGCAGAGGCGGAACAGAATCTAGCGGTTTTCTGCCCTCGATGCAGGAAGAAACATAGCCACAAGGAATGCTCGCTGGATACAGTCCAAATATGTGCAATCTGTACCAAGGACCACCTGACTGAAAGCTGCCCCTCACTTCCTGGTTTGAAGGCAGTATACAAAGAAGCAGAAGAGGAGCCAGAATCGACATATTTTATTAACCAGCGTCGTCAATGGCAGCCTAGGCAATCTGGTATGTTTTCAGGTCCCTCCTCTTCTTTTCAACCCCCGCAGTCAATGCTCAGCAACAGAATATGTGGCAAAACCAGTCTCAGCCCCCGTTTTCGAATTGGTCACCTCAAATGTTTCCTACTCCGAATCCTTGGATGACCCAATTTGGTTGGCCAAACTTCCCTTATCCCCCGCCATATTGGCAAAATAATTCATATCCTCCGCAGTGGACCCCTTCTACTTCGCAAGGTTCACCCTGGCAGACAAGCTGGTCAAGATCGACATATCAGCCAGTAGGATCAATTCCACTCCCTCAACCAACTCTGCCAGCCTTACAACAAAATCCCCAGCCTAATCTGAGACCGCAGCTCCCAGCCCAACCCAACCCTAATCCAAACAATAGACCAGTTCAATCTCTTCAAATTATAGAATCCTCATAGATTGAATCTGATCTGCGGGAGTGCAACGATCTTCAGTTAAGATCTGGGCGAATAATAGAAACTGAGGGACATAGAACAACTCACATCGAAGATCAGTTACCTATAGAACAGCCATCACAACAGGAAGATGTAAATAAAGACCAAGCTCATCAGCAAGTAATTACATCTCCTCCACCTTTCCCAGAACGATTGGCCATTCCACGACCAACACAATATCTAGACTTTGATATTCTGGGAGAACTACAAAACTTGTATATAAGAATTCCATTCCTTCAAGCTATACAGGATATCCCCATATATACAAAAACCATAAAAGACCTGTGTAGCAGAAAATCAAAAAGAAATGTAACCTCTAACCCAAGAGTCCAGGTAGTCGGCACCTTATCCGACCTCCTATCAGGAAAAGAAACACCAGTTAAATACGAGGACCCTGGAAACCCAATTGTCACTGTTCAAATCTATGGGCAGACCTTGACCAACGTCTTAGTTGATCTAGGGGCTGCAATTAACATCCTGACAACATCGACTTGCCAAAAGCTCGGAATTACATCGATAGAACCTACTTCCACTTTGTTAGAACTAGCTGACCGATCAGTAATTAGACCAGAAGGCACCTTGTATGATGTCATGGTTTCAGTGGATTCCTGGGAATACCCGACCGATTTCCTGATAATTAATCCGAGAACCCGACTAGATGGACATCCGCTAATTCTAGGTAGACTGTGGCTCGCTACTGCTGATGCCTACATTGGTTGCCGGCAGGGAAACATGACCATAACCAGAGGGCCGGATATCAAAAATTTAATCTTGTACCCTCCAGCGCAGCCAAGCATCACGATGATGAGAACCAACCTGCGCCCTGCCTCATATAGCACTGACAATATTATACCCCCATTAACAGTCCAGGAAGCGCTAGATTTCAAAGATCAAACGGAAGACGATGCTATCAATAAATTCATTAATCAAACAGAATCCACATCGTATACACAATGTTTTATGATAAAAGCGACATTTGATAATGAATTAGAGGAGGATCCTCTAAAAGACGAACATGACCAAATTATACCTGTTACTTCTGTCGCTAATAGCAAAGTAGTGCAAATTGAACCGGGGAAAACTTTAAACATTAACGCCAATCTGACACCAGATCAAGAGACGAAACTCATCCAGCTGTTACGAAAGTATCAGGAGGCATTTGCATGGGACTATCCCGATATGAAAGGGATTGATCCCCAGCTATGCACACATCATATTTATATCGAAAAAGATGCAAGACCTGTTCGACAATCGCAAAGGAGACTCAACCCCCATTTAAAAGATGTTGTAAAAGCTGAGCTTCAGAAACTTTTAGATGTTGATTTTATTTATCCTATTTCTGACAGCAAATGGGTCTCTCCACTTGTGGTAGTACCTAAAAAGAACGGGAAATGGAGGATCTGTGTGGATTATAGAGAATTAAACAAAGCCACACAAAAATATCACTTCCCTCTTCCATTCATAGATCAGGTACTGGACACCTTAGCAGGCAAGAAATTCTTTTCTTTCTTGGATGGCCTCAGCGGATACAATCAGATTCAGATTGCCCCTGAAGACCAGGATAAGACTACCTTTACTTGTCCCTGGGGAACGTTCGCTTATCGAGTCTTACCTTTTGGTTTATGTAATGCTCCAGCCACATTCCAAAGGGCTGTTCTTAGCATCTTTGCAGATTTAATTAATGATGGATTGGAAGTCTACATGGATGACTTCACGCCATATGGAGATGACTTTGATCCAGCTCTAGATACTCTCGAAAAAGTCCTACAGTGCTCCATCGCTACCAGACTTTGCTTGAGTCACGAAAAGTGTTACATGATGATGACCGAAGGACTCATTCTGGGACACTATATTTCAGCAGCTGGTATTCAGGTAGACCCGGCTAAAATTCAAATACTTTTGCTTATTCCAACCCCCACTAATCAAACAAAGGTACGCAGTTTTCTTGGTTTTTCTGGGTATTATAGACGATTCATACAACATTATTCACATATTGCCGCACCTTTACATGCATTAACTGGAAATGTTGACTTCTTATGGACAGAGAAATGTGATCGAGCCTTCAAAGAATTAAAGAAGCTGGTATCTACAGCTCCAGTTCTCCGAGGACCTAATTGGAATTTACCATTTCAAATTTCAACTTACGCCTCAGACACAGCAATCGGTGCAGTTCTAGGCCAAGAAGAGGATAAAAGACCATACGCCATCTATTACATCAGCAAAAATTTGGCTCCGGCTGAATTAAATTACACTGTCACCGAAAAAGAATTTTTAGCTGTGATACACGCTGTTAATAAATTTAGACACTATATTACAGGCTATCCCGTTATTTTGTATACAGACCATTCTGCTATCAAGTATTTAGAAAATAAGCCTGTTACAAATGGAAGAATAACCAGGTGGTTGATCCTGTTGCAGGACTTTGATATTACAATCAGAGATCGACCGGGGAAGGAGAACCCTGTAGCGGATTTCCTCTCACGAATACCAAAAGCAGTTGAAGCGGCAGCACTCGAGGACCAATTTCCGGACGAACACTTATTTGTTGTCGCTGTTCAGACTCCCTGGTACGCTGATGTTGCTAACTATCTTGCAGTAGGTAAGCTTCCAAAACATTTAACCCCCAATGAACGGAAGCAGATTGTTCAGAGAAGCAATCGATTTTCGTGGGTTGGGGGCTATTTGTTTCACACAGGAGCAGATATGGAAATCAGAAGATGTATTCGAGAGGATGAAATCTTTGATATCTTGAAAGCCTGCCATGACGGGCCATGTGGAGGACATTTTGCTGATCGAAGAACAACACATAAAGTGTTACAAACGGGATATTACTGGCCTACAATTTTCAAAGATGCGAAAAATTTGTCCAGGCCTGTGATAGCTGTCAGCGTGCAGGACGACCTGGTCCAACCGATGAAATGCCTTTGCGGACTCAATTAGTGATCGAACCTTTCGAACACTGGGCTCTGGACTTCGTCGGACCCATCAACCTGCCATCAAACCAAAGAACCTACATTTTGGTGGCAATTGAATATGTTACCAAATGGGTTGAAGCGAAGGCATTGCCTAGAGCCACAGAAGATTCAGTAATACAGTTCTTGTTCCATTTGTTTGTACGTTATGGTCTTCCGAGGGAAGTAATTACAGATGGAGGACCACAATTTGTGGGGCATCAATTAGCTGCAACAGTCAATAACTATCATCTCCAGCACAAAATTACTACCCCATATCATCCTCAGGCAAATGGGCAAGTGGAGAGCAGCAATAAGGTAATAGAGTCTATTTTGACAAAAACTGTTGCCTCACATCGGCGTGATTGGTCCGCCCGACTACCCGAGGCACTGTGGGCTTATCGAACCACATGGAGAAGCACCACCGGCTATTCACCATATCACTTAGTGTTTGGAAAGCAGCCCATTTTTCCTATAGAATTCGAGATCCAAACGCTGCGAACGACCCAAGAAGTCGGATTGGATTTAAGTGAAGCACAGAAAAATCGATTACAGCAAATTAATGAATTAGACGAAATAAGGCTCTTTGCATTACAGAATACAACACTCATTCAACAGCAGTGAGCCAAATAGCATGATGCGCTTATCAAAAACAAGATATTTCATGAAGGAGACTGGGCTCTGTTATATGATTCTAGATTTCAGGATTTCCCGGGCAAGCTTCAGACTCATTGGTTGGGACCATACGAGATTCAAAAAGTCCATGACAATGGGACCCTTACTCTGATCACAATCGATGGGTCTGGATATACATTTAAGGTAAACAGCCACCGAGTTCGTCTGTATCGTAAACCGCTCACTCGGGAATCTTTTTGTCAGCAGCTACGCCAAGACACTAACATTGAGATTATGGGCGAGGAAGCAAAGACTTCCTCACCTATAGATTAGTAAGAAATTCATATTTTACTATCACATCTTGTATATAAGATTGTAAATTTTGTATATATGTTTTAGTATTTGTGCGTGCTGTTCCTTTTCAAAAGGAACAACACTTGTGTGTTTTGCTGTTCTTTTTCAAAAGGAACAGCACTTTTGGGTTTTTGTTGTTCCTTTTCAAAAGGAACAACACTTGTGTGTTTTTGCTGTTCCTTTTCAAAAGGAACAACACTTGTGTATTTTTGCTGTTCCTTTTCAAAAGGAACAGCACTTAAGTGTCTTTGCTGTTCCTTCTCAAAAGGAACAGCACTTTTGGGTTTTTTTTTGTTGTTCCTTTTCAAAAGGAACAGCACTTGAGTGTTTTTGTTGTTCCTCTTCAAAAGGAACAGCACCTGTGTGTTTTTGCTGTTCCTTTTCAAAAGGAACAACACTTGAGTGTTTTTGCTGTTCCTCTTCAAAAGGAACAACACCTGTGTGTTTTTGTTGTTCCTTTTCAAAAGGAACAACACTTGAGTGTTTTTGCTGTTCCTTTTCAAAAGGAACAACACTTGTGTGTTTTTGCTATTCCTTTTCAAAAGGAACAGCACTTGAGTGTCTTTGCTGTTCCTTTTCAAAAGGAACAACACTTGTGTGTTTTTGCTGTTCCTTTTCAAAAGGAACAACACTTGAGTGTCTTTGCTGTTCCTTTTCAAAAGGAACAACACTTTTGGGTTTTTGCTGTTCCTTTTCAAAAGGAATAGCGCTTGAGTATTTTTGGCTGATCCTTTTTCAAAGGAAGCAGCATTTGTGTGCTTTTGCTGTTTTTTTAAGGCAATACATCAGATGAACTCCTCCTCACCTCCCCTTTTCAAAAAGGAGTAGTATGCTCTTGTCCCTTTCATATAAAGGATGTGTTGTCCATCCTCTTTCCAAGGCCCTAAGTAGCAGCTATACATTTATGCAATCAATATAAAAGTCAGGATATATCCAGATCAACATATCATAAATCGCTATCTTTAACAGCCCTAGTATTGATGCAACAACAAAGGAAGGATCCACACACTTATCATTTTTGCTGTCATGGTCTCACCTCCTTTGCCATGTTGGAAAATTTCATCATGTTGAGTTCCTACAACTTTCTCTATTATTACTTGGAAATAAGAACAGAAGATTTATATCTTCCTATTGGGATGACAAGACTTCTTCTACCATTCCAACTCTTAAGGAGGGCTGAACCACCCTTATGTGTAATTATACAAGAGCAAAGTCTGTTTAAAAAAAAAAAAAAAAGAAGAAGGCAAAAGCAAAATAAAAACAAATTACTTGTCAAATGCAGGATAAGGGGTTTCATTAAAGAACCAGCCTACTATGATCATAGGATTGGAAGCGAAGTGGCATTCCCATCATGGCCACCACACCAGGGATATGGTCCAACGGGTTCACTACAAACCTTGGAACAGGGGGTCTCATTACGAGCCGGCCTGCCCACGTTTCGCGCCTCTCTGGTGAATGGCATCATGGTTATCTGGTTACCAAGCCAGCATGATGGCCTGCATTTTGACAAAGAATTGCTCTTCAAAAATACACAAAGGACCATGGTTCCAGGGTGAAATAAACAACTCTGCCGAGGTTATGAACACCTGTCGGTAGCAGAGCTCTGTTAGTGGTATTGGAGTCGTAATATATACACCAATTTGGATCATATCAAATACTTCTTTCTATCCTTGTAATAATTATATCTTACACTTTGATGGATACGTCGCATGAATATCTATCACCACCAATCATGGCAAAGGTATTGACTATGACTACCTCAGACCTTATATGAGTGCCAGATGTCCTATCCTCCTGTTTTGCATCACATCACGCAGGCTTATGCAAAACACGATCTACCTTTCGCCTCGATCTCGGTATTTCTTTGTCTAATCTGAATCATGGCAAAACTCTATATGCTGTTCCTTTATGACTTGGTGACGGGACGGCGGCTCCTCCTCCATTTGACGGCTGGGACAGCCTATCATATTGCGAGGGGGGAGGTGACCTCATTATTCCGCCGGCCACGTGTTAGCACATCATTTGGAGATGATATGGTACGAAGGTACGATATGGGTTAACGGCATGACAATGCTATTTTTGCAATAAGTTGTTATTTACAATCAATTTTCATGCATGCTCTGTGTTTTTTTTTCTTGCTGCGATTACGTTCTTTGCGACAGGTAATTGCTGTTCCATCTAGGATCTCGAAACAGAACCATGGGAGGCAAGGCTATCAGAAGCGAGCCTAGTGAGCTAGTAGTCTCCGAAGCTGCTCGGGAAATCCTAGAAAGGGCGGGGTGGCTAACTTATTTTAGCCGCCTGCGTGAATCAAATGAAACTGTAGCCATGGAATTCCTGCAGAATTTGCAGGAAGAACACTCCGTAGTGGGTGGGAAGCAGATAATGGTCACGGAGGAAATAATCGTGGAAGTAACAGGATTACCAGCCTCAGGACCAATATGGAAGATAAAGAAAGAGAGGTTGCAAAAGATCATAGAAATTTTCCAAGACGAAGGACAGAACCTAACAGTGAAGGGAAAATGAGTGCTGTCGGCAACGCTAGGAGAACCCTGGAGCGAATTGGCAAAGGTGGTGCAGAGCTACATGACCTTCGAAGGGCGAAAAGATGTGGTAAGACCGCGTCACCTTAAGCTCCTGGCTGTGTTAAAAGGTAAATGTTCTGTGCATCTCCCTGCATTGTTAAATTCATTACTGCATGACGCCTCTCGGAGCCTAAAAAAGGCACACCATGAAGACGCAGTGGTTAGCCACCATGGGTTGATTCGCCTGATAGTGAGCTACAGTCTCACTCAGCAGCAGAGTAGCTGGGGGGAGCTTATTACAGCAATTGGAGGGGGAGTGGCATCACCATCCCCAAAGGCTAAGAATCCCGCTAGTACCTCTAAAGCACCCAAGGAGCCCAGAGAATCACCGAAACCCAAGCATCCCTCGGATACACCCGAGCAACCCAAGAAACGCACGGAGTCAGTAAAACGAAAACGTTCCTCTAGAGCATCTGGACATGCAGAAAAACATAAGGAACGGGCCACAGAAGAGCATGCTGCCTCGAAACGTAGGCATTCCTCTGGCACGCCAGAACAATCTGAGAAACGCAGAAAGGTGGTGGTGGAAGAACAGGTGGCCAACACACCTGAACAACCCGAGAGGCCTAGGAAGTCAGCTCGGTTGGAAAGAATAAGAGGCAGGCTGGAGAAAATCCAGCTAACCATTGACCAGCCGATCGAAATAACAGATGAGCCACCAGTGCCAGAACAGGAACCCTTGAGGGAAAAAGTGGAACAAATTGAGAGCGAAGCAGAAGCCGAGGAAGGAAATGAACATTCTGACTCTGAGGCCGAAGCCGGCTATACGAAGGCAGCCACTAAGCAGCCAATTCAGGAGGAGGAGACGGAACAATTGGGGGACAGCCCTCCACAGGTCGCTGTGGAGGAAGAAGAGCTGGCCACTATCTTGGCCAGCCTGGGAGATTATGCTTCACCTTCCAGTCCAGCAAACCCTCCTGAAGGACCCTCTGGGGAAGAGACGCATGAAGAATTGCATGAAGAAATGGCAGGAGGAGAAAACCTCCCTGTTATTGACAAAGAAAATGTAAATACCAACCGGGAACAATCCGTTCCCAAGACACCAGAAGAAAACCCACCTGCTGATGACGTGGGGAATGAAAACGCTTATCGGGAACAGTCCGTTCCCAGAATGCCAGAAGAAACCCTCGAGGAAAGAGGAGCAGAACTGAGGGCCACTTATGCGCCCACTGCCGAGGCAAGAGAAATTAAGAAATTGAGAAAGAAACAGCAGAGACTGCTGAATATTATAGCCCAACTTTGGTAGAAAATTCGAAGTTTGAAAGCCAGTCTGAGAATAAGAACCACCATAAGGAGAAAAAGAAGGACAAATGTAGCAGGGTCCTATCAGAAGAGAAGGCAAGGGGCTTATAGGCGTCTCGTAGGTCAATACTCCGCTGATAGACCTACGACTGTTCCAACCAGCACTGAGGAACATAATGCCGTTCCATCTGATATGGAACATCAGGATGTCGTTCCTATTAACGCTGAGGGACAAACTGCTGTTCCAAATAGCCCATTGGGACCAACTGCTGTTCCAATCAAAACCGAGCCGCACGACGACATTCCATTTACAGAGGGGCCGTCATACCCCTTTATTCATGTTAAGAAAGAAAGGGAAAACAAAGCAGTCCAAACTGAGGCACCACCTTTAGGGATAATTCGGGATACGAATTCCAGGCATCGAAATGTGAAGGTCCAGGTAAAACTCCCTGCCTCTGAGAAATCATGGAAAAGGGATCCAAAAACCAAGGCCTTGCACCACAAGATGAAGCAAGCCCGACAGGAGGCTGACCAGCTAAGGGAACAAATGATCCCTCGGGAAAAATACGAGGAGTTGCAGCAGGAAGCTAAGTAGTTAAAGGAACAAATGATCCCTCGGGAAAAATATGAAGAACTGCAGCAGCAACTGCAGAACATGAGTCAATCAGAGAGTCAGGCCTTTGAAGGATGGCAGAAGGAACAGGAAAAGGTTGCCAAGGTAACACATCGACTAGATGCTGTTATTAAACAATTGGACACTGTATGTTCGCTGTATAATGATGTTTTGACTTGCAGGCCCGGCCCCTGCAAAGAATTATGCTTTATTTCTCCTTGAAAGATACTTAAGATTGAAAATAAAAGTTGTCAGGGCAGGTGCCCCTACTCAGATTAATACTGTTAATGATTTTATTGATTGTTGCAAACATTATGGGGTTAAGGTCCAACGGTTACTATGTGAATTCTATTTGCACAACATGGTGCTTGAGCAGGAAACTGATTTAAACCCTGGCCCTTTCGTGGGAGATATACAGCTACAAGCCTTTGTTTCATTTGGGGTTAATCAGTTAAAGTGGCTCAGGGCTTACAATGCCTTTCAGAGGCAGGAGAACGGCCTAGATCTATGGGTCAGGGCCGAGCCTAGAGACCCAGTCCACCTATGGCAATCACACAAAAGCCTTATGAGAACCTCGGGTGTCATAGAACTGCTAGGACCCATGCATGAGGATTTGATCCGAAATAGCTTGGAATATTTTCTCGCTATTAAGGATGCTACCCTGGATGCTGCCAAATTCCATTATCAGATTTCTACCCCAAGCATCCAGCTCAGGGAGCCATTCAAATATGAGAATTTTGAGCTGGTTGCTGAACGGTTGAGCCTTTATGGCCAGCGCATTCTGCAAGCTGGGCCGTCTTGGTTAGGATACCGGTTCCGTAGCCCAATTATTTGGCACCCTGCACCTGGGTACCAGGCCTTGTATGATATGCCTGCAGATCAATTGAATCAATTCTTTGATAATCTGGTTGCTCACCATGGTTGCAGACCTCCTCACGAGGTGCCCTCTCCTGCCTATTCTCTTACCGCTCTCCATGTTAATTATAACGTTTTCATGAGGCCATGAAACAAAGTAAGCCGGGGGTGTGTAGAGCATTGGAAAGGTATGTTTTAACGAGTAACTTAGTGGTGTTTCAAGCAATAGTTGTAACCTTTTCTTTGTTATAAAATAAGGAGAATGTAATGAAAATGAGCACGAATGACCCAATTACTAATAGTTATCTTCTCTATGCAGGAAAAGGCAAAAGGAGGAAGGCGTGGTGCAAAACGAGAGTTCCATGAGGAGATAACGACTGTCCCTCCAAAACCAAGTAAAGTCCAGACCAGGGCGAGTAAATCACGGCAGATCAATCCGGGACGAGATGAAGGACTGTCAGTTCGAAAGATTAGGCAAAGAAAAGAGAGGAGTTAACAGTTTAACAGATCCCTCAGGATCTTTGATCCTGAGGGATCGTTACTTTCAATTATTTTGTTGTCTAGTTAACTCCGCCATTACTTGTATAAAAAGGGGCAGCATCGAAGACTTCAGGGACTTTTGATTATCTTGTATCTTTACTTTCTATTTACAGACTTCACAGTTGGTTAAACTCAGACTATCGAGTCTCTTTGAGACTTGGTTTTGCTGTATTATCATTGATGCGTTAATATAATATATTTGGTGTTACCTTTTCTCTGCATCTGAAGTAAGCTACGGCGGTGTGCCATTGGAAGCTAAGGGCCCGACTCCAACGGACACTGGCTGATTGTATCATTACAGTTTGGCTTTGTGTGGTTTTTTTATTGTTCTTAATAATCTGATATACTTACATGCTGTTCCATACTCGTTCATCAGTAGTTTTTCCTTTTGCAAACCTTTGTAACAAGTTCACATCATATTTCCAGAATTAATCACATAACATTATTCTGAGTTGTTCACTTCTGTTACAGAATTTATAAGTGGAATGTTCTGGCTACATATGGTTGGAGTGACGATCATAAGAAGATGGAATTAACGTTGTGTGTGGACTACTGGTGATCATTTCAGATTATGTGTACATATGATTGACCTTTCCTGTTTATTTGATTCAGCTGTCTACTTTTGTATATGATTGACGTTTCCTGTTTATGATGGTTTGCTGTTCCATTTGATTAAGCTGTCTACTTGTACAAAAGATTGCTCTTTCTGTGTATGTAAGTTGATGCCAAGAAGTGAGAGTGTTGAACTCGCGAGATTTAGTTTCTTTATTGCCGTTACTTTTACTGCTGTTCCATTTCTGAATTGTCGTTCCATTCTGCTTTCTTGCTGTTCCTTTTTACTTGCATTTATTGGTTTGGTGTGGGAGGAGGATCAAGGCTGTCGTGAGACACAACAGACGCTATTATGCTCCCAGATCCATGATCCATACTCTAATTCCTTTCTCTTCATCAGTTTCTAGAGGGATGGGTTATTATTTCCGTACCCTTGACTGGTAAAGTTGCTGTGTGTGATTTCTTTATGCAAAAGTAATTTAGCCATAGCTTAGCATCCGTTTACTCTTGTATTTCTTAGACCTATACTACTAAGCATTACTCTGACAAATAGCCTCAAATTGAGATACCCTTTACAATAACAAAACGCTCCCGGATTGACTTGTAATGTGAGATAACTAGAGGTGAAAAACGCCCTTGTTACAGCTCTACACCTCCAAGCTCCTATTTCCTTGCACTATTCCTTCTGGATGATTCTTCTGTTACCAAGTGGATGATCTCCTCCAAAACTGTGCAATATTCAACGATGATCCCTTGGCTGCATGCATGAGTTTTCTTTATAAGAAAACACATGCAACTGATAGTACATTTCCCTTGACTTTAATCTCAACTGGGTCTTTTTCAGAATAGACATGCATGAGTTTCTGATGAGGGAATCTTCAACTAACTGGAGTAGCACTAGTTGAGTGCATTAATGCATCAACTAAATGTTAACTCACTATTAGTTCCTTAAACAATTTGGAACTAATTTAACTGGACTTAACAAAGTAAACTGAGTTAAGTAATCACAATGCAAATATAACTCAATCTTATCTCCTTAATTTAAGGTATAACTCTTGCATGACTTCAAGAAGACTTCTAACTTGAATTTCTCCAACTAATTAATTTAAAATAAATTAATCAATTATTTCCAAGTAGTTGTTAAGACTAAATTTGATTTTAATTCACAATTGAATTTAAGGACAAATTAAATTGGAATATTCTTGTTGCCTTATTTCAACAAGAATATACTAGTGTACTCCTCATCGTTCATAGATCACATATTTAGCTCATAGAGCTCTTTTTCCCTGTTGCCATAGTATGTCCCCGATAGATACTCCTTCTTGAATAGTATCTCGAACTCATTCCAAGTCAACTCCTCTTCATGAATACCTCTAACATTATTTACAACTTCCCACCAAATATATGCTTTATCTTTAATACTGAACATATTTTTTCTACCATTCCTATTTTCTAAGTGATCATGTAAGGTGAAGAACTTATTCATAGCAAGCAACCATACTTTTGCATCCTATGACTTCTTCATTTCCCCATCAAATATAGGTGGCTTTGATTTTTTGAACTCATCTAGAAAATCTACCCTATCACTCCTCCTGATGATGATACCTATCTAAGCCAGAACTAGAGTAAATCCCAAGTCTACTGCCTCGTCTATCAGGTGTATTGAAGAAAGTACCATCTCTGACCATTTCATCTCTATCCAACTTGTGCCCACCATGTGACTTGCTACCATATTCTCCATTACTCCTATCCTCTTGTCCATGACTAATTTTAAGTGGTCATTGTCTCTGCAAGTCTGACAATATCTAAAGAATCACTACAATGACCTCTGCTTGTTTCTCTTGTGCACTAATAAATATCTCTTGTGATTGAATGATTCAATCATTATCTTCTTTGAAACTCCTTATTTCTTCCTTCAAACTTATCAAAGTTTTTTCTATGTCAGGAGAGTACCCCTCATCATGTTTCTCATTTGATCTATAAGGACAATCTCATGAACTGTAGTCTACCATCTTGCTAGTCATCTTTGATCTTCTCTTCATGCAAGGTATATCATGTCAACTAAACCAAATCATAAACAAACCAACGTACCTCAGTTTAGTTTAGGGGAGGATATCTTGCCTACAAGACCAATTATATTAGCGCAATATATATATATATATATATATATATATATATATATATATATATATATATATATATATATATATATATATATATATATATATATATATATATATATATATATATATATATATATATATATATATATATCTATATATATATATATATATATATATATATATATAAACTTAATCATATCCACATTCAAACATCATCTCAACCATTATCCAGTCATCAATGCATGACCATACCAACCACATACCATGACCTCATGCACGCCAACTATCACCATGTCAATTTATTCATAACAACATATAAATGCATGACCATTGGAAAACCAACATACACTCATGATTACCACATCCAGCAATAACACCATCAACATTTCACAAGGCAACACCACTGCAACTATAACCAATGCCATGCATATGATACAATCACAGAGATGATAGGCATAGAGAACAAACATGTGCAACCGACATGAATTCATGACCAATACACACCGCCCATCTAGTCCAAGGGGTGAACCATGCCCTGATACCACTTTGTAACACCCTCCTCCCACATTTACCCAGGTTAACTAGTCTGTTGGGGTAAACACGTGATGAGAGGTTAATATGATTTGATTCAACTCCCCATGTACAATTAAGGAAGAGGAACTGACAAAACAAAACCAACCTGACCCTCTACCCATGTTACAGAACCTTAAGGGGCAAACCAACCCTTCTAGGTGACCAACCCCTAAGGTAGCTTGACATTTTACTAACTTAGAGCCATAGTCACTCCCAAGAAATTGGAACGCATGCGATTGGGACCCTACAATCACTCCCAAAAAAAGGGCATGCTAGTGACTGAGGACATTTTTAGCTAGTTCTGAGCTAGTGAACTCAAATTCTATGTAATGTTTCTGGGGCCAAGACTCAGGCCATTGTCCAGAAATTCATGAAACTTCCAAAAATGAAAAATAACATTGAAACAATGATACTGATGCAAATACTTGAACAAAGATTTGATCTGACCCCTACTAGCCATGATAGGAATTTCATCAAGCATGTCACAAATATGCAATCTACAGGTCATATAAACATATCTGAGCATAGGGGTCTCATAATTATATGAGAATTTCTAAGAAGAATTAATCAAATTAGATTCATTATCATATATTAGGTAATATATTCATTGTTCTTTCATCTATAAATCAAAACATGATGAGAGCCATACATCATCACTGTCATAAAACATCCTCATAACCAACTTATCTTCAACAGAAATAACAAAGATATAAAAACCATAAAAACCACATATAAATAAGTATATTTACCCATCAAATACAAGAGGATAAAATCTCTTATTAACATATGAAAAATGTGAATAGGTCTGGTACTTCCACGAACTACCTGACCATGGACTAGGTTGAACTAAATATCTCTTTCATCCAGTCACCCCTGTGCCATATTCCAAGCATGAATGTGGGATCTCATGGAACAATCCAAATAAAACCAAGGAAGCGCTTCCATAGGCCAAACCACCTCAACCCTCAACCAATGATTCTACCTCACAGTCAAACATTACTAAGCATAACCAAACTTGTCTCTACACAAGTTGTCCATGGCTCTAGAGCATTTATTCCAACTAGGGATTCCAGGACTATTAACTCAACCCATAGTTGTTGTCGGGCTTCCAAAGAATTTTTTCAACCAAGGAATTTGGGACTAGTAACTCAAACCACCAAGGGCTTCCAAAGTATTTTTCCAATCAAGGTATCTAAGAACTAGTAACTCAACCCACAACCAAAGGAACATGAGAAACAATTAGAAAATAAAAGAAAAGAAACCCACAAAATGATTGTTATCCATGAAATGGAAAGGCTTGGCAAATCCACAATCAATCCAAGCATTCCTCCATGATAACGACATATCATAAACAAAAACCCACATGCAAATGTCATGCATGCCAAAACTAGCAAGTAAATCATACATGCAACTTGGTACCTACAACAAAATCCCACTGTAGATGCTGATCCTGAAGCACTCTTGCACTTTCATGCTTTTCCTTTACCTTATTTATCCAAAAATTCCATGTACGCCACACTCTTCCAACGGTGCTCCAAGAAAACTCTAAGTGTCCTAGAGTATGAGAGACAGAGAGTAGAAAATGAGAGCTCCAAAACTGAACTAACAAAACGATACAAAATGATCCTCATAATCCTTTTTATTAATGAGGCCTTTATTTTCTTCAATTTTCCATTATTTTCCTTCATTTTCCTCCTCACATGCAGCCTTTGACCTTTGACCTTTATTTTCTCCTAATTTCCATTATTTTCATAAATAAAATTCCAATGATTGCCACTTTGCCTTTCGAAATCCTTTTTCATTCCCTTTGCCAATTTCCATATCCATTAATTAATCATAAGGGAGCCCCATCACTAATTTTTTGTCCAACATTTAGCTTGGAATACATGTCCCATGTCCAAGGATTATTTTTCCTTTATTAACTTTATTACATGGATTTTTGACCAGGGTTGTTACACCAACAATAAGAACAATAAAAATAATTGTTTCTTCCACACATGAACCAATAGTAATAATTGTACAAGGAATTGCTACTACCACATAATGACAATTAGTAAGAGGAAAATATTGTATTGTTGTTTCTCCGAAAAACAACAAAAAAAATCAGTTGAAAGGGACAACCACCATTTCTTAATGCCATAGCTCTGTTTCTTGATCCATGAGCATTTTTAGGTACACTACAATAAAATATGGTTTTAAATATAAAATTATCTAGTAAACCATAACTCATCTACAAAATTTGTAGAGGAATAGGGTATCCCACAAGAACCTATAACATATAAAGCTATTATAGAAGCCATTCCCATAGAAAAATTATGAGTTGACATCATTTTTTAGTAGTAAGGTAGTCTAATAGCAGCAATGACATAAATAAGTTTTCTTAATTACAAAATAACCAACAATAGGAAGTCTTGTTGCTACCTCGCAAGAACCAATGGTAGGAAATGAAACAACACCATGTCATAAGACTTAAACTATTATGATTTTTTATTGCTACTACTATTATAACAATATTGCTACTAATGCAATTTTCATGTACAAATGATGATTTATTTATATATCTAAGGAATGAAATAGGATATGAATTTTTGTATACCTTTATAGAAATCAGTTTGTGTAAAATGGATAAAAGAAACTTGTGACTACTAGAACATTCTTACTACAACTCCTACAATTTTGTTGTAACTCCATAAGATTTGTTTCAAGATCACTAGAATTTTTTCAAGATGCTAATGTGGAAGTTTGAATGAATCTTTATGAAAATTCATGGCAATATTTTGAGGAAAATAAAAAAGGTTAGCAATAGAGAATGGTATGTAGCAAGAAAAGAGAAGTTCCCTTACAATTTTGCTGATGGAAAGGTACTAGGCTACATGAGGACATGAACCATTTTCGACTAGGGTGAGATGATGGTTTGTATCATTTGAATCTTCTTATATAATATTTTCCCTACTTCTAACTTATATTCACTTGTATATACCTTTTATTAATCCATTGTTATGCAAGATTTAGAATTAACACGTTTCCATTACATTTGTTTTAGTGTTTTACTTGAATTTATGATTAAGCTTTAAAAAGAAATCATATTTTCATTTATCTCTAGGTTAATATGCAAAAATGATGTACCATACATGTTGTTGTGTAGGTTGGATTCCATCATAGGGTGTATTTTGGTTCCAATCACTGCAATACTCATTTCTAGTTGTTGCAACACTCATTTCAATTCCTGCAACACTCTTGTATAATTGCTGCAAAACATATGTATAATTTATAGTTGTTTAATCATAGTCTTTTTAACACAATTTTCGCATCATAAAATCTCAAAACCCACATAGAAGCTGTAACATTGGAACCATGAGCTAACATCAAAATCTTAAGCCATTGAAACTATGAGCCAACACTAGAACTATGAGGCATTGAAACCTTAGGCCATTAGAACCATGAACCATGATGTCTTATATTTTTCACTACTCTTTGTAAAAATTATGGATCCATACAACAATAATTTTAATCCAATAAAGTAAAATATATGTAACAAGGCATATTTTAAGGATTCAAATATTATACCTATGTATAATATTCTAGGTAAATATTCTAGTTTGAAAATTCATACATATAGAATGTAGGCAAATATTCAATAAAAACATGTAATTTACTACTAAAAATGGTAAATTTACAAGAAATATTGTCAATTTCATCATATCTATGTAAAAAATACGTGTTTTGTTAACCAAATGGGTGATCTTTTGTTTTTTTAGAAAATGGCTAAAAATAATGAATTAACAAAATTTCACCCCAAAAAAATTCCTTGATATGGAAATAATTTTACAAATCCAAGACCAATTATGAGTTTGAGTGGTTAAAAAAAAATCATGGAATTCTTTGGAAAAAGATCATCGAGTTATTTATTAATTGCTAATTGCTAGCAAAATATCTTAGAATTATTCATGCATTTCTAATTGTTAGCAATGATTATGGAAACCATTTGTTATTTACGCAATTGCTGTAACCATTATGGATTTATTAAATATTTAAGTAGGTTTACTTAGGTATTTTTAATTGTTATATTCCATTAAATTTATGTATAAAAAAGAACTCGTACTCTCTCCATAATTTGTTTGGGGAGGAATATTAGAGAAATGTCCAAATGGAAATAGAATAAATTATAATAATGAAACTTTTAGCTTTATTGTAGTCTATAATTCTGCAATGTGTGATTTAATTTATTTATTTTTGCATATTTCCTCATTTTTTCATATTTATGAATATTTACCTATTTTAATTATTATTGGAAAATGTAGGAAGAAAGGCTCAATTTGAATTTAGCCTTAGTCAAATTGAGTAAATCAAATTTCCACATCAACAAGGCAAATTGGAGGCAGTTAACTGGTGTGACATGGCTCTTGTCACTTAGTTAGCTTAGTAAATTATAGTTAGTGGGCTTGGGGTTCAATCATGCATGTGTTGATTGATAAATTTTAGTAATCTAGTTCAATTATTTTCAGTTCTACTCAATTAACTGACCTCTAATTATTGATAAAGTCAGTTGAAGGTCAGTGGAGCAGTGAGACAACAATATAAATCATATATATATCAATTAAATGATCAATCAACCCAAAATAGCCTAGAAATGCATGGAATTCAAATCACCTAGCTAGAGTGGAGGAAAATCAGATTATGTAAAATTAATTGTATGCTAGTTGAGTGTACAAATTTTCCATGTAGGCAGTTGATGAATCCTTGGGAATTGCGCAAGAAAATAAGAGGGAATTCCTATATTTTAGGAGCTAATTTCCTCAAGTATTGTGCAAGGAAATAGGAGGTTGGATGAGGCATAAATTGGCTAAGTGTTGGCTAGAGTTTCTCCTTTTTCATCAGAGAATACAATGTTGCCTTTGTAGGTTGTGCTCAGAGCTCAAGCAAGCAATTGTAAAAGTTTATCTATTCAACCAATTATTGGAAAGAGGCTTGAGGAGTTTTTTCATAGTTGGGTTCTCCTATAAATAATTCTTCAGTCACTACTTTGAAAACATATTTTTTCCAAAAATTTCATAATCTACTTCATGAAGTAATCATTAAAATCATCATTATGCTCTTCAAGTCATGAATATGTCCACTAAACATAATTGCAGAGGTGAATTGAAATGGAGAAGAGGAAATGCTTAAGAGTTATTTTTATCTTACCCAATCATGATTCAAAGCGTATAGGTCATTATTCAATCTTAAGGGATAAAAACCAATCTTTTGGAATAAATATGGTCAAGTTTACACGTGCTACAAGAGTGCTACAAGAGGCCCTGTTTTGCTATAGGAGGAGATAAACTTTTGAATACCAAAGTAATTCAAGTGAAAATGGGATGGGTAATTTTTTTATTATTAGGTAGGACGTCTTAGGACTCCATTTCAAGTGGAATCACTCCAGAATACCCCTCTTAACATGTGTTAAAAAATAGCAAAAAATTACTACTCTAAAAATTGGAAATCAAGAACTAGTGAGATAGTCAACCTACCAAAAGCATAACATAATCAAGTGAAATGCTATGGGGTAAATATTTTTATTAACATGACTTTTTTATGACCCAATTCAAGTGAAATCAACTCAAACGAAGCTCATTAACATGTTCTAAAAAATTCTAGAAAATTACTACTATTTTGCTACAAGGGACTTCCAGAAATTATAGATTTGTGAGCTAATATACCAATCCAATTAGATAAATGATGAATATGAAATTTTAGAGTTGTTATAAGGATGGATAATGATTTTTAATCTATAAATAACCTGCAAAAATTCTCACTTCAATCATTTAACCAACGTAACCTACAACAAAAGAATCATGAATAGTAAATGAAAAAATAAGAGACGAAAGTGAAAAAGACATTCAAAAGACATAAATAAACTGTACAAGAAGGATTTGAGGCCCCTAGGATACCAAGTTCCAAGGAAACACAGAGTACTATGAAGGAAACCAAGCTTTAGAAGCTAAAAATGGCACCAAACTTCATTATCGGAATCAACCCAAGTACATCCCTATTAGAAATGAAAATGGAGTTTCTAAATAACAAGTTTCCTCCATAGGAAGACTATGAAATACATGGACCTAGAGGAAAATTTAAATTGGTACTTATACAAATTTATGGGGAGTCATTGTCCTTGAAAGGAGGAAACCTTCCCCTCCAAAATCCCTCAAATAGTGGATCTGGTTCCCAACACTAGGAATTTGCATTAAATGACAGGGGACACATTCCTATATTTTCTCAATCATTGAATGTCCAAAATTTGTGCAATAATTTGATAATATCTTGTTCATTTATTACCCAATCTTAATCATCTTGTACCAGGGAGAAAGTCCCTAGATGATCTTATCCTCCAAATCTTCATAATCTGCCCAATATTCTCATAATATTCTATAAAAATAAATAATATTAGGCACAAATATGCAATTATTTGTAAGCCTTCCTAATGAACATATTAAAGCTAAAAATATGCCATCTAATGGAAGAAAGAGAAGTTTAATGTGATGAAGGATGGTTATATGGGCCTTAATTTATGTCTAATTTAGATGTGTGTCATACCCTCCTATTGAAAGTGTTATACATCCTCTGAGAAACTTAGTGACCTAACTATGCCTCATTCATGGCCCTCATGGCCTCTCTCTTGTACATTCCTCAGTCCTTTCTCTTAAGAAGATTGGTTGTAGGTTCTGCAAGGACAAGAACAAAAGTTTAGTTGTTCTTTTTATGATTTTTTACCAGTATTTCAAGAAAAAAAATTAACTTTCCTTTTTGCAAGTGAAATCTGTTGGCTTGTAGGTCCATTTCATTCACACCCTCTCCTTAACACCTTCATTTGATTTACACTCATTTTTCCAAAACTATTTGTGAATAGAAAAATCACAGTGTTTCTAGAGACCATTAGCCTCCCTTTTTCCCCTTATGCAATATGGGTTATTGAAGACTTTTCAATTTGGAAGGGTCTTCCACATCCTTTTCCAACCTCATACTATTTTTTTCCACCATTTGGACACCTCTGAAACTATCAAAATGCCCTTGGATAAAGCATCCTGTAGCAACATAAAGCATCTTGTAGTAGATCTACAATAGACTTATAGCAGACTTGTAGAACTATGTAGCACATCACAAAATCTATCAAATATTGACCAGAATTGCACCTCATGCTTAATTTTTGCCTCTTACCTTTTTGTAACATCTTCTAGGTCTTGGTAAAAATCTAGAAAGAGATTAGAGACCCCTTGGAAAACTTCTTCTCATCACTGTGGTTTGAGTTATATTTTGATGTTGAATGCCTTCTTACCTTTTGTTTCCTTCTTCTTCTCTTTTGTGGCATAGATGTTTTCCTAATGGGCTTTGGATTTCTTTGTTTTAATTAGGTCTCTCTTAGGCACTACTCTTTTGGTTTTTAGCATAGTTTTTTCCTCTCTTCCTTCTTCCTCCTTGAGTTTTTCCTTTGGCTAATTTCCATCTTCTCTATCTTCTTCATTAGCTTCTTTTTCTCCTTCTTCTTGTATGTGGGATTTCTATGGTTAGATCCATGTTGGATTGAGGGGGCTTAAACCCATGTTCAGAGTTAGTTGTGCTAACCAACAAAACCCTACACTACCATCCCTTTTGGAAACAACCCGCGTAGAACAGGCTGCAGTCTCACCCAAGGCAATGTTGGGGGATGCTAGAACTAGGTTTCTGAATCCAGAAAGCTTTGTGATGTGGTTTAAGTCATTTCCTATAGTTATAGTTATGATATTACCTTCGTGAACCCTTATTCATGAAACTCAAGTGATTTTTAGATAAAGAGGGTTATAAGCTTCACGTAACCATCTAATCATGCATGAGATAACATATAACATTTGATCTGGATCTTCATGGAGTAATTAAGATAAAATAAAGTTAAATATCATTCAGACCACATAAATACAGAAAATACACAAGTGCATAAAAATAGACCCAAAATTGCTTCGAATATCTCTTAATTACTTCATATCTTCCTTATACAACTTTCTATACCTCGCGCACACAGCTCTAGGGGCCCACACACTCAGCTGCGGACTTACGAAGGTCTCTGCACACTCAGCTACAAGAGAATTCTCCTTCACCCAACAGAAAAAGATCTACAATTAAAGACTCAAAGTTATTTTATCCATCAAGTACTGATCTGATTGATTTCCTTAGACTCGCTAAGACACCCTTTTATATACTCTTTTCGATTATAATACCATGGTTCGCAAACCATGGGCGAATCTCAAAACAATACCAAATATAATGGGTTTTGACCTTCCTAAAACCCGTTGACTCCTATTTTACATATGCTACCCATTCTCAGCTCCTCAAAATGCAGACTTACAATGTTTTAACAAAATTGACACAAGGGACCCCATCCCAATAGCCCCCCAACACAATTATGTGACTCGTCCTAGAGTCACTCCACTGGTACACTCTGGATCTTTTCTTTCAGGTTGGTGAACAAAGACTTCACTCGGTGAAGTGCCTCTGTGCATTGAACTACTGTCTGTCGAACTTCTTCGACCAACTTTTATGTCATTGGCGTATCGACTACTAAGGTGGTGGTTCGCTATGTTTGCTCCATACTCTTGAGCGTCCCTTCCACAGTCTGTCAAAGATGCCCCACTTCTTCTTCCCATGGCTACACTCATGAAGTGACAATCTGCATCTTCTTTTGTAGCTCCTCGATCTGTCCTTGTAGGGATGTCCCCTCTTTAAACCGAGTGATTCGTTGCACAGGGGCTAAGGTGTACGTCATTGCCTTTATCTCGCCATAATGCAACTACTTATTCTGAATGACGACTTCAATCTTCTTCACCTGTGAGTCCTCCTGCAGTGAGGCCCATAGTTCGAGAGTCTCTTCAAACAATTGGCTACACTCCTTAACTACAACGTCGAGCTTTACCCTTTCTGTTCTGATGGTAGCCTTGCACTACTCTCAAATCTTCGGTGGTGTGGTGGGCTGCAACTTGAATTGAAGCTAAGTAATTTGGAGTTGTAGATCAAAGAGAAATTTATCCACCCGTGCCTTTTCTATAAACACATCTACTAGTTTCTTCAATTTTTATTTAGAAGTGGCCTCCTCGGGGAGCTCACTACATACTCTAGAAATGGCCTACTCCAACCTGCGCCTTTGATTCTATAAATGCATTTGCCAACTGCTTCAATTTTTATTTAGAAATGGCCTCCTCAGGGAGCTCACTGCATACTCTAGAAATGGCCTACTCCAACTGCACCCTTCTCGTAGCTACCTCATCGTGGTCCTGGAGATATTTGTGTTTTTCATCGCACATCTATTGACTGGTGATCTGCACATCCTTGATCAACATTAGAGATTGTTTCTCTTGCACCTTAATCCCATCTGCTACACCCTGGTGTAGCTCAGGTAATGTTGATAGGGGGAGCATCATGAGATTAATACTTATGTCTTTAGGGAGATGGTCACTCTCCCTAAGTGGGCTAAGCTACTTTCTTGTGTGGGTTTGCAAATGGTGGTATAGGTAGTTGAGTGGGAGTGGATCTTTGAGATGGATTTGGTTGAGCTTGTGTTTGTGGTGGAGGTGGATGGTAGGGATAACATGGAGTTGGGTGTGGAGGATATTGAGGAAAATATTGAGGATATTGTGGATTTCTCCCATAATTTCCTTGCCAACCTTTTTGCCAAGATTGGTTTTGGGGTTGAGATGGCCAAAGTTGACAAGGAAAAGGTGTGTTACAATTACTTTGAGATGGTTGTACATATCCTTGAAATTGTGAATTAGGTTCTTGCTTCATACCAGGTTGAATAGGCTATCATGGTCTTCTTGGAGTTACATAACAGAGATTCTTTGGTGATTGACTTGCTCCATTGTCTTCTTAGTCAAATACCTTCTACCATGGTAATTATGGGAAATATCTAGTAGCATGTTATTTTGTATGGACAACACAAATATCAACATATTCTTTTTCTCATTTTCAATTCTTAAATTTTCTAATTGTTCACTTAGATTGCTAAGAATTTCTATTTTAAAGTTATCAATCAAATTTCCAAGTTCAACTTAAATTAGCAATCTTGATGTTGATTTACTTACTCTTTCCCTTCCTCTTGATATGTGCTTGCATGTTTCACAAATTTCTTCAAATGATAATTGTTATACATCATCTCTACTCTTGAGATCAAGGAGATCAATCCACTGATCCCTAATTGTTCTAAGTAAGAGGGATTTTATTGTATCAAATCCTAAACGATGTAAATTTTCCCTCATAAAATTATACATAAATATATCTATTAGATCCTCAAAGCTCTCATATTCCTCTTTAGTCATTCTAAATATTTCTTCTTTAAGACCATGATGGTTATATTTTTCTAGAAATATACTTTTCATATCTTTTTTTTTTTCCGTAGAAAAAGTCGTAATTTGTATTAGTCAAAAGAAATTACATTCTGTAGATGTCTAAACATATGCATGGTGAGGCTGGCTGCCTCTTAGACGGTAGCAAAATAAACACAGTTTGTTTCAACCATGTACATGTAGCACAAAAAGAAAAAGCCTGATTTTGCCTCCACGCAGGGAGTTTACTGGTCTCCTATAGATTGTATCATAATACCAGTGATAAACATGTTATAGTGCTCCACGCAGGGAGACTTTAGAGTATATAACTGTAAAAATATTACTAACAAAACCAGGCCTGTAGCGACCTGAAAAAGTGTCTGTAATGTAAATAAACCGTCAGTGTTTGCAGCGGCTGCTACACCGCTTCCTTTTAGAGGAAGAAAAAACCCGTGTTTCAAAACCAAATACAAAAAACCCAGTGTGGATAGGATGGAACCGTCTTCATGGCTGTATGTCTCTTTGTGCGCGTGGATCTACAAATGGCCTGTGATAGTGACGATGGAAGGTTCCATCCACTTCTTCCTGTATTAACCAGTCTTCCTCTTGCCTTTGCGCTGCCTGCTTGGATAGGAGGTCCGCCCTTGAGTTGCGCTCCCTGTAAATATGATAACAATCAAATTTTTCAAAAGCTGCTATTAGCCTGTGTGTCTCATCCAGTATATGTCTCAAAGTAAAAACAGTGCAGATAGATTTTCTGTTGAGCCAGTTGCAGACAAGTTTTGAGTCTCCAAATAATTGTAGTTTTGTGCAACGTTTTTCAAGTGCAAAGTGGATGAGGTGTTTGGCAGTGGATAGCTCGGCATAATTATTTGTGCCCCTTCCCAGGTATATTTGTAATTTGAAGCAGTGTTCTTCCCTAAGGTAAAGGAGGGCTCCTCCCCCACAGCCATCCTCTTGTGCTGAGCCATCAAAATAGGCCCAGGGGTAAGATTTGTCAATGTGTTCGGGGGTAATGGTTCGAGGAGGGGCATGTGGGGGGTCATCAGGGAGGAGAGCATAGTCTGCAAGGATGTTTGTTCTGATGGATGGCCACGATGGTATTTTTTGGTCAAATATAGCACGATTCCTCGCCGTCCAGATAGCCCAGCACATGAGGAGGGGGATGTTCCTATCTTTGCCCGAGTGGTTCTCCAGCCAATTCAGCCAGGCTTCGATGATTGTCTGTCCTTGCCATCGATTGAGGGAGGGGAGATGAGAAGTAAGGAGGGACCATTGTTCAATGACTACAGGGCAGGACAGAAAAAGGTGTTCAGTATCTTCCTCGTTGCACCTACATAAATGGCACCAGAAAGGCCCATGGAAGGATCTTTTTTTCAAATTTGAGCCTGTGGGAATTTTGTTGAAAAGGATGGCCCACATAAGCATACGCGATCTGGGGGCTGCTTTGAGATGCCAAATAGCTTTCCACCACTGCTGTGCATTTTCAGGCTGAAATTGTTGTATGAGCTTTTGGTACCCTTCCTTAGGAGTGTATGAACCGTTTTTTGCAAGTGCCCAGACTATCTCGTCTTCTTCGTCCGTTATCCTGATGTGTGCTTGTGTAAGGGCTTCTGTATAGATCTCCCATTCATGCCGCCACTGATCCGGGATGTGAAGATCTAGTGCTGTCTTCCAGGCCTGTTGGAGAAAGGTGGAGTTTTGTAGGTCTGCAATATGTGCTATATGAGAGACACCCTGGTTCATAAGATAATCCGTTAGCTGTGCTGGAAGTTGATGGGCATTGCCACATCCTATCCAGGGGTCTACACCTATGCGGACTGCGTTCCCCTGATGTATTCTCCAAGTTAAACCCTCCCGAATGAGAGGGAGGGATGAGAGAACCGCTTTCCATATGTTTGAGTGTCTTCCGCTTCCCCTGTGTTCCCTGCGAATCCAGCTGAAGATGCTTTCCGGGGCAATATATTTTTCCACTACTACCCTTTTCCAGAGGCTGTTGGATGTGATCAGTTGCCATCCTAGCTTTGCTGCCAGAGCTTTTGCGAATAAATCCAGTCTTTTTATGCCCCATCCTCCCCACTTCTTGGGCCTTGCTATGGTGTCCCATTTTACCCAGGCAAAGAGGTTTCCCTGTTTGTTCCCCTTCCATAGGAATCTGCAGCATATCTTCTGGAGTCTGGTTAAGATTCCTCTTGGTATCCACGCCAGTGACATCCAGTATACAGGGGTTGCTTCCAGCACAACTTTTATAAGGGTGAGTCTCCCAGCCCTGGTGAGATATCTATTATACCACACATGTAATCTCTTCTCCACCTTTGCAATAAGCCAAGTCCAGTCAGCAATTTTGTATCCCCCGTGTTTCACTCGGAAGCCAAGGTATTTCAGCCCTTCCTCCATCGGGTGTAGTTGGAAAGGGAACCGATTTTTTATGTAGATGACCTCATGATGCGAGCAGCCAGTTACTGTAAGGGTGGATTTATGAACATTTATAATCATTCCTGTAGCCTTCTGAAATAGGTCAAAAACAAATTGTAAGGCTGAGGTGTCGGCCAGGCTTCCATTTAAGAAGATGAGCACATCATCCACAAACAGGAGGTGAGTGAGAGAGAAGTTTTCCGTGATTTTTATCCCATTGATCGTGCCCCTCCTGTGTTCTGATGCTATCAACCTGCTAAGCCCTTCCATGATGAGAAGGAATAGTAAGGGGGATAGGGGGCATCCTTGCTGAAGACCTCTTTCAGCAGTGAAGAAAGGGGTGGGGGCACCATTAAGTAGGACACTGTACGGCACATCAGATATACAGCTCATAATCCTCTTGATAAACATATAGGGAAACCCCAGATGGGTGAGAAGCATTCGGATGTAAAGCAAGTTTGCCCTATCGAAAGCTTTAGAGAGATCTACCTTAAGGATCATTCCTTTCAAATGCTTGCTCTGCATCGAGTGGAGGAGTTCCTGTGCAGTACCAATAGCTTCATGGATTTGGCGGCGATGGAGGAAAGCAAATTGTTTAGGGGATATATGGGCTGAAAGGATAGGCTTGAGTCTGTTCGCAAGGATTTTGGCCATAATCTTGTAGAGGCAGTTGCAGAGCGAGATTGGCCTAAAATCATTGAAAGAGACTGGCTTGTCGGATTTTGGAATGAGGGCAATGAAGGTAGCTTTGATGGCCGAGGGGATGTTTCCTGAGAGGCTGCAATGATTGATCACTTTAAGGAGGTCCTGGCCCAGAAGCTCGAAGAAGGCTAGATAGAATTCGATGGACCAGCCATCAGGTTCCGGGCTTTTGTCTCTTTGAAAACCCCGAATGGTGGCTTCCAGCTCCCCCAATGTAATTTCTTTAGTGAGCTCAGCTGCTTCCTCGTCATCCACAAACCTGGGGAAGAGCTCGGCTACTCTCATGATCTCTAGCAGACTTGCTTCTCTCGGGGCCCTATATATATTCCTGAAGTGTGTGGAGGCTAGGAATGCAAGTTCTCTGGATGTGTGGACCTGTTGGCCCTGTTCATTTTGCAGCTCCCAGATAGTGTTGATCGCTTTCCGTCCATTTGCAAACCGGTGGAAAAACTTTGTATTCTCATCCCCTTCCTTGAGCCAGATTGCTCTACTTCTTAATCTCCAGCTTGCCTCTTGGTCTCTGAGAACTTGTGATCTCTGATTGATAAGGCCTTCATACATGACTTTCTGTTCCGGGGAGATATAGGTTCCCTCCGAGTGGGATTCCAGGTCTGCAATTGCTTGCTCTGCAAGGGAGATCGTTTGGTCATCTTGTTGCCTTTTCTTGTGAGCCCATTCTCTGGATAGCACCTTGATTTCAGAGAGGTTCCTTACAAAGCAGGTAGCTGGGTCTTCTCCCTCGGGGAAAGGATGTGCTTTCCAATAGTCTGATATTAGTTTAATATAGGAGGGGTCCCAGAGCCATGTGGAGTTGAACTTGAAAGGGGCCTTGAGTTTCTGTTGCCTTGCTCCAACTTCGAGGAATATAGGTCTGTGGTCCGATATCCCTCCACTTCCAACCCATTGCCTGGATCTGGGGTGATTACTGTGGAAATCCTCCTTGATAATAAAGCGGTCCAGTCTCCTGGCTAGGCTTTGTTCACCGGTTCGATTATTCTTCCATGTGTGCTGGATCTTAGCCGAGGGGATATCGATCCAGTGATAATCCTCAAGCAGCTGCTCGAAAAAATCAGATAGCGGGTCGATCTGCGCCATATGTCCCCAGGATTCTGAGTGGCCCATTGAGAAGTTCAGATCTCCTCCTATAATTGTATTCTCGGCTAGGAGGAGAGGGGAATTGAAAAGCTTTCTCCAGAAGAGTTCCCTGTTGAGGCAAGGTCCATAGACATTTATGATTCTTAGATCCTCTTCCAGGTCCATGGAGTGTATGTCCGCACCCAAAAAGCCTCCTCCACCCCAGATATTCTTCAGATTGATGGAGCAGTTCTTGAAGCCAATAGCTATACCCCCAGATCGCCCAGAGACATCTATGGCGAAGAAAGACCATCCTGGCATCCAAGAGCCGAGGATGGACGTGGCCGAGTCTGCTTTGCATAAGGTTTCTTGTAGAAAGATGATATCAACCGGTTCTGAGAATAAGAGTCGTTTCAGGGCCAGTTTTTTCTCTGGGCTGGCCAGCCCTCTACAGTTGAAAGATAAAATCTTCATGGAGGGGGGTGGGGGAGGGTGAATGAAAGGAGAGGGGGGGGATAGAAGGGAGGGAGCAGGGGGCAGGTAAGCCCGAGGGCTGTGGGATGGGGCATGTCATATATTGAGAGCGTGAAGGGGGATGAGGCGGGCGGGAGGCCTTTTCCAGATCGAGGGCTGACGGGGAAGAAGGGGGGGGAATCTTGATCGGGGGGGGCATGTGGGAGGGGAGAGATAAACTCAAAGAAGTAAGAAGCGAAGCAGAGACTGTTAAAGGAAAAGACGTACCCAATGAGAAGACAACTCCTTTTGCAGCCTTTGAACGCGTCATAGGAGGAGATGGAGGCCGGGTCGGGATCGTTCCTTGCTTCTTTTGCCGAGGTGCAGGTGGCGCTTCTACCGTATCAGAGGTTATATTGTGCTCCGTTCTAGGAGCCGCCGCTGCCGGAGGGTCGGGTAGTCCTTCAGTAGTGGGCTGGTCCTGTGTAATGGGGGTCTGCTGGACTTTTTGGAGGAGAGGGCAGTCTTTGTAGAGGTGTCCCACTTGATGGCATCTTCTACATCGATAAGGGATTCCTTCGTAGTTGAGTTTCTGCTTTCTTGAGGAGGATTTCCACTGGATGGTGATGTGTTCCAGCAAGCCCCCTCTGGTATCTAGATGAACAAGAACCCTGGCGTACGCCATCATCCCCGTCGAGAGGTAAGATTTGTCGGATTCCATGAAAGTGCCCAATGAGTTCCCTATTCTTCTGAAGATGTCCTCGGACCAATACTGTAGGGGCAGGCCCGGTAGTCTGACCCAGACTGGCCCGACCCCAATCTGTTCCGTCTCCGGGTCGAAAAGGGGCGTCCATCGTTTGAGGAGTACCGGAGCTTTTTCAAAATGCCAGAAAGATGACAGTACCCAGCTTGTGTGGTCCGCCCTTGCGAACCTCAGTGCGAACCAGCCTCGCACGAATGTCTGGACTGAGGGGATTTCCGCCAGATATTGGCCCCAAATCTCCGTGGCCCAGGTCTTCAGTTTTTCCGCTGAGATATGCCTGCCCCGAATGCGACCTACAAGTACTCTGTCCGCTAGATCCATAGCGTCTCCCCACTGGATGTCTTCTTCAAGTCTAAGGATGACGTCCTCAGATCTGGACTTAAAGCAGTGTTGCTTCTTCAGGGGGCGGGAGGACATGCGTCTAGGGTTTTCAGGTGCCCTGGGTTCTACCGGAGGGGAGCTCTTGGGGGGGGGGGGTTAGGGTTCGTGCAGGGGGGGAATGGCCTCCGGGAGAGGGGGGATAGCGTGGTAGCTTCCAGAGGAGGCCGGAGGGGCGGGGGGGGGATGGGATCAGTGGGAGCGGGGATCTCCAGAGGGTCAGTGGGCAGATTGGGGATGATGGGAAGCCCCGGCTGAAGAGAAGGACCAGCGTCGGTAGGGGAGGATTGTAAGCAATCCGCAAGGAATCCAAGGGTAGCCGGGGATGGAGCAGAATAAGTGGCCCAGGAGGAGGGATCACCAGGGAGCAGAGTGGTGGGAATAGACGGATCGGTCGACTGAGTAAGGTCCTCAAAGCTGGCGGACAAATTTTCACTGTACATACCTCCAGAAGTCGAGAACGTGGATCGCCAGATGGAGCTTTCTGCCAGCGGGGAGTCTGAGTAGTCCACCTCGTCAATGTCCATGTCGCCAGCTGCTAGTAACGACCTCGAATCCAGGAAACCGCCAGAGACCGGCACCGACCGTAAGGAAAGACCATTAGGGTTGAACAAGCTGGAGATGTGGAGCAACAGGAGCTCAGCCAGGTCGCGCAGGCAGTTAGATAGCGATTGTTTCCTGCCGTTAGCTGTCGGCGTGGCTGCAGAACCCTAGCACCGATCGAAGATGGGTGAAAACCTGTAACGGGGTAAAAACCGATGAGGGTAAAAAAAGAGACAAAGGGTAAAGGGATGGATGTTCGACCGAGCAGGGTGACAAAGAGGGGATAAACCCCGGTGCAAAGATCAAGTAAAGGTAAAGGAACGGGGTTGGGGGATGCTACAGGGCCGTAACCGACCTGCAACCCCGTTCATGCAGGTCTCCGTAAGTCCATTTTACAGAGCCGTACTCTCCTCACATTCTATTGTATTTTCAGCATTTTCCTCATATCATTCCATTATCTTATTGAAATTGTCCCTAAACTCATGAACCATTTATGAGATCCATCATTCATTGTTTCCGAAAGCAATCACAAGTTTTGAGTGTTTAGTAAGTAACCATAAGATCTACAAAGGATTTAAAATTCAAAGAGAAAGGTTTCCATATCCTATGAACTCATACCATGGATGTTGGGAAGGAAAGATGAAGGCTTCCTCATATTAACATTGATATTAGGATCTTGAATGGGTAATCCAAGAGGATCTGCTTCATTGTCATCATTACCATCCATTTCTTCTACCTTCTCTGCCACATATTCTTCTTCTACCTGTAAAAGTGGATGGTGATGTGTCTTTTACTACACCATGTGATCAAGTGGGGGGTTTGGTGTTGGATAAATATTATTTTTATAAATTGCTTTGAATAATAATGATAACACAATATAATTTTTCTATCTTTGAAATTCAATATGCCTAATGAAAGTTTTGTTCTTGCAGAAAGTAAAAGTAATGAAACAACTATGGAAGAAAGCAACGTATACTTTGACAACTCCCCTATAATGATGCCAAAAAGTGATGAGCCCAAGTATTGCAACAAGAATATTGCAACTCCCAAGGCTACCATCTTAAATTATCAACCCGATGTTCGTAGAAACAAAAGAGGTGTCAACAATAAATGCACAACATACAATGTGTCTTTCTTTCGTTGATCTGATGTAATGGAATAAATTTCAAGGAATAAAAGCCTAAACTAATTGCAGAAATGGGAATTTTACTCTATTTACAAGAAATTGAAATTCTACTCTACTTTGCATAAATGTAAAAGTTAACCAACTTGTGTGCTATTTTATTTGAAAGATGTAACTGTTGCATCAAAAGGAAATCTAGTCTATGCAATAGAAATAACAATGTTGGAAATGGAAACCGTAGATTAATATGTACAAAAATTAATCATGAAATAATTCTTCAATCGCTACTTTCAAAACATATTTTATCAATGGATTTCATAAGCTACTTCATGATGTAATCATGAAAATCATCATTATGCTATTCATGTCATGAATCTTTCCACTAACCATAACTGTGGAGGTGAATTGCAATGGAGAAGAGGCAAGGATTAAGAGTTATTTTGGTCTTACTAAGTCATGGTTCAAAGCCTAGAGGTCATTATTCAAGCCTAAGGGACAAAAACCAAGCTTTGGTAGCAACGATGGTCAAGTTTACATGTGCTATAGGAAGTGCTACAGAAGGCCCTGTTTTGCTACAGGAGGAGATAACTTGCTGAATGACCAAGTAAATCAAATGAAAATGGGATGAGATATTTTTTTTATTATTAAGTAGGATGTATTATGACTCCATTCCAAATAGAATCACTCCAAAATACTCGTATTAACACCTGCTAAAAGATAGCAAAAAATTACTACTCTAAAAAATGGAAATTCAAGAACTAGTCAGCTAGTTAACCTACCAAATGCCTAACCTAGTCAAGTGAAAATTATATGGGGTGATTTTTTTTATTAATATTAATGTCTTTATGACCAAATTCAAGTTTAATAAACTCAAATTAATCTCATTAAAACATTCTAAAAGAATAATAACATTTCTCTTATTTTGCTACAAGGGACTTCTAGACATTCTAGATTTGTGAACGAATAGACCAATCCAAGTAGCTCAATGACGAATATGAATTTTAAAAGATTTTGCAAGGATGAATAGTTATTGTGAATCTATAAATAACTTGCAAAAGAATTCACTTCAGTAATTTAACCAAGGTAACATAGAACAAAAGAAGCATGAATAGTAAATGCAGAAATAAGAGATGCAAGTGAAAAAGACATTCAAAGGACATAAATAAATTGTACAAGAGGGATCTAAGGCCTCTGAGATGGCCAAGACAAAGGAAAATTATATTCATTTGAAGGAAACCAAGCTTTAGAAGCTAAAAATGATACCAAACTTCATTATTTGAATCAATCCAAGTACATGCCTGCTAGAAATGAAAATGGAGTTGCTAAATAACAAGTTTCCTCCATAAGAAAACTAAAAAGTACATGCCCCTAGAGGAAAATTCACATTGGTACTTATAAAAATTTATGGTAAAGAATTATCCTTGAAAGGAGGAATCTTTCCGCTCCAAAATCCTTCAAATAGTGTATTTGGTTCCCAACACTAGGAATTTGCACTAAATGACAGGGAACACATTCCTAGATTTTCTCAATCACTAGAGCTCCAGAAGTTTTGAAATAATTTCTTAATATCTTGTTTATTTATTATCAAATAATGATCAAATTGTAGTAGGGAGAAAGTCCCTATATCATCTGATCCTCCAAATATTCATAATCTTCCCAATATTCTACAAAAATAAATAATATGCGGCACAAATATGCAATTATCTCTAAACCTTCCTAATGAACATATTAAAGCTAAAAATATGTCATATAGTGAAAAGAAGAGAGGTTTTATGTGTTGAAGGGTTGTGAGATGCACTTTAATTTATGTGAATTTTGGAGGCCCATCAAAATCCCCCCTTCACCTAAATTATGTTATGTTTGTACCTAGGTTGAAGAAGAACACGATATCTGTAGCAGTATTGGAGGATAGAGGTTGTGAGGTTATTTTGAATAAATGGAAAGCCTTTCTAAAACACATAGCTACTGGGAAAGTGAACCATATTGGAATTAGAGTGAAGAACCTATAAAAACTTGAGGTGGGAGATTGTGTTGCATTGAGAAGCAAGGTAGAAAAAGTGCAGAGTCAAGATGTTGGAGAACTCTAGCATAGGAGATTGGGTCATCTACACCATGGTGCCCTAAAAATCATGCAAAAAATTACAACCAGTCTCCCTAAAGGCTCCCTTGTCCAGGAGGATGCTTGCAAGGGTTTCCCTATGGGGATACATGTTAAATCCACCTTCCACGGCCAAGATAGTAGAGCATACACGATCATGGAGCATGTCCACTCTGATGTTTGGGGATGCTTCTATACAACCTAGACAACAAAACATAAGTACTATGTAATATTTATTGATGATTTCTATACGAAATGTTGGATTTTATTCATGAGGAAAAACAATGAAGTGTTTTCCAAATTTGTATAATTTAAGGCATCAGTTGAGAAGGAGACTGGGAAGAAGGTGAAGCATCTTAGGAGTGACAATGGAGGATAATTTGTTTCGAAGGACTTCAAGATTTTCTGTGTCAAATAAGGTATTTAAAGAGAATTGATATCACCCCATAACCCATAATAGAATGGGGTAGCTGAGAGGAAGAACAAGAGCATAGTTGGAGCTGCAAGAGTTATGCTACATGATCAGGGGCTACCATTTCATCTATGGGAAGAAGCATGTAACACAAAAATTTACTTGTAGAACCGTAGTCCTCAAAGAATACTTGGTATGATCACATTGGAGGAAGATTTCTCTGGGAGAATGCCTGATGTGTCTCATTTCATAATTTTTGGAGCTTCAGTTTATTGTCATGTCTCCAAAGATTCGAGGAAACTTGAGCTTATAACAAAGTTGGGAATTTTTGTAGGATACACTGAAACTCAACACAATTACTGGGTGTATTTACCTTCACTAAGGATGACAGCAGTGAGGAGAGATGTCATGTTTGATGAGGAGAAGGCTATGAGATTCTCTTTAGAATGAGAGATGAGTATCCCACCAAAGAAGGATCTTGTAGATCTAAAGGAAGCACCTTAGGATGAGCTTTAGGAAGTTGTGGAGCATACACAAATGGAGGAGAGCAGAGGAGGTCGAGTGGAGACACCCATTCAGCCAAAAACATCTAGATAAAGGATAAAATGAACCAGATAAAATGATAGATTGTTGCAGGATGCTAAGGATTATTTGGGAGCTCCTACATCATAATGTAGGTAGAGGAGGTCACCTGAGAAGTACATTGGCTATATGGATCTCATGACAAGGCTCATTGAGTTAGAGCCTTCATCATTTGAGGAAAAAATTTCTAAGCCTGTTTGGGTTTATACCATGGTGGAAGAATATGAATCGAGCATGAAGAAAAATGTATGGAAAGTGGCGGAAGCACTAGAATGGAAATCAATGATTTGTTGTAGATGGATCTACAAAGTTAAGCATGCAACTGATGGGAGCATATAGAAGTACAAGGATAGATTTATGGACAACGAATTTTCTTAGGTAGAGGGGGTTGACTATGAGGAAAAACTTTCCCCTGTGGCAAGGTATTTCTCCATTAGATCAATTCTTGCATTCCCTATGCAAATGTAGTGGAAGATCCATGATATGGATGCGAACACTGACTTTCTCAATGGTGTTGTTGAGGGAAAATTTAAATAGAGAATCTAGAAGGATTTGAGACATATGATGATGAGTCACATGTGTGTAGAATAAGGAGAACATTGTATGTTCTCAAACATGTACCCTAAGTATGTGTTGACATGGCTAATGTTCGCTATGCCAACAAGGGGAACTAACTCGATCGTAAGCCCCAATTAGACCTACTTTCATTTGGAATGGCTAGTTCCAACGGGTTTTAAGGGACCCCGTAAATTATTAAATGCATTGATAGATTGCTTATGGGAGGGAGACTTTGATTAAATCAACAAAATAAAATAGCTAACCTCTATGTATTAATTCCTATCTATACTACTTCTAACTACTCTAATCTAGTCCTAGCTATCCTAATCTATCATGCATAAGCATAATACAGAGGTTTAAACATCATGTATATGTTCGACAGGAGAGTGATAAAGAAGATTAAACATCATGTATAGATTCAAGTCCAAATGAATCAATCACTAAATTCGCAGCTGGACAAGACTGTATTAAAGCTAAATTTCAAACCAATCACTCATATAGGAATCCACACTATTTTATGGAATTAAAACTTACAACTGATGTTTAACTTAGTTTCAAATCAGAGACCATTCACAAGTTAACCATGAAACTAAATCACTTTCAATTTAACAAGCCTAGTAGTGAACTGTAAGTCATCAATATGCATAAATACAAGTCACATTTACATTCATGCCAACAACAACACTCTGATCCAAAACATATAAAAGAACAATCACATAAGTCTGAAACTAAAGGATCCTTCTTCCCCCAAAACAGTATTCCTTATTCACAATAAAGCAAAACTGTTCTTCTTGAAAATAAAAATCCCTTTCTCCTCTTCAAAGGTAATACTTATGCACATGCCCTTGACTCTAGGTCTATCCTACCTCTTCATCTTCCCACTGTATCCAATATGCAAATTGAGTACAAAGAGATAGGACCGTCATCATGACCATTGACACATAGAAATCATAATGGTCAGATTGATTCATTTCTTGAGGAAGTGAACAGATGTTGGTAACAAGGGTGACTGTATGTTAAGCTCCCACAATGAAGACCAGGACAACCTTGGTTTTAGAATGTACAGGCCATGCGTGGGATCCCAAACTAGAACGCTTGAGACGAGACCTTCAAACACAATTCTTCTGTATATATTTCTTTTTGAATCCACTCCAGCATCCTTTACTTCTCACCTGCAAGGATAGCTATCATTAGCTTCATGATTATGAACAATGTAACATAAATATTCACACATAACATAACACCACCTTCATTAACTTTTATAAACTACGGGAGTAAGTGCAAAAAGGATGAACACATAAAACACAGGAAACAATAATCTCTTGCTCAATCCATAGGTTGGGTACGGTTTTTGAGGGCTTCCTTTAATCATAATCGAGTATCGACTCCTCCGCAGGTCACAGGACCCATGCCTTCCACTGCCTCGATGTGCAATTACACTATCGGGACTCCACAGGCCTACCTTTTGCACTAAGACCCCATTCCTTTGTTATATCGTGAATTTTGGAAAACATTGGAAAACACAACAAATTCCACCTCAATCACTTAGGCCGAACCTCACACTTCATATGATCAGACATATAATCCTCGTCGGGTCCGGCTCTTGCCTCTCTACTAACTACATGACCCCTGGGCTCCACTTATATGCAATATGCGATGGGGCTTCTGGACCCAATATATATATATATATATATATATATATATATATATATATATATATATATATATGTTCATAAATCCATTCAGGTCTGCAATGTTACCCTTCCCTTTGGAAGAGCCCAACTTCAATGTTTTTGCATAAACATAAGGATATAAGTGAAAAAGCTATGTATCCGGCCATAAGGCCATACTTGAAAATTAATGCGCCTAGTTTTATAATCATCGGCGGGTCCGGGTGGTTATGGTGAGCCATATTCATGGATTCTAGACCCCGCTGATAGCGATGAGCGATGGGTCCCAGACTTGAAACATAATATCCCTATATTAATATGGCCGTCTGGTTCGGAATATTTATGCACGCTTTATATATAGCTTTGGGGCTTAGTCGTTTAGCGATTTGCAATGTGGTGGAGGATTTAATTGCATCGCTCTTATTCATTCATGATAAACCAGCCTTCGCTCTATGATCAAGGCGAAGTGCGATGAGCGAAAAGGGATGATTCATGTATGCTTTGTGAAGCGCTTCGGCCATAAAGAATTATGAAGGAAAATGAGGTGTGATAGAGGGTTTTGTGCGTTAAGTGAAAAAACGGCCATAGTAAGGGTAGGAGCAATTATATATGCAGGCCTATTTTGCCAGAGACACTTATGAGGATTGAGAAATGTCCGATGAGGGAACGAGATTGCATGTTATAAAAAAATCATGTTGTAGAGATATTTTGAAGGGGAGGTCTTGACCATTAAGAATTGAAGTGTTAACCTGACATAGAGTTAGATTTTATAAGATGAAATCAAATCATTCGGGGAAGTGAAAAATCCAGCTTCAAGTGGACCCATTTAAAATTTGCTATCAGAGCATGTTTTAATGGGGTGATAGTTGTGGCCAAAACAAATGGTGAACCACTGGGCAAACCAATTATCTCTGTTTCCAAATAACCTTCAAATAATTAAAACATCAGGATGTTAATATAAACTTGAAATGCAAACTATATAGATGGACAAGCATGGGTTGCACTCAAGCATTAACTACTTCAGCAGGGATAGAGACAAATAACTTCTACTTACTGATATGATTTTGACAAGCATTCTCTAATGGTAGTATTATGAGGTTTATTGACCTTCCTTTACCTGTTTCCCACTTTCAGAAATCCTTTTGGGGCCATCGCTGGTCTGTCCATACTTGTTTAGGTGTGTACCTCAACTCTTTATTGCTCATCAAACTTGACATAGACATGTTTATTTTTCACTCTATATGAGAATTTCAGTGCTATATTTTCATTGATTGAATGGGGCACAGTCATGGATCATTCCATATTTTTAAACCACTTAAGAAAGGTTGGGCTTGCTGTGTCAATTGGTACTCTGAGCCCAACAACACTCCTTACTCTAACCGACTTCCCAAACAGCCTGTCCTTCCAGATTGGCACAAGGACTTGAGATTTCATTTCTTTTTAGATAAGTCCTTCTATTTTTAGCCACAAGGACTACAACACAATTAGATTTTCCACAAGGTATGAGAGAGTGAGCTTAGCCCATGAAAGGAGGTTTACTTGTGAGTAACAGCTATTGGACCATTTAGTGTGGTGGATGGGACCAATGGAGAATGACTGTAAACCTTACACGCAAGTATAGGCTAGGTCTAAGCGGGATTTATTTAAATGCAGTGTTCCTCCATGCCAGTCCAGCTGTAGTTACACATTTTTTGTTTTATAAAGATTCCATTACATGCTCCAGATATCCAAGTTATCAACAGATCTCACATAGTTCCCAAAAGATGCCCATGAGGGGTTTCGGTTCGCATTCCAGTATTGATTTTCAAGTGCTCATGGGTTGATAGAAAGTTTGCTTGATTTGCAGGGAAATAATGGATTCAAGAACAATAGAATCATCATCAAGTTAATGAGGAAGGAAAAGTCTGAGAGTGGTGAATGAGGGAAAATATAAAAGGTAGAACGAGACTGGAGGACCACCATTAGCTGGCTAAAAAGGAATGTAATTCAAAACAATAGGAAAATAGACTTTGCAGAAAACAAAAAGAAAGGATAGGAATACAACTACACTAACAGCAAAATGAAATGAACTCTAACCTACTCAGGAGGTAACCACCATGTGGTGGCTACTGGAAGTATCTCTTGAGATGCTGGCCATTAACAGGGAGTTTTTCAGTTTCTCCCTGTAAGGTTTTCAATCTGTAAATTCCATGACCAATTTTTTCCACAACTTGGAATGGGCTCAGCCATGAGTGTTGTAATTTTGTGTGCTTACATGTTGGCTCACTCATGAGAGATGAAAAGTAAATAAATTTCTCAATGAAAGATATCACATCATCTTCACTTCGGTTTATAAGTTTTTCACGCTCCTTTTTGTTAATGGCTGTGTTTCTAAGTTTTCTTTGACAATGTAGGAACTCAAGGATTTGATTATTACCTTTGAAGACTTGCCAATTAGAGATGTTATTAGTTACGGATGATCTAACAATCAATTCAACATAAAATTTATTCTTGTTTAATCTAAGATTAGGCAAAAGTTTTTCATTCATAGTAGTCATAAGATCGACATCTTGGTTATACTTTCGAGGTATGTATGTGACATTGAAAGAATCTAAATTGTTAATTAAAATCCATACCTCATGTTGGTATACCACCAAGTGTGGCGGATTGTAGTGTATCTTTTTCTTTATCTGGTTCACCAGTATCTACGGGTCATCAAAAAATCTGAGATTTTTTACATTCCTTTCAATGGCTCTTCTAAGTTCTTTCAACAAGCCTTCATGCTCTGTTGTGTTACTGGTGTGCGCGCATTCTAACCGATTTGTCATCAGACGTTGGTTCCCTAGTGGGCCAATGCAAATGCTCCCAGCACCTGCACTTTCAAGACATTTAGAGTCATCAAAGTGGAGTGTCCCAAAAATAAACTCCAATGTTACGCTGAAAGAACTACTTCCTATGAAATTAGTCCTATCATCTACTATAATACAAGGTAATTCATTAATTGGATTGTGGGGGTGTTTAATTCTTTCTTCAACTTGTGTATTTTTCAAAGCCTCCTTAACTATTTCTTCATGGAATTCTCTGAAATAGGTTTCTGTGGCATAAAAATCGAAACTATAATTCGAAAGGATAGAGTCATAGAACATTATAGGTTCATTAGGGTTGTTTGGTTATGTTACCACGTAATTCATGTATCTTTCTTGATCCAATCTCAACATATCACTTTTTCCCCTCTGAGGAAAAAAAAGATGGGACCAATTAGTTGAGAAATATCCATTTAGATTCGATGACCAGTCCCTACTAAGAAACATTCCATAAGCCTCATGTATATCCACTGCCACTATATCAATGACTTGAGTGTATTGAGGTTTGGCAGCCATCCGAAACAACACATCTTTCAACTCCCCTATAACTCTCACATTCGTTCTGGCGAACTACATAACTTGAGTTTCAGTTTTATCTGGTATTTCCTGAAGTCTCTTAGCGACAACGTAAGGCATAACAGTGGATGAGGTGCCAGAGTCTACCAAGCAATTGTGCACATTCATGTTGAATATTTCAAATGTTATAAGGAAGCGTGGAGTCATAGATTTTTATTTCCTCCCTATCATGGCTACACTGACATCTTGGGGCTTTCGATTTATTTTAGATAAAGTGGCCTCCATAGCTAATGGTGTTTGGGATACACTAGAGGTAGTTACAGGTTTGGACACTGGTTTCTCGGTTTGGCCATTGGAGGTGGTGGAGGTTTTGTAGTTCTGCTCATTCATAGCTTTTAGCAGCAAATCTCTTCACTGCGTTAATTTTAACAAGTCAAAATATGTGATATTAGCCCTAGACTTCTTAAGATCATCCACAATATTGTAATCAATGTTATAAACAGGATATGGTAGAGTATACATACTTTTTTTCCCATTCTTAGATGGGAGTTTACCGTCTTCAGTAGCCTTCGTTATAGTGGGAGATGGATTTTCTTTCTCTGGGTGACTTGCAACAGGGGCATTCTTGGATTGACCACCAGGTTTACACTTCTCGACATGAAATCTAGGATTGGATGCTTTCACGAGGCGAACATCTTGCTTTTTTCTGTCTAAGAGCTTTGTCACTTCTGGGAGCGACCCTTTACTCCACGTGCGGATTTCATTAGCATTGATTTCTGCAGTGTTATCTCCTTCGTCATTATTCTCATCACTATGGAAATCCCACAGCACATTAATTTGGGTTTCGTCATCCTAGGGTTCTTCTACTTGGTATTCCTCCTCGTCTCCTTGGTTTGGTTCGAGCTCCAGTACAGGTTCTTCTTTGTTAAGGAGCAATCCAATAAGAGCCAACTGTTTTGTGTTTAAAGCCCCTTCATTGGGTGGAGCAGGCAATGCAGGTTGACCATGACCACCTTCTGTTTTCTTATGATAGAAAGGCTTGAAGGGCTTTCTGTTGTTATATTCTCCTCCATTACCACTAGTACTCTCTCCATGATTCCTTTTCATATCAATGACTGTGTTCGTTAGTTTCTTAATGATCCAATGCAAGCCTTCCACATATGTGGTGTCCTTTTCTTTAGTTTTAGCCCCTTTGTTATCATTTCCATTATTCTTCTTGGATGTCTGAGAGGCTTTATTTTCTCCAGTTGTATGGTGGCATGTTGTAAGACTGAGAATTTCATTCTTGACCTTTACTAATTCATCGATAGCACCTGGTAAGGTTTGCACATTACTCCTTTTAACCCACATCACTATAGGGATAGGGAGTGCAGAGACATAAAACTCCATGAGCACTTCCTCAGTAGGTCTAGCGGTGGCTGGGATTCTATTGAACAAGGTGTTGAATCAGATGTTAAAATCCTTAACCTTCTCCTTGGTTTCCATTTTCAGACAAGATAATTCTAAAACTAAGGCCACATGTGTTTTTTCATCACCAAACTTGTCTAAAAAGGGCTGTTGAAAAGCATCCCAAGAGGTGATTAACCCTATTCTCAAGCTAAAATACCATGTCGAGGCTACACCAGTGAAAGTAAAAGAGAACAGGTGGCACACCACATCTTCATCGGCGACCCCCAACCTATGCAAGGCTAGGAAGAAAGAGAGAATATGGTTATTAGCAGTATCTCCCCACTCAGGGTCGAAGTTAGGTAACACTCTTTCTGCATTTTTGGGTAAGGGATGCTACTGCCCAGGTACCACTATAGCATCATGTGCAACCTAGGGAGGGAGTGCTCTCGGAGGAGGTGGGGGTTGATTCCCACCTAGAGGAGGAGGTGGAGGTTGATTCCCACTCGGAGGAGGAGGTGGAGGCTGATTCCCACCTGGAGGAGGAATGTTTGTAGGGAAGTTTTGGTTGGAGGGTTCTCCGTTAGGATTCTCAAAATCAAGTGAGGAGTTACCTTTAGAAGGGGAATCCTCAGGAATTTCTTCCCAAGGGGTTTCGATACTTTGCAAGGATTCTAGCACAATATATTCAAGAGAAGTGGCTGCAGATGTATCTTTGCTCAAGGTAAAGATCCTTGGCTTTCTCTTAGTTGTCGGAGGTGAAGAGTGAAATATCGGAAGCCGAGAGAGGGAGCAAGTGTAAGCTTCAGTAAGTGTTCTAACTGGTTTTTCTTGAGTGACAGGATACTCCCATAGTCTCTCTTCTTTGGGTGACCCAGAAACAGGACTTAGAGGGGTCTCTATTTCTTCAAAATGAGGTTCTTTCAAATGTGTGGCAGGATCTCTCCAACCTTTACAATCCATACATTAATCCTTTTGAATCCATGTGTGGCACTTATAGATGAAATCTTGAAAAGCTGGGGATGGCGGTTCAGGCCCTCCTTCTAGCACCAATTTGTTGACATGGCTAATGTTAGCTATGCCAACAAGGAGAACTAACTCGATCACAAGCCCCAATTAGTCCTGCTTTCGTTTGGAATGGCTAGTTCTAATGGGTTTTAAGGGACCTTGTAAACTCTTAAATGCACTGATAGATTTCTTCTAGGAGGGATACTTCGATTAAATCAACAAAATAAAATAACGAAACTCTATGTATTAAATCCTATCTATACTAACTTTTAACTACTCTAATCTAGTCCTAGCTATCCTAATCTATCCTGCAGAAGAATAATACAAAGGTTTAAAAATCATGTAAATGTTTGACAGGAGCATGATAAAGAAGATTAAACATCATGTATAGATTCAAGTCCAAATGAATCAATCGAAAAATTCATAGATGGACAAGACTGTATTAAAGCTAAATTGCAACCCAATCACTCATATAGGAATCCACATCCTTTTATGGAATTAAAACTTGCAACTGATGTTTAACTTAGTTTCAAATGAGAGACCATTCACAAGTTAACCATGAAACTGAATACCATTCAATTGAACAAGAATAATAGTGAACTGTAATTCATCAGTATGCATAAATACAAATCACATTTACATTCGTGCCATCAACAACACTCTAATCCAAAACATATAAAATAATAATCACATAAGTTTGAAACTAAAGGCTCCTTATTCCCCCAAAACAATCCTCCTTATTCACAATAAAGAAAAACTATTCTTATCGAAAATCAAAAACCCTTTCTCCTCTTCAGATGTAATACTTATGCACATGCCCTTGACTCTAGGTCTACCCTACCTGTTCATCTTCCGAATGTATCTAATATGAAAATCGAGTACACAGAGATAGGATCGTCAGCGTGACTACTGACACATAGAAAGCATAATGGCCGGATCGATTCATTTCCTGAGGAAGTGAATAGATGTTGGTAACAAGGGTGACTGTATGTTGCACTCCCATAATGAAGACCAGGACAACCTTTCTTTCAGAATGTATAGGCCATGTGTGGGATCCCGACCCAGAACGCTTGAGGCCGGACCTTCAAACACAACGCTTCTATATATATGGCTTTTCGAATCCACTCCTGCATCCTTTACTTCTCACCTGCAAGGATAGCTATCATTAGCTTCATGATTGCAAACAATATAATAGAAATATTCACACATAACATAACGCTGCCTTCATTAACTTTTATAAACTACGGGAGTAAGTGTGAAAAGGATGAACACATAAAACACAGGCAACACATAATCTCCCACTCAATCCATAGGCTGGGCATGGTTTTTGAGGGCTTCCTTTAATCAAAATCGGGTATCGGCTCCTCCGCGGGTCACAGGACCCATGCCTTCCACCGCCCCGATGTGCGATTACACTATTGGGACTCCATAGGCCCGCCTTTTGCACTAAGACCCTGTTCCTTTGTTATAACATGAATTTTGAAAAACATGGGAAGGCATAGGAAATTCCGCTCTGATTACTTAGGCTGGACCTCACACTTTATATGGTCAAGCATATAATCCTCGTCGGTTCCAGCTCTTGCCTCTCCGCTAACTACATGACCCACAGGCTTCGCCGATATGCGATATGCGATGCGGCTTCCGGACCCGAAATATATATCTATATCTATATCTATATCTATATCTATATATCTATATATATATATATATATATATATATATATATATATATATATATATATAAGGTTCATAAATCCATTCGGGTCCGCAATGTTACCCTTCCCTGTGGAAGAGCCCGACTTCAATGTTTTTCCTGAAATAGAAGGATATAAGCGAAAAACCTGTGTATCCTGCCATAAGGCTAGACTTGAAAATTAATGTGCCTAGTTTTATAATCATCAGCGGTCCGGGTGGTTATGGTGCACCATATTCATGGATTTTGGACCCGCTGATAGCGATGAGCAATGGGTCCTAGACTTGAAACATAATATCCCTCTGTTAATATGGTTGTTGGGTTTGGAATATTTATGTGCCCTTTATATATAGATTTGGGGCTTGGCCATTTAGCGATTTGCGATGCGGTGGAGGACTTACTCACATTTCTCTTATTCATTCATGATAAACCAGCCTTCACCCTATGATCAAGGCGAAGTGTGATGAGCGAAAAGGGATGATTCATGTATACTTTGTGAAGCACTTTGGCCATAAAGAGTTATGAAGGCAAATGAGGTGTGATAGAGGGTTTTGTGTGTTAAGTTCAAGAATTGCCATAATAAGGGTAGGGGTGATTATATATGTGGGCCTATTTTTCCAAAGACACTTATGAGGAATGAGAAAGGTTCGATGAGGGAATGAGAGTGTAGGTTATAAATAAATCATGTTGCAAAGATATTTTCAAGGGGAGGTCTTGACCATTAAGAATGGAATGGTTAACCCAACATGGAGTTAGAGATTCTGAGATGAAAGAAGATCATTCGGGGAAGTGAAAAATCCAGCTTCAAGGGGACCCATTTAAAATTTGCTATCAGAGCGTGTTTTAATGGGGTGATACTTGTGGCCACAACAGTATGGTAAACTCATATTGATAGTTATCTTAGTCAATTGGGCTTCATTAAAAGTGAAGCAGATGTGAACCTTTATCACATTGTGGTAGATGATAAGTTGCTTATTCTTGTTTTGTATGTTTATGATTTAATATTGACAATTTATGAGCAACTGATCTGCTATTTGTAAAGAGGATCTTGCAAGGGTATTTGAGATGAAATACATGGGATTAAGGGATTATTTCCTTGGGCTAGAAGTATGGAAAGGTGATGGTGAATTTTTTGTGTCTCATGGGAAGTATGCCTCTGAAATAATTCGTATATTTCACATGGAGAATCGTAAGCCTATGGACACACTTCTAGCTACAAACTAGAGGAAGGAGAATGCCACTTCAAGTGAACAGGTTGATCCTACCATTTATAGGCAACTTTTGGGGTCTTTGATGTATCTTGTGAACACAAGGCTCAACATGTGCTATGTAGTAAACTAACTTAGTCAAGCTATGGTGAGGCCTACCAAGCTGTATTGGAATGAAACAAAGCATATGTTACAGTACCACAAATGCACTATTGAGTGTGGATTATAGTAAAAGAGGATAGAGGGAGTGAAGCTCCAATGCTTCACCGAATGCATATTGGGTAGGGAGTCAATTAGACAGGAAAAGTACTTCAAGTGCTATCTTTAGTGGCTTGGAAGTAGTGCTTCCATGTCATGTGTAGTTGTTGTTAGGAGTTATGAGGAGTCAATCTAGAAGTTGTTGCTTCCAATGTATGAGTCATCTTCATGATCTAGATGTGTTGAAGTCTATAATTTATGTCCTATATATGTGTATTTGTGGTGATCAACAAAGGTATCGAGTGTGATTTTTTGCGTGCAATCAATCGCTCTGTGATCTCTCTCAATTTTCTAACATGGTATTAAAGCTAGTTCTCGCTTGATTCCCTTATTGGAAGGCAAGGAAAGTGTGAGAGATCCTTGATTTTATTTTTATGTAAATAAATAGGGTAAGAAAGTGTTTGATATATCTATATCTATATCTATCTATCTATCTATCTATATATCTATATATATATATATATATATATATATATATATATATATATATATATATATATATATATATATATATATATATATATATATATATATATATTGTTTGTGTGTTAGTAAATTTTATTTTTTAGTTTTGTTTGTTGTGTGTTTTGAGCTACAGTGGTGCCAATTTTATGAAAATAAACTTCCTTGCAATAAGATAGCTTAGTGGGGATCACGTTTATTATTCCCTTCAATGATTTTAATCCAAAAATATCAAGCTAAGATCCATTTTCTTTAGATGATAAACCAGAAAGGTTCATTGAATATTTAAGGATGTTTTGATGATTTAACCATTTTCTAGTTTCCTTCCACACTTTAGAATTTGCAAAGAGAGGGATGCATATAACCACGTGGGAGAAATGCAGATAGTAATGCAATAATGAGGCATCTATTGATATGGATTTTCAAGGGTGGACTTTTTGTAGATCGAGGCTTCTTGTAGATGAAGGTAGGTATTGTTTTTTTCTTCTTTGAGGATGAGATCTCTGCACCAAAATTTATTTTTTGCACTAGATATGAAGCAACATTTGAACCTGCACAGTGAAAGAGATGTGCACCGAAGGTTTCATATTGCCATACAGATGAAATTCCCTACGTAGTTGCAAATAATTCAATATATGTTTGGTAATCGTTGATGGAAAAGACTTTTTACAGGTCACCTTATCATTATTCAAATCGATGACGAAGTGTCACTATGGGAGTTCAATACAAATTCACAAGAGGGAAGACTATTGGAGCCATGTTAAGGGTTGGACCCGCAAATGTTCCCCACACACTATGGCTCTTCAAATACTTGAAGGCTATGAACCGTGAGCTAGAAACTATCTTAAGCCATGCCGTGAGGCACTTCCTATTGAACAATCAATTAACTTAGAAGTGTATTTTTATGAACCTCACATGGCGAAAGTATTCATTGTTTAAAATTCAAGTCTTTGTTAAAATGGTTGATTGGACGATAATTCTTGGTTTCACTATTCACACCAACACATACAAAGGGTTTGATATGGCTATTTTATAATCCACGTGGTAGATTTTTAATGATTTTGGTTGTGGTCTATTGAGAAGACAATGTGTGAAATTTTGTAGATGTTGGTGGTGTTTGGTTTATCGATTGAAGATTGTGTGGTGTGGGTTGTAAATTGTTTTTCTATGTATAAAAGAAAGGAAAGAAAAATCAAATGAAGAACCAATTATAGAACAAATTAACATATTTTCAAATTGGTGGTTCTTGATGCATAAGGTGACACAAGAACATATCACAAATTTGATTATGTATAATCTGTTATAAGTTGGTGGTGTTGTGTGGAGCCAGGAACATAGGCTTATAGGTTAAGTTGATTATATTTTTAAAAGGTCACCATGTAAAATTGACTTTTGAATACATTTAGTACCTAGACAACCTTCCTAGATAAATAGGGAATACAACAGAAGACCATGTGTTCAAAATATGGAGTTATGTCCATAGGATGGTTTAGTATTGAGACTGAACCATTATGTTTTGGGAGGTCAAGAAGTGTCACTTTTGCAAAGTATGCCAAAGATTGTCTCAAGTGGTTATGTTTTAAATGGAGGTCAAGTGACAACTTCAACATGTGGTGGTGAAAGAGTGGTGTTTGCAAGATTCCAGAGTGGATGCGAGTGTTGATGAAGATGAATCAGATAGATATCATATTGTTTTTGTAATATGTTTCTTTAATTTTTTCCATGTAAGAATTAAGGGAGGGTGTTGGAAGTAATGATTCCATTTCATGTGTAGTTGTCATTAGGAGTTACGAGGAGTCAATCTAGAAGTTGTTGTTTCCAATGTATGAGTCGTCATCATGATATAGGTGTGTCGAAGTCTGTACCTGTGGTGATAAATAAAGGTATCAAGTGTGATTTATTGTGTGCAATCAATCATTATGTGATCTCTCTTAATTTTCTAACACAGTGTTGGTTCTACAACTATTTCCTCGTACAACAGGGAAGAAAGGTCCGTGGCACTCAACTCAACAGAGGTTGAATACATGGTTGCAAGTCAAGAAACATGTGAGGCCATATGGATGAGGAAAATACTTGTTGACCTTTTCAGTTAGTAGATGGATCTGACAACGATAAATTGTGACTATAAGAGTTACATTAAGCTTTCTTAGAATTTGGTATTTCATGATAGGTCCAAACAGATTGATATATAGTAGCATCATTTGCGGGACTGTGTGTAGAGGAGAATTATCTTGCTACAATACATTCCAACTAAGGAGAAACAAGTTGACATATTGATAAAGACATTTTCAAGAGGTATATTGAAATTCTAAAGGTGTACGAAGGGGGTGGTGAAAAATTCCTTTCTTTCTAAGAGGGAATGTTAGAAAATGTAGCAAGAAAGGCTCAAATTGACTTTAGCTTTAGTCAAAATGAGCAAATCAAATTTCCACATCAGCATGACAATTTGGAGGCAGTTAACTAGTGTGACATGGCTCTTGTCACTTGGTTAGCTCAATAAGTTCGAGTTAGTGGGTTTGGGGTTTACTTATGCACATGTTGATTTCTAAATTTTAGCAATATAGTTCATTTATTTCAGTTGTGCTTAGTTAACTCAACTCTAACTATTTATAAATTCAGTTGAAGGTAAATTCAATAGTGAGAGAATAGTCTAACTCAAATATTTTTCACTTAACTGATTATTCAACCCAAAATATCCTATACATGCATGGAATTAAAATGGCCCAATTGGTGTGGAGGAAAAGGTAATCATGTAAAATTAATTATATTCTAGTTGAGTGTACATAGTCTTGCATGCAGGAAGTTGATCAATCCTTGGGAATTGTGCAATAAAATAGGAGGAAATTCCTATCTTTTAGGAGAAAATTTACTCAAGGATTGCACAAGGAAATATTAGACTAGAGGAGGTAGAAATTGGCTGAGTGTTGGCTAGAGTATATCATTTTTCAACAGAGAGAGAAATGCTGCTTTTGTAGGTTGTGCTTAGAGCTGGAGCAAGAAATGGTAATAGTTTCTCTATTCAAATGATTAATGCAAAGAGGCTTGAGGGGTTTCTTCCCTGTTGGGTTCCACTAGAAATAATTTTGTACTTGTGGTTTTTCTTGTTCCATGTCTATGCATGTTGTTCTAGATTATGATTTCCATTCCGCAGATTAGTAGAGTAGAATTTGCGTCTCCTAATTTCAGTTCAATTTCTTGTGCAATTTCTATTTCTATCAAATTTCTACAATTACTTGAGTTAATTTAATTAAGTTATGTTGTCAATGTAACAAATGTTGATATAGCATATTATTGGTACTCTATTCAATGGAAGTAGATCTCACTGCAACAAAGCAAAATGTTGTGTAATTTAGCTAGTTCTCTTTTCTTGTTGCATAATTTAATTACGTTAATGTTCATTAATGTAGAATTAGTTTTAGTTATTTTGATAACTAGTTTCTTGTTATATGATTCCATTTGTTTATGGAATTAGATTGTTCATGTGATATTGTATTTATATTTTTATGTAGTTGATTATTCATGTCAAATTTTATTATTTATCGATTTGATCTAATTTATTTTATTCATATTGGTTTGTATTTTTTTATGTTTTTTGAATGAATGAGCTTAAACACAATGATTACATTTGTTAGTCTAATAAGAAATAGTAACATCTTGGAAAGGATTAGGAAATGATGCCCATACATGGTTAAGAGTAGGAGTAGGCACAAGCCACACACTCCTTTTCACATGTGTGTTTCTTTTATTTTTAGCATGTGCATTTATTTTCTAGGATGCATTTTTCCTTTCTAGCATGAGTGGATTTTTAGTTTTCGCAAATTTGTTTACTTTCTTACAAGTGTGTTTATTTTCCTACATGCCTTTTTACTCTCCTCAAAGCATGTTTAATTTTCTCCAAACACATTTACTTTCCTAGAAATGTGTTTACTTCCTTGCAAGTTTGTTTACATTCTTGCAAGTAGGTTTAGTAACTTTACTCTAAATTTGTAGATCCTTTCCAAGCTTGTGAACTATCTATACTCCCTGTACAAAAGTAATCATTGATAGTACAAACATAAAGAAAACTAGCGGAAGTACAGAGTGTAGCATGCATACACAATACACAATAAATTTCAAGTTCAATACAAACCCCAAGTTGAAAATTAAATGCACAATGTTTTGGTTATCCTTTTGAAAAACTTGGCAAGGTGATTAAAAGTAATGTCACCCCCTATAATTCTACATTCATATTTTTGACAGCTTATTGAACATTTGTATCCCTAGATTTTATCTCTGACTATATGATGGGATTATACTATCTAAGATATTTCTATTAACTACTCGCATGCTCCATTTTGAGATCTAAACAAGTATTTATTCCATTTAGAAGTGAAGCAGTGCCTTATATATCAATTTTATTGGTTTATGTGGAACATTCACATATTATATTTATTTTGAAGTTATAATAACTTTTCAGAAATCTATTCCCAATTCATTTCATTTAAGGTATAAGGACTATGTAGAAAATGCCCTAAAGTTTCAACATCTAAAAACATTATTTTTTCCCTCATATATGCTCCTAATGTTTATGAATTGAAAAACATAGGAAATTTTATAACAATTCATACTAGAAATATTGACATGACCTACATACATAACCCTAAGATGGAACTCTGTCCATGTGATACCCTAGCATTATTGCATATTTTTCCACTCATATAATGAATATTCATGAAATGAACTTACTTCATAACATTATTGTAGTAACGAACTCCATCTTTCCTTAAAACACTTAATTGTTATTTTTGGCTTGCATACATTATTGTAGATGCAAAAAAACATGTATGTATGCAAGTATTATTCAAGAAAATAATGTACACGTGTAATTTTTCCATCGAAAACTTACATATACCTCCAAAATACACTAAAAATTAGCAATGTGCACAAAATTAGAAGATTTTGGGAGGGGTCTATAGGCTATATAAGTTGGTGACCTCCCATTACCCATAACAAACTACCCCAACCATAATCTATCATTCTAAAAGTAAGACTATGGTGGAGGAGAATTAACACACTGTTATGCTGAAGAAGTTATGTCAAATTTGTAAGAAGATTATCTCTATGCTTCTAATGAAACTCCCCATTCAATAAACAAATTTACTTAGTTCATTTCCCTTCCCATCTTTTATAGAGAAAAGATATGCATTCTCTTTTTGTTCGATGTGTTGAGTAAATATCAAGAGGGTCATTCTTCAATTACCTAGGAGGAAGAACCTATGAAATGGTTCATGGTGGTGTTAGTGGATAGAACTATGTATCATAATATTTTTCATAGATATTCTTTTACATCAATAGATATCTCATTTTCCCCTCTCCCATCTATGTTTTTCCAACGTATTTCATTTCATTCAATTATGAACATTTGGTAGGGTACTAATTGTGTAGTTCCAACTAGACAACATACTATTTGATTCTTGTATCTATTTTACTTAACCATTGCACTTGTGTGTTTATAGGTCTAAAAGTGAATTTTGGAGTAGGATGTCAGAGTAATGAATTTCTAGGTTGGACTAACTTTAACCATTAATTATAGAGCTGTGTACTCCAATAACCAACTAATTAGTTACAAGAATGTATAATCTTATGCCTTGTGTTTGAATGCGATGTTTTTTTAAGTTTTTCATTTTTTGTGAGTGTTGTTCCCTGGATTTATCCCGTTAAGGATTTCCACTTGGGAACCCAATGGAGGTCGATAATACCTCACCACTTTAGGCCTTAGGCTAGCCCCTTGGACCCAAGGGGGCAACCCTCAATACATTACAATTGATAACTATCCTAAATTACTTTAGAAAAATACTTTAAAGTTTTAGACTGCAACATGAATGATTATATGTGAGATAAAAGAAGAGAGGAGTTAATCATAGAGTGGAGATAATAAAAGCTCAAATTAAAACATGATGATTGAAAAAATATCTCGTAGGCATCAACATTCCATTAACATAGATTTATCAAAGTTAATAGGTGACAAATTAAAAAGAAAGATGTCCAAGTGAATAATGTTGGTATCGCGAAACATAGAAGAAGACATACATATTAAACATAAATGGTAATAATGTTAGTATTCCCACATATATTTCATACTAGAAAGTGTTATAAATTTATGAAAAAAAATCGTTGTATGCATGAAAACAATGAATCCACAAGCTAAATTTAATAACATACATAATAAGCATAGACTCTACAAGATTTAGTTTTTGAAAAGTGTATCTACCATGACTAATTAGCAATATTGTATTGAAACTAATCTAGAAGTTCTAGGAAGATATATAAATCTAAATTTAACATAAATGTTAAAAAATATCCAGGAAATATTGTATATTTATCCATAATAATTTAATGATTGGTTAAAGCTTTCATGGAAACCTTAATACATGATCATGGTTTGTGAATAATTATTTGGTTGACTAAACTATGGTATTACAAAGTTGTATAACTGCATAGAAATAAATAAAAGTTTTGACTTCACTTTAGAATTTTTATACTTTCATAATAAGAAGAGATGGACTAAATATGCATTATGGGAGACAAATATACTGGATAATATTTGATATACTACCTAAAAATTGGGGCCATCAGGCTCTCCTAGGTGTAGCCTCTCACCTCTACATAAAGAAGTCTCTTTCTTTGATGGATTTGATACATTTTTATTCTATTAAAAGTTAGCTTACCATTTTGACTTTTATAACTTATCCTATAATGACAATGTAAGTGCTAAAGTTAATTTATATTAATTAGCATTAATTAGTGTCCTGTTGAATCCATGATCATTTATCAAATAAATTATTTCTTCGTTGTAATTTATTCCAACCAAGTTAAAATATTTAGGCATGTAAATTTAATCCATCTCCAATTAACATCCTACATCACATAAAAATGAGAATTAGTCTCTTAAGAGTTACATAATAACTTATAAATGAAATGCAATAAGTTTATTTTCTAACCTTGTTACATCACTATTTTCTTAAAATAATCTTGAAATAAAATTATTTCAGGTACAATATATACTTTATGTGCCTCTCATTACATGTAATATAGTTAGGTCACATTTTGTTTCTATTTCGAGTAAATATTTGTCAAAAAATTTTGTTAATTAATCCATATATGACAAAATTTTAAAATATTGGAACATGTTTCATGTTTAACTCCGGTATTTTTTTTCTTTGGCAATTTCACTCAAAACAAATAAAAAAGAGAGAGTGTAAAGTTAGGAGGAAATTAATGAATGGTTGAATTTTGATATTGGGTAGAGAGAGATGTGAAATTTAAATGTGATGTGTTAGCTTGATGTATCAAAGGGTTGAGAGCTAAAAATATCAACGGTGCTAAAACATATTCAATGGGTAGAAAAATGTTAGGAATATAATCTTTTGAGTTTCATCTAATGAGATTTCACACATGTACATGTAAGTGGATTTTTTTTTGAAATATAAGTTGTATTTTCATTTATGTTACACTTTTTATGGGAATTGTTATTTATTTTAATATTTTCACACATATTATTGTTACATAATTAATAATGATATTTGATAGTAATAATTTGTAGTAATATATATATATATATATATACGATATTATTATATAATGAAACAATTACATAATAATATGGTACATTGTTATACATATGTATTGACATATAACATTAATTAATATTGTTTATAAGGTATTATCCAATGACTAACCCTTAAATTACATCATGTGATTCAAATGTGGTCAATATTATCATCATTTTTATGTTAAATGTTTCAAAGGGGGTGTTATCTTGATTAGTGACTTTAAATAATTAAGGTATGGGTTAACTATAAGAGGCACATTAGCATGGTGAAAATGGGTTTTATATGACAAAATCAGACTAGAAAATATAAGATGGGGGTCAAAATGAAATAAAATTCGTAGATATAGACCAATTTAAGGAGGGTCAAATTGGGCTACAATATTTTTCTCCTACTGGGGATGGCATCTCCCTATGAGGTAGCAAGAACTATAGAATCTGTGCCTTCAAACGTTGGAAATGGAGTCAATCTGTATTTGAAAAGCAAGTTTTTTATTGTCAATGTGATCAATACCTCTTGCTAAAATGCATTATATCTATATCATATTAGTGGATAATCACAAGTGATGTAATAGAGAAACATCCTTCATATCTTAATATCATATCTAATCGATAGCAATAATGAAATAATGATTAATTACATAATATCGAAGTATAAAAGATTAATGAGCCAACTCGTTAATAAAGTATGAGATATCTTGTTCTACCTTTTAGTCTGCAAGGTTATTAGTCAAGGTAATATGTAATGATGATTAGGTAGAAGAAGTCAATTCCAACCATTTATAACCATAACTCTAAGTGGTTTATGGTGTAAATTCATTTAGCATTAAAAAATTTAGTATGCAATGTAGGATTACTCTTGAGAGAGGTGTATAGAGATAGTAAAGTAAAGATTCATATGATTACCTCTTTTCCTTCTCTGTGTTTCTATTACCTAAGATCATTCATAACCCATGATGTAGTCACCTCGACATCATACACCCTAGTATGTTTCTAGTGGGCATCCATAGCCTCGATGGAGATACCTGTTTCCCCTCTTGGATGATGTGATGATACAATAGCATAAATTGTATTAAATTAGGATGTTTACAAATTAGGTATTAGCCTAATACCATAGACCTTGATCCATTTCTAGAGAGCATATATAGCCTTGAGAGAGGTGTCCACATCCCCCAATTATATGTGAAGATACAATAATACAATTTATGTTGCATTAGGATGTTTATGCACTAGTTCTTACCTTAATACCATAGAGCTTGCTCCACTACTATGGAGTGTCTATAGCTTATGTGGAGGTAGTGTATTCCCCAATTATATGTGTGGTATATTCCTTATTATAACATAGAGGTATGATGTCTAATGATGAAGGTAAGATAGTCTACTCATGTCATCATTCATTAAGTATGTTGATGTATCACAATTTCAACTTTACCCATGTGTAAACTAGTTATACCTTATGTTATAAGTGGATGTAAAACTTTGGGTCAACTGAAAGTATTTATTTAGAATTGAGTTCTAAGACTTGTTTAGATTATTGTTATCAAAAGAAAATCCCATTCCAACCTAACGGGAGGAACATAATATCTTTAGTGAGATTTCCCTAGACTCATCAAGATGATGTATAGTAAGTATGACTAATAGTAAGTATGACTCATTAATCAGTAGATCATTCTTGATAATATCATTTAAGGTGTTTAAGACATAAGGGTTCCATATTTATTAATTCTAAGGTTTAAATCCATAAAGTATATGTGGTAAAAATGATAAAAATGTTTATTTATGTACTATATATATATATATATATATATATATATATATATATATATATATATATATATATATATATATATATATATATATGTTTCCAATATTAAACTTAATCAAAGAAACCAAATAGCAAATGAATATAGGTTAGAAACTTATTGATTCCATACCTCTTACCTTTATGCCTCATGCTTACCTAGAATAATAATATGTTAAGCTACTTTGAAATAGAAAAATATATCTCTTTCAACCTACTTCCAAAATGTAAGTAGATCTATGAGTAATAATATGTTGATATTCTTTCAAAAACTTCCTCCATCTAGTCCTCCACAAATTCATAGCACTTTGTGTGAATGTTCAATTGATATGACCTTTCTGGAATAAACATGTAATATTTATGGTTTATTCTCATCTCAAAGCTATCTGGAATCCTACCAAGGTAAGTAACTAGAAAAATCAAATCCTTTCAATATTCTTGCATGTTAACATGTGCAACCAAAACAAAAGATAAGTGTGAATTTCTTTATTATTCACAAAGACGTACATATAAATACAATGTGTGACCCTTCGTTTCATATTCCAAGAGGTCCCTTAGAGTTCTATGACTATTGGAGTTCTTACACACCAACCCTTATGGATTAGGTGTCCAACATATCCCCCTTAATATGAAAAGGTGTATATGAGTCCAATAAGAGAACTACAATACAAAAATGCAAAAATTGCATGGAAAAAACTGGTTGTGCTCTCTAAAATGATGGTTTTTAAGGAAAACCATAAAAAAAAAGTTGGGAGGACTTGAGGTCTCAACTTGTTGTTGTTTAAGGTTGACCACCAAATTCAGAATGCTTGATGCAGTTCCTAGATCAATTTAAAATTTGGTAGGAGGTTGAAGTCTTATATTACTGGAAGTGCTCCTTTATGTTTTGAAAAGGCTGTTTTTAAGGAGTACCAAAAACCCAAAGAGGTGGGGGACCATTGAGGTCTCAAATTGTGGTGGTTTTAGGCTTACCCCCAACTATGGAACACTTAATGTGGTTACTGGAACAATTCCAAATTTGTCTAGAATCTAAAGTCTTATTTTGGTAAAGTGGTCCTTGATATTGGTTTTAATATGACCACAATCTAATGGAACTTGGCCCTAAGGCGTAAATATTGCCAAAATATTTCCATATATGGAAACGTGTCATCTCTAGCTAGTGGAAGGGATCACATATGTTGGTTTATAGATGACCACAAATTCAATCATGATCATAACTTTAACTGTAGATGAAACTTTGATTATAATTCAGGATTGAGGCTATTATTTTAGCTGTTACTTAGGCTCTTCGAAATTGGCATCTAATCATAAATCCCCCCCCCCCGCCCCCATTAGGAGAAACGTGAGCTTGTACATGCTTAATTGATAAGGCTTCAAAAGGAGAAACCTCACTATCAATCACTTATGGAAATCCCCTCTTATCCCATCCAAAATGAGAGGATGAGTAACCTTCTAGAATGGTCACACAAAAAAGGTTAAAAAGCCTATGATTCTCCATGTCAGAAACTCAAGAAGGGTGTTAGCATCTACCAAATAATCACCCTTTTACAAAGAAATTTCACTAGGAAACTTACAAAAAACACCATTTCCAATTTACCATTGTTATGTCGTTTTTCCTCAAGCCAATTTATTCCTTATTTGGGATGATAATCCCAACTATATTTTGCATTAACAACTTCCTTAAACACACACTATTGGATTGTGTACAGTCAATGTGTTTTAGAAGAGGAATATATACAAGAACACCATGAACCCTCTTTGAACATAATAATGACCCTTTAAACTTTGTCTTCACCAGATTCTTCAGGAAAGTCAATCCCAAGGGAATTAATACCGATTCCTTCACAAGATTTCTTCTTGTTGCAAACATTAGTCTTAGAATCCTTCTTGGTGTAGAAATTCCTTATAGATTCTAACAGTTAATTGTAATTTACTAAAACAATAGACTTGAATCTACTCTACTCATCGGTGGAAACAATTACATGATCGAGAAATCATGAAGCATACAAGAGAAAGAAATCGATCAACACATTACACAATCATTTCCTAGGGAAAGCCACAACTAAAAGCTCATGCTATCTCTATATTGAGTTAGTCATAAAATATGAGAAGATCAAAATGCTTTTCTCAAGCCCAAGCAACCTCTTCCCTATCTTTATCTGTCTCACAACTTCCTATAAAATCCAAGGCCAATACTTAACCAATTTTTTTACTTGCCCAGATCCCTATTTCCTTGTGTCGTTTCCTTCAAAATTAGCCCCTATTAATTAGGGAAATTCCTCAATTGGAATTGCATAATCCTCATAGGAATTCCTCTGATTTCATACACCACTTATACAATTCAGATAGTTATACAACTAATAGGACATTGACCCTGAACTCCAATATCAATTAGGTAACTCTCAGATATAACATGCATGAGTTAATTATGAGTGAATCATCATTTAACTGGTTAAACACATGAAGCAACACCCCACTATCTAATCTCTTACTAGTTCATCCATCAGTTGGAACTAATTGTACTGAATTTAACTCAGTTAAACTGAATTAACTAATTACAACTCAAAGTAAGCTCATCCAGGGCTCCTGTAATGTAGGAGGCACTCTACATGACTTTAATTATACCCTCAAATTGAATTAATTGATACAACTAAGTCAGTTTAACATAGTTAACTAATACACGTTGTCTTGTGATTTGGAGTTACAATTTTATTCCTAATTTAATTCATGGACAAAATTAAATTAGGATTTTCTTGTTGAATTTTCAACACTCCCTCTCAATGAGAAAGGGATTATCTGCTACCATAATCCTGCCTCTATGGAACTCAAATTTTCCTCTTGAAAGTGCTCTAGTCAATATGTCTCCATCATTCTCCTTTGTAGGAATGTTCTCCAACAACATGATACTCCTCTGCACATAATCTCATAGATGATGATACTAGATGTTGATATGCTTGGACTGATCATGAAAAATTGGATTCTCATAGAGTATGATGCAACTTTGATTGTCACAATAAATCACTGTAGGATTCATCTGCTGACCAAATAACCCAATAAGGATCTTCCTCATCTAGATAGCCTCATAAGCTGCTTGACTAGAAGCCATGTACTCTGCTTTTGGTGAACTGAGTGCAACTAATCTCTGCTTCCTGATATAATAAGAAACCGTTGCTAACCCAATATTGTAGATTCTACTTGATGTGCTCTTCCCGTCGAATGGAATCCCTACCCAATATTTATCTTTGAAACCTTGAAGCTTCACTCCCTTTGTCCTTCTATACCAAATACCAAACCAAGTGGTGCCTATGAGGTATATCAACACAAGTTTAGCTGCCTTCCAATAGATTTTGGTTGGCTTAAACATTTATTGACTAAACTAGTTAATTGTAAAACATATTTCTAGTCGAGTGTTCACCAAATACATAAGTGAAATCACAATCTTCTTGTAAATATTAGCCTCCACTACTTCACCTAAAGTAGCATATTCCTTCCTCCAATTTACTACTAAAGGAGTCTTCGTGGGTTTGCTGCTCTCCATGTGGAATTTTTTTAGTATCTCATTGGCATACTTTCCCTGAGAGACAAATAGTTCCTCATATCCTTTCCATACTTACATATGAAGGAAATAACGCATAATCCCGAGGTCTTTCATCTCCAGTTTTCTTGCAAGATCCTCTTTGCAATATTTTACTAGCTTCTCATCACCTGTTAGAATTAAATAATCGACATATAATAATATAATCATAAATTTACCTTCAACCACAATATGGTAATTGAATCTACTTCAATTTTGGTGAAGCCCAACTTGGTGAAATAGCTGTCAATCCTGGTGTGCCAAGCATGAGGTGTACCAACTCAGCACACATGCGAATCTTTGTTGAAGGCCTCAAATCCTTCTGGATACTCAACGTAAACCTCTTCCTTAATCACAACATTGAGGAATGTTGTCTTTACATCCATCTGATGTATCTTCCATCCCATCTGTGTTGAAAGTGATAGAATATATCTAATTGAATATTACCTTGCTACTAGAGAAAAGGTATCCTTGTAATCAATTCCTTCCAACTGAGAGAACCATCTAGCCACAAATCTTGGCTTGTGTTTATCAACACTCCGATCTATTTCTTGCTTTACCTTATAAAGCCAGCTAGAACTCATCACTTACTTGTCTACTTCTCTTGGTACCACTTCCAAAACATTGTTTCTAATAATAGAGTCATACTCCTCAACCATGGCATCAACCCATACTGGTTGCTACCCTGCTTCCTCGAATGGTGAAGTCTCAATCTCTACACTCTCACTCATTAGAGCCATGTAGCTAGTGTACCAATCTGGTGATCTCCTCTCCCTGTATTGTGATGTAGGTGCTCCAACATTCTATCTAGCATCATGCATCAATATTTCAGCCTCTCTGGCATGATTCCTTCTACCTATGGAAGTCTCTGCATGAGTGGGTGCTTCCACTCTCTTCTCCTATGCATGTGGCTTCTCCACATCATCTCGAGGTTATTCCTTTCAAGCTAAAAGCTCCTCACTCCATGCAACTGAAGCTCCCCCTCAAGGGAAAATCTCATGGCCTTCTTTTCATCAAACTTCACATCTCTATGAACCATTTTCATCCTATGAGATGGAAGGTACACTCAATAGTTGTGAGGTATATCAATGTACCCCACAAATATGTCGAACTCAGTTGTTGACTCTAGATGTTTTCACTCATCCTTGGTAAAATGAAAATAAATTGATGAACCAAAGATCATGAAGTGTTCCACATTTGGTTTCTTACATGAAAAATCTCCCTCTCGTGTACTCATCCTGAGAATCTGATGAGGACTTCTACTATGCACATATACAACTGTGTTACATCATTCAACACCAAAGTGCAATGGCAGGTCTTGATCATGTAACGTTGCCCATGTAGCTCCCACAATATTTCTGTTCTTCCTTTCAGCCACCCCATTATGTTGTGGGTTATCAGGTGCTATTAACTCCCGTCAAATTCCTTCTAATGCACAAACGTTTTTGAATTAATTTGACACATATTATCCACCATTATCACCCCTCAGAGCCTTTAGTTTCCTGCTAGTGTCTTTCTCAACAAGTGCTTTAAATTCACAAATTTAGAGAACGTTTGATCTTTCTTCTACATGAAGAACATTTAGCACTTATGTGAGAAATCATCTAAAATTATTACACAATACCTATGCTTGGTTATGGAGGTTGTCAAGAATGGTCCACACACATCTAAGTGAACTCTTTCAAGGATATCTTGCGCTTAACTTTCCTTATCATGAAAGGTGGATTTGGTGTACTTCCACAATGTACACTCTTTTCATGTGTCTCTCTACTCTAGTGCATCCTTAGGAAGTCATATATAAATTTATTGCATGATATTCAAAGCTCTATGGTACAAGTGGCCCAATATTCTATGCCACAATTCACCGATGTGTCAGCATGCATCCTTGCTACATTTGTGAGAGAAGAACCAGACTCCCTTTGAAAAGTAATAGTATTGATGTCAGTCACATTATACCTTCCATCATCTCCCATTTCGATGTTCATATGGAAGTACTTCTCCTCTAAGTCACTGAATAGTTTTTTATTTCTATTCATATGCAATGTCACTCCACTATCTAGATACAACACGCTACCCATCACCGATGTCACCATGCAAGTGATGAGGGTGAAATGAAACTCAGATTGTGAAGCAATAGATTCACTTGTCACTTTTCCTAAGGGCTTCTTATTGGCTTTCTTGTGTGAACACTTCATGGAAAAGTGTCTCAGCTCATGATAATGAAAACATTTAATCTTTGACAAGTCCTTATTCATGGTGCCGTGAGTGGAATCTGATCTTGAATGGGATGAATCCCCTTTCCCTTTGTTTTCCTTTCCAACTAAGGCATAGTTCTCGTCATCATCATTCTTGGATGAGGATCCATCTCTGGTATTATGCCAAATCTCTTCTTGCACCAATTTGGACCACTAACACTCCTACTCTAGTAGGTTCTCCCTACTATTTACTGAATCTCGGTAATTGTACCATCTCTTGGTAAGGCCTAAAAGTGTTAGGCTTGCCAAATCATCTTCAACAACTATAACACCAACACTTCCAAGCTCATCCCGACATTGGGTGAACTTGGTTAAGTACTTTGGTATTGTTTCGCCCTTCTCCATCTTGATTTTCCTGAGCTTGTCCTTCAATGCAAGCTTCTTATCCTCACTATCTTTTTTAAACAGATATTTCAAGGCCTTCCACATTACATATAGAGTCTCCTTATGATGGAGGTTTAAGACAATACGATCTCGAACTCCTTCTAGGATAATCCTTCTCACCTTTGCAACATATTTTCTCCACTCTGTCAGATCTTGAGCATTAGTTGCTGGAGTCTTAGGAATATCTTTTTCTATGAATTCCTTAAGCTCGTTGTCTTCCAAAACAATCTCCATCATGTCCTTCCAAGAAATATAGTTTTAATTACCCTCAAGCGCATATTCAAATCTCAATCAGTAGAATGATATCCTGCTAGCGCTGTATAATGATATTGAAAATTTTATTTCACCAGTAAAGACAAATTTTTTTTCTCCTCTTTTAGAGTGATTTTTGTGCTGCCACCATGTAGAAATTCCTTGTAGATTCAAACTAATAATTGTAATTTACTAATACAATATACTTGAATCTACTCTACTCATCAATGGAAATAATTAAACAATCGTGAAATCACGAATCATACAAGAGAAATAATTCAATTAACACATTACACAATGATTTCCTGGGAAAATACATAGCTATAAACACCTGCTATTTGTATTTTACATTACTAAGAAAATATGAGAAGATTACAATTCTTTGCTCAAGCCCGAGCAACCTCTTCACTATCGTTATCTATCTCACAACTTCGTAGACAAGCCTAGGCCAATACTTAACCAATTTTTTACTTGCTCATGTCCCTATTTCCTTGTGCTATTTCCTTGGGAATTAGCCAATTAGGTAAATTCATCAATTGGAATTGCACAATCCTCGTAGGCATTCCTATGAGTGCATGCACCAACTGCATAATTCAGATGATTATACAACTTATAGTACATTGTCCTTTAACTCTAATCTCAACTTGGTAACTCTTATATCTGACATGCACGAGTTAATTATGAGTGAATAATTAGTTAACTGGTTGAACACATGAAGAAACACCCCATTGTCTAACCTCCTACTAGTTGCTCCATTAGTTGGAACTAGTTTAACTAACTTTAACTCAGTTAAACACAATTAATTAATTAAAAGTCAAAATAAACTCATCTAGTGCTCCTGTGATGTAGGAGACACACTGCATGACTCTAGTTTGAACCTCCACTTCAATTAACTGAGCCATATAAGTCAATTGAACTTAGTTAACTAATACAATTTTCCTTATGATGTGGAATTACAATTTGATTCCTAATTTACTTCAAGGACAATTAAATTAGAATTTTCTTGTTTCATTTTCAACACCTGGCTCCAATTAAAATGTTATAGGTAAATTGAGAACCTTCTATAGAAAGCTTGTTCAAATTGAGGATTGAAATATTGTATGAAATATGTGGCTTGACATACAAGGCAGGAAACATTCCTTGGTCCAACAATAGAAATGAGAGAGATCCAGGCTCTTCAACACTATGCAATTTTGCATCAAGAGCTTCAACTCCATGAGCAAAGGCATTGTAGAGTCAGGATGGTACAGTAGTTCCATGTCACCAATTTTACATGCTCTCGATGAGGCCACAATGATGATATGTTTTCTATATTCCTTACACTTCTCACATATATCACAATGTTATTCACTCTAGGGAATTCTTGTTTCAGCTAGTTCCCTATGGAATTACCATGCAAAGGGGTGAAATCAAAAGGAGGATAACCCCAAGTAGAGTAGAGAGAGAGAGATCCAATTTAGTAACAAATTGAAATCACATGGGTAGTAGGTACATGTTGTTTCTTATATTACCTCTTATGTATAGATACACACATGTCATCATCTCCATTTCATGCCACTTATTTCTGTTATGAAACCATATCACAAAAAGATAGAAAAGATAGATCAACCACTTAAAAATCAGCCTCTTCGAGGGGGAAACCTCCTTTTCATTACACAAATGAAAAATTATTGGATGATACAAATGACAATACCTCCTTTCTATATATAGGATTCTAAGGGGTCCCAATACAATCAGAGCCTACATAACAATAATATTGTAGGGGTGCAACAATAACAATAGTGGGCTTCTATGGGGCATAATAATAACAACATAGGGACTATATGGGCACAATAATACATTAAGGGGTTTACACTAATAAAAATAAGGGGTTACACTAGTAGTATAGGGACCTAACATACCCCTCTCCTTCAAGAAATGTTTTCCTCAATGCTTGAGTAGCTCTGGATGCTTCTGTATAAAATTCTCATCCTCTCGTGTGGAATCTTCAAAGGGTAAGTTCTTCCACTTGTTGAGATACTCTAAAATTGATCGATTTAGTAGCTGCCGATTTCTTGTTTTTGTGACTTCTTCCGGTTCCAATATGATTTTTCCTTCCTTGTCAAGTTTTGGAAATATTGCTTGAACTGGGATCTTCTCACCTATAAGCTTCTTTAAGTATCAAACACAGAAAACTGGGTGCACTCGAGAAGATGCAGGAAGTTTTGATTTGTATTCCATAATACCAATTTTTTGTAACACCTTGTACAAACCATAATACTTTAGTGATAATTTATTATCCTTTTGAGCTTGCTTGAGGGACATTTGTTTGTATGGTTTTATTCGTAGAACAATGTAAACTTTGAAACGGGAACTGATATTGTTACCCGTTTCGTAGAGATAGCAAAAAATGACCCGATTTTCAAAAGTGGTGATGCAGAATACACATGTTTTTTTTAGAACATGGTTTTTGGAACTTTAATTTTTTTTTCATGTTCAAGGATGAAATCAAGTTTTAGAATGGTAGTGATTTTCATGCTGATTTTAAAAAGTGAGTATTCTGCATCACACCCTTTTTTTAAAAGACCTATTTTTTGACTTTTAATTTTCTAGTGTGTGAAATGTAAAAAATTATTTTCTAAATTTGATAGTTTTGGAAGTCGTCATTTCATTCATATTTTCTTGTTCTCTATCTTAATTTTTTTTTTTTTTTTAGGGGGGTTTTTATTATTTTGCATTTTTAAATTAGAAAGTCGATAGTTTGAATTTTAGATAATCTACATATTTATACATCCTTAATTAATTTTTCAATCTACATGAAATAATTGTTTCTAAAAAACAACATTTTTTAACAATGGACATAAAAATAACCATTTTTAACATAAATATAACAAAAAAACTAAACGTTTTGATAACTTTTTGCTAGAATTAACATGTCAAAATCACAATTTTTATACAAAAATATTAACTAAAAATGGTCAAATAATAGTTTTTTTTATGAATTTCACGTCAAAAAAATAATAATAACAACTTTTTTTTCAAAAAATAATAATTAACTTAAAAATCAATGCGAAAATCACAGTTGTGCTCTCTCTTTCTTTCACATACCAGAATCTTGATGGAAATTTCACCTCTTTTGAACTTTTCCAATCTGAGATTAGCTTCTTATCACTTAAAGAACTTGAAATATTTGTAGGCATGAGCTCAGGTAGAGTTCGTTCACCAATGTTTTTTGAAGATACACCTTTAAGACTCTTTGGTCCAGAAAGATTCACAGAAATTTTCCTTGATGCCATTTTCCTAAAAAAAACACATAAATTAGTAAATAAAAAAACATATTAACTTAAATTAACAACAAAAATATACCATAAATTTTTTATTTGTATAATCAGAATTGCCCAGCCACCTCTAACGGGCAGGCGGGTCGATGGGCGAGTGGGAGGTTAGGTGAGGGATAATGAGACTTAGTGCACAATTAGGCAAGTATGGGCGAGCCCCTACCCATGTGCCCCCCACAACCCCCTGACGACTACATTGAAGCCCCGACCCCATTAACTTATTCCTCTCACGAGAGATCTCTTGTCTGGATTCACTACACATTAATAATTAAAGTAACATGCCTGATCCAATCTCCGAAAATGATGATGATGACAAATCCCTCGATATGATTACCAAGTTATTGTACTCCCTGCATCCATCAAATATGTGTTTTCTCTTTGTTTCGCTCGCCAACTCTGTATTTCTTCGTGGTCCATCCTTTGCATGCCACGCTAGATGTTTTTTTTCAGCTGAATTTTCTGTTTGAACGAAGCTTCTTAAGCTTCCCCCCCTCCCCGGCCCCCCTCCCCTTCCCTCACCCTACCCCCTACCGACCCCCCACACTCCCGCGCCCCATCCCCCCTCATCCCCCGCCCCCGCCCCCCTCCATCCCCCCAAACCCCTACCCCCCCCATCCCCCCAAACCCCCTACACCCCCCAACCCCTCCCCGTGGCCGCCCCTCGCCACTGCGCCCACCCCCCCAACCCCCGCCCAATTGTACCCTTCCCCAGCCCCCTCCCACCCATACCCCCTCCCCCTCCCCCTTACACCCTTCCCGCGCCCTACCCTTACCCCCCCCCCCCCCCTTCCTTACACTCTACCCGCGCCCTACCCTTACCCCCCCCCCCCCCCCGCCTACCCCCCCCACTTCCTTACACTCTACCCGCGCCCTACCCTTACACCGCCCCCCCCCACCCACCCCCTACCCCCCACCTTACCCCCCCCCAACCCCCTACCCTTAACCCCCCCCTCACCCCCCCCCCCCCCCTACCCCCTACCCCCCCTCCCCACCTTACCCCCTACCCGCGCACCCCCCTTATCCCCTACCCCCTACTCCCCCCTCACCCCTGCCCACCCCCAACCCCCTACCCCCCACCCCCCCCCTCACCCCCGCCCACCCCCTACCCCCTACCCCCCACCCCCCCTCACCCCCGCTCACCCCCTACCCCCCACCTTACCCCCTACCCCCTACCCGCGCCGCCCCCCTTACCCCTCCCCCAACCCCCTACACCCCCTATCCCCTACACTTACTGCCCCCCCCAACCCCGCCCACCCCCTACCCCCTTCCACCCCCCCTCCCCCTCCCCGGTCCACCCAGCACCCCCCTCCCCCTCCCCGGCCCACCCCCGCCCACCCCTCCACCGCCACCGACCCCTCCCCGCCCACCCATCCCCGCCATCGCCCCAGGCTACAATGAAAATACAAGTCGGATTGTTTGCTGACATCATTCTTATTTGGACAGCTTGCAACTAATGTAGTAGATAACAGTTATCCCGTCTGCAATCACAAAGCTATCAATTTTCCCTTTGCCTCAACAAGGCCGTTGTCCACTGGATGACAAACTAACGATTAACAAATTTGATGGAAGTTGGCATGCGGAGAAGCTAGATGACTAGAATCTGGATGTGCTTGTTCGATGTTTACTTGTAGTTTTCAACGATTCATAAATTTTCAAAAAATTTCTTAGGCTCGACCTAAAGATGTCCTGACTCCTGACATGCACCACTATGGTGGGAAAGTTTTTGTCAAAGGCAATGCTAATAAGGAAGACCTCCTGTTGTCAGTTGGAAAGAATTTGAACGAGTCATAGGGGAAAAGTGCTATCTTGTTAGAGATGAATGAGAACTAAAAGAAAGTAGTAGTATTTCACTAAATGGTAGGATGGTGAGTAGTTGATCTTATCACTTGATTCCTCAAATTGACCGTCTAACAAAAAGTGGTCAAGGAGAAGGAAAAATTGTGCTAATGTACACTAGTTGTTTGCATAACTATTCAGTAAGAAAATTGGCATTGTTATATATCAAGACTTTGGACCATGCTGACACAAGCCCATGTAAGTTGAGGTCAAATGGAGATTGTATTAAGTATTCCTTTTAGGAATCTTAATTGTGCAGGAGTGAAACATTGTTGTGCCACTATACAAATAGGTTAGTGGGTAGGCTTGAAGCTGTGGTATTCGGCCATGGCCAGAACCTGAGCTCTCAAGGTGTTCATGTATGGTCTCCTAGCAAGATCGAAGGTATAGATTCCTTGGGAAAGGGAGGACAACTAGCAAGAGATAATTGTGATGATTGGAATCGGTTCATGGATTGGCCCGCTTTAGAATTTTTTTCCTTTAGATTGTGCAGTTATGAATGGCTCTAATAAGGTGATAGTTTTTTCATTGAATACTGATCTCACAGTTATTTATTTCATAAACTCTCTTTCAAAAAAATAATGATATAAATGATGTTTTAAAAGATTTAGTTTATCACTATAAAACCCCGTGCGTGCTTATGAGACATACTTTTAAAATGCATACCGACACCCATAATTTAGGAAGACAAACCGACTTCTAAAATGCATGACAAAACCCACCAATATATTTTATAATCCAAGTTGCGCATAAAAACCACGTTGAATAAATAGAACCAGGATTAGGATTGGTTCTATCCTGACTCAAACTTCAATGTAAATGCTACTCAGCTCCATTAAGTAGGTGGCCACGTTCACTCTCTCGGTTAAGAGCCCAGAGGCCAGTGAGTAACAAATCCAGTGTTGAGCGGATGCAATGTCGGGCATCTCAGGCCATCGGTATATGGGAGAAATGAGGAGCAATCAGTACAAGACTTGCATAATATGGGGTCTGAAGATCATAAACTCCATATTTATCCTCGTTGGGATTGCAATGATCTGGTATTCACTATGGATGCTTAAGCAGTGGTATGTTACCGAACAAATTCAAATGGTGTTGCACGTAGCTCCAGCTCATCCCTGGTAAGTGCCATGCTTTTCAAATCGTGAGAGTAGCAGTAGGCTTAATTATGTCGTGGAGCTCTACAGGAATCGATCTCAAAACCCATATGTCCAAATTATTGAATATAATAACATAGAGTTAGGGTCACTCTCTAGACTGAGGGAAACTGAACAAACAATTTCTCTTTGAAACGTTGTTCTTGCTAAGTAATTTGTGCTAAGGACATATTGAAACCTCTGCAGCAAAATTTAATTTGTTTCACTCATATATCTGCCGGTGGGAAATGACCCGAGATCATGTTCTGAACTTTGAGGCACGTTATCTTCTATTTTAATGAAAGAAGAGCATATGTTTTAGACGAACTTATCTTGGCTTATCTTAGTAGAAATTGTTTGATAGAATCCCGTTGGATGAAGCGAGGATTCAGAAAATTTACATGACTGGTTTAACGTTTCTATTTGGACGAATAAATTAGATTATAATTATTCAAGAGTGTGGGTGTTGGGAATATTCTTTAAACCGTACAGTCAAAACTAGTCAACTTTATACATATTAGAGACCTTAAGAGAATCATATTATGCCTAGTCATCAAGTATGGAACAAGATCACCCTATATTACTATTTGATGCGGCCTCAAAAGGTCATCTAGGTAGAGCAGGGAGAGGGGACTTGCTGCGTTTCAGAGACAAGTTATATACCTATAACTTGGGTTTGGGACAACTAATAATAGTGACGAAGAAGCTGAAGTAGTAATTTTTGGGTTACTTCAACCATTCAAAGATGAAATTTAAAACTGGAAGTCTTTACTGACTCCAAGATTGTGAGAGAGATTAGAAGATAAGTTTCAAAACAGATCTACTAAATATAATTGTAATAACAAATTGTCCTTGCTATTTAACATGCATGTAAGGACATTGAGCCAGTGTATTGAAGTTAGCGAGTTGGACAGAATCTTATATACAGTTTGATATTCTTAGCATTGTGCATCTGCCATTACGTTCACTTGGGAGAACCTATATTTGCTTAATGTGTTCAGGAGGTCCTCATTTACCAAAAAAATTCATAGCATCTATTATCTTTCCAGGTTACATTACGTATATATAGATTCATTTTGTTGTAATATGATATTACTATTCAACATCTTGGTTGTATATTGTCTCCATTATCAATATGCACAGATAAGTAGTAATACATGATCTTTCTCACAACTTAATTCATCCTCAGGAATTTATAAGGGGGGTAAGGGGGGTAGGGGGTAGGGGGGGGAGGGGGGTGCAGGGGGGTGTGGGGGAGGGGGGTAGGGTAGGGGGTTGGGGGGTAGGGTAGGGGGGGTGGCAGGGGGTTGGTGGGGGGGGGGGGTAAGGGCGGGGGGGGGGGGGGGGGGCCTTGGTGGGGGGTAAGGGTAGGGGGTGGGAGGGGGGTAGGGGGGAGGGGGGGGGGGGGGGGGGGGGGGGGGGCGGCCTGGGGGGCAGGGGGGTAGTGGGGGGTAAGGGTTGGGGGGGGGGGGTAGGGTAAGGGTAGGGGGGTGGCGGGGGGTGGGGGGTAAGGTAAGGGTGGGGGGTGGGGGAAGGTAGGGGTTAGGTGTAAGGGTAGGGTGGAGGGGGGTAGGGCGCGAGGCCCATGGGGCCGGCGTTAAGGAAGGGGGGGAGGAGTTGAGATTGGAGGGGAATGGGAGTTAGGGGGTGGGCTTATGGGGAGGAGAGTTGTGGGGTAGGGAAGGAAGAGTTGGGGAAATGGTGTATGGGTGGGTGAGTTCGGGGTAGCAAGGGCTGGCGCATGGGTAGGGCAGAAGGGGGAAGAGGGCATGGGTGAATGGGAAAGATCGGTAATGGGTTGGGGGAAGGGGGCACAATGACAGCCTACCCATGGTTATTGGGTGATTGAGTTTGAATAATTGTTTAAGACAGTTTATATAACTGATGTATGCATCGTATCTTCAAATAAAATTAATGTTTTCCATATTTTGTTAAATGAGAAGTTATGAAGCATTTTTATGTTGTTGGATTATGTCTTAAGTATGATAAATTTTATTGTTTAAATATCTACAATGCAATATCAAATTAGAGATATAATGTCTGTTTTATTCAGTATACAAATAAAGACTTTTGAATTCATTCAGTGATATAATTGGTTCATAATGTCATGTTTTTTTAGTTTTATAGTTGAAAAAACTTCAATTTCTTTCGTCTCTAGCATGTTGTGGTTGAAAACATGTTAAATTTATACTTAGGAAAGAAAAATGATATTCTACCAGAAACATTAATGTGTTTTTTCCTTAAAATTTAACTTTGTTTGAGACATAAAAAATTGGTTTTATTAGCATTTTTTAAAATGTTTGAAAATTGACCCTAAAAAAAAAATCATTATTCCAATATCAACACTTTCGTTTTGAAGCTATATTTTGGACGAAAATTTCGTAGTAAATTTCGTAGTCACTGCCATTTTTAAAACACGTTCAAAATTGACACTTGAAAAAAAAAAACATCGTTCCAGTATACACACTTTTCGTTTTCAGCACTGTTTTTGATGTTTTTTTGGGGTTTTTTGGCCAGAGTTCCCGTTTTGAGTTTATAGTTCCCGTTTCAAAGTTTACATTGTTGTAGAAATACCTAGTCACCTACATCAAAACTTATTTCATTGCAATGTTGATCTTCCTGTTGTTTCATTCTATTCTACACCAAAGGGATGTTATCCTTTAAGAGTTTGAGAACCTATTATTGATGCTTGATGTGATCTTCTACTGCTTGAACCTTAGAATTTTGTTTTAAAGATGATGTGATGGATGGTTGATGATATCCATAAAGTGCCATAAATGGGGATTTTCTTGTTGCAGTATGGAAGGAAGTGTTATACCACCATTCAGCCCGTTGATGGTGCTGGACCCAACAACATTCAGTCGATCACCCTGGTATGACATCCCAACTAGACCTCACACCATTTAATGTGGGAGTCTCATCTGGTATGATGGCCTAGTTTCCATTTCCTAAGGATTTTCCTCAACTCTTGCTTGTCATCACATCAGAGTGGTTCGCTTTGTCTTTGAGAAGTGAGTTTTGTGTGCCTAGTGAGTGTAAGTGTACTTGTGTCAATTATTCTTTCACTGTGGGGGGGAATAAGGTGAAGGTGAGTTCCAGGTTGAAAGGGATCAGTCCCAACTCAGCTAGGAACACATAAGAGAAGGGACATACACAGATTCTAGTGGAGCATTTCACTCAGATGCGACAGTCGCAAAAAACAAGGTAAGATAACACATACAACACTCACGGATCAGTCCGAACTAGTGAAACAATTGTCACAACAAGGTTCATGTGAAAGGTCTATCTGATGTCTGACAGAGTAGTCGACACAGATGGGACAACATTAGCAGCATATACAACAAATTTGCATTAATAGATTATGCATTAGAACAAATGAATCAGTTCTGATGTCAAATACGGGTTAAAGAAGCATGCATTACAACAAATGAATAAGTTCATATGTCAAACATAAGTTAAAGAAACATGCATTACAAGTGTTGAATATCAGTCTTACAACAAATACAATACATGGGTGAAAACGTGCTGGCCTCTTGACATGATTCTAAACTAAGCAAAAGTTCTAAGACACATCATTACACCATACATCACTAACCTCATCAGCAGGGCATTGGAGCCACTACTTACTCCTCAAAGAAAATATTGTAGACTCTCTTGGCTATGTGGGAAGAGTTGAGGTGAAAAGTCCTTTCGCGTACAAATGAGGGGGGTATTTATAGCCAAGGGTGAAATTGACCCTTGTGGTTGTTCAAATACCATCATGATCATTCGACTTCCATGAATTTCCAACTTACATGACTCTATGTTCAACAAGTGGGTCTCTTGGAATTCCACGTTACATCAATATAATTGACAATAAGCCCATAGTGGAGATGTGTGCAACATGACTCATGACCTGACTCGACATGACTTGACATGACAATGTTGGTACATTTGTGTTACTGCTGGAGTGCATGTCGAGCTAGAATTTTACTGAGTGATGGATATATTTATGGTGTATCATAGGTTCACCTCTGCATGTCGAAGTCCGCGGAGTCTTTGATGGTCCTTTGTTCACTTGATGAAGCTTTAGCATGTTGTTCCTTGCTTTCATGCTGGAAGGGTTGACAGGCTCACTTGTTCACGAAGGTGCATTTTCGTCACATTCGTCTGCTTCGCATGCTTTGTTAGTTCATCCGTTGGTCAACCTATCCATCTGCATGTGATTCTGTTGTTCATCTCATTCTTCATTTTGACATGTTTTTTGGTGTACCTGTACCTGCAGTCACTCATGATGAGATGACATCAAATCCAAAACCTGTTAGTCTACCATGACACATGATCATTCCAATGTGGGTGAATGGGAGAAGCAATAGGGTTGTGATGTGGGATGATGGCTTTGGGCAACTACTGATGAAAAATATGCTAGAGTGATTGAGGCATGGGGACAGACAATTTGAGTAGATAGTGACTATCTCCAAGGTCTGGCTCTGCTGGGTGGAAAAATGATGCAAATTTTAGGAGGGACAGTCTGGGTTGTAGGAGGGAAAGGCAGGCATGCTCAACACATTTTCCATAACAAACAGTCAGCAGGGGCTAGATAGCCAAATATGCACAATTTTCTAGAGGAATAGGCCAGGTTGTATGAAGGGTCAACAAGTAGGGATTGTGAAATTTTCTAGGGAATTTCCTGAGAGACTAGCAGCAAGAACTGCGGAATTTCCAGAGGGAACTACTAGTTTGCTACTGGGGTCATTGGCAACCAAACTTGAAAAATTCCCAGAGGGAACTACCAGTTGGCCACTAGGGTCACTAGTAGCAGAAACTGCGCAATTCCTTGAGGGAACAGGCAGTGTGCTACTGGGATCTACTGGCTGGGAAAACTACACTAAGGCCAGAAGGCCGACCTGCTGGTCATCTCTACACAATTTTTGAGCTGAGCTAATTGATGGGCAGTGGGAGGCCTGCTAATGAGCACTATGCAATTTCTGAGATGAATAGCTGGTCGACTTTCCGGGTGGTTAGCATGAGTGCTGCTTGAGTTCCTTGTAGGCAGAGCTGCTTGAAGGAACTAGCTTGGTGCTTCTGCACTGTTCTAGTTGATAGTCGATCAAGCCAGCAACCAGGGTGATGGTCCGACTATCAGTGAGGAGTCTAGTCATCTGAACTTCGGCAAAAATGACTAAGTGTGTGAATAATATAAAGATGCGTATGTGATCATATGAACACACACTCGCATGACTTGACGACAAAATGACCGAACCATCCAGACACACATGTTCAACATGACTAACCGACTTTGCAAGCGATAAGCACGACACTCGTGATTGATCGTTCATGATCAAAATGATGCTTTCATGATAGTTAATGTGACTCCACGTGTGAGTGGGACAGATTCTTTAATGGCAAACACAACAAACACATCAAACAAAAGACTTTGAGAATAGCTAGAACACGATCACAAGCATGATTTAGACACCAACATGCAGAGACTTGAGTGCAATAAACAAGAAAGGGGAATGTAAAGACTCACACAAGCTCACGGAGTGAACCCAAGTGTGTGCAGTCATTAAGCGAAACTTTCCAAGAGCGGCTTCGAAATTGGTGCAGGCCAAAATTTTGGAGGTTGGTTGTAGCCGCTACAACACTTGGTGACACACTGGTGGAACTCCAAATTCTATGTTTTGGTTCATTGCTAGCACAGGGCCTTGCTCTTTTGGGGAGTATTGAATCATTGTGTAGGTTACTTCAGTTTCTCCACTTACCCCATGGACATACATGATTCACCCTTTGACAACTTCGTAAAACACAATCAAAAGTTCATCTTAGATCTCAGTGTTTCGAATCTGGGAAGGATATTTTAGTTCACGAGTTGAATGTTTTTAGAGTATAAGTTTTCATCTTTGGTGTTTCTCTAACATTATCAGGCTGGGACAGTACCCTAAAGGAGTCACACAAGAACACACACATTACTCGACTACCAGCTAGCCTGGTCAGTACCCCGGTGGAGTTTCATGCTTCACCTCTCCATGTAGGAAGCCTTTCTCTTCTTTCGTGTTTCTATTTTTGAAAGATAACTATGCAAAGGCACTTATTTATTTTTGGAGTGGAAGAGGGATCCTGACTTATTGAGAGCAGAATAGGTTGTTCCTTTAGAGAAGCATGTAAGACCTCTAACATATGTTTGCTCGTTTAGATTTTTCCCCTTCTCTGTTTCTACTAATTAGATTAGCTTCAACACACAAAGCAGAAGGATGAGTATAGGTATGGGGTTTTCTAGTGTGGACACAAGTTCATGGCTGGACGAAAGCTTCCCTTACAGATGGTTCATATTTTCCGTTAACACTTCACTAGCTGAAGGTTGTAACCAAGAATAGAGAAAATAGACACAAAATGGGCCAAGTGCTGTAGGTCACAAGTCTCTTCAAGTTTCAACCACATATTATATTCAAAAGTCAGAGCATAGTAGTTTGCAACACTTATTTCCGGAAATAAATATAGTAATATATCAACCAAAAAAAATGGACATGAAAAAAAATAGTAAGCAGAATCAAACAAAATGTAAGCAAAGATAATAAGCAAACAAACCAAATGAAAACTAAAAGTAGCAAGCAGACTATGTACATGGCACGGACGCAGCCTAACTTACTGAAACTAGTGTTTGAGGACTTGGCCTTTGACAAGAAGATTATTAATCCTCCCATCAAGTGATTGCAAATGATGCATGTGTGAGCTGAGCTTCTCACAGACCAGTTCCAGTCCACCAGGCTCTATTACCAGAACCTGGTGGCATTCCAGAGAACCTTCAATTGAAGACAACACCATTGTTTCAAGTACTGTTTGCAACATGGGCTCGGATGATGGCATGGGTTAGTTGTTTTTATTCTAGGAAGTATTCAAGTTTTTGAAATCAATGTGTAAGTGGAACTTCCCAGATTTCTTACGTACAAGATTGGAATTGGAAAACCAAGTGTGATGACAAACTTTGCAAGTAATCCAAAAACTTAAAATGTTTGTGAATATTTTCAGCAAAAGGAGAACAAAAAACATGTATGTGTTACTTGTTCTTAGTTGCAATGGCTTGTCTCCTCCTTTAGCTAGAATCTCATGTTGGATTTCTTGGGTGCAATGGGTACTCAGGTCGTCAACTACTCGTGCAAACCCATCTATGTATTGTTTGATCAAGTTGTCAAAATTTGGTTGCTGCTGCAGTGTTTAACTTGTAACAAGATTGGCCATCTTTGGATCATGGTGGGTTCCCACATTTCTCTATTCGTTCATGGTGTTGGTCCTTCGTGTGTTTAGCACGAGTGCTTCAGCATCGTAGTTTGTGACTTCGAACTTCAAAAAACTTGAAATCATGCATGGTCCATTATTTTGGATGGCTGAGATACACCTCGGTCCTTGAGCCATTATGTGTTCCTATTTTTCCAAGACTCATGGCGCATAGATTGTTCATTTATGGACCGTTGAGTGTGCTGTCACTGCTGCTACTACTATTGTTGCTACTACTTCTACTATCAGAAAAAGAAACTGTACAAGTTTCATTATCATTAGCTGGGCGAGGAAGAAGTCCCAACTGCCTGTCTGACGATGTTGAAGTAGGTCGTGCAGGATAACACTCCAATGTCTTTTCTAGGATGCAGTTTCCAAACATGAATTTTGCAAAGGCTAATGGTTCATTCTCGCCATCAAGGGGAGTGACATTGTGTTTCATATATCCCTCGGATATCATCCAGATTTGGTTGCATCTACCCTTGTACGGAAGCCACATGTGATACCAATCTGTAGCAAAGTATCCATCTACCTTGTGTTGGGTTGTGTTATATTCTTTCCACGTTGTTAATAGGGGGTTTGAGGGGCATCCGTACCCCACTTTATGGGGTCTGGGGCAGCGCCCTAGAAAATTTTGGTTTGGGACCCTATGTTAGGTTGGGCGGACCCACTTATGGTTTTGTGCATAATTTTCGCACATGTTTTTTGAACGCGATGGTTTTTGGTCCATGGTATTGGATGCTTCATCATGTATAAATATGTATTATAACATTGAAAGGAACATAATGAAATATCAAGTTCGTCGTCCCAGTTTTGGGATCTAGGGGAAAATCAATGTGTATATGTGTTTTATGTATTCTACTCTCGCATTATTTATTTTCTGTGTTTTAGAATTCGTATGCAGGTAATTCCTGTATGGGGTTAAAACCTACAGCCTGCTACACTAATCTCTGCTGAGCAACATACTATATGCTTCCAATATGTCCACAACAACTCCGTTGATGCACTGGCAGACTCGACCATGATGAGATAGTTGGATGATTACGTCTCATAGTTCACCAATGGATGGTATTGATGTTATATGAAGTTAGATAATTCTCACAGATGTTTTGCTCCATTGTGCATTGATCTTCTTAGAAATGGAGAGCAGCATGACATTGGTTGTTGTGCCAGAATAAACCAAACAGTTGTGGACATTGTAGTTGAAAACTTTGAACGAAAGCAGGAATGGGGGGAAACCTAAGTTTTCTTCTTCCATCTGGAGTGTATTGAGCACAATGGATAGTATCTGGGAGGTGTGCATGCTCCCTTGCTGGTAGAGGTCATGTTGTCTGTTTCTGTTTGTCCCAATGCGCACAGCATGATATCTTGCTGGCTCTGGAGTTTGGTTAACTTGAACAAACTAATGTTCGCTCGTGTTTTCTTCATGTCATAATCTATGTTGTAATCTAGAGGTGGTAGACTCACTAAGGTGTCTAGGGTGGAACAGATGCTCGTGTTGTTTGGCGGATTGTTCTACAACTTGCTGCTCAAGGATGTGTTCTTATCCATCGTTGTCTTCCCAGAATTGCGTTGTGTTTGTTTCTTTGAGGCATCTAGGGGATCAGCCTTCTTTATCAGTCATATCACTTTCTATTACATCTCCTCAAGTGTTGAGGGAGCCCCTTTACTCCTAAGATTGTAATGATCATTTTTCTTTTGGGGCTGCTTCTCAGAGTTCGTCTTCGAGACTACTTGTGAGCATTGGTATGCATTCACCTATGCCTAGAACTTGGTGCTTCATCAGGTTAAACCTCTTCGTTATCATCAATATCTTACGACTACTCCTATATGTCGCCATCCACATCGACTATATGAGTACAGACAGAGGTAACAAATCACTTCCAATCTGAACAAGAGTTCTCGGGGTGAAATTCTTCATGGAAGGAACAATAATTAAGATCAACACATTGATCGAGTCGAAACATAGGCTTCTGCACAAATTTGGAACCAAATCGACTATTTCTTGATGAGCTGGTTGATGAACTGCTTACCTATCTTTTCCTGGGTGGATGACTGTTCATGAATGTGTCCATGATTCGTTGCTTGAGTTCAGAAATTTCAGTGGTCAAGTTCTTGACAAGGTGAGTGAGGGTCTCAATGTCAGTTTCTTCCTTGTCTCTGCCTTTGCTCGTCGTTGCTTGGGGATTTCTGCTCGCATCCTTGGAGTATTTCATTGATTCGTAATCCTTGATGGCTCTAATGGCATGCAAGTCTTTCTTAACAATAATAGCCTCTTTGTAGCTTTCTAACAGTGTTGGCTTCGTAGCTCACTTGACAAACTGCACAATGGTGGTTGGCAGTGTAGATGTGTAATAGTTGATAGTGATGGAGTTCGGAGGTTTGGTATATGTTTCAAACTTGTTCAAGATACGCAAAAACCTATAATTGAAATATTCCACTTTCTCTTTTCCCTCCATCTTGAGGCTTCCCAATTCTTTGATTAGCATAGCTAGAGTCTTGTCGTCAACAAACTTTTCAAGGAACATACATTTGAAAGAACCCCAGTTTTCTATAGAGTTGGGTGGAATGTTGTGATACCAAGTAGCTGCCCGGCCATCCAAGTTATGTGGAAATAATGTACATGCTATGTCGTCATAACATACCTCAAGGTTCTGCAACTGTAGGTAGAAGTTGTATAAGTGGTCTTCTGCCTTCACCTCACTGTTAGGGTTAAACTTGATGTTCATTCTCTCCACTTTCCTCGGCATCTTGTGCATAACATACAGGAGAGCCAATGGTCCCGGAGTCATCCATTCAAGATTTGGGTCAGCCATCTCTTCATCCTCTTCATCCTCTTCATCATATTCCTCTCCTTTAGAATCTGATGGTTCTAGATCTAAGCCTGTCAGTTCGTCTCCACCTCCACTTCCTCTGCTGCCTTCCCCTCCACCTCATATACTAGAGTTTGATCCCAAGATAGCAAGAGTGCCTTGTTCATCTTCATAGAAGATTGGAGGTTCCTCTCCATCCTCAATAGCTTCTTCCAAACCTTCAAGAGTATCAAGGACTGCTTCTTCCACCGATGATACGACAACCCCTGTGGGAGTGGCTTTTAGCTTCTTTGATGTGTGTTGAGGATACTGTATGCCTAGGATCAATCCAACTGCTTTCACGAATTAGCATGTGATGGGATAGATAGAGCGAAGATGTTGATATGAAATCTCATGCTCAATTTTGGGTGGTGAGGAGAAACCAACTATAGATTCATGAGAGAGGGAGTGTGAGTTACTTCCTTGACCAGATGGTTGATGAGTGAGTGTGAGGAGAATTTCAACCATGTACAACTGGCTGTCCTCCTTCTAGTGCTAGGAGTTTTGACAGTGTAGGACCCACCAACATTCAAAGGATCACCCTGCTGTGAAGTCCCAACTAGACCTCAAACCATTTGGTGTGGGAGTTCCATCTGGTATGATGGCCTAGTTGCCATTATCTTAAGGATTTGCCTCAACTCTTGCTTTTCAGCACAAGAGAGTGGTTTTGTTTTTCTTTGAGAAGTGAGTTTCACATGCTTAGTGATTGTAAGTGTACTTGTGTATATGGTTCTTTCACTATGAGGAGAAGAAGGTGAAGGTGAGTTCCACGTTGAAATGGATCACTCCCAACTCGGCTAGGAATGCACAACATAAAGGACATACACATCTTCTAGTGAAGCAATCCACTTGGATGTGGAAGTCACAACATACGAGCTAATGTAACATGTACAATACTCATGGATTAGTCCGAACCAGTTTAATGGTTGTTACAGCAACATTCATGTGAAAGGTCTATCTGATGTCTGGCAGAGTAGTCGACACAGACAAGAGAACATTAGCAACATATAGAACACATTTACAGTAATATATTATGCATTACAACAAATTAATCAGTTCAGATGTAGAACATAGGTTAAAGCAACATGCATTGCAAGTGTTAAATATTAGTCTTACAACAAATAAAATACATGTGTGAAAATGTGTTGGCCTATTGACAGGCTTCTGAATTAAGCCAAAGTTCCAAGACACATCGTTTGACCATACATCACTAAACCTCTTAGTGGAGCATTGGAGCCACTACTTTCTCCTCAAAGAAAATATTACAGAATCTATTGGCTATATGGGAGGTGAAAACTCCTTTCATGTACAAATGAGGGGTATTTATAGCCAAGGGCGAAATTGACCCTTGTGGTTGTTCGACTACCCTCATGATCATTTGAATTCCATGACATTCTGACTTACATGGCTCTATGTTCAATAAGTGGGTCTCTTGGACTTACACGTTACATCACATTGATTGACAACAAGCCCATAGTGGAGATGTGGGAAACATGACTCATGACTTGACTGGATGTGACTTGAGATGACAATGCTGGTACATTCGTACTATCGCCGGAGTGCATGTCGAGCTAGAATTCTACTAGGTGATATATGTCTTCATGGCCTATCATAGATTTACCTTCACATGGCGAAGTGCACAGAGTCTTCGATGGTCCTTGGTTCACTTGATTCAGCTTTATCATGTTGTTCCCTTCTTTCATGCTAGAAGGTTTGACTGGCTCACTTGTTCACAAAGGTGCATGTTTGTCATGTTCATCCACTTCACATGCTTCGTTCATTTGTCTGTTGGTGAACTTGTCCATCTGCATGTGCTCCCTTTGTTCATCTTTTTTGTCGTCTTGACATGTTTGTTAGTGTACCTATACCTCTAGTCACTCATAAAAAGATGATATCAAATCCAAAACCTCCTAGTCTACCATGACACATGATCGTTTGGGTGCAGGTGACCAGGAGAGGCATCAAGGCTATTATGTAGGATGATGGCTCTGGGCAACTACTGATGAAAATTACTCAAGAGTCAATGAGGGATGGAGATAGATAATCTAAGTCAACAATGATTGTCTCCAAGGTCTGGCTCGGCTAGGGGGAAAAATTGAGCAAATTTTTGGAGGGATAGTGTGGGCTGAAGGAGGGCAAGGTAGGCATGCTCTATGGATTTTCCAGAAAAAAAAGTGAGTAGGGGTTGGAAAACCATATTTGTGAAATTTTCCAAAGGAATGGGCCAGGTTGTATGAAGGGTTAGTAGGTAGGATTGCATAATTTTTCTTAGGCACTGCCCAAGAGATTGGCAGCCAAAACTACAAAATTCCCAAAGGGAACTTCCAATTGGCTATTGAGGTCACTAGAAGCCTGACATGTACAATTTTCAAGGGGAACTTTGAGTTGGTTGCTGGGGTCACTGGCAGTTGAAACTGCGCAATTCCTAGAGGGAACAGACAATCTACGACTGGGTGTTGCTGGCTGGGAAAACTGCACTAAGGCTGCAAGGTCGGCCTAGTGATCATCTCTACACAATTTTTGAGCTGAGCTGATTGATGGGGAGTGGGAGGCCTGCTCATGAGCACTGCGCAATTTCTAAGATGAATAGTCGGTTGACTGTCTCAGTGGCTAGCATGAGTGCTGCTTGAGTTTCTTGCGGGTAGCATTGCTTGAAGGAATTAGCGTGGTGCTTATGTGTTGTTCTAGTTGACAGTCAATCAAGTTGAAAGCAAGGTGATGGTCCAGCTGTCAGTGAGGATTCTGGTCGTCAGAGCTTTAGCAAAAATGACTAAGTGTGTAAACAGTAGAAAGATGCATAAGTGATCATATGAATACACACTCACATGACTTGATTACGAAATGACCGAACCATCCAGACACATGTTCAACATGACTAACCGATGGTGCAAGTGACAAGCACAACACTTATGATAGATTGTTCATGATCAAGAAGATGCTTGCTTGATAGTGACTGTGACTCTGTGTGTGAGTGTGACAGATGCTTTCATGGTGAACACAAAAAACACATAGGAAGAAAAGACTTTGAGCATAACTAGAACACGGTCACAAGCATGACTTAGACATCAACATGCAGAGACTTGAGTGCAATAAACAAGCAAGGTGAATGTAAAGACTCGCATGAGCTCATGGAGTGAACCCCAGTGTGTCCAGTCAACAAGCGAAACTCTCCAAAGGAGGCTCCGAAATTGCTGTAGGCCAAAATTTTGGAGGGTGATTGTAGTTGCTACAACATAGCTAGAGGAAACCACTTGACCTATTGTGTCTATTTATCAGATACAAAAAAATGAAGATATCCTTCCAAACATTTTTTTGACTATCTTGGTTTGCCCATGAGATTGAGGATGATAAGATGAGCTATGAGCTAAATGAGTACCCAAATATTCCACCTCTTGTACTCCAATGAAACTTTTGGAGCCTTTTGGATATAATTGTTTCTCCTCCAATAGTTTGAGCACCATGTCAACATGTTGAACATGATCCTTCCAAGACTTGTTGTAGATTAGAATATCATAAAAAAATACTAACACAAATTTTCTAACGAAGGGTTTGATAATGGAATTCATCAAACCTTGAAATGTAGAAGGTGCATTGGTAAGGACAAAAGGCATGACCAAAAATTCATAATGACCGTCATGAGTTCTAAATGTTTTTTTTGGAATGTCTTCATTCCTCCTTATGATTTGTTGATATCCTCAACGAAGATCCAACTTGTTGAAGTAAATTGATTCATATAATTCATCCAATAATTCATCAATGACAGGAGTGGGAAATTTATCTTTAATAGTAAGCTTGTTGAGCTCCCTATAATCCAGACACATGCTCCATGATCCATCCTTCTTGTGTACCAATATGACTGGAGCAGAGAAATAACTTTGATTAGATTGAATTATACAAACCTCTAGCATTTCTACATCCATACATTCAATTTCACTATTTTGGACATATGGATACCTGTAAAGCCTCATGTTTTGGGGAACACTTCCTAGAATCAAATGAATAGCATGATCATGATCACGAATAGGTGGGAGGCCTTTGGGAGTCTCAAATGCCTTTGAATGGTTGTCCAAAACGTTTTGGAGATCTAGATAAATAGGTGATTTCGATGCGGGAACCTCCAGTGAAAATAATTGTGAAATTACACCCGATTGTTCTTTCTTTAGAACCTTTGTCATGTTGTTAGAGCTGATTATCTTTCCCAGTTTCCCTTTGATACCCCTTAATTCAACTTCCTTTCCTTCCCAAAAAAATTTCAAGAAAAGTTCTTAAAAATTAAAAGCTATCATATCAAAAGATTGTAGCCATTACACTTCTAATTCAACATCTACAACACCCATTGGAATGAAAAGAATTTGACTATTCAAGACATATTCTTCCATGGATAGCTTGATACTATGGCACTTTCCAAAGAAATTTATGGTTCCTCCATTTTCAACCATTACTTGACCCTCTGGTGCTGGATATAGGAAGCAATTTAATTCCTTGGCTATCTTACAATGAATAAAATTATCGGTACTACCCAAGTCAATCAAGACTATTAAATTTTTCTTCTTGATATGCCCTTCTATCTTGAGAGTTTGAAGAGTAGTAATTCCTATCAATGCATTACAAGATATCGTCAGATTCATTTCTTCTTTCTCTGGGATTGGTTCATGGTGTATATCCTCTTCTTTTGATGTTTCTTGTTCCTTTTCTTGCTCGTCTTCCCCATCTATGTAAATTAATTTCTTCTAAACGCACTTATGACCTTTAATGTACTTTCTATCACAATTGTAACAAAGCCCTTTAGTGCTTTTTTTTCCAATTGTTGTGTTGTCAATATTGTAGGTGGTGAAAGGCTAGGAGAAACAACACTTCCATCTTTATAGTTGTGAGTGGTAGGCTTCTTTGTTGCCATAAATTTTCTTTCCATTTTTCTTACCAACCTAAATTCCTTCTGCAATGAACTAGGTTCTCAAAGGTGAACCTCATGGTGGATCTTATTCTTTAAAGTCCTTGTGAACACATCAATCCTATGCTCCTATGGAATACCTTTTACCCTTATATTCAATTTTTGGAAGTCCTCAATGTGCTCCATCATGTTTGATATTTATCAATTGGCTAAAAAAGGTGTTTCTTTATGTATCCTCATAATGTGCTATCATTTATTCTGTAAAAATTGCTGAAGTAACAAATTGTTTACGAGAGAAGAGCCATTGATACTATACAAACTGATTTGGTTCCAAATATAAATTTTCAATGCTTACCTTTGTGTGTGTTGCACATTATGGAGATCGAAATATCACTCCATCTGTAGTAACCATGTTATAGGATCCTTGCCATCAAACTTCCTCATATCGATATTTGGAACATGGTGGGTCTTCAATCCAATGTTAGAGTCAATGAAATCATGATTAACATTCTTTTTTGTTCTCGTCATGAGTTTCGTTTATTACCCTTTCACCATTAGTGAGAATTTCTTGTAGAAACTTTGTCAAATATCTCTCCAAATCTTCCATGTTGCCTTTATGTTTTTCTTCTATACCATCCATCTTAGCTTCCACTCCCTTTGAATTCCTTCAAAATATTTTTTCAACCAAACTTATGCAAAACGTTAAAAAAACTACACAACTTTTCTCACTTTGTAGTATCTTGATATTAAATCTATTGTATCTCTGTAATTTCGGATATCCATGGTCTGCAATTGCATCCTGCGGTAGCCCTCTAAGTCCTCTTTCTAACCCCACAAGTTTGATCAAGATTGGATTCTCCAAGGAAGAATTATGCTAAATCTCCCACAATGGCCTAATTATACACTAGTTCAGTAGAGAGAAATTATACGAGGTGCCACATGTTACTGTTTCCACCTTAGGATATCAATCCAATATACAAAAAGCTACAGGTCGTCCTCTCTCTGTAAATGTTTGTGAAATTCCAATCTAATTCTCAAAGAGAAAATTATGATGCTTTCCCCTAGGTCACATGTTTGGGATGTAATTTGGGAGCCTGCAAAAACCCTAAATGTCCTAGACCATATCTCTAAAAATATAGTGAAACAAGATCTAAAATTCAGGCCCATGCTTCATCAAGATTTCGGCTCAAATGGGTTTTAATTTTAGAGTCTGAACCTTCTTGGAAAAATAATTATAGCAAAAATTCCACGATGATCTGTCTGCAATGAAATTCTGGAGCTTTCAAAACCCTAACGCCCTCAAATCATTTCTCTAAAAATATAGCGAGATAAGAATTGAAATTTGGACCTAAGGTCCAGAATGATTTCAGCTCAAATGGTTTTTTTTTATCTTTTGAAACTTCATAGAGAAAATGTTATATTGAATATGCCACGATGACCTGTTTGGAGCAGCGAAACCCTAGAATCCAAAACTCTGATACCAAATGTTATGAAACCAGCTAACAAAAAGATAGAAAAGATAGATTGACGACTTAAAAATCAACCTCTTCTAGGGGGAAACCTCCTTTACATTACACAAATGAACAATTCTTGGATGCTACAAATGACAAGACCTCCTTTCTATATATAGGAGTGTAAGGGGTCCCAATACAATCAAAGCCTACATAACAATAATATTGTAGGGGCGCAACAATAACAATAGTGGGCTACTGTCGGGCATAATAATAACAACATGGTGACTATATGGGCACAATAATACAATAAAGGGGTTGCACTAATAACAATAAGGGGTTGCCCTAGTAGTATAGAGGCTTAACAATTATAGATAAGTGCCATCCAATTCTATGATTGAGTTACCTTGAAGGTGTTGAATATGTTTCTCATTGGAAACATTTAATAAAATAATATCCTCAAAACCCTTAAAAATTATGTTCAAGAGCATATGATGAGATAGTCGCTTGTTTCCCTTGTAGCAAGCTAAAGAGAAAACTTTCTCCATGGCTACACATTGAAGTTCTACGCCCAAGGCTCATGTACAACAACAATGACTCCTCCATGCACGTTAACTACAAAACCCATCCTTGTTACCCGCCACGAGAAGAAATAATTCTTTCAAAGGTTGTGTATTCAACCACCGAAATCTAACATTTTAAGCTATCTTCACAAGCAATTGTATAAATATTAGGAATGCAAGGAATCAAACTTGGGTCCATTATTGTTTAGGGATTCCAGAAAGAGGTTAGGACTCAAGTTTTGCTTTCTTTGGAGGAAAATTGTATCTTACTTATCAGTAAACAATAGGGTAATGTCCTAGGGTACCCAAGACAAGAGGATAGTAGGATAGGAAATGATCAGACCAAAAAATGATTTCTATCCAATAAATTCTATAGAGAATTAGTAGAACTACAGAGTAGAAGTCCAGGGACATTTTACTCAGGAGAGGTGAGAAGAGTTGCACTGACGGAGGCGTCTAAATTTAACTCTAACAACATCAAGATAATAGAGCTATTTTGAGCCAAACTGGCTTTGATACCACTATTAGAATGTGCAACCAGAATAAAAGATAAGCATGAATTACTTTATTATTCACAAATATGTACATATAAATACATAACGTGGCCCTTCGTTTCATATTCCAAGAGGTGTCTTGGATTTCTCTGACTGTTGGAGTTCTAACATGCAAACCCCTACACAATAGGTGTCCAACATTGCATATAACAACATGAAGATAAATTTGTGGTAAAATCATGGTTAAGAGGAAAGAAATATAAATCAATTTTATTTTCATTAGAACTCTTATTACATTCAAATTATTGTTTATCATGAGTAATTGAGATATAAAAGGATTGGAAATTCACATCATTATTAGTAGGAGTTGTGTAAACCACATTATTAACAAATATTTTTATTTTATATCTTACAAATATATGTTCAAGAACATAGTTCACATGAATATATAGTGAATATTCTTTATCTTACATAAGCCTTTTTGGTAAGGTGTTCTCTTCAAATCCTAATTTGTCATTGATTAAAAATAATTATGTGCTAGATGATAAGAGTGTGTAAAGGTATTTTAAATATATTTTTAGATATATAACAATGCACATTAGTACAAAAATTATTGTATCTCAAAATATTTAAAGAATTATTCACATTTTCAATTGTTTCTAATAAGGGTTGAATACAAATGAGAAAAATATGAAATGTACATGAATCTTCTTTTTTTCCCAAGAAAAAAACGGTAACCTTTTATTAAAAAATTAATGAAAAGTTACACTAGCAGATGCATTTAAGCATTCCATAAGCTGCCGCATGGGCTCGAGTGCTTTCACACCCCACGCAACGTTAGAAGACTAACGTGCACAAAGAATAAGAGAAAGAAAGAGAGAAGAGGGGAAGAAAAGGGAAGAGAAAACTGAGTTCCTTCAAGTTTTTCTTCCCTTTTTCTTTTCGACCTTGCGCCATTCTCCTTGAGAAGGCTCGATCGAAGCAATGACTATCTGTGTTTCTGCATTCTGTGGGCCTGTTTCTTTGTCTGAGTCTGAGGTATCTGAGAGGTGGTGCCTCTTTATGCCTCCCATACTTTGATCCACTCTCATCATCTCTCCCTGATTCTTCTTTGCCTGATTTGCGTGATGCTGTGGGTCCTTTGTGACTGAAGTAGTTCCCTTCTGAGTCTCTTTCTCTTGAGAAAGCTCTACTTTCTCTGTAGGAGGCTCTTCCTCCTCTGCTTCTGATTCTTCATCCTCTGAGTCTGGTGCAGGGAATTGCCATCCTTTCCTCTGCTTCCCTTTCTGTTTCTTCTTACTGTTTGTTTTCTTAGCTTCTGGACATGTGCCTTGCAGGTGTCCTGTCTGCCGACAGATCCTGCATCTGAAAGCGGTGTTTTCATAGTCTAGTGCTTGCAGCCAGTTTTGTTGTTTGTAGATCAGCCTGATATTATCCGGCAGCCCTTTGCTAAGATCTACTTCCACACATATGCGTGCGAAAGTGTATATCCTTTCGTCAGTCCTTTCCAGATCTGTTTTGATATACTTCCCTATGCTGTTCCCAATACCTTCCAGTACTTTTTCACTCCAGAAGTGTAGAGGAAGGTTGTGAAGACGAACCCACACCGGCATTGTGGATACAGTCATTTTGTTTGGATCGAAGTCCGAAAACCATGGGGTCATAAACAGCCCCGCTGTTCCCCAGAACCAAGGCCCGGCGCTGATGACTGTATCTCTAACTTCCTTGGATATAAATCTGACTATAAAAAACCCCCTGGAACATAGATGTATATCACATTCTATGGTCCAGTTGGTAAAGATCCAATGGAATAGATCCAATGGCTTAGGCCAAAAACTGTTGAAACGGCATATAAGGGCCTGCGTTTCATAGGACTTAACGAAATCATCAAGTCCTGTGGAGTCAAGATTCAAGGCTGGGGAATGCCCCAGTTGATCTACTATGTATGGCCTGGGTTTGATTCCGCCGTGATCTGGAGAGGGCTCTGAATTCCTGTTGCCTTGTAATATATTTTTGTAGGATTTGCCTCCCTTAGGTTGATGTTGTGGTGCTGTTCCTTTCCCCTTGTCTCCCCCTGCAGAGCTTGACTGTCCCTGTGGCTGAGCCCCTCCTCTCAGCCTCAGATTTAAGACAATGTGTGTTCCTGGGCTGATCGCATAGCTTCCCAACGTTCTAGGGTCCTGAAGGGACCATCTACCGCTGACCAAATGTTGGATCTGAACTGGGTAACCCAGCTCAGTCCAAATTTGCTGTTTCAGCTGCAGGATGGTGCCTCCTGCATGCACCCACACTAATCGAGATTCCCCTTCAGGGGATTTAATGAAAATCTGAAAGCGATTTTCTTTTACCTGCTCTGACTGCAAGTTGCTCAAATCCCATTTTTCAGTCTTGTTTGCTGGATCTGGCGAGATATCATTTTGTTTCTGCCTCTCTCTGTCCACTGCTGCTAATTGCAACGCAGAGGCGATTAGATCCAGCCCAAAGCTGCTGTCTTTTTTAACAAGGAAAGGCAGATCTATACCATGCAGCCTCGGTATGCCAAGCTGGGGCAGAGGAAAAGGAAATCGCCTCTGTTTCCCGGTGGCGCAGACAGGCCAAGCTCTCCAGGGAAGATCACCCGCGACAGAGGGCGAGGCATCCTGTGACTGTGTGGGGATCGATAGATTGAAAGCAGAAAACCCCGGGCAATGAAAAGAGGAAACCAGGTACGCCCTGAGGAAACTGAAATATGCCAAAGAAGGGGAAATTACCTCAGATACTTGCTTGTTTGGATTCAATACCAGTGGCTCCTTTCCGTTGATGGATTCGGTCCAGATCCAAGGGGTTTCGTCGCGCGCTGTAGATCCCGTAGACAGACTCCAGCACTTTCCAGCAACGACAAAAACTAGTGGCTCCTTTTTGTTGATGGATCCAGTCCAGATCCACGGGATTTCATCGCGCGCTGTAGATCCCTTTGACGGATTCCTGCACAGTCCAGCATCGACCAACACTGTGGAGGCGGCAATAGCAGCGCATGGACCTGCAACGTCAAACCAGTCTGTGGAGGCGGCGGCGGCAACAAGAGGACCTGCAAAAACCCTAAGCTCGCACCCTCCGGTCATTTTCCCTCCAGATTACCAATTCAAGCTGATAATCTCCACCCGTCTTTTTAATGTACATGAATCTTCGAAAGACACTCTAGTAACATTTTAAATAATTGGAACTTTGACTATCCCTTCATACAATTCAATGGGTTGATTTATAATATCATTAGTTTTAATAATTGTCTTTTTGCATGCATGCATAACTTGTACGGTGTTATCAAAGAGCCGATTTTTAAATGGAGAAGTAACAAAATGCACTTCATTTGATACAAACTGATGAGATAGGTATTTTGTAGTTCCATCTACTAGAATAGTTTGAAAATATTTATTATTAATGACAACTTCTTTATTAATATATTTAAGTTTTCGGTTCAAAGCATTGATATATTCAATTTGTTTCATAAAGAGATGAGTGTATGTTTTGGAGAAATATGAGCAGGATTCAAGCGCAAGTGTTTTATATTCTTGAGATGATTCTTGATCACATAAATCTAAATAATTTTCTACATTATGATATTCATTACGGTTTCCATAAGAAATGAAAATATATAGACTGTTAGATTCATTATCCCCTACATAACTATCACAGATAGGATCGTGATTAGAAAAATAAAAGAGAATTAAGTTAGTTACATGCTCATGTTAATTATGATTATAAGTATCAAAGGGATCATAGTTCCACAAAATTATAAACTAGAACACGTAAATGCACTATCACTCATTTCAAGCTTGCAACAAGGACTTAATTGTTCATTTTCATATTCATCATATATTTATGGTTTAGAATAATAAACATGAATATCAAATGAAACAAAGTCAGAAGTATTGAATACATCATCACATACCTTTCCCTTTTGGATAATATGATTGAAAGTCCAAACCACTTGTTTGAAAAGGGTATTCATTAGTTGATTGCTAATATTCATATTCATGAATGTATATTGTTGATTCTTCTTGATTAGATGTAATAGATGTAACTTCTTCTTCAAACTCACTTTCTTCACGAACTTCATTACTACTATGATAAGAAAATGTAATAAACATAACCCAAATTTAACATTAGTCATTAGATTATGAGATTATTCAAGATGTAGATGTAATTCTTAACATTCTATTAGAATAAAAGGATTTTATTATTAATCAAAGCTAGATATTGTCATGTCTTGTTTAGTGAAACACTGAATTTTTATATCAAGAGAGGATAAATATATTTCCTTAAAATCGTCAAGTTCATATTCATCCTGCAAACTTTAAATTTCAGATCCTTCATCACTGACATAATGTTTACCTTCTTGAAACCCTAAATCAACATTATCACAATGTTTATTCAAAATGTATCAATCTTCAAGGAGTAATTAGGTAGGATACATAATCCTATAATAAATATGAAAGACAAAATGAAAATTTCTCGAGGAAGAGATGTCAGTCATTAGGAGGAAGGCTCTTTTACCACTATCAACGTCTTCTTCCAAAGAAATCATGAATAATTTCATGAGGAGGTCGTCATGATAATTCCCAATTTCATGAATGCAATTATGGAATTTGATCATATATTTAGTAGGGTCGACATATTTATCATATCAAAATCGTGAAAGATATTTATCCCATACGTCTATGTTAGGCATAACATTAGGGAATCCAAGTATTTCAGAAAAATGAGGAGGAAAAAACTGTGAAGATACCCAAGAAGTAATCATTGAAAAAATACAAACAATACAAGTAAATTTCAATAGAAGCTATGCAAAACTTCAAAAACAAATATTTTCTTGAAAATTAATATGTGCATGTTGTTGTGTTCCTATTCACCACCAGGTAATAGGATTAATAGTAGGTAATTTCCTAGGGAAACGAAGTATTTTCACTTTTCTCCTCGACAACAACACCAAAAAGGATATTGTTCCCCAGATTGACCTTGTTAAGGATTGATGCCAGAGTAGTCATTGGAGGTCAATAAAACCGCCCCGCTTTCGGTCCTAGGATGGCCCCTTGGACTAGAGGGAATAAACCTTGATATATTATAATTGATAATTGTCCCAAATTACTTTAGAACACTAATTTAAAGTTTTACACTCCTATATTAATGATTGTATGTGAGATAAAAGAAGTGAGGAGTTAATTATATAGATTAGAGATAATAAACATACAAATTAAAACATGATGATCGAAAATATATCTAGTAGACATCGTCATTCCCATAAAAAAAAAATTGTCAAAGTTAATAGGCGATAGGTTAAGAAGAAGGATATGCCCAAGTGAATAGTGTTGGTATCCATCAACATAGAAGAAGGCATGTATATTAAACATAAATGGTCATAATGTTAGTATTCCCACATACATTTAGTAGTAGAAATCACACTAAATTTATACAAAGAACTCATTGTATGGGTGAAAATAATGAATCCACTAGGTAAACTTAACAAATTACATGACAATGATAATCTCTGCAAGACTCCAATTTTTGAAATATATATCTACAATGAATATTTACTGATAATGTATATCAAAATTATTTCGAGGTTCTAGGAAGATATATAAATAAAACCCTAACAAAATGTTAAAAAATATCCTTAAAATATTGTCTACTTCAACATAATAATTTAATCGTTGATTAAAGTTGTCAAGAAAAAATTAGTACATGATCATGATCTATGAATAATTATTTTATTGAATAAAATATGATCTTACAAAGTTGTATAATTCCGCATAAAAAAAAAAGAAAAAAGAAAAAAAAGGATTTACAAGAATTTTTTTACATTCACAATAAGAAGATATGAACCGAATTTACATTATGGGAGACAAATATACTAGATGATATTTGATCTAATGGTCGATTTTTTATCTATTGCCTAAAAATATGATGCACGAGGCTCTCCTAGGTGTAGCATGTTGCACATAGTGTTTCCATTAGTGAAAACAAGGTGTAATTGATGTGGAAGGGGACATTTGAGATAACAATCATGTCTCTTATGGATGAACTCAAGTAGTATAATGGTTGGACATATTGCATATTCTCATCAGGTGGATTCAAGGAAACCCGACATTTATTGATTTTTTTTCACAAGTCTATTATGCCCAAATTATTCTATAAATAGCATGGTTGTATATTCCTTATTGAGACCTTTCCAATAGTATATCCCACTTTTAAAAACTCCTCTCATATTATAAGTTATGACCATTTGAAATGTAACAATAATTAAGGACCCTAAACTATAGCCCAAAGCCCCAAAAATTTAGTGTTAAATAACGTGCAACTCTCAAATGGATGAATTAATGGTATATTGTAGCATAGATTGCATGATATTTAACCAAATGAAATAGCTTGAGCCTTTTATCAGATCCAATGGCAAAGATTGATCAAGATGTGCATGGGTTAACTAGAGGACAATGACCAATCCAAAAGTGACATGTAGTCATGCTCGATTTGCCAATGATGTGGTCCCTGAACAATCAACATAAGTGCCACATGGAAATCGTTAATAGGATGGCACGACTTCTTTGCATGATTAGCAGATGAAATCATCATCATGAGGTGGAAGCTCTAGAAATCATGTAATTTTAATGAAAAATAGGCCTGAAAATTGGACACAAATTCCATAGTTTGAGGAAGGAGGTTGGTTGGGATTAGAAAAACGTTGAATTCTTTTTAAAAACCATGGGGGGGATAGAGCATTGGTGTTAATGGGTTTAATATGCTAATTAATTCATCTGAATAAAGGGAGGACAAGAGTATGCAATGTTTGGAAACAAGCTTAAGCAAAAGGGAACAAAAAAAAATAGAGGAGGAGATGAGCTATGTTGGTAGGTTGGATAGAACAAGTTGACATAATAAAATTGGAAGGGGAATTCGGTAGAACATCTTTCCCAAGGCCAACCAAAAGAAGAAAAATAATAACATAGCACAAGAGGGAGGAGCCATAACCAATTAGGTGAGAGGATGGCACGAATAGTCATGGGCAACAAAAATTATGGGAGTATCACAAAAGAGCAGGAAAAAGAACCATGAGAAGAATAGTGCAAAGAAATAAGATATGGTAGCAAAAACAGTTGGTGGGGCGGGGGGGAGGATGAGATCCAAGCACAACAGAGAAGGAAAAAAAGCAAAAATCCCAGGCATTCTTATATCAATGGGAGAGACAAGAAGTAATTTGGTTGAGCAATGGAAATATGAAAGAACGTCTGTCATGTGAGGGTAGTAGTCTCTAGATTCCCTAGATAGATGGAGGGTGGAGATGGATGATCTTTGGATTCCATTGAAATTTATGTTAGGAGCTTGTATCTTGGATTCTTCGTAAGGAGAGTTTTTAAGTTTCATTTCTTGTTTCGTGGTTTCTTACAGTGTTCTCTAGATTTCCAGGTTTTAGTGGAACCACTATGTATCACTCCAACTGAGGGTGGAGGTGTTGAGCCTCTAGAATCCATTTTTTATCTAAGAGTGGAAGTTTTAACCTCTAGATTCCATTGTGTTGCTTAGGGTTGAGGTGATGAGACTCTTGAATCCCTTTTTTATTTAAGGGTGGAGGTGGTGACCTCTAGATGCCCATGCATTGCTGAGGGTGGAGGTGTTTGGGCCTTTAGATTCTTTTCCTTGGATAGTGGGTGGAGACTCGGATATTTTTTAATCCCTTATTTTAGCTTATGGAAAGAATAAATAGTAGGTTAAGGTGGTTTACCTTTGGATTCCCTTTTCCAGATCATTGTATTGAGTAGCTGAAGGGGGAGGTGCTCAACCTCTAGAATGACTTGTTTATTTAAGGGTAGAGGTTTTTACCTTTAGGTTCCCTTGTGTTATCGAGGGCAGAGTTGTTGGGTGTTTGGACTCCCTTGTTTATTTAAGGGTCAAGGTATTGACCTATGGATTCCCTTGTGCTGTTGAGGGTGGAGGTATTTGGGCCTATGGATTCCCTTGTTTGGCTGGTGGGTGGATATTAGGAGGTCTATGGATCCCCTATTTCAGCTGGAGGAAAGAATAAACAACGCGTGGAGGTAGTTTATATTTGGATTCCCTATTCTAGTTGGTTGCATTAAGTAGTTGAAGGTGGAGGCGTTAAGCCTCTGGACTACCTTCTTTATTGAAGGGCGGAGGTTTTCACATCTGGATTCCCTTGTTCTATTGAGGGTGGAGGTGTTGAGCCTCTTGAATCCCTTGTTTATTTAAGGGTGGAGGTGTTTACCTATGGATTCCCTTGTGCTGCTAAGGGTGGAATTGTTTGGGCCTCTATATTCCCTTGTTTGGATGGTAGGTGGAGAATGAGAGGTCTCTTGATCCCCTGTTTCAGTCGATGGAAAGAATAGTTGGTGGATGGGCGTGGTTTACTTCTAGATTCCATGTTCTTGTTGGTTACATTGAGTAGTTATTGGGTGGAGGTGCTTGGGCCTCTAGAGTCCCTGTTTCAACTAGCATTATTGGTTTATCCTTTGGGCATTCCTCCTTAACACCCAAAATCTGGCTCGGGGGTGACTGAATACAATAAAGGCTTTAGTGAAATCCAATCTAAGATTAAGTGGAAAGTCATAGTCCCAATCTCAGTTTCCAGTCTCATTTAATAAAATAATTATTTCCTCATTTTCTTATACATCTGAATATTATCAATGTGTTTAATGTGCTAATGCAACGCCTTTTTTTTTTTGCTAATGCAAGAGTCGTACCTTCATTATCATTGAAACAGAAAATAACATACATAGATTACAACCAACCCAGTGGATCCTGGTGGGCTCCAATATTGAAACAATGATGCTGCAACTATTCAGACTCCCTTCTTTACTTTTATCAACCTGGTAGTTTGTAACAAACTTGGAAGCGATGGTGCTATATGCACAAGTACTAGCTCTCACTGCAGGTTGTCACTTTATCAGCTGGCACAAGTTCGCTAGGAGCTTAAACCAACTTCTATGAGTTTTTAGAAGAAGATTTTAACTATGATGGATAAAAGATAACCCAAAAGAGGCTAATCTACTTGTACAAAGAAGCTATAAGCTGGAAGGAAATGCAAACCCTAGCAAACCCTAGTTTTACCGATTAACCCTATAGGTGCAAGAAAAGAGATGAAAGCTACAGAAATTGATGCCATTGACTCTTGGAAAGGTAAAATGCATGTGACTAATCTACTTCTAAAAGGAAAATTTGGAAAAAACATCTTTCTGTATTTTTGAGTAATTTTGCAGAATTGTTATGCATGTGCTTTAACTATTTTTGACGCAGAGGTTGGTTAGCGAAAGGAAATGGAGTGGGTGCTTGCAAGAGGTTGAGAAGGTGAGAAGAGGGCCTAAGGGGTCCCTAGCACCCTTCTAGAGAATTCCATAGTGATCAAATCTCGAAAAACTTCTCGCGTGAACTTCTAGAGGAAGTCTGCAGGGGTTCTATAGGAAGTTCTACAAGAACGGCCAAAAGAGGATTTTAGAGGGTTGAGGGAGGAAAAACAGTGGGAAAGTGGAAATTAAGGATGGATAAGGATGTTAAGGGGTCTAGGACCTGGTAAATGAAGCTAAGGAGTGATGAAGGTAGTTGGATTTGTTCAAGGATAGAAAGGGCAATGTTGCACAAAGATGTAGAAATTAGGGAAAATTGGAAAAGTGTGGCAAATGAAGGGAAGGAATCTTGAATTAGGGGCTAGAACAAGTTATATGATGGAGGAAGGGTAGGTAGGGATGTATTACAGGTGCTCTTCACACTGATTCCAAAACTGATCGAACAAAGACTAGAAAAACCAGAGATCTATCTATTTTGATCTAATCTGACCTAAAAACCAAAAACATGATGAACATAAATTTATAGATAGGATATCATGCAAGATAGCTATGGAAACTAAGTAAGAAAAAATATAAACATGAAAAGACAACTCATATCAACTTTTCCAACTTAAAATCTAACACTAGCAATTGCATTGGAAGGCAAAAACAGTGTTTTTGTGGCAGCAAGTATGCCTTGGTCTCAGCTCATGGTCCCAAGGAGGGAGAGATGAGATCAAGGACTACTTGATGGCCTTTTTGCAGATATTTTTTGTTACCAAACTGTCAAATCAACCTGAAGCATGAAAAACTATCTTAATCATCAAAAACAACCTAAGTAACAAAGCAAGATTTTAACCTAAATAACAGAAATTATTCTATGAATGCATCAAAAACACATAAAAGTACACAAAGGAGGTACTGGCACTTGGGTTGGGCCCAACCCCAAGAGCTACATCCTCCTAAGAAAGATCAAAGCTAGTGCAAAGTTTGATTCATCTTTATTGATCAAAAAAATAATATTTACATCCCAAAAACTGCCTACAAGAAAAAGCTCGAAAATGTGTTGATATAGGGCTGCACTAAAATGCGAAAATGGACTAACAAAATGACTAACCTACTGACTAAAATCTAAATAAAATTTGACTAAAAAAACTGAGGCCCTAAGCCTTCTTATTTATACAAATTGAGGACCCCAACAGTCCTCCTAAACTTTAGGAACTTGGTTGCCAAAACTTGCAGTTAAGAGAAACTTTACTAGCCCTGCTCGGCTGCCCTTGTAATCATTGATGTGCTGGCCCTTGAACTCCGAGATGTTGGTGGGGAATTAAAGGTAAGGGCTCATAAATGAAGGGGACAGCTTCCTACAAATTCTCCCCCTTGTTCTCCCATGAATTTGGCTACTAAGTGCTCATTAAACCTTTGATTTTGTCTCAAAATTGAAAAAAAATCTGGATAAAGCACACATTAGACTTTTTGGCATAATGACTAACCCAATTCACTCTATTAGCATAAATATAATCAAAAACATGCAATAAAATAATGGGAATGGTGGATAAAGTCGAATTAGGAGGCTAAATGAGCCCATATAATTACCCATTTCTGGGGCTCATCATCACCCCCTACTGAAGGTGTTGCTCATCCTCTAAGCAACTAATCCATATCCTCATCCTTGATGGCCTTGGTGGCCTCCCTATCATCCCAAGCTTCTGAAGTGGTCTGCTCATGTGTGCCATAAAATTCTTTCCTTCTTGTCCATGTCCTTCCATTGCTCCTATTCTGCTTGTTTGAATTCTTGTTCTTTTCCTGGCCTTAAAATACAAGGAGGCCTACCTTTTTCTATTTTCTTTTGGCTTAATTGGTGTGCTCAGGATAGTGAGACCAACTGCTGCCTCTCTTGCCAACATTTCAAGGGATTTCTCTTTCTGCTGTTCTTTTTCTTCATTTCTTGTAGGAATTTTTATGCCCATTTTTTCTTCTTGTGCCACTGATATCTCGGGGTGAATCTTTTCTTTCTCTTGTTGGGTGCCTGCCCTGGCTATGGCAGCCTTCTTTTGGGCTTTCTTGGCCTTTTTTTCTTTCCAATTTTTGTCCTTTTTCGTTTTTCTATTTTTGTTGTTTTCTCCTTTTCTGTCTTAGGCTCAGCAGTCTTGTCAAATTCCTCTTTTTCCTCTAGTTCTTCCTCTATTTTACCCTCTGCTTGAATGTCCTGTGCTTCGTCATCAATGTTCTTCTCAATTTCTTCAGCTCTCTCCCCTTCATCACTGCTGGATGGGATGATGTTCTGAGCCAAAGTTCTGATGTTATCATCCCTGGACATATTTCTAAAGATTTCCCAAGCTATGGGGATATTATAGGTGTGTAAAGCATCTTCCACCAACAATTTGATGAGTCCATGGTGGGCTAACTAATTTAGAACTCATGCATTTAGCTTTGTACCACATTCAATTAAAGACTGAAAGAGGAAATATGGGATGCTCAGTTTCTTAGCTGGAGGCAAGTCCATCCCACGCCTTAATTCATGTAACAACCTGAAATGATATCCATAGATGATGCTGAACCTCCCTTCACATGTGATATACTTCATAATTTGATAACTAACTTCACTCCAGAGAGGAGGCAAGCCTGTCCTTCTAACTCTGTTTTTGTCTTCTACAGGATGCTCCTCAGGCAGAAAAAATGTTTTCTTAGCAACTTGGCCCAATGATTTCTCTTCTTTGCTCCAAGGGAGCCCCAATGGTAGACCAGTAATTCTACTGATGAGCTCAGGGGTAAGTTCTAGGGCTAAAACCCTAAAACTAACTATGGCATGTGTCTTTGAATGTGGTCTCAGGGACATTAAAAACTCTTCAATTATTTCCACATCATAACCCTGAATTTTTTCAAAGAAAGATATCCAATTTGCTTGAGTGAAAAGGTCCACAACCTCAGGGTGCTTGTGCAACTTGTTAGAGTTTGAGGGTTCTTTCCTTATGAAGCCTCCTGGCATGGTGTTGAGTGCTCTTTTATGTTTTAACCAGAAAGGAAAATGCTTAGGAAAACAAACAGTCAATCACTGCAATAAAGGATAGTTGAACCTGGTTTCTTCTAAACCCAAGAAGGAATTTCTCGTGTGTTCCTTACAATATCAAGTAGCAATAATTATCCTATTTTAAGACTGCTGTCACCCAGAATTTGACTGTCTGTATATGAATTTTTTTATTTTTAATTTTTTTTTATTTTTTATAGAACAGAGTATAAGGGTACAGGATCTTTCCTCAGCACAGGGATAGATAGGCACAATCATTTTTTTTTTTTTTACACACTCACAAAAGTTGGCCCTTATTGCTGCATGTATCTTTCTTATAGGAGAATTTTGAAAAAAGATGGGAAGATTTCAACTACAAAGAGAAACAAAAACTATGTAGACTCAGGGAAATATGCAGGCAAACTTTCACTTTTTCAATGCACAAGTAGACTTCCACTTTCTTTTTTCAATCTACTACCGTGTTCAATTTACCAACTTACTCAACAAATCATGCACAAAGGAGTTTTTTGGAGCCTACCTCGTTTGGAGCTTGAAATTCGAAAAAAATTCCGGGTTTTCCTTCCACAGAGTTGTTCTCTGCCTTTCTTGTCGAACCCTTCCTATAGAAGGCTCTTGGTTCCTGTAGAATGAAACTGTGCTTCCGACAGAGCCCGATAGGCAGGAGATTTTCGAAAACAGGCAGAAAAACTGGTGGATGATGACTAGTTAAATGTTCTAGAAGCGGTGGATGCATACTCCAGTCGAGAACGTTGTGAGTGCAGAATGAACACAGGGCGGTGAATGTCTTAACTAAGCTATTTTTTATCTGTGGGCATGATTCGTAGTGAGGTGATGAGGTGGCTAGACTGGAACACTGATCCTACTACAGTGTTATTATGAAACTGTATGTTCTCTACGTGTCAATCACCTAACATCAGTTGCACTGGAGTTCAAAACATCTGCCACTACCTGATTTTTAAGTTTCCCATGAGTTGACCATACACATGTGTTTGGTGATCCCTGAAGGAGTGCAATCGAACCGGCTGAGGGTGTCGAGTTAACTAACCAGCTTTCTGGCTTAATCCAACCATTTCATTCGTTCATGCACTTTTAAATCATACAGATGCAAATAGAGGAATTGGTTTGGGCACTCACTTATAAGTCGACGTGTTGGTTGGTTCTTTTGTTGCTACATACTCATATTCCATTATTTCATGCCTGGATCCCTTCTGCTATATGCTTTTTGCTGTCTAATGTGTGGCTATTTTTCTTATGCAGGTATCCTCTGGCTGGATCTAAGTTGTAGAAGTCTATTTCATCCTTTAGATATGCACCCTCATGCTGTTGATGCTAGATTTTTGTAGGACAGTGACTTGTTTTTCCGATAGCTCCCAAACGATAGACCAGATTGACTTGAAACTTTTTGAGCATGTTTTTGTCATCATTATGCACCTCCTATAGCAAAATTATGGTCAATGGATGCACGGATTTTGAGAAAAATTGAAAATGGCTGAAGGTGACAAAGGTGAATTTCTCAGAAACCATGCACTGGAATTGGCTCAAACTGCTTGGACAGGTTACTATCACCTATATGCATCTCACCATGAAACAAGTTTTTAAATGGATGGATGGATATGGAGAAAATGCAAAAATGGCTGAAGGTGATGGAGGCTGATTTCTTGGAAACCGTTCACTGGAATTGACTGAAATTTCTTGGGCATGTTGCTATCATCCCTATACAACTCCCCATGTAACAATTTTTTAAATGGATGCACGGTTATCAAGTTAGGGAAGAAACAAATTTATGCTCTATGTATTTTTGTATCATAGCATTCTGTAGTTTTTTCATAGTAAGAAAAAAATGATCTTGGGCTATAATACAGAATTGGAATTGATGGAAGATGGGTTTGAAGACTACAAGAGGATTTATGAACCCTTTATGAAGCTTCCCTGTTCCTCAAACTACTTTTGAAGTCCATTTCTAGCTTTTTGTAATTTCTACATGATCCTCCTGTAGAAAACATAGTTTTCAGAAAAGAAGCACAGTGAGGTGGAAAGAATGTCAAAAATGATGGAAAAGGGTGAGAGAAGGTAGGATAGGTGTTGTTATTGGTTTCATAGCTTTCTTGGCAGCTGTTGTTGCTTCCTGAAGTTTTGCAAACATATAATACAACTGGAAATTCATTTTTTTATTTATCTTTTCTTTTCTTTTTTCTTTTTTTTTGGAAACAACTAGGGTGCCTCAAGGAGGTTTTCACCCTAATTGCCTGCCCTAGGCACCTCCAAGGGAGGTTTTCACCCAGGGATCTTATTCTCTTTTTCTTTTCTCTTATTTCCAACCCATTGACCGCCTCATGGAGGTTTTCAATCAATGAGCCAATCTGAGGCGCCTCCGAGGAGGTTTTCACCTTAGATTTTTATTTTCATCTTATTTTCATTTTTTCATTTTTTTTCTTTTTTTTCTACCCTACACTACTTGAAAAGAAAAATTATTTTCAGGTATAAGAGTACTTCCAATGGAGCCATGTGCACATCGAGATGATAGACAAAATGATGTGGAGGCTTGAAATGCATGCTTTGACAGGTATCCGGATTTCAGAGACCAAATGATTTGACTTTGAAGGAATCAAACATAGCTGAGGAAGAGAGTACTACTGCAACTTAGTGATCGTCTGGAACCATATCTCAATATATCTCTGATATCCTTGGTCCTTTTGCTGATCTAGATCATTCTTCATGTCACCTTCTACCATGACCTTCTCATCTTCCTCTTTTTGATGATTTTTCTCTTCAATACATGGAGGATTTGATGGTAACCATGAGGGAGCTCTCTCGATCTCTGATTCTATTGTCTTCTCTTTATCAAGTGCAGCCCCTGGTTCTTTTCTCTTCTTTTTTGCATCTTCTTCCGTTGGATGTGGTCCTTCAATGATATCAATATAATCTATTTCTTGCAATACTCTTCCTGAGCTATGGTGAATATCATTGAGTTCAAAAGGAGTTTCTTGGAAATGTTGTGCCTCAGCATTCTAATTGGCTTGAGCTACTCCAATGTGTGGGTTTGGAAATGGTGGTACGGGTAATTTAGTGGGGGTGTATATTTGAGATGGATATGGATGGGGTTGTGGTTGGGCAGGTGGTTTCCCACTATATACTTGCTAAGCCTGCCTATTATTTGGGTTCGGGTTTGGTTGAGTAGGCATTTGGGGCTGCCTTGGTGGAGAAGGAGGCGATGGTTGCGGTTGAGGAGGTGGTGGATGAAAAGGAGTGGAAGGAATGTTGTACTGGTGCCTCCACCCCTGATGAGGTGCATTCCACTGAGGCTGTGGCTGAGCATAAGGGTGAAATGGATGAGTAGCTGGTTGAGGATGATATTAAGATGGATACGACCAAGATGGGGGTGTGGACCAGGAAGGATGAGTAGGGGGACCCCAAGAAGGTATGGAAGTGGCTTGATAGGGATTGTAATAAGTCTGGGATGTCCCTTGCATTCCCTGCTAGAAAGGTATGGGTCCATGTGGCCTCCTTTCACTCATGAAATAGAGTGGTTCAGTGGCTCCTTTGTCCCTCCGATACGCAGCTTTAATTCCAGGCAAGGAAGGGCACTGGTTTGTAGGATGGACTTTTTCACAGACAAAACACACTTCTATAAAGTGCAATGGACATTCGTTCTTAGGATTCTTTCTAGTGCACCTGGGACAAAAGATGGCCAAAGCCCTCTCAGCTTCCTCTCAATATCTTTTGATATGCATGGCAAGCATCTGCCTCACCTCGCTCCTACAATCTTCCCACATGTTTCCAATTTCACCTTCAATGGATGAGTTGGAAGAAAAGTACTGCTCCTGAAATTTCTGTTTTCAGCCATTGATTCCAGAGGAAATTTTTCTTCTTTTTCTCCCCTATAGGTTCTTCAAATATGTCTTATTGTCCACCTAAAGGTTCTTCTTAATTGCAGCCACGGAAGAAGGGAGAAGGTTGGCTGCGCAAAGCAGTGGGGCTGTTGTGCAAACATTTTTCTGAATTATCTCTAATCCTACGAGGCATGAAAGGAAATACTTTTGGTTGATTTTTGTTTCTTCTGCTTATACCTGCAAAACTGAAATTGATTAAACAACAAATTGCAACTAACTAAAATAAACCTTGCTAGAATGAAAATTGCAGAATTGAAATGAAAGCGGGAAAGGACTAATCTATGTTGCTAAAATGAAATTGTAGAATTGAAATGCTAATCTATGAAAGTGGGAAATATCTAATCTATGCTTGTTGAAATGAAATGAAAGAAGGAAATGCCTAATTTGCTTTTTCAGAAATAAACTACTTAGCAGAATGTTGCAGTATAAAATAGAAGAAAGGAAGTAATCACTAATACTCTGACACTTCCCCGGTAGCGGAACCAAAAAGATGATGGGCTCTAGTATTGCAGCAATGATGTTGCAACTCATGGGACTCCCTTCTTTACTTTTAACAACCCGGTAGTTCGTAGCAAAATTGGACGCGACAATGTTATATGCACAAGTACTAGCTCTCACTGCAGGCTGTCACTTGATAAGCTGGCACAAGTTCGCTAGGATCTTAAGCCAACTTCTATGAGTTCTTAGAAGAATATTTTAACTGTGATGGATGAAAGCTAACTCAAAATAGGCTAATATACTTGCAAAAAGAAGCTGAAAGCTAAAAGGAAATGAAAACCCTAGCAAACCCTAGTTTTACCGACTAACCCTACTAGTACAAGAAAAGAGATGAAAACTGCAGAAATGGATGCCATTGAATCTTGGAAAGGTAAAATACATGTGACTAAGCTACTTCTGAAGGAAAATATGGAAAAAATATCCTTTTGTATTTTTGAGTAATTTTGCAAAATTGTTATGCATGTGCTTTAACTATTTTTGACTGTGCAGAGGTTGGTTGGCGAAAGGAAATGGAGTGGGAACTTGTAGGAGGTTGGGAAGGTGAGAAGAGGGCCTAAGGGGTCCCTAACACCCTTCTAGAGAATTCCACAGTGATCAAATCTTGAAAAACTGCTCACATGAACTTCTACAGGAAGTCTGCAGGGATTTTACAAGAACAGCCGAAAGAGGATTTTAGAGGGTTGATGGAGGAAAAACGGTGGGAAAGTGGAAATGAACGATGGATAAGGATGCTAAAGGGTCTAGGACTTGGTAAATGAATCTAAGGAGTGATGAAGGTGGTTGGATTTGTTCAAGGATGGAAAGGGCAATGTTGCACAAAGATGTAGAAATTAGAGCAAATTGGAAAAGTGTGGCAAATGAAGGGAAAGAATCTTGAATTAGGGGCTGGAACAGGGTGTATGATGGAGGAAGGGTAGGTATGGATGTATTACAGGTGCTCTGCACACTAATTCCAAAACTGATTGAACAAAGACTAGAAAAGCCAGAGATCTATCTATTTTGACCTATTTTGACCTAAAAATGAGAAACATGATGAACACAAGTTTATAGACAGGAAATCATGCAAGATAGATATGGAAACTAAGCAAGAATAGATCTAAACATGAAAACACAACTCATATAAACTTTTCAAACTTAAAATCTAACAGTCGCAATTGCATTGGAAGGCAAAACCAGTGTTTTTGTGGCAGCAAGTATACCTTGGTCTCAGCTCATGGTCCCAAGGAGGGAGAGATGAGATCAAGGACTGCTTGATGGCCTTTTTGTAGATATTTTCTATTACCAAATTGTCAAATCAACCTGAAGCATGAAAAACTATCTTAATCATAAAAAACAACCTAAGTAACAAAGCAAGATTTTAACCTAAATAACAGGAATTATTCTATGAATGCAACAAAGACACATAAAAGTACACAAAGTAGGTACTGGCACTTGGGTTGGGCCCAACCCCAAGAGATACAACCTCCTAAGAAAGATCAAAGCTGGTGCAAAGCTAGATTCATCTTTATTGATAAAAAGAATAATAGTTACATCCCAAAAACTGTCTACAAGAAAAAGCTTGAAAATGTGCTGATATAGGGCTGCACTAAAATGTGAAAAGGGACTAATAAAATGACTAACCTACTGACTAAAATCTAACTAAAATCTGACTAACAAAACTGAGGCCCTAAGCCTTCTTATTTACACAAATTGAGGACCCCAACAGTCCTACTAAACTTTAGGAACTCGGCTGCCGAAACTTGCAGTTAACAACAACTTTGCTAGCCCTACTCGGATGCCCTTGTGATCATCGATGTGGTGGCCCTTGAACTCTGAGCTGGTGGTGGAGAATTTGAGGTAAGGGCTCATAAATGAAGGGGACACCTTCCTACAAATCCTCTCACTCGTTCTCCCACAACGTTGGCTACCAAGTGCTCATTAAACCTTTGATTTTGTCTCAAAATTGACCAAAAATCTGGATAAAGTACACATTAGACTTTTTGGCATAATGACTAACCTAATTCACTCTATTAGCATAAATATAATAAAAAACATGCAATAAACTAATGAGAATGGTGGATTAAGTCGAATTAGGAGGCTAAATGAGCCCATATAATTACCCATTTCTAGGGCTCATCAGATCCATGGACCGGGAAAAAACTACCACCCAACTACCAAGGGAATCAAGTAAGGGTGAAAAATCGGAACCCTCCCAAACAAAACAGAAAAATCCCTCAAGTGCCTGACCATGACAAGGCTTGACAAACAACCCACCACAAATCAAATGGGGGACTAAGACACAAACCAGAGAAATATGTAAATCCGAATAGAAATCAGCGTTGAAGCCTTTAATCACCATCATCAAAATACCATGCCTGATTCAATAGTGGAGGAAGAAATCAAAGTGCCAAGGAGCCCAACGATTAACCGTATAGACCCATTGACATGCACAAAGGATCGTAACTGTAGATTTCCCAAGCTTGATCCAACGACGAAGGAAGATATCGCATTGCCAAAAAGCGCGCTGCCTAACCACTTGGACCCATTGACATGCATGATGAATCCTGGTCGTCGATCCTCCATGCTTGATCCGATGACCCACAATCATATCGCACGGGCCTAAAGCACTACAGGTTAGCATGCAATGAGGGTGGTATTCGTACTCACCCCCCCCACCATATGTAGCAACTTGAGTGGGATTGCTCCCAAAAAATGAAAACCACTTTCTGCTTGAAAGGCACTCGATGACTAGAAAACCACTTTGCGGGCGGAATTACATCCACGTGAAGAAAAAAAAGAAAATCTCCACCACCATGAGAGCCTGGAATTTGGCTTCTTAATCTGACCCCTCCGCAGCAGCTGATGAACCCCTATAAAGTACCGTCCCCACCCTCCGACCAGTTGCCCAGACAACATAATCTTCCTAGTAACCAAAGAAGGGTAAAAATGAGGAAAATGCAACAATTCATACTGAAACCAAACTATCTAGCCATAGCCTCCATGGCTTTTTTGTGATACAGCATCATGTCTTCCTCTGCTTGGAAACCACACTGTTCCTTTAGTCTATTTTGAGACAACCCCTGCCAACCCATCACAACTCTGCTACTGGTACAATTCACTCCTTGGTTAGCCAATATATCTGCCAGTTTGATAGCCTTCCTTCGAACATGGTTAAAGCTTATCTCATTTAGGCACGTGAGGTGGAGCTAGATCCATTGAAAGACTTGGATCAACCTCCAATGTTTTGAAACCTTTTCTGGCCCCGTGCCCCAGCTGATTCTTTTGACTGAGTTAATGATTAGCTCAGAGTCAGCTTCGATAATCACATTTTGCCGATTTTCCTTCTCCAGGAGTTCTAAGCATTGCTCCCTAGCCATTAGTTTTGCCATGTTTTTGGTGGCTCTGCCTAAATGACAATGGAAGAAGGAAATGATAATACCTAATTCATTCCTTAACACCCCTCCAAAGCTAGCAATACCCGAATTGCCTTTAGAGGCCCCATCAATGTTATACTTCAGAAAACCCTGAGGGGGAGGATGTCAAAATTCCTGCTCAATTTCTATTATCCTAAACTGTCTATCCAGGCCCTGAGGAATAAGCCCCTACATGCCCAACTGTCTGAGAATTCTCATTTCAACATCTGAAGGTGGAATCTTAGGGGGATTTCTCACAGTCTTACTAACCGTCTCCCTAAGTTGTCTTAATGTTTGCACAAAAAGACATTGGAAAGGTCTCTTCTCATTTTTAAAGATCCTATGGTTCCTTTCTTTCCATAAGTTCCAAATAATGAAGCTAGGTGTGAGAGCCCAAGCTAAGTAGAGAATTTTAGAATTGGAAAAAATTATCCTCTAGTTGTTTAGGGTATTGATAATACTCCCTCTATACCTGTTGATGTATTGGAATATGGTAGCAAAAGAGCTCCACAATTTAGAGGTGAAGATGCAATTGTTGAGTAAGTGTTCCATAGTTTCCTCTTGGGCCTCACAGAGCTGGCATCTGGAAGGCCCCACAACCCCTCTTTTCCGAATGTTGTCCCAAGTCAGAATTTTCCCATGGTAAACCAGCCACATGAAGAGTTTAATCTTCATCCAACCCTGATGCCTCCATATATTCTGCCAAATTCTATCTGGAGCAAGAGAATATAGCTCAAGGAGGATGCATTTTTCCTCCTTAAGATTAAAGGTGCCCTCATTGTTGTTGCCCCATCTTAACTTATCATGCCCCCCAAGTACTAGAATCTTCCTTTGTTCCAACATTTTCATAAGAGCTTCTCCTTTAGCTTTCAAAGGATTGTCTTCCTTGTAGATAATATTCTTCCAGTTTCTCCATTTTCTTGCATTATTAGTTTGATCCAAGAAATATTTAACCTTAGATAGCCCCAAGATGTCTGTCTCTATCTTGAGGTCCTTAAAATCCTCTTTTAATGGTATCGGTTCTTGTTGCCATTTGTCTTCCCAAAAAAGTGTCAGATCTCCCTCTCTGATTTCCCAGAAGCTATTCTTTTGAACTAATCCACTATTCTCTCATGCCTTATTCCAGATATATGAGCCCTTTATACTTCCAAACATCCTTATATGATCATTAATTTGCCAAGTACTAACATATTTCTCTTTCCAAATACTAGCCCACTGAACCTTTGGTTCTTTAACCCAATGCCACCAAAGTTTAATTCCTAGAGCCCTGATTAGAACCTCTGGATCATCCAAACCAAGACCTCCATGATTTTTAGGTTTGAAAATCTTTACCCAGGAAAACAAGGCCCATTTCTTTCTGGTCTCCCCCTTGCCCCAGAGGAAATCTCTTTGAATGGATCTAAATTTTTGCAAGACTCCTTTAGGTGCAGGGAGAGCTAAAAGCATGAAAACTGGGATAGATTGAAGAACAAAATTCCTAAGCACCAATCAACCAGCAAAGTTTAAAGATCTGATGGTCCAATTTCTAATTTTATCCTACATCTTGTTGATCACCAGCTCCCATATGTTCTTATGCAATGGTTTAGTAGTTAGAGGAACACCCAAATATTTTGAAGGAAGGAAATCCCTTTGAAAGCCTAGTATTCTAGAGATATTCCTTTGAATAGCAATATTGGTATTAAAGAAAAAAGTCTTGGATTTGGAAAGATTAACCTCCATACCTGAAGCCATGGCAAGGTTACTTAGAATTTGTTTGTAAGCTAGAGCCTCTTTGACCGTAGGGATTCCTTGCAGCATGGTATCATCTACAAATTGTTGATGAGTTAAGGAATGTCCATTCTCAGAAAGTTGGAGACCCTTGATTTTGTTGTCTTCCTTTGCCTGCTTGATTGACCGGCCCATTCCTTCCATCATAAGAATGAAGAGAAAGGGAGAGAGTGGATCAACCTGCCTAAGGCCTCTTGAAGGAACAAAAGCCTTGAAGGGAGAACCATTTACTAAAATAGAAAAACTGGGAGAAGTTACCAGGGCCATGACCCATCCGACCCAGTTATGATCAAACCCAAAAGCAATAAGAACCCTCCTAATATAGGTCGAGTTCAACTCGTCATAAGCTTTGGCTAGGTCTAGTTGCATGATAATTCCAACCTTCCTGTTGCTAGTCAGTGAGTGCAGCACCTCCTGTGCTTGAATGATATTATTGAGAATTTTCCTGCCTTCCACATAAAGATTGTTTCCCAGATACAAGAGTGGGTAAAAGAGGTTTCAGTCTATTGGCCACCACCTTGGATATTATATTGTAAACTACATTGTATAATGCAATGGGTCTAAACTTATCTGGAGTAAGAGCATTATCCTGTTTAGGGATCAAAGAGATGAAAGAGGTGTTGAGCGCTTTCATAATAGTTTTGTTCCTCCTTGAATCTTCTACTACATTCAAAATGTATTGTTTAACAATATTCCAGCAAGCTTTGAAGAAATCAACATTGAAACCATCAGGGCTTGGCAGTTTACCATTTTGCATTTCCTTGAGGACCTCACTAATCTCCTTTTTAGTCACTGGCCTATTGAGGTTAAAGTTATCCTCTCTGGACATAAGTCTTGGTATATATCTTATTAAGTCCTTGATGAAATAATCTCTGTCCGAAATGGTTTCCTTAGCTATCCCACTAAAGTGCTAGACTAACATAGTTTCTATGTCTTCTTGGGAACTCAAGAGTTTCCTTCCCTCAACCTTGATCGAAGAGATTCTATTATGTGCTTTGTTTGCCAAGGTGGACCTGTGGAAGAATATGGTGTTTCTCTCTCCTTCTTTTAGCCATTGCACTCTAGATTTTTGTCTCCAAAATATTTCTTCTTGTTTACAAAAGTTCTCCCATTCTTGCTGTAGTTTGGTAGCTTTCTCATTTCTAACTTTGTCAAAGCCAACCGTGATAAGGGTTTGATTTAGTTCTTGCAATTTATTTTCAACAACTTTTTTCCTTCAAAAATATTGCCAAATTCGTTCTTGTTCCAATCTTTTAGCCTGCATTTGATATGTTTTAATCTTTTGTGAAGAAGGAACATACTTGTACCCTGAATGTGTAAATCTTCAGACCACCAACCTAAAATGTTGTTGATGAAATCTGGATGTCTGAGCCAGATATTTTCAAATTTGAACGGTCTATTCCTAGGATGCCTATGCCTTTGACCTCCAATTGGACTGGCCAGTGATTTGATCCTCCAAATGTGAGAATACTCACCACCATTTCCTTATTATTGAGCATAAGGTCCTCTGAAATGATGAATCTATCTAACTTCAATGCAACTAGAGACTCTCCTCCTCTTTTCTCGTTCCAAGTAAAGAGACCATTACTAGAAACAATATCAACTAGCTTCATAGAATCCATAAAGGTTTGAAAGTCTAAGGAGTCTTTGTTTAGGGTTCTGGTACCCCCTTTTTTTCTGATAGTGATTTGATGCTGTTGAAATCACCACCCAAAATCCAAGGTATATCTACAAATCTTGCTCAAGATCCACCTGAGAATCTATAAACCTGAGTTTATCATCTATTCTTTGAGGGCCATAAATGTTTGTGACTAGATAGATCTCCCTATCCCCCACAGGTTGAATAACCAGTGATAAATAATTTATAGAAGCCTCAGCATCTATTATACCAATCTTTTGGGGGTTCCAAAGAGTAAGAATGCCACCTGCTGAATTTTCTACCTTGACTTCTAAAAACTCAAAAAGACTGAGCCACTTACTGTATATTTCTTTAAATTTTTGAATGGAACATATAGTTTCCTGGATAAAAATCATGTCCGGAGCTTCTTGTTTCATTCTGTTACTAATTAATCTTTTCTTCATTTTACTACGAAGACCTCTTATATTCCAAGAAGTGAACTTCATCATTAAAGATTTTGGAAGGAGTAACTGGTTAGGTCTTTCATCTTACCTGAATCTATCATTAGCTTTCCACATTCCATCAACAACTCATTCTGCTTTTTTCTGCTTCTTTTCTTTCCTGGGCTTCTAGGTGCTAATCCTGGTGTGTTTTTCAAAGTTTTCACCCCTTTGCGACCCTGTCTTGTAGTATTACTTCGCCTATCCATCCCTGTAGTCTGGGTTTTCCATAAGTACAACTACTATACTCTAGTGAACTCCTCTTGAGGTAACGAGTCTATCCCTCCCATGGTTCATTGTTTCAAGAACCCTTCCAAATCTAGGTTTTCTCTCTCAAGAATCTCCTGTAGCTCATGGTCCTCCATTTCCATCTCGCTTTGGGTAATTTCCTAGTCCATATCTAGTTCTTCATCGCTCATCATAATCTCTTTCTGTTTGTTATTATCCCTTGTTTGCTCCTTGTCTTCCTCTTTCTCCTTCTCCTCTGGACTTCCCTCCATTCCCTGATCTATCTTTTTTGTTTCTTCTTCTTCTTTGAGCACTTGGTACCTGTTCAGACTAACCTAAGGCCCTTCTCCTTGATGTTTCTTAAGTCCCCTTTTGACCCCTTTTCCTTTTTGAGTCACTTTATGAAATTTTTCAGTATCTTTCATGGCGGTCGCTTTTCTCTTATTCTCAATTTTACTGAGAGGGAAATCCCTGAAAAGGTGTCCATGCTCATGGCATCTGCGACATCTAAAATGAATATTTTCATAATCAACTGTTTAAACCCTTTCTTCATAAAAAACATCCAAAATAACCTCGTCCGGTAGGGCTTCAGAAGGATCCATTTCCACACAAATTTGTACAAAGCAAGTGTATTTTCCTCCTCTGGTGGCTTCAGAGGCTTTGACAAAACGTCCTAATTTATTTCTATTTGCCAATAATCAAGAGGAAGGGAGTAAAGCCTTACCCATACTGGAACTGAGGTAAATGTCTCCCGCTCTGGGACAAAGTTCATCATCCATGGCCTCATACAGAGGCCAGCTGCCACGAAGAAGTAGGGCCCCCCTTCAAACACTCTATATTTATCCTCAATATTTGTGAAGACCACAGTAAAGAATCCCTTGGACCCAAGATGTAGGTCAATGCTTCCTTTTGGTTTCCAATGATATTTAACCCATGTCTATAATGCTTTTTCAGTGGGCCCTACTCCCATGAATTTATAAATAATAGCATATGTCTGCATGTGGTCCCTGTTTGCATACAAAGCGGGATCATTCAGAACCACTCTGGGTCTGACTTTGGTTTTGGGTTTACAAGGACCCTTCTGTACCTTGGTTTTTGCCCCCTATTCATTGTTGTCTTCCACCTGGTCTTTTGTGCTATTATTCTCCTTTGCTGTATTTCCCTCTTGCCCTACTTCAGCAGCATCTTTGACCTCTTCTATTGGCTTCTTACCTCGGTTGGCTACAGCCTGCTTGTAGGAGGTAGTGTAGCTCCGTCTTTTGCGCCCTTCCATCGAGTTCAACATCAACTAACAACTGTAAACCCTAGCTTGGCAGTCTCCCATCTCCTCCCCCACCTAATGAAATTCAATTAATCCTCCACCATTGTTATTTTAGGAATCTAATTTCTAAAATATCATTCCTAGTTATACATTCATATTTTTAGAAAAATATACATGATTATGAAGGACATCACCAATGCAATGCCTTATTGATGAGAAATCCTATGAAATTTGTAGAGGAATGGTTAACTCATGAGAAATTGGTATGTTAATTCTTATGTTTACTCCTTTGAATTGAATGTTACATGATGGCCATAGTGTTGATATCTTGTTTATATTAGCATCAAGAAATATTGATCTTGTTGCATGGCTTGAAGGGAAAGTTAATCCTTGTGTTGGTTGAGCATCTAGTTCATGGCATGTAAGTAATGAATATGGAAATCTGTTATGGACTTAATTTGAAATGTTGTCTAAGTTTATTTAGCATCAAAGATTAGCAATTTCTATTGATGATTAAATCATTAGCACTGAATGAAAATCTCTATTGATAATTATAGTAGTAAAACAAAATGCTGTAAATATGGTCCTTGTGCATAAAAAAATAGCTTAGGAGGGGCAACCATTAGACAAATTTTTAGGTCAAAAATGGGCCTCCTAAGGAATATTATAAAATAATAGTAGAAATAATAAAATAAGATTAGATTAACTCATCAAGTTTTGGAGGGAAAAAACGAAAAACTATTTTTTCAACTTGTATTTCAACTTATCTCCTTATGATTTTACTCAAATTTTGAGAGGGAGCACTTGTTGGATGCATAATTTAATTTTCATCCAAGGAGTACCCATGTTGCATACTTTCCATGGACAATATTACACAGAAAACTTGAAATACATGGAAAAAACATGATTTCAATTACGTTTTTCATGTATTTCACCTTTTTCATGTATTACGATCCATCAAAAGTATGTACCATGGCTAGTCCTTGGACGAAAAATTAAATTGTTCATCCAATGAGTGCTCCCACTTGAAATTTGAGTAAAATCATAGGGACATAAGTTAAAAGTACGAGTTGAAAAAATAGTTTTTATTTTTTTATTTTATTTTATCTTTTTACTATTTTACTCCAAAAATAGTGAATCATTCCCCATGCTTGACATCATCATATTGAATCCTATTGGTTCTTAAAAGGTTGAATTTTGTTGCAAATTTTTTGTTTTGAGGCCCATTTTTTACCTCAAAATATTTGTAATATCTGTTTATATATATATATATATATATATATATATATATATATATATATATATATATATATATATATATATATATATATATATATATATATATATATATATATATATATATATATATACATATATATATATATATATATATATATATATATATATATATATATATATATATATATATATATATATATATATATATATATATATAGATAGATAGATATATATATATATATATATATATATATATATATATATATATATATATATATATATATAGAAAGAGAGAGAGAGAGAGAGAGAGATATGAATGCATATCTAAACGTATGTGTGTATACACTGAGACAAGTTTCGACAAGCTCAAGGGGTACCTATATGGAAAATTGTATATATATTAATATATGTAATACATGGGGCTGGAACTCGTAAGGTTCCAAAGGAAATAGGCCTTGAGCCTTGACCCACCACATGGGGAAGTGCTATGACCAAGTGCCATGGCAAAGTCCCGACCCATTATAATTATGCATATAAGCCCAAGATAGGCTAGGATTAAGCCATGACACCATATAATTAAGTTCTATAACTTAGCACCGAATAGGGAAATGACTTAGGGCTAGGAAAATAATTTAAATTTTGAATCAAAGGTGGAGATTTAACACGGAACGAATAGGGTGTTTTTGTTTCCATTGTAGATGTCAAGGATGTTTTGACATTTAATTGTCACTAACACATGGGTATACAATTTAATATTTGTCATCAAATGTGCGGACGAAACAAAACATTTGAATGACTAAAACATCGTATAATGAAGAAATTTTGTTTTGTGGGGAGGTAAGGTGTTTGGTGGGACCCCAAGGCCATGTGTGTTAGTGACATGGATATGAGGTGTCATGGCTCTAATGTGGCACGACACATGGAATCTCGATTCATCCCTTTGATAGGTCCTTAGGGGCTAAAGGAAAGTGACATGTGGCACTACTAACAAAGGCCACATGGATAAGATGACATCAACATGATGTCCTGCCGACTGGAATCATACCAAGGCATCGAAGGTTTGAAAACAAGAAGGGTGCCTACAAATGGAAATATTTGTAACATTTTTCGGGGAATTACTGGGCACTAGGCTATTGGACTTGAGGCACTGGAGGTAGGTAGGGAGATAATTGATAGACACAGGCTAGGATAGAGATTATATCTATGAGCTAATGCCTAGTTAGTCATCCTAGAGCATTATGTCACTGGTGAAAACCATGTGACTTGTGCACACTATTGGCTGGCATTGAAGGAGGCTGATAGATGCAAACTATGGTGCTAGTTGATAGGGATCCATTGGATCACTTGCCATCAGGTGGACCGAAAATTGTGAAAATTAGAGTGGAATGGGGAACCCTAGTGGATGAAAACTTCTTCTATGTGTAAAAGTAAAAGAGTTTCATCCTACCTCCTAACCATTGTACCATCCATGTGAAGGCATTAAGGTGATTTTTGGGGTTTAAGCCCAAGGATTATGTGGCAAAGAAATGGTGGTAGCCATGAAGGGTGACACAGAATTCAAGTAGATAGCCATGTGGGCACCACATGGGGACGATGCAGGTGCCACGTGGTAGGCTAGGATGACATGATAGAATTTGAGAGGCCATATTTTAAAAGGTTGTAGCTATCTATCTGGGAAGCATATTGAGGAAAATTTTATATCATTGGAAAGGTCTTGTCGAGATGAATAGAATGAAACCATTGGTTTTGATTTTTGAAAAGGTTGAAAAGCAAGAAAATTTTAGACCCCATCTCCATAAGTGCACCTTGGAGGTTGGATCATAAAAATAACGTAGCGTGTTTTCTATAGAGTGGTATCAGAGAAAAGTTTCAAAACTCAATCTTTGGAGACCAAATGAGGCATTAGAGTAGTTCCATAAATTTTAAAAGCATGATAGTTGTGTGGATTTCCTCTATGTATTTCTTGATGTGGTCCCATTTTCATTTATGCATGTGGAGTGGTGTTAATGATTTAATATGATCTTACTAACATTTTTGTACTAACTTGAAGTGTATTTTTTCAACTAGCTCATCACCAACATTCTTTAAATAACAAGCCAAGGTGTTGATTAAGTTATTCATTTTAATTTTTAATAATTATGCATGTATATGAAATCACATAAGAAGACACCAGGAAAAGAAGAGATGATGACCATAATGGTGCAATATATCACTGATAGGTCACAACATGGATAAGAAGTGGATGGATCAACGAGAAACAAAGGAGAGGTAGGTTCTCCTGATTGGATGGACACACTGAGAATATTAAGGCATAAAGTAAAGAGCTACAAGGCTGATGATAAAAGGATTGTTAGGGCACAAGAGAGGCAAGAAAATTTGAATGTAGTTATACTACAATGCCTTACAAACTTACAGAGGAAAAACTAGCATGTGTTGGGACCTAGGCATAGAGGCAGAAAATTTTTCATAGAACAAGAAGAAAAGACTAATGGAGTATACAATAGAAAATCCAAGAAAAGGTATAGGTTTCCAGGAATGGGCACTGTAAGAGGACGTACTCAATTAGATATCGTAGAAAATAGTACAAGCCACCATAGGTGACGATCTATGCTGCTCATAGGCATCCACATCATCATCATGTCATAGGGACGAAGAAGGAATATATAGAAGAGGAATTCAAAAAGGCTAAACATCCTACATTTCATAATGAGGTGAATAAATAAGAGGATATTGAAGCATGGATTATTAGGACGAAATAGTTTTTTAGAATGCACAACTATTCAAAGAATATGAAGGAAAAGGTAGTCACCTTCATCTTGAAGGTAAGGAAAACATTTGGTGGGAAGATTTGAAAAATGTGAAAACATTTAATTGAAGAGGAGTTGTCATGGAAAAAATTCAAGAAATTTTTCAGGAGCAATAGTTGTCATATATATATATATATATATATATATATATATATATATATATATATATATATGACAACAAGGCGAAGGAGCTTTATGAGCTGAAAATAGGATAGGTATCATATAAAAAGTATGCCACCAAGTTTCTGGAACTAGTAAGATATGTGCCTTATCTCAAGGATAAGAAGGAAAATATTCAAACATTTACCAATGTGTTTCCTCTATCACTTAAAGATTTAATTGAATTCGATTAACCACAAACCTTAGAGGACACAATTAGAAAGTTAAAACACTACTATGAGTAGTCAAGGTGTAGGACTTAGTTCAAGAGTGATTGGAAGGAAAAGGAAAAAATGAAAATTAATGGAAAATGGCATAAGAAATAAGGGAGACCTCATTCTTTGGGAAAGAGGGAAGGTACAACATCAACCAATCAAGTTTGACCACACTCAAAATTTAATTTTGCTAAAGAGGGACATGCAAACCTGGTTGTGGGAGGATAGGGAGAAGGCAATGCCAAGGAACTAGTGAAATGTTGGATGTGTGGGGAAACCACCACAAGAGATATTGCCTATAGAAGAGGGGCACTGTGCCATGAATTTAGAATGTGTAAGAATCTCATATTGTGGCAAACGTGGCTCAAAACATGCCTAGGATAAATGCAAAATAGATAATAGGAAAGTCAACCACCATTCTTCCATAATTAAAATGGAAGGTAAGATTTATGACAAAACCATTTCTATTTTACTTTAGCAAGGATCTAACTATAGCTATGTTAGAACAAAAATTGTGGAGAAGTATCAATTGGCTAGGAAACCCCATGAGGAAGCATGGTTGGTTAAATTAGCCACAACATCAAAGAAAACAATGGAGCATTGGGAAAAATTATGCCCATTTGAGCTAAGTGACATGCCAACAATAGAACATTTTAATGTATTTCCATTGGGAATGTACAACACACTGTTGGGATTGGACTGTTTGTATGTCCATTGCACCAAGGTAGATTTCTTTGGGAAGGAAATTGAGTAGCTGAATTTGGAGAAAGAAGGATATTGCGGGGAAAATTAAAACCAACATCACTTAGGTTAATTACATCCATGCAAGATAAAATAAGTCACGGGAAGCGATGCATTTTAAATTTTGTTGAAATTAATAATAACATTGAAGCTAATAACAACACTGAAGGTGATGGCCAAGACATTCTAAAGAAGTATCCCATTTTAAATCAATTTCAAGATGTATTTATTGAAGAGATAGCAAGTTTTCCTCCTCAAAAAGAGGTGGATTTCTCTCTTGAATTGTTATCAAGGACAACACTATCATCCAAGGCTCCATACCAAATTAGCACTCCAGAATTAGTTGAGATAAAACTACAACTCAAGGAGATTTTCGAAAAAGGATACATAAGGCTGAGTGTGTCTTTATTAGGAGCACCAATATTATTTGTGAAGAAGAAATATGACACACTCAAGTTGTGCATTAATTACAAGAAATTAAACAAAGTAACCATTATGAACAAGTATCCTTTGTTGGAGTTTGACAATCTATTTATCAATTAAGAGAAGCATCGATATTTTACAAGATTGATTTAAGATCTAGATACCATCAGGTACAAATTAAATATGAGGATATTTACAAAACCAATTTCTAGATGAGGTATGAGAATTATGAGTTCATGGTAGTGCCCTTTGGGCTTACTAATGCACCTGCAACTTTTATGTGGCTTATGAATAATGTGCTATTCCCTTGCATAAATTTGTGGTAGTTTTTTTAATGAAATTTTGGTCTATTTAAAGACCAAGGAGGACCATGAAGAGCATTTAGTTGCAACACTACAACTAGTAAGAGACACAAATCTTTATGAAAATAATAATAAATATGACTTATTCTGGTCATAAATCCATTATTTGGGACACATTGTCTCAAAGGAGTGAGTAGTTGTTGATCTCAAGAAGGTTAAGGTCATCATGCAGTGCACACCATAGAAGAATGTGGTTGAAGTTAGGTTCTTTATGGGGCTGATACTCTACTACAAAAGGTTCATTAAAAATTTCTCCAATATTGGCTACCCAATAATAACATTTAGAAAGAAAGAAAATAAGTTCGCGTGGAAAGTTGAGTTTTCTGCATGCTTTGATCAGTTGAAAAAATTGCTCACCAATGCACTAGTAATAAGAATATCAAATCTAGATAAGGATTTTGTGGTGTGCACATATGCTTTCAAAGAGGTAATTGATGGAGTATTAATTTAGGAAGGCCAAGTGGTTTGTTATGAATCATGAAAGTTAAATGATCATGATAAAAACTATGTAACTCATTACTTGGAGCTGGTTGCCATCATCCACACTTCGAGCTGGTTACCATCATCCACAAAATAAAAATGTAGAGGAATTATCTTCTTCGTAGGAGATTTATTTTAATCACTGATCATGGAGGGAAATATTATTTATTTGATCAACCTAAATTAAATGCCAGGAAAGCTAGGTGGCTGGTTATAGTTAGTGAGTTCAATTTTGAAATTAAATATGTTAAAGGCAAGGAAAATAGAGTTGCAGATGCACTCAACAAGATAGTGAAATTATGCCATTTAGCAACCATCAGTGCCTATGGAACTAATATTTAGGAGAGAATTAAAAATTTAGGGAAGCATGATGAAAACTATCAACAAATAAAGGAAAATCTACAACAAGAGTCTGTGTGTGAAGACGATAAGGAAGTTTTCCTCTAAGAAAATTAGTTAACTAAATTCAAGAATAAAATATATGTGTTGAATAGTAATAATTTATAGAGCATGATATTTAATGAGTTTCATACAAGACTATATTCAAGCAATCAAGGATATCAAAAGACTCCAACAACCATTAAGAATTATGTAATAATTAATTATTGGGTGAGGGGGGGGGGGGTGTGGAGGCGGGGGTGAATAAATAATTAGTGATGTTCTTAAACTTTAAACTCAATTCTTAATTTCCTGTTCCTCTTGGAAACTACTTATGTGAGAATTCTTAATACAATACACATACAATAATGTAAATGATTCACACGAACATAGAAGCCATCAAATGAGTAGCACATACATATTGACACATGTGTTTTACGTGGAAACCCAAAGAGGGAAAACCAACAAATTTTTTTGTTATTATGATGTAATTTAAGCTCCTACTTAATGACATAAAGTTTTTTTGAGCACCCACTAATAAGAAGCCCTAACCTTACGATAGCAAACCAATAATTTTGAAGAGGCACCAACCTCTTACGAATGCAGGCCACCACCTGCACTAGCCAACTGTTCTACTTTTTGTACAAATTTTTAAATTGAAAATAGAGGCCTATAAAAATGCACCAAAATATAAATCTGACGTGGTGTTCAACACAATAACTTCTCCTTTTCTCTTTATTCTTTCAGTGCACTAAACACTCTACTTCATTTTCAACTATGGTCTTGGCCCTCACTTGCCTTGTATAGCCATCAGCTCTCATCCATACACACACTTTATTATTTGTAGCCCCCCACAAACTTCATTGTATCCACACACTTCCTTCACACATAGACTCAATGTTTCTAAGCCCTATTTTTCACCACTGACTCAATGCACGACAGTTCCTACCAAATGACCAATAACTACATTCAAAACACATTGCGACATGTTCGTCTTCAATTAGAAGATTGTGTATGGGACTGGTTTACATCAGAATGGCTGAATTTTTCAATATCGTAGCTCCATTTCTTGCTGGACACACAATTGTTCTATACCAACAACCTGAGTATGGGGAGACTTTTGTCAGCTATCATAAAGAGTCATGGTCTCTGTTCTAGTTTACCCATCTAAATACCTACCTTTACAGCTAAAGTAACTCTACGATTGACCTTCAAAATGTCATTCCATACTAAGAATTAACTCTCATTCAAAATGTGCATGGGCAACATTCTCACTCTACTCTACACACCTTCACTACCATTGCAACTATATCAATTCAAGGAATCGGCATCTGAGAATTCTTTTCATTCAATTTTTCATGGCGTACAAGGAAGAATAGGTGTGGCTTGCTTAGTTTTAACCATGCTCATTTAATTATTCAACACATCATGGTCCTTGCAACCTTGTTTTCTTTTTCTGAAAAATTTCCCATTTATTTCTCATTAACATTGATTTTGTCTTTTCCGCTACTTTGCAAATCTAGATGCCAACCCATTTCACACCTTTTCCTTTGATCTTGAGTGGAACCCAAATATGACATAAATTCCAAGATTGGCCCATGATGCCAAAGAGTTTTTGACTCATCCATCCCTTTAACCACACACCCGCAGTGCCATTTCATTTGTTATTAGCCTGAAGGCCAATGGTAGCAAACATGTGCAACCAATGCAAAACTGAGACCCAGACACTTCTTTGAAATATAGACCCGAGTGCTTAAACACCTAGCAATAAACCTTCTGTTCCCTAGACCAGATAGCTAGATGGAACAAAGTATTGGGCACAACCTTAGCCTCCAACCTTCTCTCTGGAATTATGTGTAGTGTGGGGTTAGCCTGTTGCATACACTAGCCAATCAAAGACCTACTAGGTTCACTTATAATTCCACTTCACTGCCTTTCAATCTCAATGACTTTTCTTTGTTTTTATCTCGAAGGCCTATGGTTGCTTAACATGAAAAACCACCACAAAACCAAGACTAAGGTGCATTTTCATTTTTTTGGGTAGACCATACAGGCTTACATTTTCTATGGGACCACCCAATGCATGCATCAACCAATCAATGATCAGACGGGATAAATTGTACTACATGTGAGCTCAATGCCTAGTCAACCCACTGCTTCTATTTATGCAATGTGAAAACCTTTTGGGGTAAACCTGTAGGGATGATGTTTTTTGTGGGTCTCCTACTAGAACCATGAAAGAAAATGAACTGCTTATTGGGTTGAGTTGACTCTAGTATTCGCCCTGTCATACTTAAGACTAGTAAGCCTGTTGGTTCCTTTCCCCCTCACTCCAAAATATTTTGGGATCCTACCAACAGGATGATGTCATTTTGATGTCACACATGCCATGTGTTAGTTCCAGAGTGGTCCATGCATCACCTAGAAATGGTCCACTTGGGTACATGAAAACCTTGAATATATATGCCATGTGTCGCTTATACTAATGTCATGCTGACATCATCACCAACCAATACAATGTTGTCACATGCTTACCATTAGGAGAGAGACAAGGGTCTCAAGTATTGTGTTTTTCGATAAATTCCTTTGATAATTTTTTACAAGGGCCACGACCATTTTTTTATCTCTACCCCGCTCTCATTGGTCACTGGTTATTACATTGTATTTCTGACATGTCCCGATGCTATCCTCCAGGGCCTCCTCCTTTAATCCTTGTTTGAACCTTGTGGGGTCCACCTTCCAGGATTGCATGTAAAGAGGGCTTCACTATCAGCCAATTAAAATGATCCATGTGGCTAATCTGTCTGCCCACATCCACTTGACTCTAAGTTAATGCCTCTTCTTATATATACTGCCACATTTGGTAAACACTACAAAACTAAGGTGTCCTCCAAACACTTTAACTTTGAACTTATGACGTTGGGAAACCTACATTTTGACTGGAAATAATATCTGATCTAGGAGGCTATTTGTGGGCTTCATAAACCATTGGAAAGATCATTTTGAGCACAATCTAACTATGCCATATCCAATGGACTATGAGCGAAACTCCTAAAGTACAAATTCCTTCAAATTCTATACCAAAAACCATCATAGCTATAAAATTGTAGAGCTTCTTTGCATACCCTGCTACTATGATGGTTCTCTACTTGAAGACTGCAACAACCATAGGACTCCCCCTGAGCTTGAAATCAATACTAGCTTGGTTTACATCAATGACAACAAAAAATATTCCACTATCCATTTAGTCAATGGAAAATTCCCAACAATATCCCCCTTTGGCATTGATGGAAAAGACTAAGCTCCTCCTAAAACTAGACCAATTTCCGTATAAAGCCAAGCATGGTTTTAACCATCTTTGTACTTCCCTAGCCATCAATAAACTTCTTCGATTTTGACATCAATGGAAAATGATGCACCCAAAAAATCCCCCTGAAACTTTGCAGTATACTCTTCAATTGATCCCACAAGCTAAGTAGCAACCAATGCTCACTGTGATTGAGTCATTTGGCTGGAGGAGAGACAAATCCTATTTGTTTCCTAATATATTCAAATATTTCTCATGGTAGTGGCTCGGCAAAAATATTTCGAAGCTGCTCATTAGTGGCCACATATTTAAGTAGAACAACATTAGCAACAACTTGTTCTCCCAATATATTAAACTTGATGAGAATGTGCTTGGTGTTTGAGTGGATGATATGATTTTTAGAAATGTTGATAGCACTAGTATTGTCACATATGATTGGAATTGGATAATTCAAATCTACCTTGATGTCCTTTAAGGTTTTCTTCATCCAGGGATTTTTTTAGCATCAAGTGGTAGCTGCAATATATTCTGCTTCAACTGCTGATAATGACATGGAGTCTTGCTTCTTACTGACCCAAGATACTAAATAATTTCCCAAAAATAATGTTGCACCAGAGGTTCTTTTCCGGCCATCAATATTGTCTACCCAATCAACACATATATAAGATTTTAATTTAAAATCTATACTTATGGCGTACCACAACCCATACTCTGATATGCATTGTAAGTATTTGAGAATCCTTTTTACAATAATTACATGCTTTCTTGGGGTCAGGCTTGAAATCTGGAAACCAAACTTACCACTTACATGATGTCTGGTTTTGAGGCTATGAGGTAAAGAATGATTCTAATCAATGATCTATCCACTGCTTGATTTAGTATAGGTATCTCATATTCTTCACATAAATTATAAGCAATAACCATGGGAGTACTAAATGGCCTGCATTCCTCCAATATGAATTTATTCATTGTTTCTCTCAAATACTTGGATTGGGAGATGAAGATTCCATTCTTTGATTGAGAAAACTATAGCCATAGAAAGAAGGATAGTTATCTTAGCATGGAAATATCAAATTATTTTAGCATATAGTTTTCAAATTGGTGTCCCAACTACTCCAAGTTGCTACCAAATATTATTTCATCTACATAAACCACAACAATCAACAAGTGATCATATTCAGATTTTACATACAGATTGTTATCTACAGTGCCTCTTTTAAAGCCTTGTTGTTGGAGGTATTACTCCAATCGGACATATGAAGCTCTAAGAGATTGCCAGAGCCCATATAAAGTTTTCTCAATTTACTAACATAACCTTCATTCTTTGAGAGCACAAAACCTTACGGATGCTCTATATATACTTCTTCTTTTAGATAACCATTAAGAAAATATGATTTCACATCCATCTGGTATACATTGATGTTCTTGTGACTATAAAAAGTAAGAAGCATTCTGATGGTTTCTAATTTCACTACTGGTGCAAAGGTTTCTTCAAAGTCCATTATTTTTATTTTGGCATACCCTTTGCAGACTATTCAGGCTTTGTTCCTGGTCACTTGACCTTTCACATTTAGCTTATTTTTGAAGACTCATTTAGTGCCTATAACATTTTTCTCTTTTGGTATTGGAGCAAGCTCCCAGGTATCATTCCTCTCAAATTGATCCAACTCTTCATTCATTTCCTTCACCCAAGACTTATCATCACTTGCATGTTTGAGGTTCTTAGGCTCAATTTGAGATAACAAAGCAAAGGTTTAACATCTTAAATTACGAAGGAATATCCTCCTAGTTTAAACAACTAGTCTTTGATCACAAATAATTTGAATTTCATAATGTCACTTTTGTACATACCTTTAAGGATTTTTGGGCCTTTGCATTGGAATTCTTTGTTAATATTCAACCTCTGTTTCTTTTTTTCTAAGAATCTAGTGGCTGAACTTTCTTCTCTATCTGAGTTCATGTTTTCATTGGATGTCTCAAATTGTGGCAATATTTCATCCACTACAATGTTGATACAATCTTTAACTCTTTTCGGTCTCTGGTTGAAGAATTCGTAGCTTTTACTTTTTACTGAGTATCTAAGGAATATACCTAAATTATCCCCAATATCAGAATTTCCAATATTTTTATCATTTCTTTTAATGAATTTTCTCCCAAACACCTTGTAGTGTTTCATTGGAGCATGTCTTACTTTCCATAACTCATAGGGAGTCTTATCTGTTTTAGGCCCGATTTGTGTTCTATTTTCTAAATATACTGATGCTTGTGTTGTTTGTCACCTGAAGGTGTGTAGAACATCTGCCTCATCCATCATAGATCTGCCCATCTCTTGAATTTTTTTGTTCTTTCTCTCTACTACCCCATTTTGTTGTGGAGTTCTAGCCACTAAGTATTGCCTCCTTATTCCATACTCTTCACAAAACACTTCAAACTCTCTCGAAGTGAATTATCCACCTTTTCCTAATCTTAGAAATTTGATCTTTAGATATTTCCCTTTCTCAACCTGAGATTTTAATATCTTGATATGCTTGAGAGAATGTGATTTTTCTTTCAAGAGCCTTATCCACGTGGCTCTTGTAAAATAATCAATAAATAAAATAAAGTACCTCTCTCTTTTTTGGATTTTTTCTTGGTTGGGCCACATATATAAGTGTGAATTAGCTCCATAGATTTAGATGATGATAGATCCTTTGTCTTGAACTGATTCCTTGTCTTCTTATCATGAACTCTTATATGATTTTATATTATAAAGCATGTTATTTTATTAGAAGATGGGATTTTTTTTTTACTATGGGGTATGATAAGATATTATTAAATTTGAATAGAATCAATGTATTCTTTGAAAAAAATTAAATAATGAATTAAAATCTCATTAAATAAGAATAAAATCTAATATCTGTATCATGATTTTAGGATTACTTTTATTTTTATTTACAAATTTTTCATCATCAATATAGAATGGAAAACCTTGGTATGATAAAGAGTGTGTGATTATAGGAAAGGATAAGAGATATATTACATTTAATAAGTGTTTAAAATATAAAAGACAAATTAGTAGAAATAGTTTCTTAAAAGGAAATAGAATTTGAGGAATATGTTTCGAGAGATTTTCCTATAGTATTTATTTTTTCTTGACACTTCAAGTCTAGATGAGGACTCATAATTAGGAGAAGTTTTGATGAGAGAAAGGATAATAGAGGAGGTGAAAATAAATAAAGAAAAAAATTTCCAAGTAAGGTAGTTTTTCATGTATTTAAGTTATTTTGTAAGAAATTTTGGAGTTAATTTTTGTAAAACTAAAGAAAATGTATCATATGTGTGTGGGACTTCCTAAAGGGACTAGAAATTTTACTTTATAAATTTTACAAATCTCGATGTGTTCTAGGAAAAATCAAAACCCTATTTTTATAGAGTGTTAGAGCCTAGATTGACCTCAGGCTGAAGGGAGGCAATCGTAGGATAACCACAAACCACGCTTAACCTGGTAGCTAGCCCTACCAGGTCAAAAGAGGGCTCTCTCCTTGTCAATCTTTGTCGAGTTGACTGAATCAAATATGGATTTTAGGCTAGGTATAGTAGCTCTAGGGTTTTTGGTTGATTTGTAAGGTTTTGCTGGATCAAATGGAGTAGGCAGCTTTGGGTCCAGGAAATTAACTCAGAAATGCAGGATGTTCTATGGGGCAAGGTAGGTAGGTGTTTAAGCACTTGAAATTCGGATAATATGGTAGATCTGAGACTGGTGAGGAGTTGAAAAGGGCAAGCAAAGGTCTTTAATCCTCTTCAAACAACTAAAAACATCAAAAACTAAATGTATTCCCAAGGCAGAGCATTGTTACCAATGTATTCTACCTATCTATCTTCATTCATTTAGTTAAGAAGAATGAAATAGATCTTGGTAGATATAACACATGAGAGAAACTAATGAAAGAAGGAGAAATAATGCAAAGACACATTACCACAAGAATCCCACAAAAATCACTACAAAACCTTATTTATTTCCTTGCCAAACTGCTGTAGAGATGTACAATGTAGCTCAAAGAATCCATAAGAGTCCAACCTTTACCAATGACTAGGAAAATACCTAATATAGGCATCAAACCACCTATGCTAGCCATCAGGGGTTGAATCCATGAGAAAAGGAGTGGTTATAACTATTTGTAAACAAGAAACTGGAATATAGGCAGTGGAACAACATGCCTCTATAACCATGGAAACTGATTCATTTACCCATTAACCACCTCAAAATGATGAATCTACCCTCTAAAGTCATTTTGCAATTAAATTTACATAGCATAGCATCATTTACATTCATAAATTCAACCATGGTGAGAGAAAAAGTTAATTTGTGGAACAACTAGGTGAAAAATGGATTTTTAGGCAAAACTGGAAAAATTCATCCTATGCGCAGCGCCAAAATCCTATGCATAATGCCGCTTCAGAGAAAGTTTTGAAGCCCTTCCCCTTGACCAAATTGAACCTAGGATAGCTCATTGGAAAGATCTTCCTGTTGTGTTTCTATAACATCTTTAATTTTTTCGTTTGGAGGTCATTTTCCCTCTCAAAAGTAAAATCTCCCAAGGCTGCTTCCTGTGTGTCCAAAAAGTGGCAAAGAGGTCATGTTTTGATGGTTTTTTGACCTTTAGGTGACCAAGATTTGCTCCAAATTTTCTTAAACTTTCAAGGAATGATGTTCTAATCATGATGAATCTGAATATGCAAGCCATTCCTCCAACAAGTGTCTCCATCAAAAGCTCAGTGCCACCGACACTACGCACCTAATGCAATTTCTTGCGTTTAAAATTTCAAAATTTCAAAATGACAAAATTTTACCAAAAATTGCCCAGATTTGGCACAAGACTACCTCATCAGTTGCTTTGATGGACTAGTGAGGCCTCAACCAAGATTTTTATCTTGTCATGCTCTGTTTTGCTCCTCAAGGCCTTCCTCAACCTTGCCTTAAGTTTCCTGATCTTCATATTGCATATTTTGTTCTCAGTCATGTAGTGATATACCATGTGGTGAAGCAAATGTTTGTCTCTATTGAACCTCTCAATCATCTTCTCCAGGTGTATGTTAACCTGCTCGAGACAAATCTCCCTCTGATTCTCAATTTCCTTCGCCTTTTGTCTTCTAGTTTTGCTCCTTGGCTTCCTAGTTGCATGGCCCTTTTGCATTTTTGTTTTAAGTATCTCCAACTCTAAAAGATCTTTTTTGTCACTCAGTTGTTTGTTCTCTTGCTCTAGATACTTGATGATCCACTTAGCCCTCTCTAAATTGTCTAATAAGGCTTGTATCTCAGACTCTTGTTCCTTTATGATCATGTCTTTGACAGTCTTTGGATTTGGAGCATCCAAGTCAATGACATCAACTATTTGTGTTTCCTCATGATCAACAAGGTCAAACTCTCTCTCTTTCCCATCACTAAGATCATCCTTATGCATCTTTTTCTCGCCTTTACCTTTGACTTTGCTTTGCTACTTTTTTTGTACCTGTTTTGCTGAAGAAGAAGGCAAAGCCCCTTCCACACCTTGTGGATATAGTATTTGCCTATGGCCTGATGATTAAGGCGAGACCGCTTCCACACTTTGTGGAGATAATACTTGCCTAGCAGCTGCAAAGATCCTCCTAGTGCCCCTCTGGTATGTGAAAAACACTGGCACTCCAACAATTTTAGTTTCTTTGACCTGTTCATATCCTGAAGGTTAACCTTCTTCATGAGGCAGTGATGAAAAGACTTGAGGGCCTTTGAACATGTCATGAGAAATGAAGGTTTCCCATGGTATGTTGAGAAGGTTTAGCTGATGTACAACAATGATTTTGATCAAAGAATAATGAAAGATGCTGCTTAGCTATTGGGGTTATGGCTTCTTCTTGACATAAAGTGCCATATTTTCAATATTTCGAAACATGAAGTAAGGGATGTTCTTCATTCTCACTCTAGTAAATGCATCAACAATCTAATGTGGTACTCATACAACTGAGAAAACCTACCCTCACAAGTGAAGTATTTGATGATGATCTTCATGAGTGGAGCAAACCTGTCCTCCAAGAATTTGAAAGGGAACACTCTCTTGAGTTTGCCATGGTGTTTAGCCTTGATGTAAGGCTCATAGTATTCCTTGTCAATGTACTATCCTTTGTTCCATTTTTCACCTACATTTGGACTGCCTGTAGCCTCTAAAATGCACGAGCGCTCGATCAGTGAGCTATTACGCACTCTTTCAAGGTTGGCTGCTTCTAGGCAAACCTCCTGGCTGTCTTTGCACTCGTACTTCCTTCATCACTGAGCGGTCATTTAGGGGCCTTAGCTGGTGATCTGGGCTGTTCCCCTCTCGACGATGAAGAGGTTCACTACATTGTTGTCCAAATGTGTCAAGAACAACCTTAATAATTCATGATGAAACTTAACCCTTTCCACCATCTCACAAAAAACAAAACATGACTGATGTTTGAAATAAGAGATGGAAAATGGGCAGGCCTGTAATTCCTTCAAACTAATGGGCTCTTCCCTGATTATCCTTCCCCCTTTGTGAGGCTTCCTCTACTGCAAATTTCTTTCGCTAGAACTGTCACAAAGGGTATCTTCTTCCTCCATCTCATACTCACTGTCCCTCTCCATGGTTGCACAGCTGCTTGTGTGTTTTTGGTAAATGAAGTGTGATGGATTGGTGAGTGAGAGTATGATGAGTATGAAGAGATTTTAAATAGGAAAGGAGGTGAGTGTGAACTGGAATGGGAGTAATGATAGGTTTGGGGAGTGATGTAGGAAAATTTTTAGGGAGGGGATTATGTATGGGAGGATTGAGTCATAGGGGAACAATGAGAGGATGTGGGACAACAACAATAATCACAGACAACAAGAATTAAGGTTTAATGATATGGAACAGTAGTTTGATGATATGGGACAGTTTAGTGACCAAATAGGGTTTGATTCTTTGGAGGGATAACACAATTCAAACCAATGCAATAACTCTTGTTTGCAAGAAAAAGGTAATGTACTTACTTGCAACAGAGGAGTGTAGGAGTTTTGATGTGATTTGATGAGTTTGCAACAAGTTTCAAAGCCTAGCTGACAAGTGTGTAGTGAAATTTCCAGGTGTGCAATGTACATCCTATGCATAGCGCCAATGTAATTTTGAACTGACCGAAATCGCTAGGTGCACAACGCACATCCTATGTGCAGCACCAACTGTCAGGTGCGCAACACCTTCAATTTTTTCCAAAAAATACTATGACTTCCTCCTTTTCTTCAATAACACTAAAAGTCGCCTTTTTAAACTCTCCTTAGTACTTGAATATTTCAATAATGAAAAAAGGATGAGCTTTACATATATTTTCAACTTTGATTTTTGAGTTTTCAAAACCCACTTTATAATGTCAATTTTTCTTTCTTTGAAATACTCTGTTTTTTTGATTTTGACTTTTTGGCCTTTTAAATAGGTGGACTGATGCTTATTTGTTTGACTTTTGCAGTGGCAAGTACTTGGAAAATGTCACCAAGTGGCCAGGTGTAGGATAGAAAACTTATTACATATAGAAACATTAAAATTACATGAAATTTACAAATAAAATTACAATGCTCTGTTTTCACCTCAAAACTAGTTTTGAGGTAAAAACTTATTTAGTTTACAAATTTAAGGAATTAAAAATTTATTGATGATTATTTTTCATCCTCATGTGTTTGTTGACCCTTATTAGCAATAGTTATTAAAATTTGACTATGGACAAAACCCTAATATCTAATGAGATTGAAACCCTAGACCAAAGACCAAAATGATGAAATGGACTGAAAATAACATGAAGCAAGGACTGAGAAGTATGAAAAGAGATCAACAGATATATGTCGTGAGGGAAAAACTGAAATGAACCCTATCATCAGTTGATCCATGACCTAATGGAATGAAACTCATTGGAACGGGACACCTAGTATGAAATGCAAAGAGTAATTTTGAACATTGATGGCAGTGTGAAGACACTGACACTAACATTGGCTCCAATGGGGATGGTAGCTCCTTGGAGGTGCCAAGAATCGTATATGTCTAGGATAAGCAGACTAGTGCCTCATCCATTGGGCAATACGATCAATATACTTCAAAAACTGAAACTGAGACTATGAAAACCAACTCGAGATTGTAAAAAATGACTCAAGACTAAGACTAACTCAAGACTCGACAATCTGACTCAAGACTCAAAGACTAATACAAATCACTCAGCTTTATAGCCTTAACCTCAGGACCCATACTAAAATGAATTTTATCTTTTAACACTTGAAATGAAAGGAAAATGGTATATACAATGATCACCTCATGATTTCAGAAAGTATCTTAGAAGAAGTAGCACTTCAAGAGCCTACCATTGATTGGTCCTCTCGAACAATCTTGTCCATCCATCTCCTTGAGAAAGAATGCATTTTGTCCTCTGTATGTAGTGATATTATAAGGTCCCTTCCATAAATTTTCTAACTTAGCATGCTTCCCCTTATGTTCATTCCTAGCATCCCACTGCAACACAACATCCTCAAGCTGAAACTTATTAGCTTTTGTTTTCGATCATAAATCTTCTTGATCTTCTCCTGTAATCTAAAAGTATTTTGGAATACTTCCTCCCTTGTCTGCTGCAAATGGATCATCTGATTTATCCGTCACTAAAATTCATCTTCCTAACTACTAGCTTCCTGTAAAAGTTTAACAACTGGAACCACAAGAGAAGGTGGAAAAACTGTATCAATGTCATAAAGTAGTTCAAATAGAGGCATACCTATGGACTTCTTTTGGCTCACCTTGTCAGCCCATAAAGCATTCACCAACCTTTTATGCCATCCTTTCTTATTGGTTTCCAGTAGCTTCTTGATGATATTTACCAATGACTTATTAGATGATTCGGCGAGACCATTTTCCTATAGGTAATAAGTTGTAGAATGTCCCAAAGTAATCTTATATTTACCACAAAAATCAATCATCTTCTTGGACTTGAATGTAGTTGCATTATCTGTAATGATTTTGTTAGCACAACCAAAACGAGACAAAATGTTTGATTCTAAGAATTGAATGATTACCGTGTCTGTAGCTTGTCTGGTCGGAATTGCCTCAATCCACTTGGTAAAGTAATTTGTCACTGTTAAGATCCATTTGTGCTGTGCCGACAAATTTGGATTGATTTCCCAGATAAAATCGAGGCCCCACTACTGAAAAGGTGAATTAACTTCAACCAGTTTTAGAGGAAGAGGTAGCAATTTCCTTTTATGTTGGAAAACTTGACACTCATGGCAGCTCATGACTGTTTTGTACACATCTGAAAATAAGGTTAGCCAATAATAACCTGCTCTCAATATCTTGTTTGATGTTGTCTTCCAAAACAAGTGACCACCATAATCACCCTTGTGAAAGTCACTAATCACCTGTTGGGCTTCATCTTCAATTAAACAATTTGGAACAACATCTCCTGGATCCTTCCAATAAAGAGCGCTATTCAAAATTTAGAATTTAGAAGCTTTAAGTTTCAGAGATCTACCTTTATCCTTTGTCATCCCTGGAGGTGGAGAAAGGTGCTGAAGTACATACAGAATATTTGAATACCATGGTGACTGAAGGAACATTTCAGACACTTGAATCAAATGGGTTTCTTCTTCATCTTTAGACATTGCTGCAATAAGATTTATATCTAATGCATGCAGATTTGATTCTGCCATTAGAAGTTCCAGGCCTTGTCCTTTGATCAAATTTGTAGGCTTGATCTCCAAATCATACTCAAGCATTGCTGCAATCTATTTGCCTCACCTTCCTTCCGGATCGGTTTGTACCAGCACATCCTTAACTGTTGCATTTGGAACATATGCCAAGATGTGTGAGTGTAGAATAGACACTCTAAAATCCTTCAAAGCCTTGAATAGAGCAAGAGCTTGTTTCTCAATTATGTTGTACCACAAAGCAGCATCTCTAATGGTCTAGCTGAAAAATGCAATGGGCTTTTCTAGCTGATCTCTTTTTTGCATTAAAATCGTCGCCATGGTATGCTCAGATGTAAATGAAAATAAAATGAAATCTTGTCTATAACATGGACTAATCAAAACCAGAGTTGTAGATAAGGCATATTTTACCAGATTAAATGATTTCATAGCTTGCTCCGTCCATTTTACCACGCTGTCCTTCTTTAACATATTAGTAATTTCTCTCAAATGCTCAGCTAGATTAGGCACAAATATTGGTAAGAAATTCATTTTACCGTTAAATGCTTGGATCTCTTTTTTTCTCCTTGGGAAATCAATTTGCTGAATTGCTTCTACTCTTGATGGATCGATACAAATGCCTTCCTTTGAGATGATATGACCAAGCAGTTTCCCGTCATCCATGGTGAAAAGTCTTTTCTTTGGATTGAGTGATATCCCAAATTTTCTATAGCACTGAAACACAATCCTCAAATGGTGAAGATGCTCATCATCTGAACCTAAAAACACCATCAAGTCATCTAATTATACAACTAGAAACACATCTTTTTCGTTGGCAAAAGCAATATCCATTGCACGCTGATATGTTGCTCTGACATTTTTCAAACCGAATGGAATTTTATTGTAATGAAATGTTCCCTAAGGGGTGGTGAATGTAGTCTTATCACTATCATCTTCATGCACAAGAATTTGATTATATCCAGAATATTCGACAAGTAGTGACATACGCGATGCTCCAACCACTCTTTGAAGGATGTGATCCATCTTTGGCAACAGGTAATTGTCCTTCAATGACACTTTATTTAGATTTCTGAAATCGATACACAATCTGATTTCCCCAGTCTTCTTTCTTACAGGAACAAGATTAGAAATCCAATCAGAAAATTTGATTGGGACTATTATACCAGCGTTGTACAATCGGTTTACCTCTTTTTCAATTGAAGGTAGCAACTTGGCATTGATTTTTCTCATCTTCTGGCAATATGGCTTCTGATTTTTGTTGATGGGAATCGTGTGCTGGATGATGTCTTTATTATACACCTTTAAATCTGAATAGTCCAAAGAAAACACATAAGCAAATTTAGACAATAATTTGACATATTTTGACTTTACCTCCCGTGACAATGTTTTGGACAATTTTACAAACTTGGGCTTATCTGATGTTCCAAGATTCACGTCCTCAACAGCTTTGTCTGTAGGCACCAAGCTTGGCTTTCTAGCTACGTCATCCTGATCGAAAAGTTCCTCTAAAGGTATGAGACCTTTAGGAATGACATTGTCCTTTAGCTGCAACACTTCCATCTGATTCACTTCAATTTTTGGTTCATCATCATCACTATCACAATCTATTGAAGCATCCTTGTAGTTTATTTCATTTTGCAAGAAGGCATTGATATCCTTATCATCCCAAAACACTTTCCAATATCTCAAGTTGTCTAGAACAGCTTGACGATGCTTGACATGGATCTCAAAATTGTTGTTAGAATTCATTAGAATCTTTGAATTACTTGCAGCAGTAGCAAGAGAATCTACAATAACATTTTGAGCACGAGGTACTACTTTCAAGGTATAATCTGGAAACATTATTAATATATCTAAAACTACATTTCGGTAGGCTTGGATCCTTAGATGTTTAGCTTGATATTCACCCTTGACTTGCTTGATTATTAGCTTCGAATCTCCATAGACTGATATCCTTTTTGCATTCAGCTTTTTGAGAATTTTCAACCCTGCAATCAACGCTTCATATTTAGCTTCATTGTTAGAACAGTCAAAGGCAAATTTATATGAACAGACTCTAACATTGCTAGGGACTTTATTTGGTTGGAAAATAGGTCCATGAATCCAAATCCCTATGCCGACACCATCCTTACCCACAGCTCCATCGAAATCCATGCTCCATAGGCCTACTTGTTCTTCTAGATGCTGAAATTCTGTTTCATTCTCTTGCTTACTTTGGTTGGCCTCATAATTTTTCTGCTCTTTGTTGTATTTTTGTTGTTTACGGTATCTAGACTGTTCTGAGGTGCTTGCAAGTTTGTGTCTCTCTTGATCAAGGACTGCTTTGAAAGTTTCTAAAATCTCTGACACATCTTCTACTTCAACTAACTAACTATCAATATCATTCAAACCGCTATCTGAATATGAAACAAATGACTCTAAATATGTATGTACAACATTAATTGGATGATTTAGTGGTTTCTCCTTGCTTGTGATCATGTACTTCATATTTTTCTCCCTGTATAATTTTCTCAATTGGCCAAACATGGGAACGGTAGCATAGGATAAATCTAGTTGTAAAGTCCCTTTAAGCTTTGCACCCCACGACCTGGACAAAAGCATACCAAACTGTGGTGGGATGTTTTCAACAACCACATCCATGAGAACATTCTTGGCTGGTATTTGGTCTAAAGACACCACTAAGTCTTTGATGAGAACAATAAAGAGAACCCTACCAAAATCAAATGAATACAAATGATGGTACTTTCGAGTGGTGTCAAGGCCCAACTTCTCCATAATGGCTTTTGGCATGAGATTATGGGATGCTCCAGAATCAAACATGGCATTGTGAAGGATAAACTCATGCAGTCTAAGGCTGATATAGAATGGAGGGACGTCACTATCTTCATACTGACCTTCTACAGTAGGACCGAAAATGAGCTCAGGGTGATCGTCTTCTACATTAACTATATCAGATAAAGGATCTATATGCAAAATTTTGGATACTTGATTTTTATAAGTGTTGTTCTTCATTGATTCAGTCAAAGGAATTGAAACTTTTAATTTGGAAATCTCAGTCTTTAAAGTAAAAGCTGAAACTTTCTCTACCTCTTTGACTAGCTGGTCCTTCTTTTCGGATTTATCTTTTGCTGCACTTTGTTGATTGCCTTTCTCATTTTCTATCCTGTTTGTAGAAGGTATTTTGCTCTAATTAGGATCAGCAGGCTCTTTTCCTTTGTTTTAAACATTTGTAGAGTAATTTTTAGATTGGGCTTCCGTTCTCTTTTGAACTGGGCTGATTGGCACATCTTTGCTTCTCAATGAGTATTGTTTCTGCTCTGCTGTCAACACATTCATGTATCCCAACTAATAATCATCTGATTCATCCTCCAACACTACTTCATTTGCTAATATGTAGTCTTGATCCTTTTGAGCATCCGAAACCTCTGAATACTCTTCATCTTCCGTGAGATAAATAGGTAAACCGTCAATAGTAAAGAAATGATTTTCCTCCACTACCGGATCATCATCATCTTTACTCTCCATTCCATGTACATTATTTTTCTGCAAAGGAGTTTTAACTTGCTGTTGTGATGACTAATCTTGTGCTTTCTTCTCCCTTTGTTTGATTCTAAACTGAGGTTGTTGTTGTCCTCTGAAGTTGGGATTTCTGATCATTGTTTCAGGCTTGTCTGCAATTGTGAACCGGTCAAACATTTTCTCAATTTTCTTGAGTATTTTATCTACCTTAACATCTGAGGAAGAAGCTTCCTCCTTTATGGTTACCTTCTTTTCAGTCCTCAACCTTGCTCTCTTGGCCATTAGATTTGCCTCTACACGAACTGCATTCTTCTGCATGTCTCCGGTGTGGTGGGATCCATTTCCCTCAACTGATATGCCATATTAGGATTGAAGCCATCTAGAAATTTGATTAACGCTAACCCCATCGGTGGCTTAATATCTGCTGGAATTGCATTATAAATTTTATTGAATCTTACACAATAATCCTAGACACTTTCCCCTACATTCCTCTTTATATTTTCATACTTGGATAGAATTTGGAGAGGATTTTTCTTTACCTTCCATCGGTCCAGGAATTGTCCATGAAGAACAGGCAAAGTATTGATTGATGCCACTGGTAATGCTCTAAACCACTTTCGAACCTCACCTCCAAAGCTCTGTATGAATGATCTCATGGACACATTTCGGCATCTACCTCATGAAGGTCGAAGAAGTTATTCATCCTATCAACATGATGCTACGTAGTTACACTTTGAGTGGCATCAAAAAGAGGGATCTTGTTTTGGTAGTAAGCAGGCATATCATCCAAATTTTGAGGCAGAATGACAGGTGCATATCGAGAAGCCATGACTCGAGGTGGATTTGACAATGATGTTGGGGTAACTGGGGGAGCTGAGACAACCATGGGAGTTGATGCAACAGAAGCGATGGGTATTTGTGAGTAACAATGGGTTGATGAGGGAGTGTCGGTATGAATGGGGATGATGGATGAGTCTCTAAAATATTAGGAAATGATAATGAGGCAAAAGATGTCGAATCTGAATCAGAGATTTTTGGAATTCTATCTGTGGTGAGGGACAATGATTGAGGAGAGTTGTGAATATTACGATCAACTATCAATTTAGCCCTTTTTATTTCAAGCTCTTTGGTGAGTTCAGGATCTGAAACTATGTCGATCAATTCTCTATTAGACATAGTTCTAAGCAGAGAGAGACTGAAGTACTTGTTGAAAGGAAGATCTTCAAGGAATAGCCACTCCACAGGGCATGAATGGGATCTGAAAATCGATCTAGGACTAGATAAAACTTCTTGCCTGAGTATTCAAGGGATAAGATTAGGATTTTTAAATACGGGAGGAGGATTGGGATTAGGATTAGACCTAGTATATCTTCCTGAAGCTAGTGTGTTCAAAATTCTCAGGATTTGTCAAATTACTTCACAACTTTTCATTGTTCAGCCTAGTGAATTCTAAATTTATCATCCAAAGTTCAATATTTCCCAATTGTATTGGGGTGATTTAGATTTCTTCCCTAGTATGGTCGCTGCTATGTTAGAGCCTAGATTAACCTTAGGCTGAAGGGAGGCAATCCTAGGATAACCATAAACCACGCTTAACCTGGTAGCTAGCCCTACCAAGTCGGGAGAGGGCTCTCTCCTTGTCAATATTTGTCGAGAGGACTGAATCAAATATGTATTTTAGGCTAGGTATAGTAGCTCTAGGGTTTTTGGTTGGATTCTTGTGGATTCTTTGAGCTACATTATACATCTCTAGAGCAATTTGGCAAGGAAATAAACCAGGTTTTGCAGCAATTTTTTGTGGGATTATTATGGTAATGTGTCTTTGCTTTATTTCTCCTTCTGTCATTAGTTTCTCTCGTGTGTTATATGTGCCAAAATATAATTCATTCCTCTTAACTAAATGAATCAAGATAGATAGGTAGAATACATTGGTAACAATGCTCTGCCTTGGGAATACATTTAGTTTTTTATGCTTTCAGCTGATTGAAGAGGATTCAAGACCTTTGCATGCCCCTTTCAACTCCTCACCAGTCTTAGATCTCCCATCTTATTCAAATTTCAAGTGCTTGAACACCTACCTACCTCGCCCCATAGAACATTCTGCATTTCTTAGTTAATTTCCTAGACCCAAAGTTGCCTACTCCATTTTATCCAGCAAAACCTTCAAAATCAACCAAAAACCCTCGACCTACTATACCTAGCCTAAAATCCATATTTGATTCAGTCATCTCAGCGGAGATTGTCAAGGAAAGAGCCCTCTCCCGACATCGTAGGGCTAGCTACCAGGTTAAGTGTGGTTTGTGGTTATCCTAGGACTGCCTCCCTTCAGCCTGAGGTCAATCTAGGCTCTAACATAGAGTAAGAAGTGTTTTCTATAGATGTAATAAGTTTTTGGGTTGAATAACTCACAATAAGGAAATCAAAATGCACCAATAGATAAGTACAAATCTTAACAAATGAAGCAACTATCCTGATCTCTTGTTCTCACAAGCTATTCAATTTAGTAATCAAGCAAGGTGTCTTTAAAGTATGGAGTTGAAGCCTCATTATACATATTTAAAATAAAATAATATAAAATAAACCCCTCAAATTATAGGACTAATATGATTATCCCCATTTTATACAATTCATATGGAAATTTATGGAAAATGAGATGGGTAGAAGAAGTGTTAGTGGATAGATGAAATTTAAGAGCTATTATTCAACTATGATGAAAAATGTATTTATTTAAGATCATTTTGAGCACTATCACCATAATAAAACTAATTTCCTTTGTTGTTTCATTAATATTAAAAATCCATTGACATAATTCCCATGACTAACTTTTCGAATAGATTATAAGAGTTAAAAGTTCCTTTCACGTTGAGAGCTATTGAACTAAAGTTGTACAAGAACATTTTTCAAAGTTTGAGAACATTCATTATTGTTTGAAAGAAATTAGTTGTAATACATGATTTAAGTAAGGTCGTGTCTTGTTCCTTAGAAATTTTGGCATATACATTGGGAAAGTGAGGACGGGTTTTAGAAGAAGTGGGTCATGTCATCCTGAATATAGCTAACATGTTTATTATCCTTCTTCATTATGCTAATGGTATTATTCTTATGGCATGGAATCCCTATGATGTTGAAAAGAAACTAAAACTTCTCAAGGATTTCTACTTTAATATGGATATAACTATTAACATTGAAAAAACAAAGGTTACAATAATTATATCTAGAAAGAACACTTAGATTAATTTTATGCATGTCAACAATAGCCTAGGGGAGGTAATGTATAAATTTCGATGAATATTTGGAAATACTCATGAAGTTTTAATCAAAATAACAACACACTAACCTACTATATTACTCTGTGGACAATAATTCACAATTTAGAACAAAATTTTTAGACATGCAATAAGAAATAAGACACATGCGAAAAGTAATTTTCCCAAGGAAAGAAAATGGCTAAAACCCCCATCCGTGCTTACATTACATCAGAAGAATAGAGATGTATTACAATTTCTTTGCTCAACTGAGCACAACCTAAAAGTGCATAACCTATCTCTCTACTCACTGAAAGGCTTTGACCTAGAGTTAGTCAAATTTTGACTCTTCTTGAGCTCCAATTTCCTTGCACTATTCATTGAGAAATCAGGCCCTTATTATTTAGCAAATTCCTCAAATTGATTGCGCAATTCCTTTAGGTTGATCCTTTGGTTGCATGAAACACCTGTACACTCAAGACATGTTTACAATTGATGTTAGACTGCCTTGGAATCTCCACCTCAATTGGGTAACTCAAATTCTCTACATGCACTAGCTATTTTGGGTTGATTAATAATTTAACTAGATGGTCATTGAGTTTGACTGAAGTCCCACTGCTTAATTGATCTTCCACTAGTTCTTCCAAAAGTTGGAACTAGTTTAATTGAAAAAATCTTAAGACAAATCACCTTGATTGCTACAAATTAGCAATCACATATGATGAAATTAACTCTAACTCCTCCAACTCGAATTTACTGAGTAAACTAGGTTACACAAGGCATGTCACACAAGCTAACATCATCCAAGTTGTCTGCTCATGTAGAAATTCGAATTTTCTCAACGTAATCAAGGCAAAAGCTAATTGAGAATTTGTTGTTACATTTTTCAATAGGTAACTTCATACAAATATATTGAAATCAACCTTCATCAAAAGCTTAATAGAAACTATAGCATTGAGAAAAGAATAAATTGAAGGTTGAAAGATTATTACAAACTATAATATAGTTGTAATTTACTAGAATAAAAACTTTTCTTCAATTAAATTTCTTCACCTTTATTATCTTATATGGTTCTAAAATTTTGAGCTACAACATATTTATAGAATTGTGGGAAAATATAGAGTAACTGTAGAACTAATTTATAACATATAATCTGAAAACAAAAATAAATACACCCTATCCTATGGTGCTTATAAAAGTGAGTCTTTTCCCTATTTAAAGCAAGATTATGACAAGGCATATAATGCATAATAACAAGATAAACAAAATATAAGAGAATTGTGTCCCATAAATATCTTTAAACTCCGACCAAGCACACATACCACTGAAGAAAAGTTGACATAAATATGAGAGCTCTTTACTAAAGCATGTTTATAGTCACTTCGTAAAATAAAAATAATTATAACCTTATCAATAATTATTAAGTGGATGGTAGGAATTTATCCTTCACATAATATTCACTGAATATTTTAATAATAATCGATATTGTTACAACTTTTTTCTTTTCATTTTATTTAAAAATAATGTCATTTATATAAATATCAAAAGTGATTTCTATTAATATTTATGGCATGAAACTATATATATATATATATATATATATATATATATATATATATATATTATTTACTTATTTTTTATTATATAATTAATTAATTTATATGTTAATTCATAACAATAATAATAATAATAATAATAATAATAATAATAATAATTTAATTCCTCTAATAGGTTGTTAATGAGATTGAAGTGGGGGCTATGTAAGGGGGACACGACCTACCCGCGCATGCATTTGCATGCAATCCTATAGTTGGAAACAACTATTAATATAGGTATTATAAATGGTTTGGAACTTGTGGGTTTTGGTTCAAATGGAGATGAGCGCTAGTCCTTGACCTCTTGTTCCATGCAGCCTCTTTTGGCTATGGTAGTCGAGAGCGATGTGTTGGGGATTGAGTATGTAATTGAATCCATGTGATGTGAACTTGTTGGTATGCAAGGGTGATGGAGGAAGCAACACATTTTCCTTAGCATTTAGGCCTCTGGATGGTTGCTTGGAACCTAGAATTGAGGTGGAGTAGTGAAGGCATCAATTACTTCTCACAATGTGAAGTATAAGGTCATTTTATTCATTTGTTTGGATATTTTGTTTACTTGTAGAATTGTGCTTTTATCTAAGGTATTGGGGTTACTATCGTTATGTCTTGAGTGTCACTTTGAGTTGATAGATAGGGGATGGGGTGAGATGGTATCCTGTATGGGTTTATTTCTTTCAGGTTTCTTGAAATTGTTAATGTTTGGGTAGGTCGGTATTGACTGGGTAAACAAATTTGGCCATTGTTGTGTGAATTTTATAGATATGCTATGAGTGATATCATGAGTTGATTATCATGGATGTTTATGAGTCCTAGGAATCTCGGGTTCTTTTTCCTTTTGATTTCTGCTCTTTTGTTTAAGGGGGTTTGGGTGTGGGTTCTCTGTGGAGGTTGTCGCGACCTCTATTATCGATATAGGTGCTTTTGTCGAGTCAAGGGTTTGTGTATTGAGCAATGAGGATGATTTAGTGGGTTGGTTTCGTGGTCTTGTAGAAGGTGTTTCTAGTTTCTTCTCTTAATTCTTTGTAGGAAGAGGAATTTACATTGGCTGCGCTAGGTGTACCCACCAAGTAGTAGCTATGCCACCAAGAAAACTAATGCGGTGTATATGGGGTGGAGGGGGGGGGGAAGGTGGTAGTGCTTTGCAAGGGCAAGGAGGAGTGAGACTCTTTCCTCACATCTCTACTACCACCTATTTCAGTGTTGTTCCACTCGATAGAAAAATGAAAATTCACAAGGTAGAGACTCAAGTGGGGATTGAGAGACAATCTCATTCTCAGTCTAAAATCATTGAGGACATGTTATCATGGGTTCCTTACACTCGTCACACTAGGTGTAGGAAGAAACAATATGTAAATTCTATGGTTTTGCAAGGTCTTGAAAGAGAAGCAAGAGGAGAGGTATAATGTCTTTATCTCTTGGAAGACATTAGAAGGATGCTAAGAAACCAATGCTTCTGAAGGATTGACTTTTGCCACGTGGAGGGTCATATTGCTTGTGAATCAAATAGCTGGGATTTGATGGATCCACTAGGTTCAAGCACAAGGGCTCTTGGGACAATCTCCTCTCCAAATAATGAGTAGTGATCCATGTGGTTGATTTTGTTGTTTGATGGCCATTGTGTTTTTCTGCGGCCCCATCAGCAAGGCTTTTATATTTTTCGATGGTCTTAGCTTTGTTTTTATATTTGTTGGGTTATGATGTGTGCTTTGTTGACTACTATGGCGCTTTATGTTGGTCTTATTTTGTTGGCATATTTTTTGGTTGTGGAGCTTTGGTGTAGGTTGGATGAATAGGAGTTGGCCATGGGATACAACTTTGTAAGAAACTTTTGTATTTGGGTTTGTATGGGCATCTGAGTCTTGATTTCATCATGAGTAGTGTTTTGAGGAAGAGCTAATTCTTCATGGAGAAATCTGGAGAAAGTCATGTCTATCTGACTTTTTAGGCAATATAAAACTTTAATTTAATAATAATAATAATTTAATTATTTTATGTTTTTATAAATATTTAAAATTTGACATATATTATGACATGAAATTTGTAAATAAACTATGGGGTTCAACCTGTTTTATATCACAAAACCAATTAATCTATGTTGTAACATTTCATCTGCATAATCCAAGGCTGAATGTCAAAAAATAAATGCTTTACAGTTATAAGCCGTTGTACCAGACATAGCTATCATTCGTATATATGCATATCACATTTTAGAATTCTGTTTGTGACATGTTTTCTATTATAAAATGCTTTGTAATTGTTAAGCAGCACTCGCTTGCAGTAAATTATATAAAATATCAGCTCTCAAGTAAAGCTGTGTACAATAAAAGTTAGGCCATAGGGATTGCTGAATTTTAATTATTTATTTGTTAAAAAAAAATCATTTTAATAAAATACTATAGGATGAAGCTTTACGTAAATATGACGATTCTTATTTGTAAAACTTAAACAAAGATGAAGAGATATAAAAATACGAGAACCAAACTTTGTTAGCAGTACGGCAATTTTATACTTTAAAGAATATAGTTGAGCACGTTTGTGATATAATATTAGAACGCAATTCATTATGTCCTGATGCAGTAGCGTCACTTTGTCAGATTCTCCAGAATTATGAGCAAAAAATAAAGCGAGAGCTTGACTCCAAAGTGTTTTGTATAATAAGGACGAATAATGGACGGAAGAGCAATGAACGAGACCAAAGAAAAAGATTAAAGACAAAGTTATGGCATTATTATTATTGGCATCCCAGAATATAGAGATTTCATTGGACAAACGTATAAAGAAATGTCGAAATTGCACGCACAAGTTAAATTATTTTACACATTAATTTATTTATACCATTCTGCAGCTGATGTTCGGCTTTTGAGTCAACAATTCTGTTGGACCGTCATTATGGTTGAAAATAAAGCTTATAAGAAGTCAATTATTTTTAAGGAGCGAGTGGCGATCAACTTTTTTAAATTTCACTAAGAGTTTGTGCCAGAGAACATAATGAATAAACGAGTACGAGAAAATTATTCTGTAATGACCATGAACAGCATAGTTTTCATAATTAATGGTATATTCCAATCGTTTGGATCGTGACGTTTTGTTTCGTCAAATTAACAGTTCCCTTTATTCGTTAGTTGAAAAAGAGATAAAGAACCAGTTGATACTGGCCGCTAATTTTGTAGGAAAAATATTGATTTTGAATTTGACCAGATTTTAATTTTATATTATCCGAGTGCGATTGATGAGAAAATTTTGTCCAGGGATTTCATCGCCCTTTAAACTAATCTAAATGTTGGGAAGATCAACCACATACGCGAATTTATCAAAAAGTCAAGTCTTCAAATTCCAGCAAAAATGAAATAGGAAAATACGATTCATGGGAAAAAGTTGCAGGAAAAAATTCTGGGACAAATTAAATAGGTGGCTATGGAATCGCCTCATGTTACGTCGTTTGCTCGCAACATGATAAAATATTGAGCATCGCTTTTTTTACGCTGTGAATAGTACTGGAATGGGCTAACTGGGTTGGATAGACGTGCTTGATTGTAACTTACTTAAGTAAGCTTTCGGAATAAGTTGACCAAAATATATGCATGCTGGTTTACGTCAGTAGAATGGAAGTAGCCCGACATATGTAGTATAATAAAGTAGCAATTTTCGTTATTCAAAACTATGTTTATGTTGATGTAGATGTTGGTTAAATTTCTTAATTTATTATTTTTAAGTGTGAAGCCAAATTCATGAATCACATGAAGGATTCTAGATTCTTCTATTCACCATTAGTTTATAGATCTCCAAGATTCTAGATCTTTTTACACCGCCATTAGTTTCTAGATCATTCCAGATCTCCATATGAATCACATACAAGATTCTAGATTCTTTTTCTTCCTCTATAAATCTGTAATTTCTCTGGCGATGGATTGCAACCCATGGCCCAAGCCTGTTATGTAATGCTAAGTGATTTTTGTTCTTGAGTGATTGTTTTATCTATTCCGCTATTATGTAATGCTAAGTGATTTCTGTTCTTCAGTGATTGTTTTATCTATTTTGTTGTTTCTGACTGAGTAATCTTGTTGTTTCTCTATTTGTCTATCTCTGTGAATTCTACTGTCATCTAAGTCTCTCAGTATAAATTTGTTGTGTGTTATGTATGCTATTGTCTAACAACTGGTACCAGAGCTAGGGCCGAATATCCACTGTGCAAGCCGCTTAGTGCCATCACCTTACTCTGGTAGTGTTTGTTAAAACGTTGGTTGTTACCTCTGGAGCTGTTGAAGGATCTATCCAGGAAATCACTGAGGAACGCTGGAACTAAAAGATAGTTGTTGCAAAAAAAACAAGGTCCTGGACCTATCTTGAAATGTGTTGCTGGAGTTTGAAACGTAGAGAACCGTGGAGATTAGAGTTGAAACGTGGTGTCCGTAAGTTTGTTTTTACATCAAGCTTGCAAGTATACTTCAAGTTTTTTTTCAAACTAACATATGTATGTGTGAAATGTGAAAAGGTGAAAACATTATATATGTTTTTTATATTTATTATGAAACATATATAATTATATGTTGGAATTTTGAAAAGTATATTTTAAAAGGAGCAGGAATTTTGAAAAGGGTATTTTGAAAGGAAGAAGGTCATTATTACTAAATTTTAAAGAGTAATAATTAGTAAGTGGAGTTTTTGTTTTTGGGCATCAATATATTGAAAATAGAGACAGCACTTACAGATATGGAGAAGTTGAGTGGGGCTAATTTTTCCCTATGGAGATCACAGATGGAGGATATAATGATTTTGAAGGATCGGTATTTGCCCATTGAGAGCACAACAAATAAACTCTCATCGATGACAAATGAAGAATGGAATAAGCTAAATAGAAAGGTGATTGCAACAATCCACTAATATCTAGCAAAGAATGTGTATTTCAATGTGTTTGGAGAAAAGATGGCTGAAGGATTATGGAAGAAGCTCCATGATCTATATGAGAAGAACACGGTATCAATCAAAGTGTTCTTGATGAAGAAGCTTTATAATCTCAAAATGAAGGAGGGTGTTTCAGTTGCTGAGCACTTGAATGCATTTAATATTATTACTAATAAGCTCCCCTCTCTTAAAATCATTTTAGATGATGAAATTAGAGCTATTTTGCTAATGTGTTCTATGCCAAACAGTTGGGAAAATTTAATTGTAGCTATGAGCACTTCAACAATTGCAAGGACCCTGAAGTTTGATGATGTTTGCAACAGTTTAATGAATGAGGAACTGCGACGCAAGTCAATTGTGGAGAACCAGGGAGGAGAAGCTCTAGCTCTAGCTGATCGTGGTAGGAGAATGGATCGAGGTCGGCAAGGGCGATCAAGATCGAAAGGCCAATCAAAATCAAGGAGAGGAAGGATCATCTGCTTTCATTGTGGCAAGCCTTGGCACATGAAGAATGAATGTCGATTTTGGAAGAAAGGACAAAAGGATCAGAGACTATCTAATACAAATCACAAGTCATGTAGAACAAACGAAGGTGAGACTATTGTTGTAGCCATAGATGGTGATGTGTTGTTGTTGTTGGGAAAAGTATCCAATACGAAATGACCCTATCCCACTCTAAGGGTGATAGTACCTCAGCAATAACTGAATGCAAAGCTATTCAAGATTACTTCTTTATGAGATGAGAGAGAGAAGAGAAAAGGAATCCACTAACCGTTATCTTCCACTAATGGTTGATCCAATCTTCCCTCTTGCTGCTTGCTCCTAGCTCCTTGCTCTTTCACCGGCCCAGCTACACAAAGATCCTGTAAAAGCACAAAGAAAGGAAACTACAAGAAGCATACATCCATAACTGATTCAAGGATTAGAATAAATCAAATATACAAGCATCAATTCACCATAGAGACACATGCATATAGAAGAACCTCAAATACTTTATTAATAGAAGAAGTAAAGTTCTGAGAGTGTTACAACCATAATAGGCCCAATCCAGCAACACCTCCCAGCAGAAAGAAATCTCCTCTTCACCTCCTTCAAAGCAATCACCCAATAGTTCTATGCACAAACCAACAACACTTTCTTACTTGCACAAAATTCCAGCCTCCTTAGACCTCATGAGAGAGCTCTATATATAGGAGATTTGGAGAAAGGATGAGTCATCTTGAGACTGACATGAAGCTGACTAGTGTCCTCTCCCACTTCAGTTAAACTTCAGTTCTTGAGTCCACTTGGAGATTCTTGCTTCCACTTGGAGATCAAGACCCTCTTACTCATCACAAGGCGAATTCCTTGACCCAAGTGTCAGTTTGGAAGCTTCCTGGGCAATTGACACCTTGCAGAATGACTGTGCCACTTGGCCAATCTCGCCTAGCGCAGGTAGCCTTCATTAGATTTGACATTCAGCGCAGGTACAGAGTGGAGCAGTTGACATTCAGCGCAGATGCTCAGTGGAGCAGCTGACATGATCCAGAAACAACTTGTTTTTGAGTGTTTTCAGGTGGAGAACTGATTTTCAGTGCTATGGTTTGCTGACCTTGTTCCTCTAGGGGTAGGAACAACATGTTTAGGGACTTTGGATCCCTCAGATTATCGACATTTCATGCTTCATGCTGTTAGGCACAAAAATGTCTATAACAGTTGCCCCCTAAAGTATGAGGTCGTTTATCGGGTGAAATGCTTTATCAGGAGGATCTGAAGTTCATTCAATCGCTGAGAGGTGCCTTGTAATAAAATACAATACAATACATTATTTTTCATTCTGCTTTCATGATCTAGCTGAGGCGGGCATTCCCATGCTCAGCTTTATAAATTCATTTTGGTACATAGAACAGACGATCGTCTGGTGGTAGACTGATAATTCTCTGCTGAAATTATCATCCTTTGAGGAGGATGATCATCTGCTGCAATGATGTACATAACAAATGTCTTTATATCCTGAATATATATATCACAGCCCGGATGGATGAAACTAGATCCGGGGTCTTCAAACTCGTTCGATCTTCACTCTAAGTACAAGTCGATCCATGTGAGAATTGCGCTGAAGTCGAACATGGAAAGACATCGCTTGATTACCGGTCAATAATGTAAACCGTTAACAAGCGCGAGAGGAATCACCGATAATGATAATGACCCTCAAGGTACTGCAGTACAATTCACGTGGTGTGAATAAAGGACTTGGCGTCGAACACCACGGAAAATCTTCTGGTCGAAGGTCATTGATGTATACCTGTCGCCGGAAGTGAGAAACTTTCCATTGAGGCATGCAAGCTTCAAAGTACTGGGGGGTTTGTTCCTAGATCAACTTCTTGGATAATGAGCTGAAGTCGACAAGAAGCGATCCGTCAAAGGAGGGCCTTAATGAATCCCACATCAGTGACACGGAACGGAGCTAATGATTTTAGTGGAGGTGAAAACAATCTGTGAAATATGATTCAGGGTGGCGATCATGGGTGGATGAAGGATAATGTATGGCAGTGGTTGGGACACGGTTGACTCTTTCTGAACACATCTCTTGAACATATAACGACACTGATGTGATGGATCGGTAGCATTACCCCAAATGTGGATGGTTTGGCGAGGACCATAGTGATGAGAACGGTGAATGAAACAACCCAACCCGATGTGATACGGAGGACAAAGAGTCATGTTCAAGAGTGACTTGCTACCATTAAAGCTTTGAGGTTCTCCCAATTTTTCCCCAGTCATTTCTGACCAGTACCTCTTTATTTTTGTCAAGCTTGAGGAGGATAACATATGCTTGTTCTATAACCTACCCTTCGGGCAAGCCCATCGCTATGTTTTAACGAGCCTAGCGATAGGGAAACTCGTTCTCGTCTAAAGACAAGTTTGTCGCTATTTAATCATTTTAACGAGTCTAACGACAAGGAAAACTCGGTCCTTTTAAATTTTAGAGAGTCTGAAAAGGTACAGAAAGTTAACTCCAAAATTCCTTTTTCGTCATCTAATCCCTTAAGTCCGAAAAAGTATAAAACAATACAGAAGGGATGAGTTTTCGATTACTTTAACGAGCCGAATAAAACAAGCGCTCGACCTTTTTGTGTAATAATCCCTCAGGTCCAAAAATATTAAAATCTAGAGGAGGGATAGCTCTTCCGGTCACTTTAACGAGCTGGAAGGCCAAAACTCGGCAAACTTTTCATATTTTACGAGTCAGGAGAAAAGAGCTCAAAGAAGACTCGTCTTTTGAGGAACGAGTGATAAACAGGGATAGCAGCAGATTCCAGGTACAGGTTGGAATTTTCCAATCACGGCAGTGTCACAAGGATGGCTAAGTGAAATCACTCTTCGCAGCTGTTCCTCAAAATGGGTAAACAATCATATGGAGGTGAACGATTGGCCAAATGGAATGGAGGTGGCAGGTGCAAACACGACCAAGGCTTTTATGGCTAATAAATTTACGATCACAATGGTTATTTACCGGTACTGGGTTCATTTTTTAAAGAGCTTGAATGCGCCAAAACACTGCTCAAAATCTTATGTTTATTTCTTAACGAGCATGAACTATGACGCTAAAACTGCTCGGATCTCGCTTTTCTATTTTTTAACGAGCATAAATTCCGCGGTAAAACTGCTCGATTATACCAGTCATAGGATAAGAAATGTCTTCCTGCAAGATTCCAATTTTTATAGAGCTTGCACCTCACATAAGCTATGCTCCATCTCATCCTTTCTTTATGCAAGTTCGGAAACGGTTAATCCCAAAAACAGATAAATAACCGCCCCTAGCTTGCACTCCAAAAGGTTTGCATGCCCCTAGGTATAAAGTATAATTTCAAGGCTGCCCCTACTTATCCGATAAAACATTTGTTTTAAAGGGTGAGGCTTGCCTCTTCCTGGTTACCCAAAGATTGTTTTGTTAACACCATCAAATGAAAACATTTCCTCGACACTGTCTACCGAAGTAGACAATAGTGAATGACCTTTGTTAGACAAGTAACCTTATCAAAAGAATCCTGTTCTAGAACAACCCCTCTTCCTTCCACGGACGGGGTACGGGCTAGTCATATTCCTTCGCGGAAATTCTACTTTATACCCAAGGTTTCCTCTGCCCGAAGCAGACCAGGATGCATGCCCCCTGGGTTCCAGTCCCATCTTTCCGAATCACTCGCACTCATCGGGAAGGAGGACTGGGGGTGGAGACATTTCTTGGGTGAATAGACCATTGAGGGTTGGTATTTGACTATTTGCGATGCGTGATCCTGGAAATGAAAGTTGGTCTACGAGCTTGACCATTCTTCCTTCGTGTGGAAAACACATTACTCTAAAGAGTGAGGAGACTATAGCTCCCATGCAATATATATAGTCTCGTCCAAGGAGTAGGTTATAATCCAAGGGTCCTTGAACGACCATCACGTTCATTTGAACGGTCTTCCCTTTCAATGTAACAGGCACATTGGGGAGGATCCCTAATGGTCGACTGGTTCCTTTATCAAAACCTGAGAGATTTCTTATCTCAGGCAAAAGTTCTGGGGAACCCAGTGCTTTCCAAGCAATAGAGGAAAGGATACTCACAGATGCCCCTTCATCAATGATAGTTCCAGCCATTACCATTCTATAAATTTGGACTATGATTCTGAATGGTATACTGGCTGGTAACCGGGGTCTGCCTAGTTGGTTCCAATCAAAGGACACAACCAGGTTCCTTGGTGGTGGGACTGAATACACGGCCGGATACGATCTTGACGATGTTCCTTCCTGCGGTAAAGGAATGGGCGCATTGCCCTGATGCTCATCAGAATCTGTGTTGACGAAAAGAATCTGGATGGTGTCATCCTTGTTCTCTTCAGTGAGGGTGTCATTTGAAGATGAATCTTCAGTGACGGTGTCATTTGAGGATGAAACCTCTGAAGGAAGAACCGGGTCAACTGCCGTATTGACTTTTAGAATTTCGTCTGGTCTGGATTCAGTAGGTTCATTTTCAATGACTGACGCTTCAGCTGACCACTTGAGCAGGACAGCTGTATTTTCAACCAACGAAGGACTTGGCACGAGTTTTTTGTATCCAGGAGGAAGTATTACCGGTGAAACTGGACGATCTTCCAAAACTCTCTTCACTTCGTCTAAGAAGGGACAACGATGGATGGCGTGACCGCCTTCACATAGTCTGCAGGGGATCTTGCTCCCCCTCTTTGTCTTGATCCTTCACTTTCGCTGGTTGACGGTAAGCAATCAACATGGCTATCAGAGGTCGATGCTCCCGAATTGTACAACCGAGGGGACTAGTCCCTTAGTATCCGGGGAATACAGGGACAATCTCTATGGAAGTGGTCTCCTCTACATATGACACATGGCGATTTAGGCCCGGTCTCTGCTGTGTGTGGGTTTTTGTCAGATGTCTTTTGCTTGCCCCCAGTCGCCTTAGGCTCCTTCTTCTTCCTCTCTCTCTTCTTCTTCTCCTTCTTCTCCATGGGAGCTTGGCTTTTGCCAGCCCCACCTTGTGAAGATGAAGGATTAGAGGAAGAGTTATAAGAAGTAGAAGGCTGGTGGGCAGCTCTAGACTGATCTAACTGTTGACTCGACTGTTCAGGAACCATGGTGTTCTGAACTACATTGGTTGAGAATAGCCAAATAGGCAGGCCAATTGTCAGTCCTGGAAGCGACAATGTGGCCATGTGGGGCGCACCAACTTCTCCCCAAGAGGAGAATGGACTAGGATTTCCATCATGTGGAATTCCTTGGTTGGGGTGTTCCATGTTCTCAACTTTAAGATCAACGCAGGAATAGGAGGTGATTATGTTCCGTTTAAAATAAATTTTATAACGACGCTTAGACACAACTTGCTTTTTCACTTTTTAAGAGTCGAGAAAAAGCTAAAGATGACTCTAGTCTCCTTCGATGTTTTAACGAGCCCGAAGTGACAAATGCTCGGATGGACTTTTTCAGTTATAGAGTTTGAAAAAGGCCAAAAGAAACTGCTCTGGAGAACTAGGCAGAGGGTGTGCCAAACCTTTCGCAAAACCACAGAATACGTTTTACGGTACGAGTGGTCGATCTTCGTGAATGCTGTGTTCACTGCATTGCGATCAGTAGGGCGGCCGACACGGTTTCCTATTGGATAAAGGCTTTGTTCCTATAGGGGTCTCCCAATATATACGCGACGGTACGTGGGAGCACAAGTCCGTATTAGTGCCACCGACTCTCAGGAGGAATCACCCACCTTCGTCGAGATCGACAGTCACTACGTTTAACGACGCCGGAACACGTCTCTAGCTTAGACCTCTATGTGTTTGCGTTATGTTTCAATGCGTTGTTATGTAAATTCAATTTATTTTAAGGTTGATCTTGTTTAGCAGTTTGCCTTTATGGATCACCACGAGATGTATGATAACACTCCTAAATGCAGTCTAAGATGATAAGCAAGCTTTTCAATCTTTCAACTTTGAAAACCTTAACTACTGAGGGAAAAGAAAGATAACACCTTTTCACACAGATCATAGAGCACACACTAATGCATTTTTTCCTAAATCAACATGCAAACTGTCATAATGCACATGCACAATGCAAGTATTTCTTTTCTCTTTCTTAATGTTGGTGAAATGCAAAAAGAAAGCTGTTGTATAATTTTGAATTCAATTTCAAGTGAAAGCAAACAAGCTTGTCCAAAATCAAAAGACACCTTAAGATTTACTTGTTTCGACACTAGAAATATATAAACTCAAACCATATGATGAAAGCAAAAGCTCAATCAGCTATGAACAGCAAACAAACTAACTCTTAAGATCAAAATGACTCTTTATAACAGGTCTAGATCTAAGAGGTCACAGCAAGACTAGTTCACTTTCGTTATGGGAAACTGTAAATGTACAAGAAATACACAAAGAACAAACACAGTTTCTTTATACAACTGAGGCGGAATAGTGACAAGGAAAGTTGGTTTCAGATAGGCACACTGACTGGTAACAAACAGTCAAAACAAGAGTGAAAATAAGGCAAGAAACAGCAGGAAACCCCAGCAGCACAAGGCAGGACTGGTCCAGCGCAGGTGGAACACTGCCTGTTTGACCTTCAGCACAGGTAGCCCCTTCGGGAACTGCGCTGAAATGCAAACAACCTTTGTACAGCCTGCACTGAAGAACGAAACTTTCGTTTCTGGTGGTTTCCGGGTCACAGATTGCTCAAAAATTCACAGTTTTTGCTCAAATCAGAAGCTATCAGTCAAAGACACACTAAGGGATGACAAGGAGGATGAAAAGCTATCACTAAGAGCTTATTAGAGTCCTTGTGGATCAGCTCTTCAAATCATAAACTTGCCCAGAAACTGAGCTAGAGTAGCTTCCCTCTACTTTGTATTTGAATGATTCAAACACAGTTCGATTCGGTACTCCCTTTGTTTATGAAATGAATAGCAAAAACACAAACAACCAACAAGATACGATCCCCAGCGGAGTCGCCAATTTGTTGTTGGGAAAAGTATCCAATACGGAATGACCCTATCCCACTCTAAGGGTGATAGTACCTCAGCAACAACTGAATGCAAAGCTATTCAAGATTACTTCTTTATGAGATGAGAGAGAGAAGAGAAAAGGAATCCACTAACCGTTATCTTCCGCTAATGGTTGATCCAATCTTCCCTCTTGCTGCTTGCTCCTAGCTCCTTGCTCTTTCACCGGCCCAGCTACACAAAGATCCTGTAAAAGCACAAAGAAAGGAAACTACAAGAAGCATACATCCATAACTGATTCAAGGATTAGAATAAATCAAATATACAAGCATCAATTCACCATAGAGACACATGCATATAGAAGAACCTCAAATACTTTATTAATAGAAGAAGTAAAGTTTTGAGAGTGTTACAACCATAATAGGCCCAATCCAGCAACACCTCCCAGCAGAAAGAAATCTCCTCTTCACCTCCTTCAAAGCAATCACCCAATAGTTCTATGCACAAACCAACAGCACTTCCTTACTTGCACAAAATTCCAGCCTCCTTAGACCTCATGAGAGAGCTCTATATATAGGAGATTTGGAGAAAGGATGAGTCATCTTGAGACTAACATGAAGCTGACTAGTGTCCTCTCCCACTTCAGTTAAACTTCAGTTCTTGAGTCCACTTGGAGATTCTTGCTTCCACTTGGAGATCAAGACCCTCTTACTCATCACAAGGCGAATTCCTTGACCCAAGTGTCAGTTTGGAAGCTTCCTGGGCAATTGACACCTTGCAGAATGACTGTGCCACTTGGCCAATCTCACCCAGCGCAGGTAGCCTTCATTATATTTGACATTCAGCACAGATGCTCACTGGAGCAGCTGACATGATCCAGAAACATCTTGTTTTTTAGTGTTTTCAGGTGGAGAACTGATTTTCAGTGCTGTGGTTTGCTGACCTTGTTCCTCTAGGGGTAGGAACAACATGTTTAGGGACTTTGGATCCCTCAGATTATCGACATTTCATGCTTCATGCTGTTAGGTACAAAAATGTCTATAACAGTTGTTTACTGTTTCAATAGAGGATGCATGTGTATATACATCTAGCAGTAGCTTTGATTGGATCCTTGACTCTGGGGCATCTCACCATGTAACCTCATGCAAAGATAGTTTTGTTTCATATAATACTGGTGATTATGGTAGAGTGCATTTGGGGAATAATCATTTTTTGCAGTATTGTTGGAGTGGGAGATGTCCAGATCAAGATGAAAGATGGACAAGATATATTTTTATAATAGGTCAGGCATGTACCAGAAATGCACATGAGTTTAATCTATGGGATGACTAGATGATGAAGGCCATTCCACAAGCTTTGGAAAAGGACGCTGGAAAATTAGCAAAGGAGCATTAGTCGTGGCCAGAGGACCCAAGATAGGAACATTATACAAATTGAAGACACTGGTAGGAAAATCAGATTTGGCTACTGTCACAAAAGAAGGAAATTCAGTAGATTTGTCGTATAAGCGCTTGGGTCACATGAGCAAGAAAGGCTTAAAATCCTTGTTGGTAAAAATTTATTGCCAAGTTTGAAATCCTACAATCTTGATCTTTGTGAGCATTGTATATATGGTAGATAAAGAAAGGTTTCATTCCTTAGATGTGGCCATGACAGGAAAAAAATGTGTTAGAATTGGTACATTCATATGTGTTTGGGCCTGCTAACAACAAATCATTAGGAGGAGCATCATATTTTGTAACATTTATAGATGATGCATCTAGGAAGGTTTGGGCATATCCTATGAAAAATAAAAAGTGAAGTGTTTGGAATATTTCAAAAATTCCAATTTGTTGTTGAAAGAGAGACTAACAAATTACTGAAGTGTTTAAGAACAAATAATGGTGGAGAATATTGCTGAAATGCATTTAAGGAATATTGTAAGAGGTTTGGCATAAAGCATGAGAAGGTTGTGCTTGGTACTCCTCAACAAAATGGTGTTGCAGAAAAGATGAATCGCACCATTATGGAAAAGGTGCGATGTATGTTGTCCAATTCTAGTTTGGAGAAGAATTTTTGGGTTGAAGTAGTTAGGACCGCTTGCTACCTCATAAATAGATCTCCAACTACAACCTTAGATGGCAGTATCTCTAAAGAAGTTTAGACTGGTAAGAAGTTGAATTATTCTCACTTGAAAATCTTTGGATGTGAAGCATTTGTACCTATTCCCAAAGAAAATAGAACTAAGCTAGATGATAAATCTATGAAATGCATTTTTTGGGATATGTGGATGAAGATTTTGGTTATCGTCTATGGGATCCATTCAAACATAAAATTATTAGAAGCAGAGATGTTATATTTAATGAGTCAGAAATATTCAAGAGGACTGTAGGTGAGTTGGAGGTCAAGAAGGTTATTGATAGGTTTGAAGAGCAGCAAGAAAACATACCACCAATACAAGAAAATGAATAGAAAATTCAGGAGCACAAAGAACAACAAGTGGAAAATGATGAACAACAAGAAGAAGGAATCTTGCAGGAACCCTTACAGGAGATTTAACATGATAATGCACCACCACAGTTGGTTCACAGATCTTCTATGCCTCATAATCCTTCACAAAGGTGTCTTCCTTCAAACTATATTTTGTTGACTAATGAAGGTGAACCTAATTGTTTTCAAGAAGCTTGTAAAGTCGAGCACAGTGAAGAGTGGAAGAAAGCAATGCAAGAAGAAATGAACTCTTTGTAGGAAAATAAAACTTGGGAGTTGGTAAATCTCCTAAAAGGTAGAAAGGCTCTACAAAACAAATGGGTGTATATGATTAAGCATAAAGGTGACAAAAAATAAGAAGAGGTATAAGGCAAGGGTGGTGGTGAAAGATTTTGCCCAAAAAGAAGGTATTGACTTCACTGAAGTTTTCTCAACTGTTGTTAAAATGTCATCCATTAGAGTCATTCTTGGTCTAGTTGCTACTTTAGACCTAGAATGTGAACAGTTAGATGTGAAAACTGCATTCCTTCACGGTGAATTGGAGGAATAAATTTGTATGGAGGAGCCAAAAGGCTTCATAGAAAAAAGAAAAGAAGACCTTGTTTATAGGTTGAAGAACAACGTTTATGGGTTGAAATAGGCACCTCAACAATGGTACAAGAAATTTGATTCACTCATGCTGGAACATGGTTTTCAGAGGCTAGAAGCTGACCATTGTGTCTATATCAAGAGGTATGATCAAGGAAAGCATATCATATTATTGTTATATGTGGATGACATGTTGATTGTTGGGCATGATAAGAATGATGTCAATAGGTTGAAGGAAGATTTGGGTAGAAAATTTGCAATGCAGGATTTGGGACCAGCACAACAGATATTGCGCATGCAGATTATGCGTGACAAGAAACACAAAAGGTTGTGGTTGTCACAAGAAAAATATATCAAGATGGTGCTTAACAGGTTTAATATGAAGGATTCCAAGCCAGTTGGTACACCCCTTGCAGCCCACTTCAAGCTGAGTACTGAATTATGTCCTAGTGATGACAAGGAGAAAGAAGAGATGAGCAAGATTCCTTATGCTTCAGCAGTTCGTAGCTTGATGTATGCCATGGTATGCACATGAACAGACATTTCATATTCAGTGGGAGTTGTAAGTAGGTTCCTTTCCAATCTAGGCAAACAACAATAGCAAGCAGTAAAATGGATTTTGGGGTATCTCAAGGGCACTAGTCATTATTGTTTATGTTTTGGTCATGATGAGACTGTGCTTGAAGGATTTACAGATGCGGATATGGCTAGAGATATGGATACCAGAAAGTCCACTATAGGTTATTTGTATACATTTGTAGGTGCAACAGTATCTTGGGTGTCAAGGCTACAAATAATAGTAGCCCTCTCTACAATAGAAGTAGAGTACATAGCTGTAACAGAAGCTTGTAAAGAGATGTTGTAGATGCAACGGTTCCTAGGAGAGATAGGAATAAAGAAGGACAAGTATGTGTTATATTATGATAGTTAGAGTGCCATTCACTTGGAAAAAAACCCAGCATTTCATTCAAAATCAAAGCACATTGACTTAAGATACCATTGGATCCGGCATGTGTTGGAGGAAGAACAGTTATCCTTGGAAAAGATCCATACAGATAGGAGCCCTGTTGATATGCTCACTAAGATTCGACCATGAAATAACATGAGTTGTGTAGGGCCATGGTAGGACTCGGTGTGACTTCATGACTCTTATTTGGCTTCAAGTGGGAGAATGTTAAGTGTGAATAAAAATTCATGAATCACAAGCAGGATTCTAGATTCTTCTACTCCGCCATTTGTTTCTAGATCTCCAAGATTCTAGATCTTTCCACACCACCATTATTTTCTAGATCATTCCAGATCTCCATCTGAATCACATACATGATTCTAGATCCTTCTTTTGCCTCTATAAATTTGTAATTTCTGTGGCTAGGGATTGTAAACCAAGGTCCAAGCTTGTTATGTAATGCTAAGTGATTTCTGTTCCCCAGTGATTGTTTTATCTATTCCGTTGTTTGTGACTAAGTAATCTTATTGATTCTCCATTTTTCTATCTCTGTGAATTATTCTCTGCTATTTCCGTCTAAGTCTCTGAGTATAAATCTATTGTGTGTTATGTATGCTCTGGTCTAACAATTAATATTATTATTATATTATATTATAAGTAAAATTATATTAATAAATGAATGTGGTTGTTATCTATTTATGTTTATATCAATTGCATTAATAATTATTAGGCTTATAGTAAGAATTTAATACTAGCATTTTCACATATTTGTGAAAAGAAAAGTTGAAGCGAAACGCACAATGTCAATCTCTTGAACATAGCTAGCGAATTGCTAACGAGATGAGAGAGATTACGGAATCCTCCTGGCAAATGTCGCTTCAGATTCTCATAGTTGTGAGAGAAACTATGAAGGCAGGTGTATTGGTTCATGATGGCTGTGTTGAGAAATGTCTCAAGGTCACTTGCGTGCATAGCTTGGTCACGCTGAAAGCTTAGGCTAAAACATTCTTGACCATAGCCATCGAATTCCTGACCAGATGAGAGACATTACACAACCCTCCCAACAAACGTTGCTTGAGATTCTCATTGTTGTGAAAGAAACTATCAAGGCAGGTGTACTGGTTCACGATGGTCGCGCTGAGCAACATCTCGAGGTCAGGGGCGTGCTGTGGAACTGACATTAAAGTCATGTTCTTCAAATCGGAGAGCATGCTATGAAATTCATCAACTGTGTCGTGGAATAACTTGAAACAATCTTGCAGGGCACCACATTGTCTTTGGTTGAGACCAGGGTGAGATAGGCTGTAGGTTTTGGCATTTCATTTATGGCTCAAGACGTTACATAATTATCCAACCATCATGAGGTTTGGTGTTTGGATTAATCTGATTATCGGTAATAACAAGAGCATATTCTTCTCGACTAAACCCTTAAGAATATCACAACTGGTGCCAAATAGGATAGGGATGCAGGCCATTCGGGTCTACCTCGATGATCAATAGTAGAAAATGTTGTTTCATGATCCTATGTCTACGAGAGTAAGCAGGTGGTTAGAGTAATCATTGCCTTTCTGCTACAGTGCTTCCTTTGGTCATTTGCATATTCCAGGCAAGGGTTCTTCGTTCTACAACTTAGTGCCAGTGACTTGCCACAAAGCAGAAACTGGCCCTATTGCTTGGTCACGGTAATGGATTTCCTTCACCCATGAAGATTGGTTTGTGAGTTGAATTTTACCAGGGTTTCTAATCACTGATTTTGTTATCATTTCCTGCAGGGCATACAATAAGGCATCAAAGGGTATGGCATCACTTCCTCTCGCCAGGTCAAGTCATGGCTCACATCAAACTCTTTCTCTTAGTTACTATTCACAATCCAATTTCAAGTGAAGATTGTAATATTGAATTTGTATTATAAGGGTCATCCCTTCAAATTCAAATTCAAGTTTGGATCAATTTATTGTTATGGAAGAGCAAAGCTAGCTGACTTATATTTATGGTTGTAAACCAATTTATTTTCCTTTAAAAGGTATGTTCCAACTTGGTTCTTAATGGATGTGATGTCCAAGCCTCATGATAATGGCCGTAATTTGAGTGAATATGCATTCAAATCTCAATGGAAAAGTTCCATTGCATTTCAGTCATGTTGTTTGATGCATTTAAATTGAAAAAACATCACCATTACTTTGAAAATGCATTTCTAGTTTGAATCTTGCATGTTCATGCGAATACATTGATCCTCCACGCATTGAATCTTTGGAGCTCATGTTTTTTGTGTTGTGAAATGATGTTCTGATATTGTGCATGAATTCATTGAATTCTCCATGTGTGTAATTGTTCATGTAGGATTGCAAAAGGAGCATTGGACATATTCCATTGATCATTACTACATTCAAAGCTTCATATCAAATGGTATTTGCACGGATATATGATAAAACACATATGACAAAACACATAAGGTTACATGTTATGTAAATGGAAGAAAACCACCTATACAAAGTAGTTAGGATTCAAACCAAATTTGGTGCACGTAGATTCGACGATGTCTCCACTTGGTCGAGGGAATATTAGTATCACTAAATGTCGGTAAAGAGAAATTAGCTAAAGAATGCAATAAGTCTCATTCACAACAGAAATTATCTCATTCACATTTTCTTCCAGTTCTAGAGCGAAGTAATCAAACCCATATATTGTGTCTGGATGCAGTGCATGCAGTGAAGGCATAGAGCCATGATTGTGAGATTTGGACAAGGTAACCTATTTTTAATTTTACAACTCGCTTGATCAATACCCAATAGGTATCGTACTGTATATTGCCAATTCATGGTCCTCATTCAAAATGGAGCCCTTTGATTAACCAAGAGAGAATCGAAGCACATGATCTAACCTGGATTAATGACATTCACAATCTCCGTGGGTCTGGCCGTTTAGATAATTCAGGAAAGATGGAAATTCTGGATACAGTGTGGTGTTGCAGGCTCAGTGGACTCCACCATTCCATTTCCCATTGCTGGACATGCTTGTCCACGATGAAGGCTAGCGATAGGCGGTGAAAGGGAATATAGGAATCTAAAATCGTAGTTGTCCAATCTAGCTATAGTGTCACAAGGCAAAGCCTCACCATAAAAATCCTTTGGCTTAATTAATATAAATATTATACTTTGATTTCTTTATTTATTATATTACTAGCACAACCACATTAATAAATTTGGTTGATATAAGTAGATAGGTGTATATCAAACACATGTACAAATACATTAGTAAATTTGGTTGATGAGTATATATCAACCACATTAATAATTATTAGGTGTATGGTACAAACTTAATATTAATATTAGCATGATGTGTATGGTAGAAATTTATTATTAACATTAAAAAATTGAATTCTTTATGTGTTATATTACTAAATGAAAAGATATATCACCAATAAAAATCAATCATTTTCTGACGGAATTTTATCTCTATTGTGATGACATTTCATCGCTATAATGATAAAAGGGAGTTTTGCTAATTGTGGAACGTGGTATAGTAAAATTATTAGTGTTTTCCAAATTTCTCGTAAGTACAACACTTAACACACATCAATACATCAACCAAGATATGAATAACACATTGTTGAAATACCGACAAAAGGACTCTTATGGTGTCGCATGATGAATGATCAATGCAGTCATTCTATCATCGAAAGTATGATTAATATCGATGGAAAGAGGACTCTTATTAGTCCTTGCCTCCGGCATAGCAAGGACTATAGCATTCAATACAGCATTGACTCGCTATTAATTTTGTGTTGACTGTCAATTTGTACGGGTGAATTACTATTTAACCAAAGTCTATGCTAGGCACTTTCTCTGCAAGAAAATTTTAACCAAAGTTTTCAGTTTACCCTCTTATTGCCCGCCTCACTTGGCCTGATGTTATGTTAGTGCGTGCAACTTAATTTATCCTAAGTTTTCTCAAAACAAAGTTATTATGGTGCCTGTTCTCCATGTTCTCCATGCCCTGCATGCAGTGCCCTGCATGCTATAAGTGCCAGATGTTTGATGTTTGTGTAGAGGCATCCACGTTTGTCTAGAAATCCTTTCTCTTGAGGAGACGAGCAAGGGAGAGAGTGAGTTTTAGTTTTGAGCTAGTTTGAGGAACAATGCAGAGAGTGTCCACTAGCAGCATCCGAGCTAGTATCTGAGCCAACAACAACATATGTCAATGGGGGAGCTTCAGCTTTAGTTTTAGCCAAGGAAGAGAGGAGGAGTTTCTTGATTTATTGGGATTCTCACTACTTGTAAGTAAACTCTGATTGCATTCACAAAATATAAGCAACATTTCCACGATTACAGAAGTTGTCTTGTAAGCAACCTTTTCCTCTAATTTTTGTTCATGCGATTTCTCTGTCTTTCCTTTGGCCACTTTTTCTACAACTAGTAGATGCTCTTTCCATTCAATTAGAAGGGCCCCCAATACAGGCTCTACAAACTTTGCATATTTTGGTGGTAGGGGCTGCACCTGCCCTGGACCTCTATGTGTAGAGCAAAAGCCTTCTGATTTCCATGTTAGTTGGTGTCCACAGTCACAACAACCACCACCTGTGTGAATCATGGAGTAATCATGAGTTACATGCTCACATGTCCAGCACCTATATGCAATGTCATTGTTTCCCCAAACTGCCCCACAGACATCTTGAGTACCAGCTGCCTGCTTCCTTAGTTCATCAATTACTATTACCCCCGTGCCCATGCCCTCATGTTAGTACACTATAGGGACATTTGCCTCAGTCCAGTCCAGGAGCCTCCCACTATCCATTTTCTCCTAGTCATCTATCGCGGTTACATACACAGAGATACAGAGGAGATAGTCATGGCAAAGACAAAACCTTGGAAATATGGATACTATGGGGGGCAAACGACATTTTGGGGGTCCTCCCTGTGCTTCCAATCCTCCTTCTAAGAGGTTCCAGCCTGAGGAGGAAGAATTGGATGAGGGCGTGTTTTTGGAAGAAACCCTTTTGAGAGACAAGGAGCTCCTGCAGGATAGCGGCAACCTAGGAGTTGAAAGAAGGTAATGTCTTGCTAAGGATTGGAGGTAACCCTGGCTATAGCTGTGCAGGTATTGACCTAGATCCTAATTATCGGGCTTCATACCCACCTCCCTCTCGGACCTCAGATCCACTTCCCTTTGGTGTTGGCTTTTGAAGAACAGGCTTTCGAGGCCAAATACCCTGTATCTTTGTTTGCTCTAGTCAATGGAAGATCCAAAAATGTAAACCAATTGTCCATTTTTAGTTCTGAGCAAAATATAGCATACCATAAAATCCTTCTTTGACTTATTCATTATCATTACCTGTATACATCCTTACCATTGTAATAATTTCCTGCCAAATTGGATGGCATCTAGTTGCGAAATTTGCTAATTTCTTCATCTTCTTCTAACTTAGGGATACGATTCTGGTCATTGAAATGAATGGCAAGGACCCCTGAGGGCCAAGGATTTGCTCCTTGATGAGACACTTTCGCTCATCGGATGAGCTCCAACGCTCCAGGACAGGTTTTCTTGAATACCTTGACTGACCTGGTTATGCCTTTAACAGTAAGAAAGCCTTGCCCCTCTATCTGATGGCTACTACAGCTCGGCTCGAGTGGCTTGGCCGGTACTTTTCTTTCCATCATAGGCAAGCCGATTTTCTTGCAGGGTGAGCGAGGGGCAGGGCTTGACCTGAACCTTGACCGACTTATTTTGCTGATTTATTCATTTGGGACTACTGGAATGTCTAGGGGGGTCATCTCAAAGCAGAGAAATGTCATTTCTATGGTCTATATTTTGCTGAGCATGCAGTGAGGGCTTTATGTACGTAGGGAAGAACGCCCTCCATTTTTATTTTTTCTCTTAGTTGGGTTTGTTTTCGACGGTACAAACAAAGAACGAAATGAAGTGAGAGGTCGCATTAGGGGGGAAGGAGAAATTGCCTTGATACAATCCACTTGCCTCGACTACCTTGAATCATTCCACGTGCCTCGACTGCCTTGAATCATTTCTTCAGAACAGTTTTAGAAAGACTCTAGAAGGAGATTCAATCATTTGGATGGATGCAAGTGAGTTGGTTAGCTAGGAGGTAGACACGTTGGACATGAAAAAGAGACAGAGGTAAAGACGTTGGGTATGCAAGAAGAATGAGAGGCAAGCAGGTGGTAAAATTGTGGGCCCACAATATTTTACGTGCTTGAAATATATTTTTGTATTATACATTTTTTTTTGCATGTGTGACAAGTGTCTATTTAAAAGCTTTGTCTTTAACTTGTTTAAAAGCTCTGTCTTTAGCTTGTTACGATACAGTTTGTCTTTGCTTTTATACATTACAGCTTCAGAGCAGTGAACTGCTATAGCATTTGAGGTCTAGTTTAATTTGATAGCCTTTGCACTTCAATTAGTGATCTCTTACAAACCCCAATATTGTGGTATGCATCATTCTTTCACAATATTCACGTATCAACACGCAAGGTATTTAATATTTTTAGGAATGTTAGCAATTGGACAGATCCACTTCTTATTTTCAGCACAATTGCTTGGGATATATTTTCAAAGCTTGAAGTTGTGACAACTGAACACTCTAAGGAATGAAATTTGTCTTCATCTTCTTACCATATATTGCATATTTTGCAAGCTGTCTTCTCACATAGCGTACTATTGTTTTTAAATCTAAGCTGGTGAGATTTTTAATTTTGAGCTGGTGAGATTTGGGATCAAGCATATGTCCTGCATTTAGGACTGGATTGAGATGTGGAAACTACATCGTTGGCATTCCTAAAGTAGGAGAAGCCTGACTAAAGGCCAGTTTATATTTTATTTCCAAATGGTCTGCATGTTGAGCTATCACCTATTTCGACTAAGCAGTGTCCAAAACTTTGTTGTCCTGTAAGGGAAAAAATTCCTGGCCTAACCATGCAATTTAGTTCATTCCTTTATATCAAAATTATCTGGGCAACTAAATCTACCATCAACCTAGAAGGTTCTCAAAACCTCCTCCTCAGAAGAGGTTCCGCCTGAAAATTAACTTGTCTAAAGACCTTGAAAAGGAAAGGCTCTCACCTAGCACCCCACGCTCTTCAATGTCCCAATGTTACAAATATCATGTTGGTGAATATATTGCCAAGAGACTGAAAGGAAACTTATCAGAAATAATAGAGAATCAAGAAACTAAAAAAAATATTAGGATATAACAGTGGATAACCCTTTTTCTTCCAATCCCTTGCTTTTTCTGTTTAAAGTGGACAAAAAAATCCAAAATTTCCAAAATATCCACAATATTTTACATCGGCTTGTGATAGTTTGACAGCATATCATAATATTTTCAAAATATAATGACACTTTCATACCCCTGAAAATATCATGATTTTTTCCACCAAGTATCAGTGAGTTCAAAGACTCGAATTGCCAATATTTGCAAGTATGCCTCAAACAAGGACATTGAAGATGTATGGGTTCAAGTGGTCCAAACGAATTCACAAGACACAGGGTACAATAGCCCAAAAGGCACAAGATAGCAATCCTTTGACTTCTGTTGGGATAGCTAGAAGAAAGCCAATGGTCTCATCCACAATCAAGGAGCCAATGCAATCCCCTCAAAATTTCACCCTTGGACGCCACAACAAAAGGGCACATTGTTTGTGTCCTCTCTTGGAATCCTACGAGCCTTTCAACCCTATTTAGGCCAAAATACAACCCATAAATTCCACCATGCCATCAACTTTGAACTCCTTCAAAATTCTAACTGGCCTAGATGATAATGTTAAGGGTAGCATGGATTCCATTTCTTTCTAACCCAGTGAACGTATCAGGATGAAATGTAGGAGGGATCCTTATATTCTAAAGATATTTTAAGTTTCTTATTTTTAGCACAATTTCCTGGGATATATTTTCAAATCTTGAAGTTGTGACAACTGGACACTCTAAGGAATGAAATTTGTCTTCATCTTCTTACCATATATTGCATATTTTGCAAGTTGTCTTCTCACGTAGGGTACTATTTCTTTTAAATTTGAGCTACTGAGATTTGGGATCAAGCATATGTCCTGCATTTAGGACTGGATTGAGATGTGGAAACTACATCGCTGGCATTCCTAAAGTAGCAGAAGCCTGACTAAAGGCCAATTTATATTTTATTTCCAAATAGTCTGCATGTTGAGCTATCACATCTTGCAGCACTTGGTTATGCATGAATACTTTTGTTGTACTCTCTCATTGGTTAGAGGACTTTTTGGCTAAGCAGTGTCCACAGCTCTGTTGTCCTGTAAGGGAAAAAATTCCTGGCCTGACCATGCAATTTAGTTCATTCCTTTATATCAAAATTATCTGGGCAACTAAATCTGCCATCAACCTAGAAGGTTCTCAAAACCTCCTCCTCAAAAGAGGTTCTGCCTTAAAATTAACTTGTCTAAAGACCTTGAAAGGGAAAGGCTCTCACCGAACACCTCACGCTCTTCAATGTCCCAATGTTGTAAATATCATGTTGGTGAATATATTGCCAAGAGACTGAAAAGAAACTTATCAGAAATAATAGAGTATCGAGAAACTAAAAAAAATATTAGGATATAACAGTGAATAACCCTTTTGCTTTCAATCCCCTGCTTTTTCTCTTTAAAGTGGACAAAAAAATCCAAAATTTTCAAAATATCCCCAATATTTTACATCGGCTTGTGATATTTTGACAACATATCATAATATTTTCAAAATATAGTGACACTTTCATACCCCTCAAAATATCATGATTTTTTCCACTAAGTATCAGTGAGTTCAAAGACTCGAATTGCCAATATTTGCAAGTATGCCTCAAACAAGGACATTGAAGATGTATGGGTTCAAGTGGTCCAAACGAATTCACAAGACACAGGCTACGATAGCCCAAAAGGCACAAGATAGCAATCCTTTGACTTCTGTTGGGATAGCTAGAAGAAAACCAATGGCTTCATCTACAATCAAGGAGCCAATGCAATCCCCTCAAGTGTCACCCTTGGAGGCCACAACAAAAGGGCACATTGTTTGTGTCCTCTCTTGGAATCCTAGGAGCCTTTTAACCCCAGTGAGGCCAAAATAAAACCCAAAAATTCCACCATGCCATCAACTTTGAACTCCTTCAAAATTCTAACTGGCCTAGGTGATAATGTTAAGGGTAACATGGATTCCATTTCTTTCTAACCCAATGAACGTATCAGGATGCAATGTAGGAGGGATCCTTACTCCAAAATCTAGACATTTTTTTGTTGTTGTTGTCATCAATTAGAATTTGGAGGATAGACACACCATAGATATTAATGTCAATTTTGATTAATCTTGATGTGCACATGTTGCAATTAGTAAATATTCGTTTGACCTGCATTGCAAAAAAAAGAACACAAATTTGGAAGTGGAAAGCTAATGAACTTCCAAAAGCTCACTAGTTTGTCTATGGTACTTTAATATGGTTGATGCTCAGGGGCCAAGAGGGAAAGAAAAGGGAAGCTAGTTGGGATTAAATCGTAGGAAGATCCCATCACACAAGTGACAAAACCCCTGGTTTGAAGGATTATGGTAGGCCAAGTAAAAATGAGTTTGACAATTTCATGCCCAATTCGTTGTTAGTAAGTTAAAAAATGAATTTAAATTTGCTAAGAATTCCATACAGAAAAGGGATTCCAAAATTTGACTAAAATTAATGAAGCAACAACATAAGAAACAAAATAGAACTTACATTGCAAATTCTTACAAGGTTTGCCTTTGCTTTCAGTGTTTCAACATCACGCTCTAATTGATGTTTCCAATCAACGATAAGGGATTCTTCCTGTATTTAGAATGAGAAATTTGTTAACTATGGAATTGATGTACGCGACAATATCCATCATATATTTGAAGAATATTTAAATACGTTAGGCATCTACATAGTCACTTTGTTAGGAAAGAGTTTAGACAAAAGCTTCATTGCCTTGGAGCTTCTTTGTTTTGTTTATGTAACCTCCCAAAGTTGTCCTGCATTTTTCCAAAATTCAACACATTATCCATATAAGATAATAATAAGAAGATAGAGATTCTATTGTTTAAATTTTGGATTCAAATTTCAGAAGAATAATGTAAAACTTGAATCAAAATCAAAATTAGTCCTAAATTTAAAGACAACGAATTAGGAATCTGTATCAACATTAGAACAATACGATGGCCATACACACTGTACAGTCAAACAATCCTGACTATGAATTAATTTTATTACATGGAGTTGTAGAATGTTTGCTTATGTGATATTAGCTCTTATCCTATGTAACAATGGAATATAACTTGACACATCTTTTGCAGAACAGAGATTTTGTATTGTGTTGACAAAGCTCAAAGCTCAAGAGAAACTTCATGCTTAAATCCCATTTGTCTACATTTGTGTACCCTACATAGAAAATAGGCCATAACCATAACAAATGCCAAAAGTTGTATTCGTTTCATTCAGAATAAGACATGAATTTATAGAGTCAGGGTACCGATTTGAAGCACAAGTATATATCGCATATTTTGCAAGTTGTCTTCTCACGCAGGGTGTTATTGCTTTTAATTTTGAGTTGGTGAGATTTTGGATTAAGCATATGTCCTGCATTTTCCTAGGTGCCCATGTTGTAGAATGGCTTAGTAGATTTCCAGGGACAAGAGCTGTTTAAGATCCTCTATTTATCCCAGTGGTAGTGGTAAAGAAAAATTCTTAAACAGAATTACAACCATTTTACAAGTATCCATTGGATGCACCGCTATTAGTGCTTTATTGTACTATTTCAATTTTTTCATATTATTGTGCTAGAGATATTTTAAGTTTCTTATTTTTAGCATAATCTCCTGGATATATTTTCGATTCTAGAAGTTGTGATAGTTGGACACTCTAAGGAATGATGCTTTTTCTCTTCTTCTTACTATATATTCCATATTTTGCAAGTTGTCTTCTCATATAGGGTATTATTTCCTTTAGTTTTGAGTTGGAAGATGCTTTGCTTGAGCTCTTGTCGAGAGGCATATGTAGAGATCTTACTCATACTGGTGATGTCTGAAATTGTCTAGATTTTCTCTAAGAATGCAAATGCTTATTCTGTAAAGGCCAAAAGACTGACCTGAAAGGCAACAATCCTTGCATGTAGGCATTAGTTTACTAAGGCCTACCTACCATATGAGAAGAACGAGTAATATGCCAAATCCCACGGTGAAACCAAAACCTAATGGAATTATCATGAACATAAACTGATCACTAGGTTTTGACAATAATTGTCACTCCATCACCATTTTTTCATTTTAGTGTGGTTTTTCATGTATTTTTTAATCATGATATTTCATTTTTTAATGAGCATAAATAACAGTTTCAACTTCAATGCTGCAAATATTCTTGCCCCCCTGAGATTATAATGTCTTTTGATCTATTCTAGTTGTCCTTGCCAACTTGCTATCCATCAACAAAGGACTCGGTTGCAACTTTTCCATCCCAGTCATTTTCATTATGTCTATCAACTGCTTCCTTTATCAAGTTATATTGCTTTCTAGAGAAATATTTTCATTTCCAATTCCTTTGTCATTTATAAATATGGCTTGTTTCTAGAAATTTGATATTTGTTTGGGAACATAATGCAAGAGCCTATTATTTTAATATATATATTTTGTTGGAAACAATCATCTTTAGTTTTTTCTAATCTGATCAATATTTTTTGCAAACCTGTAGATAACAGCAATAGTAAAAATTGCTAAAGTAATTAAGTTTTTGCGAAGACAATTGCATAAGGCAACTCTGGTAAGAAATTGGAAATGATGGAAGAAATAATTGATGTTGACAATTACAAATTCAGATTACAATGCATTGTGCCTGACAATGTTGATTGTGTATTAAAAAGAAATGGTCTTTTTAGACTAGATGCATTTTCATATACTGTAGGAGATTGTCTATTTAACTCATTCAAAATGCTTCTACATTTTCGTTATACTTCAAATCAACTATGAAATGGGCTAATAGAAAATTTTATTTTTTGTTTAAACAATAAAGATGTTGAAGCAATAGAGTCATATGAGTATGAACTAGCACTTGACTTCCTATACGAGTTACATGGAATTAATGATATTGGTACATATCTTCATAAAATGCATTGTTCTGCATCTACAAATATAAAGGAGTCTGACCGAGGTTTATGGGGTGATACCTTTTGCATACATTGGTTAGCTAAATGGCTAGATATATCACTTGGAGTTTGGTCATTAACAAGGCAAGAAAGATATTTGATTTTTAATCAACATGAAAATACAATTCCATATTGCATTCTCTTTCATGATGCAAATCCTGTTAGTGGTCATTATGAACCATTGCTTTACCAAAAGTTTCCAATATGCATTTGTAACTAGTTTAATATCTACCTGTCATGTATTTGCAAAGATATTGAAAGCCATTAGATGCATATTGCACATAATATGCTTTTAAATGAATTATCGATCGCAAAGCAAATGACATCTAATTGCGGTGACAATCTCTTTAATGCAATTTTCTATTTAGTAGCAACAGAATTCGATGCACAGTGTTTGCGACTTTACATTGTCCAATCTTTTTGTAATGCACTTATGCATAAGAATCAAGATGCATTGCATTTTTTAGAACAATACCTAATAGTTGATGTGATACACTATGCAATGAATAACAACTAGCAACAATATCTCATACATATGGCAATGCCATATGAGAAAGGACAAGTAGAAGGTGGACCATTATGTTTGCAATGGATATCTATCATATTCAAAGTCAATATCCAGGTATGGTCCTCTGTTGTGAACAAATTTGTCAGTTACAGTTCTACTTATTCGAGATGCAATCATATTGTTAACATCATGTCATTCAGAACATATACATTACATATTCATTACCATGCAATGATACAAATATATGTTCGCAATTCTCAACAAGTGTACATGGAAGCAAAAGAGGATTATAATCAATTGCATCATAAGCATATACTATAAAAACAACAATGTATATCTCAAGTACATTTTAACAATAATATTCAATTTGAGATAGCATCTCATTTAGAACAAATGCAACCAACTAAGCGTCGTAGGCTCAATTATCACAAACTAAAGCAATTCATATGTACAAAAAGCAAATGCAGTGATGTACATAACAATGATAACATCTTTTGTCATAATCATGTACTAGAAAATCAACAATATAGTTCTCGCATAAGCAACTCTGGTAAGCAATTGGAAATGATGGAAGAATAATAGATGTTGACAGTTACAAATTCAAATTACAATGCATTGTGCCTGACAACATTGATTGTTTTTTACTAGAAAAACAACAATGTATATCCCAAGTACATTTTAACAATAATTTTCAATTTGAGCTAGCATCTCATTTAGAAAAAATGTGACCAACTAAGCGTCGTAGGCTCAATTATCACAAACTGAAGCAATTCATACGTACAAAAAGCAAATGCGGTGATGTAGATAACAATGATAACATCTTTTGTCATAAGCATGTACTAGAAAATCAACAATCTAGTTCTCGTATACATCTCAATAATAGCATTGAATTTGAAATAGCATCTTTCTTACAAAAATTTCCCAAGTGTCATAAGCTTACTTATCACCAAATGAAGCAATTCATATGTAAAAGAAGCAAATGCAATGACATATGCAACAAAGCATCTTCTAATAAGAAGACAAGAATGACATTTCTTGGATTAAAACAAATATTGTGTAATATCAGAAACAATAAGAAAAATACAATAAGCAAACAAATCCATCCAAGCAAGAAATATGCAAAATACATTTATATGAAACAAGTCGAAGACACGCCTAGGAATACATGTGCAGTTTGTACCAGATTGCATTTTGCAAAAAATATCAGATGTTTCATTATAGAGTTGCAAGAAAAGCATATGAATTTGACATTGAACAATAGGACCTTCAACAATGAAAACATACGTGTTGCTTGCAAAAAAGCACTCCAAGATGGAAAGCTTCCACAATTTGCAACACCTGAAAAAATAAGATGTAACATTCCATTGCCAAATGTAAATACACTTTCAGATCTAGAAGAAAGACTAGTGTCAATGAGAATTGCATTTGCACAAATCATACAATGGGGATATAGGCGATCACAAATTGGCTTAACAGGATGAATTATTAATGTACCAGTTCATATGGACGTTGTGCAAAAAGCATTGTTGCAATATCTAAGTGATACAATGACAATTGCAGTTGCACTAAAAAGACGATTGAAATTCAAAAATGCATACCAAACAGGTAAAGTACGTCCAATTATTGTCATGAAAGCATTGAACAAACTATGTTCTAGAAGTCTTTATAAAGCTGAGAACATTTGTATAAATGAGAATTGGACCCATGTTTTACAAGAGAATAATGAATACATCGTACAAAATGCAAACAGTGGCAATGAAAGTGATACATACAATGATGCAAATAACGAAGCACCTACTGAAACATTAGTGCATGGATTAATATAGTCACAGTGCATCTATGATTTGCAACACAAGATTATTGAACTGGCACCTGCTGAAGGGCAACAACCACTGGGGATTTTGAAGGACAAATATGTAGAAGAAATGAACTTTCCAACATTATTCTACGATGATGCATGTGATGATGACATCACAAATAGGTTTAGCTACCAAAAAATTGTACGATGGGAATTGTTACAAGCAAGTGGTGACTTCTCATATCATACAACAAATTTGTTTTTCAAGACAATGCGAATAATCATTGATAAAGTGCTTTCTTGCATATGGGTACGAATAAGAAAAGGAAAACTAAAAGGGAGAAAAATATTAGCAAAAGATGTCAAGTATTGAGCAAATTTGGAAAAGTTATTGAAATCTGATATTGGATACATAGATTTCATAAACATCTGCATATCTTCTGATCATCTGGAACAAATTAAGAAAAACATATTTGCAATGATACCACAATTGGGACCTCCAACTTTCTTTGTGACATTTACAAGTGCAAAACATCGATGGAAACCATTAGTAGATACGCTGGTCACATTGTTTAGAAATAAAGCAAGTAAAAATGATACTGATATATTAGAAGATGATGACATTGACTTCCTTATAAGAAAATATCCAGTCACATTTAGCCAGTACTATAGACATAGAATTAATGCTGTAAAGTGAATGAGATGTCAAGATACTACATTTTTGGAAAAATATCTTATTACTATTTCGTAACAGAATTTAAAAATAGAGGAACTGAACATGAACATGGACTGTTATGGATAGAAAATGCTCCAATATATGGTAAACAAAGCAATTCAGAAATTGAGAAGTTTCTTGACAATTACATAACTTGTGATACAGATCATTTGGAGCTAGATGTTGCTAAATTGCATAAACATCACCATACAAGAAGTTGTAAGAAGCGAAAAAATTCAAACTGTAGATACAATTTCCCCATGCCACCAATGAAATCGACAATGATCATTGAGCCAACTAGTGTACAAAATAAAAAACTTGCAGAGAAATCAATATCACTTTTGGCATTCCTGGAGCAAACAAACTACAATGATTCAATAACCCATGACAATTCCCTCCTAGAAATAGGACTAAAAGAAAGTGAGTACATACAACTATTACAACATACAATAAAGCAACCAACAATTTTCCTAAAACGAAAACCTTCTCACATTTGGAATAACAGTTTTTCAAAGGCTATGCCTACTCTATGGAGTGCAAATACAGATGCACAATTTGTGTTAAATGCATATGCCGCATCATCATATTGTAGTTCATATATGACCAAAATTGACAAGTCTATGATAAATGCATTTAGAAGAATACACAAAGAGCATGATAAAATGAAATCGATGCTATGCAAATGATTCGTAAACTCGGAAATACATTACTCAATCTCCAACAAATGTCAGCTCAACAAGTAGTGCATATAGCACTTTCATTGCCATTGAGTTGTAGTTCAAGGGAATGTATATTCATAAACACATCTCCAGTTGATGAATGCACATTTATGCTTAAACCGCCTATTCTCTTGAAACAAGAACCTGATGATTCAGAGGATGTGATGTGCCATTCCATTATTGACTACTACATTGGACACCCAAGTTCCATTAGCAAAATATACCTTGCAGAATTTGTATCAAATTACAAGAAAGATGGCACACATATCTAAAAGGAAAAAACCAAATGTTATATGATTTTTCAAATATAACAAATAAAATGATATTGAAAACTTTTGTAGAGAGAAATTATTATTATATATGCCATTTGAAAATTGTGAAAATACATTGAAACAAGAATTGCCTACATGGCTATCTTCATATATATTACATGAAAAAACAGTTCAAGGCAATGAAGCTAAATTTACATATAATATCAATCCAACATGGGGTGATTTAGAGACTGCAACAAATGAAAAAATTAGTTCTTTGAATACTAACCAAATAAATATGCGAAACCAAGACAACAGTTCCCATTATGAGGAATATGATTTGCAATCGGACTTGCAATTTCCAAAACAGTTTGAAATGAAGAAAAGAATCAATCTTGGATTTCAAATAACTGCTCATTCATTTTTAATGGAGAACAATGAGTATTACAAACTCAAAAGAATGTTGAACAAAGAGCAACAAGCAATTGTAAAATACGTTGCAATTGAAAAAAAAACCCAAGGAACCAATTTACCTATTTAGTACAGGTGGAGAAAGCGTAGGCAAAACACTCATAGAAAAAACAATTTTCCAAATGCTTATACGAATTTATGATTCATAGAACACAACTGATCCTATGAAACCAAAAGGTCTAATATTAACATATACAGGAAAAGCTACATATAATGCAGGTGGAACAAAAATCCATTCTTCATTGCTAATGCCTTTTAACAAGTCTCAACTGTTGCCACTTAGCAAAGAAGTATTGGACAACTTATCAAAGCTATATCAAGAATTGCAACTAGCTTTGATAGATGAGGCCTCTATGATTGGTAGTCGGTTCTTATATTCTATTGAAAGTAGATTCAGAAACATAAAACATGTCCAAACCAAATACTTTGGAAACATTGACATCATATTTTGTGGTGATTTCTATCAAGCGCAACCTATTCAAGACTCTCTTATTTTTGAACAACCAAGAATCAACAATCAAGCAATAACAAATGATTTCTGGAAGGATAATGTCAAGTGCTTCCAATTTCATATGACTATGGGACAAACAAATGAGAGATTCATATCAATTTTAAATAGAATGTGAACAAATTGTCAAAAATCTGATGATATAACATATATGAATACAAGTTGCATGCTCCTTGTACCAAATGATCCAACATTTCCCTATTTATTTTACAAAAACAAGGATGTTGCAATGCATAATAAGAAAATGTTAATGCTCATGCCTGGTAATGAAATTTTAATTAATGCAATTGATGAAAATGAGGAGAATAACGACGATTTTCCAACACATCAACATACAACTATTTTGCCTTCACAACTTGTGATAAAGTTGAACATGTTAGTTGAAATGTATGCTTGCAATTATGATGCACCAGATGGGCTAGTAAATGGTGTAGAAGGAATAGTTAAATCATATACCCATATAGATAAGGTTGATACCCTATGGATTAAGTTCCATGACCCTAATATTGGTCATCAACAATCTAGAAAATTGGCTCATTTGTATACTTCAGACATAGCACATAATCGGACACCAATACTGCGAATATCAAAAGCAATGCCTATCACACCAAAGATGGATCATTTGAAAATACGAAAACAATTTTCAATTCAACTCGCATGTGCATGCACAATACATAGATCACAAGGCTTAACCTTGGATAGGCTTGCATTTGACCCTACTAGAGTACAAGTGAATGGCCTAGTATACACAATGCTATCACATGTCAGAAACATAGAATCATTGTATTTTCTTAATGCTCTTAAAGGCAATAATTTTAAGGTTAAGTAAAAAGTAAATTGTGAAATGCAACATTTGCAAACCACTGCAAAATGGCAATTAGAATATGACTATTCATCAATACAATCATTGCGATCCATATTTATTCTTTCATTGAACACTCGTAATCTTCATGGACATCTTAATGACGTATGCAATGATTACACAATGCAATATGATATCTTATGCTTAAAAGAAACACATATGTCATTGTGTATGCAAAATAAGTACTTCAGAAATTTCAATTTCATCTCAAGTTGCACTAAGCATGGAGTAATGATATTGATAAAAGAAAATATCATTATCCTTGAACATACCCATTTTTAAGAGCAACTTGTAGAGGAATTGCTCACAAAAATAAAAGTTCACAGATTACAAATTGCAGTACTCAATATATATGCATGGCCACATGCAAATGTAAACAATATTTTGAATGTCATTGCAAAAGCTTTATGCCACTTAGATCTAAACAATATCATAATTATATTGGGGGACTTCAATATTGATATGGTGCATTGCAATCAAAAAACAAAGCAGCTAGAAAGCTACATGGAAAACTACAATCTTCATTTCCTTATTGACAAAACTAATAGCATGCATAAATCATTCATTGACCATGTTTGGGAAAATATAGCTAATATAAAATATAGAATTTTCATATTAGATACATATTGGTCTGATCATGATACAATATCTCTTGTCCTTCAGCTATGATATACACATGAAACACTTTACAAAATTGCAAATTTTGATACTTTTGCAATACCTCATTGTTTTTACCACTTCTATTTTACTAAAGCATATTAGCATATTCTCTTTGTACTAAACCAAATAATAACACCATACATACTATGCATTCTATTGTACATTTACATATATGACCTCATATATTCATCAATGCAAATTATGCCAATGAAACCCTTTTTAATTAAGCAACACAAGCATCCTATCATAAATTTACAAATATGGCATCATATATTTATGAATGCAGATTGTACCAATAAAACCTTTTTCAATTGAACAAAATGAACAAGAAGAAAGAAAAACAACATGGAACATGAACAAAGAGAGTATATTCTTCTTGCTTTTCCTTTTCTATGGTTTTTATGTTCTTGTTCACTTTTTACTTTTATATGCTCTTTTAAATTGAACTAAATATATGCTATTATTCTATAACATAGCATAAATCTTGAAAACGGAAAAGAAACAATTGAAGAGATAGAAGGCATAACCCAAATAGAAAAGGCAAGCCAACCACTTGTTTTGAAAAGGTATGTCTATTACAACTATACAAATATGCTAATTTGTATTTAGAATATTAATGTTTACTATATATGCATTCTGTTTTTACATATGTATATTTCTATGGTTTTTATGTTCTTGTTCACTTTTTACTTCTATATGCTCTTTTAAATTGAACTAAATATATGCTACTATTCTATAACATAGCATAAATCTTGAAAAAGGAAATGAAACAATTGAAGAGATAGAGAGCATAACCCAAATAGAAAAGGCAAGCCAACCGCTTGTTTTGAAAAGGTATGTCTGTTTCAACTATACAAATATGCTAATTTGTATTTAGAATATTAATGTTTATTATATATGAATTCTATTTTTACATATGTATATTTAAATGTATATAAATTAGAAAATGTTGGATGAGTGGAGAAAGCACTAGTACTAAGTCCCCCCCCACAATGCAGCAATAATGCATGTACAAGTTAGATATCATAAACTTTTTTATTGATTGCTTATGTAAAATACATGTGATAATTTCCACATCATATTGAACTACGAAATTACTTTTTTTAGTCCAAGTGAAACAATCACAACAAAACTTGATTCAACAAATGTACAAAATGATACATCAAAAAGGTATGCATATGAAATACAACATTGTAATCTATTTATACTTCTACAATTTTTAGGAAAAACATAGCATTGTAGAAATGTTTATAGCAGTATCTAACTAAGCAATTTTTATAGGCAAAAATAGATACTGCCAATTAAAGTATCAATTGAAGATCTCAACAGTCGTAGAATTGGACAACTATTTGTTGGAGACATAATGGTTGTGTATACAACATTCCTTGATAAAGCAAACAAATCACGTCAAATATTATGAGCCAATTTGACAGATGCTCAAGGAATGATGACTATAATGTTAACTATACCTGCACATTTAGTTGAGCGACATGAACAAAAAATTTTGCAAGGCAACAACATATCAATTACAAATTTCAAGATATTGCCTAAAACTGTTTATGATCGTGGTGACTTTGACAAAATAATTTTGCTTAATGAATCAATTATCATACAAACTGTACCTGAGGTTTGCAAAGAATATTGCTTCATTCCCAATACAACCATTAGGCAATTTGCAAACAAAAAAGAAATGTACCCAATTGGTACAATTGCTGCAGCCATTACACTTGCCAAACGGGTTGGATTGCATTACATACTCCATATAAAAGATGGAGATTCTGAAAATGACAATGCAACCATATGTATTTGCATATTACTTATTCCTAATTTTCAATAGATAACATGCATCACTTCAATATATAATTATTGTAATTTTTCTCTTGCACTTTCAATTTTTCAACACATACGAATAATGTATTTGCATATTACTTATTCGTAATTTTCAATAGATAACAATTTGTCTCTTGCAGTTGCAATTGTTTGACACTTATAAACAATTTTTTATTTCAATGGAAAAACAACTGCAAAAAGGAGAGTTCCCCCTCATCCTTTTCAAAAATATAACAAAAAAGGTAGACACAAAAGAAAAAATATTTAGAGCATCAAAGTCAACGTTCATGACTGAACTTAACACAGATGCAGTAAACAATCTCAGAAAACTAACTACATCTACCTATGCTGTAAGTATAACAATAATGATCTTTTTACTAGCTTTGTATTTCCTATGTAATAATGTAGATTAACATTTGAATATTTTATAAACATGTCAAAGGTATTTTGATGGTAGCAAATCCATATTCAACTTCTTTCGAACCTGTTTGTGTTATTTGTAACTCTCCAATCAATTCATCCATACTGATAACCAATGGGACAATCTACTGTTCGCAATGCAATAATATCTCCCTTTCATCTATAAGCATTGTATAAATTGTATAATAGAATCTATTACAAATAACATTGTGCATTGCATTATCAGGTAGCCCTTACTACATGACTTACTTCCTCATTTAAAACCAATGTCATATGAGGCATATTTGGAATGGAAAGCTACCACTGTATACATGTTACGTGACTTCAAAATTCATAGCAAGTTCACACTCAATGAAGATAGTGAACTATTACATGTCGGCTAACAAATGGAAGGTACATCAACATATGCCTTAACATCTTTTCTTTCAAATATGTCCTCTATTCAATTCACAATGTTATCATTTTATTATAACTAACTGTTTGTTATATAGATCACAAAATCTAGGAACATGGAAACTATTGGAATCTAATAGCTATTGACTGCCTTAACGTACATAGCACATGCAAAAGTGATATGAATATGTTTCTTCATGTTATGGTGTTATTGTAATAGAACTATTTAACTTGCAATTTCCACTCATTTACCAAGAAAATGTACTTTCAATAATTTAAATTTGGTTGCCACCTCAAACCAAGAAGAGAAGATTTTAGATTTCTGTTGTCGCTTCAAATTTTAGTCATAATGAGGTTGTTGTACTTTTGCACTATATTGAGCTAAGTTATTTCAAACCAAAATTTTGTTGTACATTTTAAAAATCTAAATACTACAAAATCAAGATGCATAGATGTCCCAAGTATCAATAGTTGGTTTAGTAGCTAAATATATCAAGTATTAATAGCTGGTTTAATAGCTAGCTAAATACATCAAGTATTAATATCTGCTTTAATAGCTAAAGCTAAATAATCCAAACCTAGGATAGATCTATTAAGTATTAATAATTTATTTAATTTTCTGTACTATGGCACTTCCATCTATTAAATTAAGTACTCCAAACTACTCAGGAGAGATATGTTAGCATACCAGGTAAACTTTATAGATACCACCAAACTATGTGAACTTTAAAATGAATTTATGTTGTTTGAAGATGGAATTATGGCATAGTGCTATACAAAATCTAGTGATAACTAGCTATGATGGGAGAGCTTTGCTAATCAATGGATAGCGTACGTTATTAATTTCTGGGTCCATACATTACCCCCGAAGCACCACAGAGGTTTGTATTGCATTTGGTATTATTTTAGCTATGTTTCTATTTATTGTTAACTGTACAATTTGCTTAAATTTTTTGCATGTTATTAAACAGATGTGGCCCGATCTTATTGCCAAGTCTAAAGACGGAGCAATAGATGTTATTCAGACATATGTCTCTTGGAATGGGCATGAGCTAGAGCAACGTTAGGTAATAAGCATTTAAAATATTTTAACAAGCTTAAAATGTATGTATGGCTTCGAATTGAACTCTCAATTGTTGATGATATCTGTATTGAAGGCAGTCACGTTTAATTCATTATTTTGTAAGACCAAACAAAAGGGGGGAACTTATAAAAAATATTTGTGGATTTTCATGGCCTATAACCTTTGTCTTTATCTATTGTCATTACAGTACTTTACTTTACAGTAATTAGTACTACATTCACTGTAGTATTAGACTTTATATATATTCTCATTACTTCCTCTCTCTCTTTATAGATTGTAAGTGCTGAACATTATGCATCTTGCAACATTGAAGTGGTAGGATTTTGTTTTATGGCAATCATTAAACACCGGTTTGGTCCAATAAATGTTGTTGATCTTGGATTATATCCTCTCCGATCTGAACTTGAAGTATTTCAATTCTATTTCAAATCGGACAGTATATGTATTTATTTCTGCACTTGTCAGAAATTTATCTCTCATTGAAGTGTTGTGATCTTGCAGTTCTTTCCCTGTTTGGTTGCACGCCATACCAGGAATCAAATTGAAAAGACTCGATGCAAAAAAACTAGAAGTGCAGGACTTCTCGGTTGCATCTCTCTTAGCACATAAGCTCCCAGAGCAACGTCAGGGAATAAGCATTTAAAATATTTTAACAATCTTGAAATGTATGTATGACTTCAAATTGAACTCTAAATTGTTGATGAATTTATTGTGGCATACAATTTAATTGCAGTATAATTTTGAAAGAAAATTTTGCCTGGTGAGTTTTTTGAAGATAGTACAAGAAGTAGGCCTTTATGATCATCTTTGAATAACACCCTCTGCTTGTGCAGAGTGGAACTATGGGTATGTATCTTTATAATTTTTGTCAAAAGTATTTGTGGAGTTTCATAGCCTATAACCCTTGTCTTTATCTATTGTCACTAAAGTACTTTACTTTACAGTAATTAGTACTGCATGCACTGTAGTATTAGACTTTATATATATATTCTCATTACTTCCTCTCTTTCTCTTTATAGATTTTCAGTGGTGAACATTATGCATCTTGCAACATTTTGGAAGTAAAAATTTCTCGAATCAAAAAGTAGCTATCAAAAAGTAGCTATCAAAAAGTAGCTGAGTATTGTACTGATCTTCAAAGGAGTCATCTACTGCTGCTGGTTCTAAGTAAGTATCATAGCTAGCTTATTCCTTGCCATTTCTGAATACTATATTCTCTGCAATCATTGAGCTTACAATCAATACAATGAATCAACTTGAGATCTTTCTTATCCCACCTTATGGCTCCATAGCATAGATAATTGTTTCTTATGTCAACTTACAGCTCCATAGTACAAAGAATTTTTATTCATGCTACGCATCTCTAAGTAAGTATCATAGCTAGCTTACTCCTTGCCATTTCTGAATACTATTTTCTCTGCAATCATTGAGCATACAATCAATATAATGAATCAACTTGAGATCTTTCTTATCCCACCTTATGGCTCCATAGCATAGATAATTGTTTCTTATGTCAACTTACAGCTCCATAGTACAAAGAATTTTTATTCATGCTACGCATCTGGTGAGTGATTTTGACAATCATGTCTCATAGAATAGAAAACTGTCAGATATCCATTTGCATCAACAATGTAACTGATTCAGATATTAGAATCTAGTTGGATGGGCGAACAATAATTTCGTTCCCTCACGATTGCAATTAACTTAAACTCTTTTGTTTTCTTCATGGACGAAATCATATGGCTGACTGTCATTTCCTTTCTTCTATGCAAGGCTTTGTGAAGATGCAGTTGGAGGATCCATTCACAATGCAACATTGTACATTGAATTTTAATGGTCAGGACAATTTTACCAATAGAGATGAAGAAAAATTCAAACGCTGCTAAAATCCATGTAACTCCCACCATCCATTTTCAAATGCATTGGTTGTAGCTTCAACAGTTTTGAAGTATCTGTTCATGACTATGCTACCCTTGATCATGAATTCACCAATTGTAGTACCATCATGAAGAACACTTTCCACTGTGCTGGGATTCTTGATAAAGGCACCTATATACACATTTACACTTTGCTCATATTGAGTAAGGACTGAGTTTCATATTTATGAATCTTTCCCTGTTTTACTCATCTTCTTCATAATGCAACTAAATGAATTAAGATGTCATTTTTTGTGTGTCTCTTACACTCACTTCTCAGAGTGGTCTGAAGGGCACATTTCCAGTGGTAATAACATCCCATTTATGTTCAGGCCAGCAAGTCTCAAAATTAGGATCTCCACTTGCCAAAATCTTTTCATACTCCAGAACATCTTCATGATCATCATTCAAAGATGATAGAAACAGACTTCTTTCCCCTTTACCTCTCAGTAAAATTCACTAAGAGGTTGACACAATGGACAGGGAGTTTAAAAATTATATGGGAATGATTCATCTTCCTAGTTGAAACATTGTTTGTTACAATATGCACCAAATTTTACTCTATTGCCTCTTTAGAGAGGCCCATCAAATATGTACAATCCTTTATGTTAAAATGTTATCCATAACATTTCAATATCAACATCATTTTTGGGCCAAAAAAATAATATATCAATGGCAAGTCAATGATTAATATTTATCCAACAATTTGACACAATTGAGACCTCTAGATCTCTCAAACTATCTCTAATATGATGTAATCATACCTTAGTGTTTGCCCTCTCAGAAACGAATAATACAATCTTCAATTTTCAAAAAATGGGTGCTATATCCTTTGGTCCATGAATTGAAAAAGGGGTGACCACCTCTTTTCATTAAGTAAGCCTACGCTCATATTGCAGTACATGGATATTGTAAACTTTCATATTAATCAGATAAGACCATGTAAGTAAGTTAATGGAAATAAAAGATACATCTAGCGTGAATACAATCTATGAGCGCAAAAGTAGAAGGAAAGGGAAAAAGTACAGCCTTCATAAGTGTCTATTTCAGCTAATCACTAGGTCTAACTAAAAAAAAATCCACAGCTAATGTCATAAATATAGGAGTGAGTTTTTGATTCAATATCTTAGTGTTGCTCAAGAAAATGAGGCAATTTGTCAGTCTCTTGATCTTCATGACCAAGGTCGAAGGGGTTGCCTGGGGTGCTTTCTAGTTGTCAAAGTTATTGGGCACCATACTGGGATCTGATTATATGATCTTGTGGGGGGCAGAGGAGTGAGGGAGCCTCTCTCCTAACATCCAAGGTCTAAGGAAAGAGGCCTTTATATAACTTACCCTTCTTTCTATCCTACTTAGTGAGAAGAAACATTAGACTCTAAATCATGAAATTTTTGTAGTGATACACTTGATACCTCAAAATTTATAATGCATTCCATGCTCCCATGACGACACTTGTGCTTCAAATCGGTACCCTGACTCTATAAATTCATGTCTTATTCTAAATGAAGCAGATACAAAATTTGGCGTTTGTTATGGTTATGGCCTATTTTCTATGTAGGGTACACAAATGTAGACTAATTGGATATGCTATTTATTTCCTACTCCCTTGCTTTGAGCAACCTTGGATCTTTAAGGAGAGGATTAATTGGATGGGGCACTGGTCACCAAGATTGATATGAGTGAAATTATGAGTAGATAGAACACATTGATTGGAAGGTGTGTGTCTATTTAAGCATGAAGTTTCTCTTGAGCTTTGAGCTTTCTCAGCACAATACAAAATCTCTGTTCTATAAAAAATGTGCCATGTTATATTCCATTGTTACATAGGATAAGAGCAAATATCACATGAGCAAACATTCTACAACTCCATGTAATAAAATTAATTCATAGTCAGGATTGTTTAACTGTACAGTGTGTATGGCCATCGTATTGTTCTAATGTTGATACAGATTCCTAATTCACTGTCTTTAAATTTAGGACTAACTCTATCTTCTTATTATTATCTTATATGGATGATGTGCTGAATTTTGGAAAGATGCAGGATAACATTGGGAGCTTACATGAACGAAACAAAGAACCTCCAAAGTCAATGAAGCTTTTGTCTAAACTATTTCCTACCAAAGTGACTGTGTAGATGCCTCAGGTATTTAAATATTCTTCAAATATATGATGGATATTTTCACGTACATCAATTCCATATCTGAACTTGAAGTATTTTTGTTCCATGTCAAATCGGATAGTATATGTATTTATTTCTGCTATTGTTAGAAATTTATCTCTCATTGAAATGTTGTGATCTTGCAAGGGTTTCCTTGTTTGGTTACACAATATACCAAGAATCAAATTGAAAATACTAGATGCAAAGACACTGGAAGTACATGACTTCTTGATTGCATCTCTCTTAGCACATAAGCTCCCAGAGAAAAATTAGGTAATAAGCATTTAAAATATTTTAACAATCTTGAAATATATGTATGACTTCAAATTGAGCTTTGAATTGTTCATGAATTTATTGTAGCATACAATTTAATTGCAGTATAATTTTGAAGGAAAATTTGACCTGGTGAGGTTTTTGAAGACAGTACAAGAAACAAGCCTTTATGCTCATCTTCGAATAGCACCCTATTCTTGTGTAGAGTGGAACTATGGGTATGTATCTTTATATTTTTTGTCAAAAATATTTGTGGAATTTCACGGCCTATAACCCTTGTCTTTATCTATTGTCACTACAGTACTTTACTTTACAGTAATTAGTACTACATGCACTATAGTATTAGACTTTATATATATATATATATATATATATATATATATATATATATATATATATATATATATATATATATATATATATATATATATATATATATATATATCCTCATTACTTCCTCTCTTTCTCTTTATAGATTGTCAATGGTTAATATTATGCATCTTGCAACATTGAACTGGTAAGTTTTTTGTTTTATGGAGATCATTAAACACCGGTTTGGTCCAATAAGTGATGTTGATCTTGGATTATATCCTCTCCGATCTGATCTTGAAGTATTTCAGTTCCATTTCAAATTGGTCCATATATGTATTTATTTTTGCACCTGTCAAAAATTTATCCCGCATTGAAGTGTTGCGATCTTGTACGGGTTTCCATGTTTGGTTGTACAGGACTTTTTGCTTGCATCTATTCTGCACATAAGCTCCAAAAACACTCGTTCCACGAGGTTGAACAAGCCTATACAAACATCCATTACCCACTGTCTTTCAATCTTTTCAAATGATTACCTCTTGCTTGCAGTAAAATATTCCCAAAAACTCAGTTCCATTCACACTTAAAACCAACTTGCAAACACCTTGAACTCTTTTATAAATTGGCAAAAGAAATGCCTAATTTATTGCATGCAAAACATAACTTCTCTTTGCACCTACATATTGAAATACATCTCTCTGCTTCACATAACATGGAATCCATTAGCATGAGTGAAATTACTCAACTGGTAGCATTGTTTCTTTCAGCACTTCTTCTCATGACTCTTCTGATTATGGACATCCTAAAAGTAGAAGCACAGAGGAAAAAGAAACCAAGAAACAACCACTAACAATAACATCTCGAACGAGGAGAATAGGAATCTACGTCGGCTATTAGACTATCCATCTACTGCTTCTGCATCTACAACATCCATGCCAGGTAATAGAAATACTTAGAAAAACACTGGGTTGGTCCAATAAATGTTGTTGATCTTGGATTATATCCTCTCCAATTTGAACTAGAAGTATTTCAGTTCCATTTCAAATCGGACAGTATATGTATTTTTTTCTGCACTTGTCAGAAATTTATCTCTCATTGAAGTGTTGCAATCTTGTAGGGGCTTCCCTGTTTGGTTGTGTGCCATACCAGGAATCAAATTGAAAAAAATAGATGCAAAAAAACTGGAAGTATAGGACTTCTCGATTGCATCTCTCTTAGCACATAAGCTCCCAGAGCAACGTTAGGTAATAAGCATTTAAAATATTTTAACAATCTTGAAATGTATGTATGACTTCAAATTGAACTCTGAATTGTTGATGAATTTATTGTGGCATACAATTTAATTGCAGTATAATTTTGAAGGAAAATTTGACCTGGTGAGGTTTTTGAAGACAGTACAAGAAGCAGGCCTTTATCCTCATCTTTGAATAGAACCCTATGCTTGTGCAGAGTGGAGCTATGGGTATGTATCTTTATAATTTTTGTCAAAAATATTTGTGGAGTTTCATGGCCTGTAACCCTTGTCTTTATCTATTGTCACTACAATACTTTACTTTACAGTAATTAGTACTACATGCACTGTAGTATTAAACTTTATATATATTCTCCTCACTTCCTCTCTTTCTCTTTATAGATTTTCATATCGCTGACTATCATATCCTTTCTTCTGTGCAAGGCTTTCTGAAGACGCAGTTGGAGGATCTATTCGTGATGCAACAAGTATCCATTCATGACTATGTTTCCCTTGATCATGAATTCACCAATTGTAGTACCGTTATGAACAACACCTTCCATTGTGCTGGGATTCTTGATAAAGGCACATGTGTACACATTTACACTCTATTGATATTGAATAAGGACTGAGTTTCATATTTATGAATCTTTCCCTGTTTGACTCATCTTCTTCATAATGCAACTTGATGAATTAAAATTTCATTTTTTTTTGTGTCTGTTACACTCACTTCTCAGACTGGTCATAAGGGCACATTTCCAGTGGTAATAGCATCCCATTTTTTCAAATGCTTTGGTTGTAGCTTCAACATTTTTGAAGTATTCCTTCATGACAATGGTGCCCTTGATCATGATTTCACCAATTGTAGTACCATCTTTAAGAACACTTTCCATTGTGCTGGGATTCTTGATAAAGGCATTTTTGTAAACATTTACACTCTGTTCATATTGAGTAACGACTGAGTTTCATATTTATGAATCTTTCCTTGTTTTACTCATCTTCTTCATAATGCAACTTAGTGAATTAAAATGTCATCTTCTGTGTGTCTGTTGCACTCACTTCTCAGAGTGGTCTGAAGGGCACATTTCTAGTGGTAATAGCATCCCATTTATGTTTAGGCCAACAAGTCTCAAAATTAGCATCTCCACTTGCCAAAAAATTTTCATACTCCAGAACATATTCATGATCATCATTCAAAGATACTCTATACTTGTCCAATTCATGAATCACAATCATTAATGGTAATTCCTTTTTCACCTATGAAAAAATCCTTACTACCGCTTTTGTAACTTCCAAGAATTTGTAATCCACAAATACCACCTTAGTTTCTGAATGCCTCAAAATAAAAGACATTGTATGTGCATCATACACTCTAAAATTGTCCACAGGAAAAATTGCCAACTTCAACAGAAACGAGAAGTTGGATCCTGTCGCACTCAACTGCCAAAACCTGACAATAGATCTCCTTTATTGTTTTTCCAAGCACTTAATTGGGTATATGAAACACTTGCAATGTAACACTCGGATTTTATTTGCAATTTGCCTCCGATGTCAGATAGATCACTTAATTGCACCAGATGAAACACTTGCAATCTAACACTAGGATTTTATTTCAGATTTGCCTCTGTTGTCAGATACATCACTTAATTTCTGATTTGCTTTTGATGTCACATACATCATTTTATGTGTGATTTGCCTCTAATGTCAGATAGATCACTTAATTGCATCTATTGCTGATATTCCAAAATTTTGTAAATTTGCATATTGAATTCCACACATCACAGTTGATTTGACAGCTATACCAGTTAGCAAATGTCTCTGGATCTTTTTAGCTTTTCAATAAAGCTTTTTCAATTGTAAAACTATGGTATGTCTTCTAGGTGTAAGTTGCTGCAGAGTGTAAGTGTTTTCACGAATATTGCAAAAACTCGGACAGGGACTACCACTACGGTAGTGGCTCCCTTGTTTTTTCGAATGATCAACAATCAATGCAGAAAATATATCATTGAAAGTACTCTTACTTTGATGAAACTTGCTGTTACAAGATTGAGAACATTTGGTGTTGCTCTACTAACACATCGAGCATAGGATTCGAAAGACAAATGGAAAAGTTAGCATCAATAGACAGATGAAAGGACTTTTTTTGCAATGAATGTGATACATCACCGACGTTAGTAGACGTCATAATGTTCATCGTAAGAGCCCCAAGTATCCATTAGCAACCATAATAACACCAATAATTTGTATTTTTTTTAATAAGTATTGCAATAGCTATATGTGGCATTGATTTGAATACATGTGGTTGGATAAATACAATAAAGAAGATGAAAATGGAAGAAATTTATGTCATGCTAAGTGTTCATTCAAAATCCCCAAATGAGGGTTCAACCCTTTATTTATATAGCCTCACAAACATAGATTGGACCCTCATACTTGATGATGGCTACTGTGACAACATTTAAGCATTGTCTTTGGTCTCAATAGAGGTGAGCAAGGCCTCCTATAGCAATTGAGACACATCCACAAGTTACAGTTTATTGGCAAAAGGAAAACAAACCAATGGATATTGAAATAGAATCATCCTCTTCCTAGAGTGCACATGTTAATATGGATGAGGATGAAAATGAGGAAATGCCACAAGCATTGGGGTCCTAAATTCAAGGACCATTGCAAGGGAAGTGTCTTTAATATTTTTCAAGAGAAAAAAAAAGGCATGTACTATGCACCATCCAAATTTGAATTCCATCATAAGTCTACATATATTAAATTAATAAAATTGGTAAAAAAAACTGAAGACTAGAAATATTGCTACCCTGTAGAAACTCTTAACATAACCATCTTAGGAAACAAAACACTTTATGTTGATAAAATGGTGGACAATATTAACCCTCGGAGGATAAAAATCAAGGAAATATATATGATGAGGATAAAATATCCGAGGAGGATCCTAAGGAAGCCTCACAAGGATTAGGCCATGAATGAAATTTGGAGGTAGGGGACCTCCCTACTCCTAAAACCAATAGTATTATCTCCTTTGTTCATAAATTTATCAACATGATCATGGATGATATCATATGAAACATTTATGCTTTTTGCAATAGAATCTTGACTTGATCAGTTGGAGAAGTAAATATGAGATTTTTTTATGTTGATATCATTTATAAATAGTTTGACATGCAAACTACTCAAAAAGGAAAGATAATTCCACAACCAAATAGAAAAATAGAATCAAACATTACAAAGAATAATTGACTAACTATCAAAATCAACTTCAGCAGACCTATGATTTTAAACTCCAAGGGTTTATGTGTAAACCTCTTTCTATAATATATGAGGTCTTCCTAAAATAAAGGTGGATTAAATATAGAATTCAATATATAGTAGTAGGTAAGGGTTATAAGATAATTACTCTAGATCAATTTTTGGAAGCCTTTTCTACTACCTCTCAACATGACTTTGACGTTTTGTGTGAGTTATAACAATTTAATTTTATTCTTCGAAAAAATACCAAATGGACCCAAAAGCTTTGAATTTTTTGTGAGTTATAACAATTTACTTTTATTCTTCGAAAAAATACAAAATGGACCCAAACCCTTTAGTTGGATACATCTAGTTGAGGGCCTTTTCTTCTTTTGTTTCCAATAAGGTTTTATGGAAAGAGGCATTTGAATTTTATACAAATATGTAAGTTACCTCTCGAATCATTGTCTAAGATGAATACCCTATACCTTCAATGATTCAAAAAGGCCCTTTCAAATTGATTTCCAATCCAATGAATGCAACCATTATTAAGAAAAAGAAAAAGCAAAAACTAGTAGCATTGGCAGATTATGAGGATGTCTTGTGAGAGTAGGTCATTCATGCTTTGATGGACTCTCGTGATAGGTTGATTGGAACACTTGGATACTTAAGAGAGAACACCACTGTGGCCTATTTTTTATTCAACATAGTAATGGCAAGGGCAGAGTTTTATGCCAACTCCCTTAGGAAGATTGGCATATGATGGATAGGGTTGTGTTTTCATTTCCTATTGATATGGTGGCCCACAAAAGATTACAAATTCATTAAAAAATGGGAACAATTTTTAGAGAATGAGCGTTGGAAACCAGAAGAAAGGTCTTTGGGATTTTACACATTAGAGGAATTTGGCTATCTTAACTATAATTGGGTTGACTTACATGGTGGATTTCCTTATCAATATTGATGGGTTGCATGGGGACATGCCAACATTTTGGAAGGGAGGATATTTCAACCTCCATATATGGTACAAATTAAACCTATAAAATCCCTTTTTCCATTCTATATTAGCCTTCATTCCCCTCTTGTTTCTTTATTATTTTGGCTCATGAGCTTCATAAATTAGTTCTTAGTAATTCTATTTATAGTTAATGAAAAATTGGTTGTTTTGGTATGTAGCCTCTCTACTTAATTAAACTTGGGTTATAATTGATTATAGGGTTATTTTAAATGATATTCTTACACGGTAGTGATAGGATTTACATTATATCTTTGAACCAAATTTTCAATTGACAACGAGAATATCACTATTTTGTTTTGGAAAATTTCCATCAGCATCATGGAGACTAGTTGGGATCCAACCTTACCTATCAATTACTATGGAATCATGTGCATCCAATATTTCTTGTCATTCATGCTGAAGGAACACAAGAGTATCTAGAACCCTTCATAGTTGTTCCTGTACAATATTTGAGGTTGAGAAAACCGATTGCTAAACACGTGTTGAGGGTGAATGGTGGATTCCATTTTGGTCTAAATAGAGTCAAAATGATGCCAAAGGAACTTTTATTTCCATTTTGTCTATTCCTATCAATTCTCTATTTGAATCTATATATTTAAAAGCCTATTTCTAAACATGAAATTAAAATTTTGCTTATCATATGTAATGGAACAATTTTCTATGATACAAAAATAAATCTCTTTTCAATCTAAGTCTTCAACTGTAGCATGGGTGAGTAGAATGGTGGAAATTAAATCCTACTCAAAGCATTTTTGCTTCCATACTTGTGTATATGTGTATCTGTCATTTCAATTTTATCTTCCCTTATGAACATATGAGTATGTATATGTTTTATTTTTTTATTTTCAATAATTGCTAATACTAATATTCTCGTATGATTGTAATATTTCCATTGTTTTCTTATGTAATACCACTAGTTGAGTGTGGTGTTAATTCATTAAGAATGAAGTATTGTAGGATCACAAGAATAGTTACTATCGATTACATCTTTTCATTGTTGTTCTCATAGCTATAAAACTAATACTATAATCATAGAACGATAGAGCTCTCTATTGTACTTTTTAAAACTCAAATTGAAATTATAGTAATAAGGATAGCATAGTAATGGTTTGCAATTTATTTATAAACAAAACCTTGAAACAACTCATAAAAACATTCTCATACAAGCCTTTATTTTGTAACAGAATCAAAAGGGAGATTCATTTGTTGATCCTAGGATTCAAAACTCAGTCACTTTTTGGGTGTTTGAATGACAATTACTAGGTTTTGATTTAGCAATTTTTGAAGTTTTATAGTTTATACTATTGTATTTTAAAAATTTAGGGTAAAAATTGTGAAACTAGAGCTAGTATTTCCTTATCGGTCAATACAATACTTAATATCTTACACAAATAATGTGAGTGTATATGCATTAAATAAAATATTAATCAAGACATGATTGAAGGGTGACAATTACGGGAAAAATAATTTGAGATTCAAAACTAGTTTTGAATATGCTTACCAAAGATTAAAGAAATATTGGAAGGATTTTCATCATGGGCTATATTGATAAGTTTTTGAAGATGTTGGGGATTGCAGAAATACAATGATGTTAGGGTCTGAAGTTGACATCATAACAAGATCATGTGTTATTTCTGATTAAATTGTGATGAACATCACTATTTCAAAAGGATGCCTTGCACTAGTATTGTATTGATGAGATAATGATTGTTTTACTAGGGTGTCATTGCTTGATTCTGGATGCTACTAGCACCTATGAAAATTATAGTGATGATATTCTTAGGTTGTTTATGATTTTCAAGAATTCTTCTTGGATAACAAAGCACGATAGTTTGTGGGTAAAACCCTAGAGCTAGACCTAGATTGATGTTTCCACTAAAAGAATAAAACATGTTGATGATGAGGATGAGGATGATGAGTTTGCAGATGGATGATTTCTGGAAGAAGGCAAGGATCAAGAGGGAGCTGAAAAATGGACGATTTAGATATGATTGGCTACTCATTTTATGACTTGAATTCATTTCATCTTCAAAAAATTTCATAACAAGAGCTGTCATAGCCTCTTCTTTTGCTAATTATTTTTTCTTAATGAAGGTAAATTCTGTCAACCAATGAGTGATAAATTTATCAATTCACAACACTATAAAACAAAGCTAAAATCAAAAAATGAAAGAAAATTGACTTGTAAGATTAATTTTTCCAGGCAAGTGAATAGAGTCACTTTGGTAGTGAATAAAAACCTAGGGGATGTAAATTTTCCTAGGAAATGAATAAAATGGACATGGGAGTGTAAATTCACCTATACATTGGATAAAGCATCCAAAGGTATGTAAATTCACCTATGTAGTGGATAAAATTATTAGGAGGATGTAAATTCATTTAGGTGATGGATAAAATGCTTGAGGGTATGTAAATTCACTTCAATTACTGTAGAATTGAATGTATAGATTTGTGTAAGAGGAAAAACACCGAAAAAGAAATAAAATGATACAAATGTCCTATGTGAAATGGAAAAATCCTATCAACAAAATGGAATGCTTGTTAGAAATTTGTTGTCATTGATGGAAAACGAAAAGAAGATGACAACAAAGGAAAATTTATGGTGCAAGAAGAATGATAAAGGAAAACAGAATTTGAAGCCATTTTCAATACAACAATTCATCTCAAGTGCTCTTGGAAACTTCTTAGATATATAGAGCTCTGAAGGGATTTCTAGTGGTGTATAAAAGTTTGGAAATGGACTTCTAGGTCATAGGTTATTTCCAGTCAAATATCACAAGCCCCAAAAGTCAAAGGTTGTAGCTAAAGATATGGTGATGGTCTTACTTGGAGTTAGTTTTGGAAAATTTCCAAACTCGACAGAGTTATTGGTGGTCAAGACTTAATCCTTCAGCATAGCTGGGAGTCAAAAGGTATTGCAGGTGCACAAACAGGAAATTGTTCCAACCCCCAACCCCCGACCTATTCTGATAGTTTAAATTTATAAATAAAATTCATTGAAAAATGATGGTTCAGGACATTTTTTTAGCCGTACAAAGGATGACATGTGGCATTATTTGATTGGGTAAAATACGTTACTTGGATACAAAAGTGCATAAAAAAATTAGCATGACATCAACAATGATGTGGCAGCTATTATGGTGTAATGCATGGCATGTGTATTCGACATTTCAGGTGGATATGTGGGCCAAGTCTAATGTTATCGCATCATTCAACACTTTTGTAGTTATGGTGCTCTTATATGGTCTTGGGCAACCCTTTCCCATTCAGACATGATCACTTATTAAAATATATTTTTTCTAATTTCCATACGTGACTCTAGCCTTATAATAGCGCGTGTACATGTTGGTAACATAATACCAAACCTGCGTACATAGTTTAAAATATGAGAAATAAAATATTTCCTATTTCTTGGGCAGGGTTTATGGGTTTCACCGAAAGCCCTCCTATAGAAGCCTGTGGCCTACCTAAATCAAATGATTTCTAGTGGTATTTATATACCTCACAGGAAGTCCTAAATCATAGAAGGAGACAGGATATCGACATTATAGTCCCTTTGTCCCCAAATCAAGTTTGATTTTCCCTGTGCCTCTTGCACTCCCAATCATAGGAAATCCTTGTTTCATTGCAGAGATGTTCATCTTATATTATATGAAATCCTTTTTCACATGTTTAGAGGTGATCTTTGAGGCTTGAGTTGGATGGATCTAGAGGAAAGTTTCATTGGTGCAGTGGTTAGATTAGGTTGTATTCTTCCACTCCTATTTGTTGATATCAATAAGGAAGCTTTGTCTTGTTCTCGAATGTTAGGATCTCATGTATTTTATAATTCATGTCTAATATCATGTTTTATATATTTATGCTTCATGATCTAACATGTTTATTATGCACATTTTTTGAACTACTTTCTATGTATATGTTTCTCTAAATTGTATTGCTAGTCTAATCGCTTTGGAGGAGGTAGAGGTTTTGGACCCTACGGGATCAACATCAAATATAGGACCTTCGACTACTCTTCACAAACCCAATTTTAGTAGTTTTCATAGTTTTCTTCCTTGAGTGCATGCTTCTTGTTTATGGTATGCCTTTGATCTATTGAGGTTGTCAACCCTCACTTTAAGGACGTTTTTCCCGCAAACAGAACTGGTGACTCCTCTGCGGAATATAATCTCATATTTCCTAGAAGGATTGTTTTGTCCTTGATATGGGCTTTTCTACCTTGTTTCTTGATTATTGTAGTCTTATTGATTCATTTGTTTTCTGGGTAGTTAGTCTAATCTTTTAGATCGGGTCTGTACATTTTATTTCTCCCTAATTTTCTTCATATACACGTTTTTCTTTGTGTACAGTCACGTATACAAGTGGTTTCTTCCGAAGAAACCTATGTACATGTATGTTTCTTCAGACACAACCACGTGTACACACGATGTTTCTTAAACATAGTTGCCATATCTGGGAAAATTTGATTTTTTCAATTTTTTCCTTCAGCTTGGAGAGGTAGCCTGGCTTTCCTACTCTTTTAGAATCATTTGCAGTCTGGAATGATCTGGTTTATTACTAGTGTTGGTTTCCTTTTATCTTTTTGTAAAATGATTATCTCAATATAGGGTTTGAAATTTTGTGAAGTTTTGAATTCTTGAGTTTGGATTTCAGAACTTTTGGTAAAGTGTCTAACTGTTCTATGAATTTGGAACAAATATTTGTTTTTCATATTGCCTTATGATCCAATATTTTCATTGCTTCATTCACATTCTTGAAGTTTCCTCTTTTTGTTTCTTTTTACTTATTTGAGAAAGGTCTTTGCAATTTTGGCTCAGTGAAACATTTTGATCTTTTGAGATCTTTTGTTTGTTGAATCTTTTTTGTGTCCTTTAGACCGGGTTATTCAAGTGTTTTTGACTTCTTAGTCACTTTGATCATATAATTTTGGTGATTTTTTATATTCGGTGAACTTTGGTGTCTTTTCACTTGATTTTGATCTTGAGGTCATTGGTTGCTTTGCCTTCTTGAATCTTTTATTCAAAGTACTTAAAAATAAAAAGTGAAAAAACATTTGTTTTTTGCCTTTCTTTTCTTTGATTTGATCTTTTTGTTTATCAACAAGTGTGTGAATATTTGTTTGAAGTTGGAATTTTCTTCGCTTGAGAGATATTTTTCTTGGATATTTGTTTCTCCTTGTCTTGGTCAAATTTTTACTTTAGGATATTAAAAGAGCACATTTGTTTGTTTAGAACATTCCATAGAATCTTGCACTTATGCATTCTAGTATGCATTAAGTAGTTTTCATTTTAGGCATTTTTTTTAGTCTCTTTAGATAGATGATGAATGTGTGAGTGTGTTTGAAAGAGAAAAAGAGTTTTTTCTTTCATAGATTTCTCGTAGAACCTTGTAGAGATCACTTTTCATTGAAGAAAAAGAAGTTGCATTTTGCATGTAGCCTAGTTTTCTATTGATTGATTTTTGTGTCAGAACATCATAAGTTTCACATCCGCTACCCCTGACTTAAGTAACAACAATTAAAGTCTAGCGCTGAATCTCAAATGAACTAGATTTTAATTTTTTTCATAGATACAGCAAGTAGTCTAGAGAATTTAGGGCATTGGAATAGGTGTGTGGAGAGTAAAATCTCCAAGGGCACTCTAAACTAAAACATAGAATTTGATTAAATAGCATAAAATCAAGACTTGTTAAGCTGTGCAGGAAAGTTATTCTAACACATGAGTTAAGCATGAGGACAAGTGAAGATAGGGAAATAGATACATCCCCTCTCCTACTTGTTGGATCCCGCACCCGTGACTGTTCCCCCCAGCTTCTAATTACGGAAAAGTGACCTTAGTTGCTTATTCTAGGGACCATACATGTGATCGTGGGGGTGAATATCCGTAGTACCTAAGATAGATGTTGTATCACTTTCATAGTACTTCTAGAGGGTGCCCTTGTGAAGCTTGGGTACTTGCACCAGCAAAAGCTATTGTCTAGAGGTCAGCGTAACTATTTCTAATACCTTCGCTGGTAGGATTGGGCGGTAATTATCCCAAACTATCTTTGGAAGGTCCCTATCTCTGCTTTCTTGTATTTTAGTGTCCGGTCTTAATCACCCATAGCAAAAATACCTAGAAGACACTTTTTTGGTTGTATCTTTACGGACATTTCTAGTGAATGCTATATGATCCTATATTTCCATAAGTTTTTATTTTTTGAGTCTTGAAAAAGTTATCTTAACATTTAAAAGTGGCTGATCGACATGTTCATCATTCTAGGAGGATTCATTGGCTTTCACCTACGAGTGTCGAGCCTCCACATAGAGGGCATAGGAATAGTTTTGCTAGTGATTTTCAATGAGTAAAAGCTGAGGTATCAGAGATTAATCTAGCTTTAGGGGCTCTTATTTCATAGGGTGAACCTAGTGTAGTTCATAATTTGGACGAGAATGCTTCGGTCCTTGCTAGGGTGCTCTTCTAATCGGAATACAAGATTGATATTGAAGACTAACCTGAGTCCCTTGTGACTCCTTCGACACCAATTCCTTCTCATCTTCCATACATTGCATCATACGTGGGTACCCGAATCACAAGCTGATGAGCCATGTTCACTCTCCTTCTTTTTTACAGATGGCCAAGGTTAGTGGCATAACCATGGCTATATATATTTCGAGTGTGTAGACCCCTCCTTCAGTTGCAAGAGGGGGTACTATTTCTATTTCTACCATTACACCTAGTACAACAGATGTTGGCTCTACCTCCATTCTACCTTTGAATGGCGACACCCAACCTTTTGCTTCTTTCACTAGTACCTAACCTTTCGGGATGCTACCTAGTGGGATTCTCCAAGTTCCTTTAAACTTTCCATCTGTTGTTTCCACATCTATGACTTATATGCCAAATGACTCAACATCCTTTCATAGTTTTTCTTTTGGAAGATTTCATATCCCTCCTTCCAATCCATTGTTGAACTTAGGACAGGCTCAGAATGTTAATCCTTTCCAAGGAGGTCGAGGGTGGCCAAATCTTTTCGTTAGTGGTTTAAGGGTTGGGAATCCATCCCATTTGTTTGTTCAGCATGGGACTATGCCCTACCCTTCTGCCAAGACTTCATAGGTCATTCCTCCTCTAGCTAGTGCATGGAATCTTGATAAGGGGTTATCCCCTTCTTTCAATGTTTCCCTAGGAGGAAACTATCCTATGTATGGTTAACTTGTGGTAGGGGGTGGATACCCTTTGAATACCTTTGGGCCATAAGTATTTACTTATGGTTCATATGCTTCTACGAGTAACCCATGGCAACCTAGTTCCTCTCCAAACTCACAATACTCTTTTCATAATAGCAGAAATTCTACTCTTAGAGGGTGGAATTATCCTACTCCTCCACACTTACCGTTCCCCGTAGCTTTAAACTTTCCAGATATTTCAAACTTGGTGAACAATCTAATCTGATACAATCCAACTTGACCTCCAATTCCCACCAAAATTCCATTTGATTATCCTAAAATTGAAGGTAAGTTCAGGGAGGATCCAGTTAATCATATAACCATGTTCCATTTATGGTGCTCATCCAACTCCTTGATCGATGATTCGATTAGGTTGAGATTATTCCAATGTACCTTAACTGGAAACACTAAAAAATTGTGTATTCAGCTAAAAGGGAGTACCTTTGCTACATTTGGTGAACAAGATATTATTTTTTTAACCATTTTTAGTTGCTTGTCTGATATGATGCCGAAACGGAGCTTTTAGCCATTTTTGAGCAAGATAAAGAAACTCATAATTTTGACCATATCCAAGAGTGACGCAAAAGGAAGAGTCTCATTAAGGAATATATCCCTAATGATTTCCTTCTCGAATGGGTTTTGAAATCTTTATAGCTAGAAATTTCTAAGGATGTGTCACTCCCAAGATTGTTCATTGAAGAACAAGCCATATTTACAGCCCAACAGTTAGGACTTATATATTCTCAATCTGGAGTCCTCTATAAGATTCTTCTTGATTCCCCTTGATTGAACATCAATATAGCCAAACCCAAGTTGTGACCCCATGTTGATGGAATTGTAGGATCGATCGATAGTATCATGGCTAACCTGTTGAATCAATTGCAACAGTTGTCTTTACAATATTCTTCTCTAGTGTAGGCATCACCATCAATGACTATGCCTTCCAAAACTTAAGCAGTTAATGTTATCCAATATTCAAACCCTAAAGGAGACCAATAATCCATTGGGAAGAAGAAGGGATGTAGTAAGAAGAAATATAAGGTTGCGAAAGGGATTGTGAACAAGTCCAGTAATGATACAAAAGAGGGCAGGAAGCAATCAAAAAGAAAGAAAAGTTGCCATGCAGGTTATGTATTGGGGATATTCTTACCCATATTTTCCCTAATATTTAGGATGCTTAGTTCTTTTTAACCCAACAACATTCTTTGAGTTCCCAGGATATGTTGACTAACCCTTTTCCCCAAGGGAAGAAAATGATTTTTGGTGCTAATGTTGGTATTGGAACCCCGACAGGGGGTAACCCAGAAGGGGAATCTACATCTAATGTCTATATGGTACAGTCTCCTGTCGATGTCGCTACAAGATCACATGATTATAGTGAACATAAACCTTCTAAGGCTAAGACTTCTTATGAAATTGCAGAGCCACTCCATATTGAGAGGCCTGTAGTTTAGCCTATACCTCGAATGCTGAAAGGCTTTACAAAATGTTTGATTGTTAATCCCAATGCTAGGGATTCTTAGAACTACTTTATTGCCAAATATTTTTCCCAAAGCCCCTACGTGATGTCAGTATTAGAGGTACTCCAATTGTGTCCTACACAAAGGAATGAATTTCTCATTGTGATCAGAGTAGTGCATATGAAAAACTCTCTTGTTATAAAATTTTGTATGTCAAGTGCTAAGAAAAGAATCCCTCATCACATCGCTTTCCAAAGTAAATATACGTATCAGAAAATGAATATCTTCTGAATTGTAGTTGATGAAGGGGCTTCTGCATGTGTCATGTTGGTGTCATATTGGAAGGCTATCAGATCTTTGGAAGTTGTTCCTTCCCCTACTCTTCTTATCACATTCAATGGTCATTCTCATAGGCCTCATGGAATTCTTCCAACCTTTCTTATCTATGTTGGGGGAAAGGTTGTCAATGTCAAGGTAGAAATAGTTGATGCCAATCTAGATTATAATCTTTTGTTGGGTAGAAATTGGGTTTATGCAATGTTTGTTATTGTTTCATCATTGTTTTGCATCATATACTTCCACCGCGAAGGGAGAATTCTTAGGATTGATCAAATGGCATATTCTCCTAATGTTCTCAATGCATCCTTTGATTCTACCATCCCCTTGGTGAAGAATACCATGTAGCCTATGAAGAATTTGGGACTTGGAAATTCCTCATTGATAGGTACCTTTGATATTCCTTCTCCTATTTTTCATGTTAGTGTCATTTCATCCTCCAAGGTCACACCTCAAAGAGGTTTTGTTGATGATACTAGACTCATTAACATGTAAGGGGATCTCCCTGGTAAGAAGTCTGAATTAGACCTCATACCGTTTGGTGTAGGAGTCGCAACAGTGGGTCGTATGGTAATGCCTTGACCGTGATTTCTCATAGAGGCAAGTAAGATGACTCAGTTGGTAGCGAGGGTGTGATAGCTATAGTGAGTCAAGGAAGGTGCACTAGAGGTTCTAATACATTGGGATTGAGATGAATGCGCCCCTTAGAAACCTATAATAGTACTCAGATGGGAAGGGAACACATAAGCAAAGATGCATCACAAGCTAGAAAGAAAGTTAGCTGGAAATCGAAAGTGATGGTTAAACCAACAACACATTTCAGAAAGATTCATACATACTCATACAAAATAGTGCATACATGTATGCATAAGAAAGAGAATATGTATGCCATTTAGAGTAAACAAGATAGCTGGAATAAAATACAACATATGAATTACACGCGATGGCCCTTATTATATAAGGAAGTGTAATTTCTAATCATACAATACATCCATCTCTAACCACTAGCTCCAATAGTGGAACGTTATAGCCACATCCGCTTGCTCCTCCAAAGACATGTACTAGCTTTTTGAAGTGGAGAAGCCAACACATGTTACAATACTATCCAAGCTCTCTCCAAGATAGTCTTATCGGAAGCTTGGCTAACCAAAAGCCTATACAATGAGTTATGAGGGACTATTTATAGCAAAGGGTGGGGTGACCCTTGACATTCCCCTTTGTGACAGTTCAAATACTCTCATGACTATTCACCTACTCTATGACTATTACATCCAATTATTAACACTTGACTTACACTTGCCATGACTTAACATTAAAATGCACATCTGCTCATGTGAGACAAAATGGTTTGAGCAAGCCATGCAAGACATCACTGACACTCGGTCTGTTGAGGTGAGACCAACTCTTTTACATGCTTTGATGGTGAATATGGTGAGATGATTCCAAGCTTGGTCATCCACAATGGTGTGCATGCACCCCATAGTGACATCTTGCTAAAGTGAACTCTTGCCTTCATTGCATCCAGTGCATTGGTATGGCTCCTTCATCCAAATCATCTGCTAACATGTGCATGGTCTTCTTGGGTGCGGCTGAACCGGAAACACACTGATGCATAGTGTCTGTGCTAATCTACCAATCTGTTCTAGTGTTCATGTGCATTAACTTACTGAAGTACATGTTCAGCACCAGTTGGACTTGCTTATTGTCTTCGCCTTGGTGAGTATGATGAATGGGTTGGATTTCATGTGTGCAGACAATGACATGCATGATGTTGAATCCGTTTCATGTGACCAACAACATTACTCGCCATGTCTACTCCATGCCAGCTACTGGGATGGATCTTTAACTTGTACAGATGCAGTTTCATCCATTAATGTATGTTGTGCCCCCTGTTGTTCCTGTTACTTATGCAACTCATACGTTTCTCTGTGTAGTTTCATGTTCTTCCTTGAGTTGATGCTTCAACACATGCAAATCCTTCTTTGTTCCATTCTTTGTCTTCACACGATCTTCGTGTCATGTTATCACCTCATAGCCTGAGTCTCTAAATTTGTTTTCATCATCAATGGATCTTCTTGAGCTTGCAACTTTGTTCTTCCTTTGTGTTTTCAACACCCTTCCTCTCGTATTCGTTGCATTCGGTATGCTGCGTTCAACTAATGTTCATGATGCTGCTCATTGTGATGTTGTTGCTATTATATCTTGATGTCCTTGTCCATGAACAACTTGATGTCTCCATGCATCGGAAAGTTCATAGACACTTGATCGATTGCATCCCCAAGTGTTCTTTGAATGGTGTCTTCATCTCTGCTCTCCTAGAAACCATTGTACCTATACTGCTGAGAGGAAGATGAAAACCTACAGCACTTGGAGACATGGAAACGCTCATGGAAAGTAGTCTGTTAATTGAAAACCAAAATGAACTTGAGAACTGACTTGCAACATACCTGTGTGACTGATCATGAAGGTTGCGCAATTTCGTTCGGGAGGTAGGGAGACTCACTGCCAAGACTGTGTAAGGTATAGTTTGGGTCGCTGGGAGAATGAATGACTGTTGGAACTGCACAATGCATATTGCAGTCTGGATGTTGACTGACGGAATTGTGCAATGTGCAATCTCAACTAGAAATGGTTACAGGCTCAGTGGCTGCATTGCACAATTTTCTGGGTCAACAATCACTGTCCCTTAGAAATGTGCAAAATAGTCCTAGAGGATAGTGCCTGGGTAGAAATTCGAATTTCTGGAGAGGAAGATAGAGCCTTCATTCCCCGAATTGTGTAATTCTATCTTAGTGAAGGCAGAGTCCATGTCGATGTTTCCCAAACTCGATGAACAGAAACTTAATGTGAATGTGAGTGTGAATGCATGGTGATACTGAGTGTAAGAATAAGTGAATGATCATGCATGCAAATGGTGAATGATAGATTCAGAAAAAGGAACAACATGCATGTGGGTGAGGCGAGTCGCTGAATCGGTGACCGTTCGTGAAAAAACATTTCATGCGTGCAACAATAGTGAGATAACAACAAAAACTGAAACAGTGCTAGTAAAAGATAACATGCATCAAAATGACAGCAAGTGCTCACTGAAATCAAGCAAACAATGTTCATACAAAGCGAAACAAAAAAAGCATCAAAAATGCAACACAATACATAAGAAGTGGGATTACCCCAAAAAAGTTGAGCTGAATATGCTGACAACTCTTAGATCTGAGATGGGATGTCAAAGCTACAAGGTGGATGTGAGAAATGATCTCTGCAATGTCTGGTTGATGAGTTTTGAAAACACCAAGGTTGTGACACACATGCTACAAATCTAGGGAAAGAGACACTTAGTGTGAGGTTTATGAAATGGTCCTTGCATGTAACCTCCAACTGCCAAAAATAGTTCCCTGAAACAAGGGATGACTTTGCATGCTACCTTGGAAGAAGCAGCCCGTGCATGCAAGTATGTTTTTCTTGGCCCCGAAGGGAACTGATCAACCAAGTTGCACATGTAAGAGGCTGCTCAATTTCTAGGAGAAAATGCACATTTTTGGTTGAGAGCTAGGCTGGTTGCCCAGGATATTTGTGCAATTTCAAGGCAACGCAACTAACTGCTGTCCAGATTTGTGCAAATTCTAGGCTGAGCAACCCTGCTGGGGAAAATTGTGCAATTTTCACTGTGAGGGTTGACTATGAGAATTGCGCAATTCTGGAGCCCAACAGGTTGGCAGTCAGGATTGCGCAATTTGTGGAGGGAAGGTTTGTTTCCCTCCAGAATTGCGCAATTTCTTGGGGGAGTTTCTCAGCCTGCATTTGGACCAAGTTCGGGTGACTAGCCTGTGAGGGGAATGCATTGAGTTGTGATTGACAAGCTTCCTTTGTGCAAAGAAAACAATGAAGCTTGTGTACTTGATGAAGCAAGACAAAGTGTTGTGAAAAGTTGGTAGGGAGGCTCTAAAACAAAGTTGAGGCAAAATTTTGGAGGGTGGTTGTAGGTGCTACAACACTTGGCGACACACTGGTAGAACTCCATCTCTCTGAATGGACCTTGTTCATGAAAAGTAGGTCTAACACCTTTGAAAGTATTCTTCAATGCTCAACTCATCTTGGTTTCATACTAGCTTGATTGTAAGATGTAGTATCTGCCAAACTCTTGGTCAATTGACACATTCCAAGCCAATGAAACATTGTTGTTTTAATTAGGGTTGAGGGGTATATTGATGCACAAACATTATAGTCGTTAGAGTCTTTGTTTCATCTCTAGTGTTGCTCCACTGCCAAAAGGCTTGGATAGTACCTAGGTGGAGTCACATAGAAATAGAAGCATGGATCCATTGCCAACAAGCCTAGTCAATACCCCGACGGAGTTACTTGCATCACGTCTCTACACTAGAAGCCTTTCTCTTCTTTAGCCTTATTCATTTTTCATTTTTTCAAACTTTTCTTTTACTTTTTTTATTTTATTTTTGTAACTGTGCATAGTACTTATTCATTTTAGAGGTAGAAGAGGGATCCTAACTTATTGAGAGAAGAAGAGGTTGTTCCAGTAGAGAAGTAGTTTATTTTACCTTTGACATGCTTGTTAAGGTTTTCCCCCTCACCTTACTCTACTTTACGGAGCTGACAAGGGTTAACCCAAAAACAACCGACTAGAGTAGGTGACACTAGTTAGTGTGCAAGCATCATGTTTTTACCAAGGTTCACTTTGAAAAGTACATATTTTCCTTTGACTTATCATGGACTAAGAGTAACAAGTTCTTCATATAAAGGCAAGATGACAGATAACCAAGTAGTGATAGCAACACAAGGCCTCTTCTACTTTACCCAGCTTGCTTTAAGAGTCATACATGGTTTCATGCAAAACTATCCTACGAACGAAACAAGCGAATTAACAAACAATAAAGCAAAGCAAGAGCACAAGTAAGTAGACAAGTAAGCAAGTAAGTAGACAATCAAACAAACCAAGCAAGTAAGAAAACAACTCAAAAGAAAACACTACTCCTACTCCTTTGCTAATAGTGCATGGGTCATCTCACTTGAAGTGATACTTCCAATGTAGCCACCAACACATTGGTTGACCCATGTTAGTGAAGTCTTGGTCCAGGAGCAATCTAGTTGTGTGAACAAGAAAATAAGAAAGATGTAACATTGAAGACAAACACACTTCAAGCTTACAAGCGACCACAGAACAAATATGAGTGAAAGGTCATGATATGCATTCTGTGGAGTTGGCATGATGTTGTGCTACACTAGATGCAAATGTTGAGTGCATTCATTCTCTTGACTGTGACCTGTAAGAAAATGTGAGAAAGGTAGACCACTTGTGTTGTGCATGTGTGCTTTCCCTGTAAGATTCCTCCAATACATGAGTGATGGGATTGTGTAGTTCCAGTGCAAGAAGTGAAATCTGGGTGTTTGGTTGATCTTCTATGCAAAGCAAAGAGTGTTGAGGAGCCTTGAGTGTTTCAACAATTTCCTGACTGGAAGTGAAAGCAACCTTAGGACAGCGAGGGCCTGACATAACCATCAGCTCAAGCTAGAGTGCCTCGATAGTCTAGGGGGTTCTAGCTTTGTTAATAGATAGATCATAGTAGACCAGTGTCTTAGACAGATTAACAATGATTAAATCAACATTGTGATCGGATGAGGAAGTGAATAGATCACGACAACCTAGATAAGTAAATTCAATATGTTCGTTAGCATCCTCATGATTGATGAATCGGGCAAAGGGGTAGATGGGAAGCAAATATGCTCACCCTCTGTGTTTTCAATAAAGATAGATGAAAAATTCAACAAATTTCCTGAGGAAGATGTATCCTCTATGCACTGCAGTGACGAACTGACATTCGACGTGTCCTATGAATGATCGGAAGTAGAAGCATCCAGAAATGAGTTTTCACAAGGGAAATCAGCAGTGGTAGAATCACAAGGGATGTCAGGATGAAGTGGATGAGGCAAGGCTAAAAAGGATTCATCACTCACCACTAGTTCTCCTTTAGATTCCCACAGACACTCATCATGAATGATGGCAGAGGTCAGCTACATAACACGAACTGCGTTGACAACTTGATCCTCATTCACAACAAGTGAGTAGTCCGGAATGGAAGAACATAAGATAATGCAATCCAGAGGATCAACAAAACATGAGGACGGAGGTCGAGGGAATGAATCCACATGATAGCCAACAGGCTTGCAAGTCAAATCTGCGTAGATATCACTATGCGGTGGTGGAGCTGTCTGATGAGGTGATGGCGTATAGTCACTTGTGACAGTGACTGTGCCTGCGTGTGATTGCATAGTTCCATCACTGAAGTATGAGTGGGAGTTGAGTGATTTCAAGAATTGTGGATTTTCAAATATGTGAAGAAGATACTCAAATATCCCATTGAGGAATTCCCAATCAATATCATCTTCGGGGAATCGGTATGCAATATTACAAAAGTGTGTGTAAAATTGATCAATGGATTAATTGGGTGCTTTTCATAATTTCGGAATTTCTTTGTTGAGTGCTTTATATTTAAAGTGATTGAAAGCATGGTCTATCTCTATGACCAAATGAGAAAGAGAATGAATAGATTTTCTGGGTGGCATGGCTCACCAATGCATTGGGTACCCTTGAAGCCTGTAGACAAACAACACGCAACTCATGTATTCTTCAAAGAATACGTCTTTCGCATGATCCTACAACACCGACCATGTGCCTAACCAAGGCTACATAGCCTCCACCATCAAATGTTTTATGAGACAAGTTATCTGAGATAATGAAGTAATTTCCATAAGACATGCACTCCAGAAGAGCAACTCGGTAGTAAGTCATGATAGATATGTAGAGATTCAAAATAGATGTGAGGACTCAGCTTGTCATCTGGCCCTCCTTCTAGCACCAAAATGTTGACGGTGCTATACCTACCAACATGTAAGGGATATCCCTGGTAAGAAGTCCCAATTAGACCTCGGACCATTTGGTGTAGGAGTCCCAACAGTGGGCCGTATGGTAATGCCTTGACTACAATTTTGCATAGAGGCAAATAAGATGACTCTATTGGTAGCAAGGGTGTGATAGTTGTAGTGAGTCAAGGAAGGTGCATGAGATATTATAACACATGGGGGTTGAGATGAGTGTGCCCCTTGGCAACCTATAATAGTACTCGGATGGGAAGGGAACACATGAGCGAAGATGCATCACAAGCCGGAAAGAAAGTTAGCTAGAAATCCAAAGTGATGGTTAAACCAACAACACATTTCAGAAAGATTCATACATACTCATAACGAATAGTCCGTAGATGCATGTGTAAGAAAGAAAATACATATGCCATTTAGAGTAAACAAGATAGCTGGAAAACAATACAACATATGCATGAAACATGTTGGCTCTTATTATATAAATAAGTGTAAGTTCTAGTCATACAATACATCCATGTCCAACCACTAGCTCCAATAGTGGAACATTACAACCACATCTTCCTGCTCCTCCAAAGAGATGTACTATCTCCATGTAGTGAAGCCAAGGTGCATTACAATGTTGTTCAAGCTCTCTCCAAGATAGTCTTATCGGAGGCTTGGTTGACCAAAAGCCTATACAATGACTTATGAGGGACTATTTATAGCAAAGGGTGGGGTGATCCTTGACATTCCCCTTTGTGATAGTTCAACTACCCTCATGCCTCTTCACCTACTCTATGACTGTTACATCCAACTATTGACACTTGACTTAGACTTGACATGACTTAACATTACAATGCACATGTGCTCATGTGAGACAAAATGGCTTGATCAAGCCATGCAAGACATCACTGGCACTCAGTCCATTAAGGTGAGACCAACTTTTTGACATGCTAGTGATGGTGAAGATGGTGAGTTGATGCCAAGCTTGGTCGCCCATGATGGTGTGCATGCACCTCATGGTGACATCTTGCTGAAGCGAACTCTTGCCTCCGTTTTATCAGGTGCATTGGTATGGCTCCTTCATCCAACTCGTCTTCTAACATGCACATGGTCTTCTTGGGTGTGGTTGAACTAGAAAAACGTTGAAGTATAGTGTCCATGATGATCTTCAAGTGTGTGCTAGTGGTCATGCATGTGAACTTGTTGAAGTACATGTTCAGCACCAGTTGGAATTGGTTATTGTCTTCGTCTTGGTGAGTATGCTGAATGGGTTGGATCACATGCATGTGCACAATGACATGGAGGTTACTAAATCCCTTGCATGTGACCAACAAGACTACTCACCATGTTTTCTCTGTGCCAGCTACTGGGATGGATCTTTAACTTGTACGGGCGCAGTTTCATCCGTGAATGTATGTTTCACCCCCTGCTCTTCCTATTACTGCTGCAACTCATTCATCTATCTGTGCAATTTCATGTTATTACTTGGGTTGTTGCTTTAGCACATGCAACTCCTTCTTTGTTCCATTCTCTGTCTTTGCGCTATATTCATGTTGCGTCGTCACCTCATAGCATGAGTCTCCAAAGTTTGTTTCATCATCAGTGGATCTGCTTGAGTTTGAAACTTTGTTCTACCTCTGTGTTGTCAAAAACATTCCTCTTGCATTTGTTGCATTCAGTATGCTTCCTTTAGTTGTTTTTCATGATTCTGTTGTTTTTATACCTTGATGTCCTTTTCTATGAACAACTTGATGTCTCCCTGGGTAGGCATGTTCATAGACACTTGATCGACTACATTCGGAAGTGTGCTCTAAACAATTTATTCATCTCTGCTCCCCTTGAAACCATTGTACGTATACTACTGATAGGCATATGAACACTTGCAATACCTAGAGACATGAAAATGCTCATGGCAAACATTCTGTTAGTGAAAAACCAAAACGAACTTGAGAACTAAATTGCAACATACCTGTGTGACTGATCATGAAGGTTCCGTAATTTCGGCTGGGATGTCAGGAGATTGACTATAAAAACTGCGCAAGCCACAGTTTGGGTTGCTGGGAGATTGAATGGCTATTTGAACTACGTAATGCATAATCTAGTCTGGATGCTAACTGTTGGAATTATGAAATTCACAATCTCAACTGGCAACGGCTACAGGCTCAGTGACTGCGTTGCACAATTTTATGGGCCAACAGTCACTGTCCCTCAGAAATGCGTAAAATAATCCTGGAGCAAAGTGATTGGGCAGAAATGTGCATTTCTAGAGAGGAAGATAGAGCTTTCCTTCCCTGGATTATGTAATGTTATCTTAGTGAAGGTAGAGTCTGGGCCAAGGTTTCCCAGACTCACTGACGGGCAACAGAACACGAATGTGAGTGCGAATGCATGGTGATACTGAGTGTAAGCATAAGTGAATGATCATGCATGCAAACAGTGAATCAAAGATTCAGAAAATGGAAGAACATGCATGTGGGTGAGGCAAGTCACCGAATCGGCGAACGTTCATGAAAAACAGTTTCATGCATACAACAATAGTGAGGTAGCAACGGAAACTGAAATGATGCTAGTACAAGCTAATATGTACCAAAATGACAAAAGGAACTCATTGAAATCAAGAAGACAACATTCATACAAAGCGAAACAAAAAAGTGCTAGAAATGCAACACAAGACATGGGAAGCGGACTTACCCCAAAACAGTTGAGTTGAGTGTGCTGACAACTCCTAGATGTGATGTGGGATGTCAGAGCTGTAAGGTTGATGTGAGGAATGAGATCTACAACATCCCGTTGATGACTTTTGATAACATCAAGGTTGTGACACATATGCCACCAATCTAGGGAAAGTGACACTTGGTGGGAGGTTTCTGAAATGATCCTTGTATGTAACCTCCAACTGCCAAAAATAGATCCCTGAAACAAGGGATTCCTTTGCATGCTGCCTTGGGAGAAGCATCCCATGCATGAAAATCTATTTTTCTTGGTCCCAGAGGGAACTGATCAGCTCAGTTGCACATGCAAGAGGATGCTCAATTGCTGGGAGAAAATGGACATCTCTAGCTGGGAGCTGGGTTAGCTGCCCAGGAGATTTACATAATTTCTGGGTAGAGCAGCTGACTGGTGCCTAGATTTGTGAAAATTTTGGGTTGAGCAGCCATGCTGGGAAAAATTACACAATTTTATGAATGAGGGTTGACTGCCATAATTGCACAATTTTGGAGCCCAGCAGGTTGCGAGTTAGGATTGCACAATTTCTAGAGGGAAGGCTGGTTGCTCTCTAGAATTGTACAATTTCTTCGGGGAGATGTTCAACCTACAGTTAGACCAAATATGGGTGATCAGTCTGTGAGGGGAATGCATTGAGCTGCGATCGACAAGCTGCATTTTTGCAAGGAAAACACTGAAGCTTGTGTACTTGACAAATCAAAACAATGTCTTGTGAAAAGTTGATAGGGAAGCTCCAAAACGAAGCTGAGGCAAAATTTTGGAGGGTGGTTGTAGCTGCTACAATAGGTTCCTTCAGAACCCATTATTCTTTTATCCTTGGCCCTTACCCCCCTCTACTACCACATTAGAGGAAGCAAAAGTGGTTGGAATGGAATACCCTATATATGTAGTGGAAATAACATACCAATCTATAGTGAATTCTACAAATTATGATCACATTCCTCTCCCATCAAAGGATTTGGATGGTGATGTGGTTACGGTCTACACTCTTCACTCTAATTCAGCTATGGACTGCTTTGATATAGTCATACCATTTGAAGAGGAAATCCTAAAAGAAATGACTGTTGTAGGAATACCATGGGATGATTTGCATCATTGGTAATTTTTCTTCTTAACTTGCACCAACTTGAGTCAATTTTGTCTAGTTTTTCTTCAACTTGAAGTTTTCACAAAATCTTAAATCCTTTGGCCCCAACATAATTTTTTCATGAAGGTAATATGTCCAATATTTCAGAAACAATTCTGGTGAACATCTCTAGGAATCCCAATATTATCAAAAATGTCTTTGTCGGAGCTACATGTTCCCATGAAGAAATCAATATTTATACCGACCTCTTTCAAGAATTTCAAAATGTGAATTCTTGGTCTTATGAGAAAATTCCTGCAATCCATCCATCGATAGTTCAACATGAGATTAAAACTTACAAAAAATGCTAAGTCGGTACGGAAAAAGCTTTGACCAGAAAATCCGAGGAAAGAAGTAGCCATTAAAGCTGAGGTTAAAAAGATGATTAAGGCAGGTTTTATATACCCCGTTCCATTAACTGAATGATTCTCTAATCAAGTCCTTGTTGATAAAAATAAAGGAACGATCCAAGGTTTAAATAATGCTCGTCCTAAACATAATTGTTGGGTGTGTGTTATATTCTTTCCACGACTACATCCCCTGTATGTTACGTCGGGCGCAATGGGGGGGTGGCTGCCCCCCCTATCAGGGGTATGCAGGGTGGTGGTAGCCTCCCTTGACGAAGTCAGGGGCAGTGCCCCAGGAATTTTTTTTTGGACCTTATATTAGGTGGGAGGACCTAGCTATGGTTTTATGCATGGATTTCACACATGATTTTTGGCATGATAGTTTTATGCATGGAATTCGCACATGATTTTTGGCATGATGGTTTTATGTCCATGGTATTTTGTAGATCTAGTCAAGGGAACTACAATTATGTTCTAATCCAGGGTTAATGGATTGGGGTTTATGGATGCTTCAACATGTATATATATGTATTGTAACATTGAAAGGAACATAATGAAAAATCAATTTGGTAGTCCTTGTTGTTAGGATCCAGGGAAAAATCTCTATATATATCTGTTTTATGTTTTATTCTCTCACCATTGTTTATTTTCTATTTTTAGAATTCGTATGCAGGTAATTTATGTATGGGGTGAAATCCTACATTTCCTATCAGACCTATTTCAGCTTCAAGGGGAAACCTTTGTTGTTGAGGGGTTTTTCTTGAGCCTATGGTAGGCCATGTTCAGTGGGAGATGTATGAGATCGATTCTTGTCATGAAATAATATGATGAGCAGTGGATATAGAGAACATTAATAGTCAGAGTTTTGAGGTGTGGAAACTCAATATGGAGGATCTTCTCATGGATAAAGATCAGTGGATCATGGTATATCCAAGTACTAGACCAATGACAGTGTCAGCTAAAGACTAGGCAGAGTTCGATCGAAAGGAAAAGAGAATAATACAATTGTGTGTCTCAGATTCAGTATTATTGAATCTGTCAGGGGGATCTTCGGTGAAGTCTTTGTGGGACAATTTAGCAAACTTGTACCAATCTAAGTCTCTAGTGAATAAATTGTTCCTATGGAAAAATCTATATAACCTGAGGATGAAGGATGGAGACATGGTGATAGAGCATCTAAACGCCTTTAATATTATGGTAAGCTAGTTTTTATATGTTGATATTAAAATTTTAGATGAAGATAAGTGCATTAGTTTGTTGTGTTCTCTACCAAATTCGTGGGATAGTCTGGTTGTTGCAATAGATAGCAATGCAACTGCCTCACAGTTTGATGAAATAATCTCATCCTTGCTGTCGGAGGAGATGAGATGAAAAAATATGGAGGGCCATAATGGTGATGCCTTGTCTATACAAGGATGATCCCATAATATAAACAAAAATAAGTCCTCGAGTGGGAGATCTATATCTAGAGGGAGATCTAAATCTCTAGGAAAACCTATAAAGGTGTGTTGGAAATGCAGAAAGGAAGGGCACTTCAAAAGGGATTGGAAATCTAAATCTCCTGAGAAAGGAAAGGGATCTGATGATGCTCCTTATTCAAAGGAGAAAACCACCTCATATGAAGGTGGGGATGTGTGCTTGGATTCTTCTTCAAATACACATGTAGATCATGAGGCATGGTTGATTGACTCAAGTGCATCCTTTCACTTCACTCTCCATAGCTAGTCGTTCTGTGAGTATGAGAAATATAATGGTGGTGATGTATTCTTAGGGGATGATAGGAAGGCTAGAATCATTGGTCGCAGAAAAGTCAAGTTGAAGTTGCAAGGTGGAAGGATTAGAATACTTATGCATGTTCTGCATATTCTTGCATTTGCCAAAAATTTAGTTTCTGTAAGCAAGCTGGATGATGTATGTGTAAAGTCTTTGCTCAGAAAGAAATGTAAAGTCTTTGATAGGTTTAAAGAATTTAAGGCTCTTGTGGAAAACCAATCAAAGAAGAAGATAAAGGTGTTGAGGACAGATAACGGTGGAGAGTTCTGCAAGAAGGAATTTGAATAGTTTTGTAAGAAGTGTGGTATAGCACAGCAGAATACTACTCCATACACATCTCAATAAAATGGAGTTTTAGAAAGAATGAACATGACGTTGATGGAAAAGGCATCAAGCATGCTCAATGGCGACGGGTTAAGATAGGAATTATGGGCAGAGGCGGTGAATATTGCATGTTACCTAGTCATTAGATCACCTTCATCAACGTTGGACGATAAGACTCCATAAGAGGTATGGACTGTTAACAAACCCTCTCTTTCATATTTGAGAGTATTTGGATGTGATTCAAATGTACATGCTCCAAAGGAGAAAAGAACCAAGTTGGATATTAAATCTGAAGGTGCATCTTTATTGGATATAAAGATGGTTTAAAAGGTTATAATATTTGGAACCCAGAAAAAAGGAAGGTTTTGTACAACCACAATGTGGTGTTTAGATAGGTGAAATATGTTATTAAGCATGAATTCCTACCAAAAGAACATGAGAAGATAGAGTTTGAGATAAAGGAAGAAGAATAAGACTCTACAGCAGGAGAGAAATCAGAAGATGAAGAGCCACAAACTCCAGCTGTGAGAGTATCAATTAGAGAAAGAAGGCAACCAGAAAGATATAGTCCATCTTCTTTCTGTTCAATTTTTTCTTTATCTATTATTGATGATGATCCCATAGATGTGAGGTACACAGTAGATTCAAAGGATTCCAAAATCTTGAAAGAGGCCATGATTGATGGAATGCCATCTTTGCACAAAAGTGAGGCTTGGGATCTAGTGGAGTTGTCGGTTGGAAGGAAACCCATTGGAAGAAAATGGGTGTTTTTACTTTTATTTGTTGCTGCTTCTTTTGATTTTCAGGTAGAACAAATTGATGTGAAGATGACATTTATTCACAGGGATCTAGAAGAAGAGATCTACATGAAGCAACCTGAAGGCATTGTAGTGAAGGCTAAGAAAGACCTCGTATGCAGGTTAAAAGATCCTTTGTATGGGTTAAAAAAGTCGCCAAAGATGTGGTATAAAAATTTGATGCATATATACGAGAAGTTGGCTTCACCAGAAGAAAAGAAAATCATTATGTGTATTTTAAATTAATTGGTGATCGTGTTATTTATTTGGTCTTGTATGTGGATGATATGATTCTGATTGGAAATAACAAATAAATTATCCAAGAATTGAAGACCCAATTATCCTCCAAATTTGATATGAAATATCTTGGTACAACGAACTATATTTTGGGCATGGAAATTAAACAAGATTGGGAAAAGTGGAAGCTCCCGTTAAATAAGAGGAAGTATATCGAGATAATATTGGATAGGTTTAATATGTAGGATAGTAAACAGGTGAAGATTCCTATTCATGTAGGTGTATAGTTATCTATTGAATAGTGTCCCAAGACACAAGAAGAGGAAGAGGACATGTCCCGTGTTCCATTTGCAAGTGCAGTCAATAGCCTAATGTATGAAATGGTTTGTACCAGACCATACATTACACATGCAGTGGGAGTATCGAGCAAGTTAATTTCAAAACGAGGGAAGGAGATTAGACAACAGTGAAGTGGGTTTTCAGTTATTTGCATTTCACTAGTGATTATGGTTTGTGCTACCAAGGAAGACCAGGATTGGACAAAGTTTTTGACATTTTTGCCTTTGTTGATGTAGACTGGGTTGGAGATCTACAATAGAGAAGATCTACAAGTGGGTATGTGTTTAACCTATTTGGAGGTGTAGTAAGTTGGATGAGTAAGAGACAGTCTATAGTGGCACTTTCAACTACAAAGGAATAATACATGGAAACCACCTATGAAAGCAATGAATAAGTTTAGTTGCAGAGATTGTGCTCAATTATGAGGTTAGCACAGTGAGCTTTAAGGATAGACTGTGACAATCAAAGTGCAATTTCCTTCGAAAAGAACCCTGCTTATCATTAAAAGGAAAAGCACATTGATGTTTAGTATCACTTTGTGAGGGATATGGTGTAGGACAAAAAGGTGTTTCTGGTAAAGGTGGACACTTTAAAGAATACTGCAGATGCATTGACAAAGTCTATTAGCACTGAGAAGTTCTCTTGGTGTAGAGAAACAATGGGCATTGCAGGGATCGACCAATGACTAAGATCTCATGTGCCCCCCTGTGGAAAGAAAACAATAAGTGGGAGAATTTTGGGTGTGTGTTATATTCTTTCCATGACTACTCCCCCTGTATGTTGTGCCAGGTGCAACAGGGGGGTCAGAAGGGGGGCGGTAGCCCCCTTGCATGGGGTCTGGGGCAACTCTCTCAGGAATTATTATTTTTTGGACCCTGTATTAGGTGGGAAGACCTACCTATGGTTTTTTCCATGGATTATTCACATGGTTTTAGGCATGATGGTTTTCTATCCATGGTATTTTTTAGATCTGGTCAAGGGAACTACGGTTATGTTCTAATCTAGGGTTAATGGATTCTTCGGCATGTGTATATATGTATTGTAACATTGAAAGGAACATAATAAAAAATCAATATGGTAATCTTGGTTTTTGAATCCAATGAAAAATGTCTATGTATATATGTTTTATGTTTTATTCTCTCATCATTGTTTATTTCCTATTTTCAGAATTCGTATGCAAGTAATTTCTGTACGGGGTTAAAACCAACAATAATTTCCCCACTCTGTTTATTGATCAAATAATTGATGAGTGTGCTGGAAATGAGGTGTTCTCCTTCGTGGATGATTTTTCAGGTTATAACCAAATAATTATCCATCCCGAGGATCAACACAAGACAACATTTATTTTCCCTTGGCGTAAATTTGCATACAAAAATATGCCTTTTGGCCATAAAAATGATAGAATTACTTTTCAGCGGGCAATGTATTATCCTTTACATGAAATCAATAACATGATAGAAACATATTTGGATGACCTAGCTGCTCGTTCTCGAAAGATAATTGATCATCCATATCACCTTCGTTTGGTTTTTTTACAATGTTGTTACTATAAGATCCAGTTGAATCCTAATAAATGCATTTTTACTTGAAACATCTGGATGATTATTGGGATTCATTGTAAGAAATTAAGGGATTTGTGTTGATCCTTTCAAGTTTGAGGCAATAATTTAGTTGCCTCCTCGTCAACAGTTTGTCAACTTCAGGGTCTTGAAGGTAAAGCCAGTTTCCTAAGGAGATTTATCGTAAATTACATTGAGATTACGAAAGGATTTATGCGATTACTGAAGAAAGGATTCCAATTTGTTTGGGATGATTTTGCTCAGTGCTCCTTCGATGCTTTGTAGAAGGCATTGACCTATGCTCCTCTTTTGAGTGTACCCAATTACAGCAAGGATTTCCTCTTATACCTCATTATGGTAGAATCAATCAATGGGATGGTTCTAGCTGAGGAAGACCATGCTATTAGAGAGCATGTGATTTACTATTTTCTCTGAGGCTTAGTTGGTCATGAACATCGGTATTCTCATATAGAGAAATTAGCTTTGGCACTAGTTCATTTTGTCCAGCGGCGTCGTCATTATATTTTGCTTAGAATTTTTTTTATGTTGGACAATGTAAACCCATTTCAGTTTGACCTCAGTAGGTGAGTGATTGGGGAAAAATATAATAAATGGATTGTCATATTATAGGAATTCGATCCCGAATTCATGTCTGCCAAGTCAAAAAAATCTTTAGTATTCACAGAATTGATCTCAGAGTTTCCTTGTGAAGACGATGTTGTTTATGAAGAGTCATTTCCTGATGAACATACATTCGTCATTTCATCACAAGATCCTTAGTATGGAGACGTCATAGCATATCTCCATACTTCAAAGTTTCCTTTGGGTTTTTCGAAGGATGAACATAGAAAATTGCATCACCTAGCTAAAAATTATATTATTATTGGTGACACTTTTATATCGTGGTGGGATTGATTCAATCCTTAGACGTTGTTTAAGCTTAGAAGAAGTTGAGTTTGTTATTAATGACTGCAACAATGGAGCTTGTGGAGGTCATCTATCTGGGCGTGCTACAACCCAAAAAATCTTGAATGCAGCCTATTTTTGGCCATCAATTTTTTTAAGATTTCATGGAAACAGTGAAGAAGTGTCATCCTTGTCAAATATATACTTGAAAAATGCACACTCATCCAGCTCCACTTTGCCTCATCATCATTGTCAGTCCATTCACAAAGTGCGATACTGAATTTACGACTTGTAACCCAGCTTCGACGAAGGGTCAGAAGTACATTATCATAGTAGTGGACTACTTTACGTAGTGAGCCAAAGTTATGCCTACTTTCACAAATTATGGTGAGACAACAACTCTTTTCTTTCTCAACCAATTCATTTATTATTTCAGTATCCCAAAGGAGATTGTCATTAACCATGGCAGTCATTTCCATAAGAAGACGATGTTTGTGTTGGCTTTAGAATTCGAATTTCGACAGGATAATTTGTCTCCGTACTATCCTCAAGCTAATGGTCTTGTTGAAGCCATGAATAAATCCCTCAAAGCTATTCTGCAAAGGAAAATCAATAAATCTAGATCCAACTGGCACATCATGCTCTATCGCACACTTTGGGCATACCAGATGTTGGTTAAGACTGCCATAGGTTTTACTCCTTTTCAACTAGTTTACAGTTTAGAATCAATTCTCTACATAGAATGTGAGATTCGATCTCTTAAATTAGCAGTTGAACTTCTTCCAGACATCTCTAATCTTGAAGAACGCCTTATTCATTTGGAACATCTTAATGATCAACGTCAAGATGTCGCCACAATAAATGAGGCTTATAAAAAGAGAGTAAAAACCTAATATGACAAGATTGTGTGTCCTAGGGTTTTTTTTGAAGGTGACGCTATCCTGGTCTATGACAAGGATAAAGACACCTTGGGGGAAGGAAATTTCAAACCTATGTGGTACGCTATATTCATCATTAGAAACGTCTTGAAGAAAGGTTCCTATGAGTTGGTTGACTTTGACGAAAATGTGTTGTCGGAGCCCAGAAATGGGTTCTATCTTAAGAAGTATTATGGCTAGGCTATTGCCTAGTATTTTCTTTTTTTTGTAAATATTGTACATAGTTGTTTATTCCTATATATGGGTCTTGTGGTGATGTTGGTATTTTGATATTCTTTGGTAGGTGTGAATGCGTTATCTGGTGTATCTAGGATTCACCAATGGTGATAGTAGACATACTCAGAAATAAGCTTCCGCCACTTCAGTAATATACTATCCATATGGTTAGTTGTTAGTAGCAAGAGGAAAATGTATTGGTCCTGCATCTAATAATATGGATGAATACAATGATGTCATTAATTTACTATATGAGGCAATACCTTTTGGTATTGGATCATTAGTAGTTTATTTAGATTCACAACTCGTGGTCTCTCAACTGAACAACATATATCATGTGAGAGATCCTTTATTACATTGCCAATTTCTGAGGGTGAGATTATCACAAAGATCATTTAATTTTACTACTTTCATTCATATTCCATGATCATGAAATTCATTTACTAATTCTATATCTAATCAAGCATTAGATTGGTATATTAATCATTTATCACATTAAAATAAAAAATACCATGAAGTCATATGTATATATGATCAAACCATCAATAAACTATTTGTATATAGATAGGAATAATATGTCCAAAATATTACAAAATGTGGATAAACTTCCTATAAATTTAGGGCTTAAGACAAATCATGTCCATAAAATATCAGTAATCTAAATTCTAATTTTGTGGGCCCTGCCCTAGATGAGCATCATGTAAGAAGATGATGGCATTTTCCACCCATCAAAAGAGCCACACCCACTCTCGTGGTGCTCTTACCACCTGCCTCTAAACAGCCTTAGGGATATCCTCTATAGCTACCATTGTATCCTAGCGAGTAAAACTCTCCAAGTTCCTTTCCACTGTGTGTAAGACTCTCTGAGTGTCAGTTTTTTCTCTCTCCACATCTCTCCCACGACACTTGTGCCTAGGCAAACCCTCATGTCTCACTAGTCGAACATATGCATCATGATCAAATAATCTTGCAAGATTTTTGTTTCATGAAAAAAGTTTTTCTAAGTTCTTAAATATCATATTCAAAATAAAATAAATAAATAAAATAACATACAATTTAAATTTTTTTCCCATCTCACCCCACGCAGTGCACTCGGGAAGGGCCATATCTAAGTCCTCTCGGTAGTCTATGACTACACATGACTAGTCATCTATAGTTATGTTTTTTTTCCTCTCCAACCAAAGTAAGAACTCATCATTGAATGTTGCTCGGGTGACCTCACCCCCGCCTTGTTGCCTGGTCATATCTAACCATGTGGCCATGCTCGAATATCTAGGATTGTTGATGGTGGTAGATACTCTAGATTAGAGTGTTGGAACTCTCTCAAAGAAAAGGAGCAAAGTATGCTACCATATCCAAAATGCTTTGTTTTCCCTCGTCTCACTAAAGTTAGTTGTTTTTTCATACAATTTAGGAGGTTTGTGCACCAATAAAATACTTTCATACAAATGCACTCTACTTCCAAGAGCATGGTGGGTTGAGAGGCCTCGTGTTGAGATGAAGAACATACCACTCTTATAATGGTAAATAGAACGATCTTGATTGGAAAGATTCACACATTCTTGATCAGAATTTGAGATTCAACCTTGTTTCTTTGTTTTGTGCAATAGATGTCTATGTAATCAGAGACATTTAGGCCTCCGTGAGCCCTGTCTTTTAGATCAACTACATCCCCTTTCCGGGGAAGCCCTCTAATGAATTAAATATGTTCTACATCTATTTCTAAAAGAATTTGATCTATCATAAAGGCCTCTTGATTTGGGTCGTAGTAATGTTCAAGAATTTCTAGCCGCCGAGTTTGGGTTTTGATGTTTGACAGCATATAAAATTTGAGCAATCCACAATTTCTTAATGCATCAAATTCTCCTTGATCTCCTAAAACCTCGTTGTCAAATTGACTATGCTCCCTCTTCTTCCAAAAAATTGACATCCTGCAATTTGAAGATTTTTCATCCATTAGAATTTAAGTTTTTCAAATCTTTCTCTACATACGTGAATCTTCTAAATTACAGTCGCATGTACATGTGGCTTTGCCTTTGGAAGCTTATGTGTAGGGATTTCTACATGTTATTTTCAAAGGGTCAACCCACGTACATGTAGAAGAAAATTTTAAATAAAAAATTTCTACGGTGAAATATCACTTGCATTTATTCAAAATGCATGAAAAGTTGACAAGTTATTTTAGAATTACTTGGAAGCCTTTGGTTGACGAATGGGTTGAGGAAATTGTGGAATGTGGTTGCCCAAATGTTTCTCCCAAAGCTCTCAAACTCTCAACACTTGCAAGTCAAAATGAATTGTGGTGACTTGAAATGTCTTTTTGATCCAGATTTAAATAGGAACACAACAAATTACAAATATAACCATAAATACAGAGATGCAAGAGAAATAACACTTCATTTCATTGATGCAAAATACCGAAATACGCTTACAAACAAAAATAGAAATAAACTAGCTCAGGTAGTGGTAGCTTATCTCTGAGAACAGATGTGGTGGCTACATGCCTCTGAACTGTCTTACAATGAGGCTCAAAGGCCTATTTATTGTTGAGAAATAATGGAAAACCCTAAACATCGAAAAACCTAACCCTAGGAGATGAAGTGCCAAAGTATGGGCCTCGTTTGGGTAAATTGGTACATCAACTTCTCGAGGTCATAACTTTCATATACGATCTCCATTTGACGTGCATAATACCTCGCTATAGATATCTATCCGTGGACTACAACATTTTAGTGAGAAACATCAATCCATGGTCCCATGTTGCTCCCATTTTTCCCAAAAAACGTTGTTTAGGGCCTCAAAACGACTCTGGAAGTTTACGACTTGAAAAACTGCCAATAATAGTAAATTGTGCTACAAATAAGATAACTGAAAGAAACAATGGTGGAGGTCCAAGTGGAATAGGTGGGTGGCCACCAATATCCACCTAGATCATTCCTCCCCCCTTAGGATGAAATGGTCCCCATTGCCTTGAGTTCCTTCATGAGATGATGAAACTTCTGCTGAACTTGGTCCCTGGTGAGCCACTTGCCCTGGTGAACCAGTTGGTATGCTTTGACGACTCAATATAGTTGGATCCTTTGTTGTTGGGTTTTCTTGATCTGTGTGTCTATAATCTCATCAGTTGCGGCCTATTCCATGCAATTTGGATTTAAATCTGTAGGTGTGAGTTGTTTTGCAATGTCTGAGGTGTCTAGCAATGGTGGGAAGTATGGTCGAAGGCGGTCCACATTGAACACTGGGTGCAGGCCAAGGAATGGGGGAATTATGAGCTAAAATTCATTATCTCCCACAACCTTGGTAATTGTGTAAGGACCATATCAGAGTGGTATGAGTTTCTGATAGGCTCCGATAAGGTGTTCCCTTTGCAAATGCAACCAGACTTTGTCGCCCACCTGAAACTTGTGTGGCACCCAATGTTTACCATGTCACTGCTTGTACTTGGCATTCTATTTATCTAGAATGTCATGTACTTATTGCAGATATGTTGGATGTGCTAAATGAATTTATTTTCCTTATCAGTTTTGGATTGGACATGAGCCGAATCTACCTGAGTAGCTACAAATGGCATGGCCACATCAATGGGACATAGTGGCTAGAATCCCAAGGCCACCTGAAAGGGGTTGTGGCTAGTCGAGTTGTGGAGAGCACAATTATAGTTGTGCTGGACATAGGGAAGGTTCTAATCCCACGTGCGTGGATTCTTTGAGTTGTACATGTGTAGAATGTGTATGATCATCCTGTTGGTGACCTCAATCTGGCCATCAGTTTGGGGATGGAAAGTTGTGGACTTAGTGATCTTGGTGTCTAGCATTGACCAGATCTTGGACCAAAATGCACTGAGGAACCTGATATCCCGATTTGAGATGATATAATGTGGGATCCCAAAGTGTACCCACACTTATCCAAATAAGAGTTTAGTAGTGACTTCTATTGTGATATTCTTCTTGCAAGCCCCCATAATGGCCATCTTCGAGAATATGTCAACGACCACAGAAACATAGTCGTTTCCATGCATAGTAGAAGGAAGTCCCAATATGTAATCCATGGAGATGGATTCCCAAGGTTGACTAGGGGTAGGAAATGGAGTATAGAGGCCTTGCTTCTTGATGGTTGGTTTGGCAATGGCGTAGGCAGTGCAGGATCTGATGTACTTCTTGGCGAAGATTCGTCCAATAGAAATACTTCTGCAGTATTGCCACTATTTTCTCGACCCTAAAATGCCCAACAACCCGACTATAGTGCACTTCCCAAGTCATCTTGGAACGCTCGCTTGAAGGAACACAAGAGGTGAAAATATGGAGCATGCTGACCCTCCAAGAGCATTTGGTATGTGTGACCGAATTCTGGGTTGCTTTTGTAGAGAAGTGGCCAATCAGAAGTCTCATGCCCATAAGAGTTGAGAATGGTGGTTAACGCCATGATTAGTTGTCAACTGAGGCAATCTACAACATTGTTGGTTCTACCCTTCTTATACTTGGTATTCAAATGGAACTGTTGCAGGTATGTGGACCACTTATAATGGTGATAATTCTGTAACTTCCCTTGCATCTGTATGAACTTAAGGGGTTAGTGGTCTATGTGGATGACCGTTTCTTTCCCCAAAATTTAATGCTTCCATTGTCGACAGGCCTGCACAATGGAATAAATCTCTTTGTCATAAGTGGGATACTTTCGGACTGTGTTTGAAAGTGTCTCACTATGATATTCCATTGGATGCCCATGTTGAGTAAGGACTAACCCAATAGCATAGTTAAAGGCATCTATCTCAACCTCAAATGGATGTTGCAAGTCTGGTAATGCGAGCACTAGTGCGAAGAATAGGTGATGTTTCAACTCTGTGAATGCCTTCTGTTGAGACTCAGACCAAAATAATTTTTCTTTCGCTCCTCCTTTGGTGACTTGACTCAAGGGCCAAGCGATATGAGAGAATCCCAACACGAACTTGTGGTAGAAATTGGCAAGACCCAGAAAGCTACGGAGCTCTGCCAGAGTGTTTGGAGCTAGCCAATCCTGAATGACCTAAATCTTGGTTGAATCCACATGAACCCCCCATTCATCAATAATGTATCCCAAATACTGAACTTGGGTCATGCTGAAAGTGAATATCTCCAAATTGGCACATAGCTTGTGTTGCTACAATGTTTGGAGAACTCGTCAGATGTGATGGAGGTGCTATTCCCAACTCTGGCTAAAGATCAGGATGTCATCCAAGTATACGACTACAAATGAGTTGGTGAATGGCTGCAAGATGTCATCCATCAGCCTCATGAAGGTTGAAAGAGCATTCATGAACCCGGAAGCCATAACCAACCATTCCAAAAGGGCCTCCTTGGCTTTGAAGGCAGTCTTCCATGCATCAGAGGGTTTGATTGGTATCTGGTGACATCCTGACTTCATGTCGATCTTGCTGAAATATTTTTCCCCCTTCAGTTGGTCCAGAAGGTCATCAATTCGTGGGATCGGGTACCTATTCTAGACAGTGATCTTGTTCAACACCTGATTGTCAATATAAAGTCTCCAAGTCTCATCCTTCTTCTATACCAACATGATCGGGCTCCCACATGACGATGAAATCGGTTGGATGTGACCTTTCTACAAAAGTTCTTGAATCTGCCTCTTGATTTTGTCATTCTCTAGAACGGAGCACCAATAGATTGGTCCATTGGGTAGTGGTGCACCTAGGGCCAGATCGATGGATTGTTTGACCTTGTAGTGCAAAGGCACCCCTACAGGGGAGGTGAAGATGTCCTTGTACTCCTCCACGACCTTGTTCATCTATTGTTGTCATGCCGAGGGGCCTTGTCTAGAGGTCGTGGCCATCATCTTCTTCTTTCCTTGAGGGTGTATCATCAAGAAAACAAATTTCCCAGTTTTGGAAATGAGTTTACTGCATTGTTTTGCAGTAACCAAAGAGATGGTGATATGTGGTGCTACCTTAGATATCCTGTACAACTTATTTCCAAAATTAACAATAACACCATGAGGCCTTAACTCATACACAACATATCACTTTCGCAATTATGGTTGGCCTAATAATACATCACAGACATCTAGGTGAGCAATGTCACACAATACCTCATCCGTGGGGCTTGATGTTGTATGTAAGGCGACACTCCTAGCTCACACAAAGATCCTGTCGTTGTTGAAGCCACCCGATGGTGTACGGTTGTGGATGTATTGTGGTCGGTAAGCTCAATCGCTTGACGACCTCTTTAGAAATGAGGTTCTTTTGGCTCCCACTGTCGACAACGAACTATAGCGGGGAACCGCTTACCCACATTTGGGAGTGGAAGAGGTGCTCCTCCTCCTCTGGATTTTTAGGTTCCTCCTAGATCTTCGTGCTGGCAATAGTGGCATTGGTTCTGTATCGATAATCTTCTTCCCTTTGCCATTACCCTTATTAGGTTTTGACTCAATGTTAGAACATGCATCTGATTCCAAAGACTTTAGCTCGACCACTAGTGACTGCCTAGCCCAACGCTCACTTGTGTTGTGAGTTGAGCTCTTATCGAACTCACAACACTTTCCCGTGTCCTTCTTCAACTTCACTATGTTATTCTTTTCTTGTGACTTTGGTGGGTTGTCCTGGGTCACCCCTCCTTGGCTTTGTACTTTTTTCAGCAGTTTGGGGGCACCTTTCCCTTGCTTCGGATTCGCAGATCCAAAGTCTTACTTCTTCTATTTAAACTTTTGCTCAATCTTGACAGCATATCGGTATGCTGTGCCAAGTGAAGAGATGTCCAGGAACTCCATCTTGTCCTTGATGTAACTGTGTAGGTAGCAGTGGTATTTCAGTACCAAATGTAGCTCAAAATCCATGATACCCAACTTTGTGCGAAGGGTATGAAAAATATTGGTAACCTCCAGCACATCTTGGTCCCTTCCCTACCACAGCATGGTACACTTTATGTATTTATCCTCATAGCTTCTGATAGGGTAGTACTACTCCTTGATGGAATTCAAGAATGAATTCCAACTGGGTGCGGCTAAAAACATTGAGGCCATATTTTCAGCCTTCTACTCATAGTAGGTTTCCCACCAGTCCTTGATGTGGGGGGCAACTTTGAGAAGAGAAAAATTAATCTTTTCCTGCCTGGAAAGATCATGAACAGAAAATACCCTTCTAGAATATTTAACCATTTATCTACAACATTTGCATCCATCTGACCCTCAAATATGGGAATTTTAAAGTTAACTTGTATCTTAGACGGTGTGGCACTTCCAGAGTAGCTGTTGGAAGTATATGTGTCACCCCTGGGTAGCCACTAAAGGTTCTCGGAAAAGTTGTCAATCATTGCATTCCTTTTTCGCTCAAGGGCCTCTTCAAGAAAGATTTTGATAGGACCTCCTGCCCCGTCATATTTATTTTCATCCTCCATGGGAGGCTATCCAGATTTGCGAGGCTGGTCTTGCAAAGGTTTGACCAGTTGAAACCCTAACTCCTTATATCCCAACCTCGTTGGTGACATGCAAAGAAAAATAGAGAAAGACCATACCAATTTCATACCACTGATCCGGATTTAAATAGGAACACAAAAAATTATAGATACGACCATAAATACAAAGATGCAACAAAAGTACCACTTCATTTCATTGATGTAAAATACTGAAATATGCTTACAAACATAAATGGAAGTAAACTAGCTTGGGAGATGGTAGCTTATCTCTGAGAAGAGATGTGGCAGCTACATGCCTCTGAACTATCTTATAATGAGGCTCAAAGTCCTATTTATTTTTGAGAAACAATGGAAAAACCTAAACATCCAAAAACCTAACCCTAGGAGATGAAGTGCCAAACTATGGGCCCCGTTTGGGTAAATTGGTACATCAACTTCTCGGGGTTGTAACTTTGGCATACGATCTCCATTTGACACACACAATACCTCATTAGAGAGATCTATCTGAGGAATACATATTTTGGGTGGGAAATATTCGTACATGGATCCATGTTTCTCCCAGCTTTCCCAAAAAAACGTCATTTATGGCCTCAAAATAGCTTTGCAAGTTCAGGACTAGAAAAATTGCCAAAAGTAGTAAATTGTGCTACAAATAAGGAAACTGAAAAACTGAAAGAAACAGTGGTGGAGGTCCAAGTGGAATAGGTGGGTGGCCACCAATATCCACCTGGATCATTTTTATAATGAAATTTAAAAAAAAAAACACTTTTATAAAGTGCAAATTTTTTAATTTTTTATTATTTCATGAATTTTTAATTTTTGGCTGAAATGTTGCAGAAGGTTGTTTTTAGGGTACGTGAAGACTTTGAGACATTTTTTCAAGACTTTGACTCCATGATCACAGACTTATCGTGGGAGGTATTATTTTCATTACTGGCATATAGGTTAGGATATATCACTTTTTTTACTACATTATCCACTTTAACCTCATACTGTGATTTTTGCCATAGGGTCGACCAAATTATGTTGTGGTTTTCAACCACTTTCACTTGTCATCTTGTAACATTATATCATAATTGTAGAGTCATTCCTTACATGGGATTCCTAGTTAAGTCCTTGCTAGCATATGTTTGCAATGTTGGAAGAACTGTTTAGGCTCGGGAATCCTCTTTACTCCCACCATGACTTTGGGACGAAGCCTCATTTCTATTCCTCTTTACTATTTTTCTGGCTTTATACTATAGAGGCTCCCATGGGTTAAGTTTTATTACTACATTTCATATTGAATACTTGTACCCTTTTGGCCTTAAGAAAACTTCATTTGGACTCATGCATAAGCCACTTTTGACCATGAACTTTATCAACTTCAAAACCATGCATTCATTAGCCTCTGTGACTTGATAGCTTTCATCCATGGAAAGAACATTCCTTTGAGTGTTGACAACCAATTTCACCACCTTGGATTGAGCATAGGAATGTTCCAGCCCCAAGAACTAGAGCATCGAATTTTGGACACTCGTTATTTGCACTGTACTATAGGAATTCTTTTATTCCTTTTTAGGATTTAAATATGAAAAAGACAAAAAAAAATATACATTCCAAAAAGAGTAGGAATGGGACATTTACTTCCATATTTGATAGTAGCAAGAGTCACTTATGTCTCCTTTGAACAAAGCCCTCAAGGTAAGACTTTCCTCCATTTGGGATGGGACTTAATTTGACTCCAGGAGAGCCATAACCTTGTTATTGAGTTAGTCCTACTTTAGTTGGTTATATCTTCCAATCATATGGACATTTTTTTTATGCCTCCTATGTTGCAAACTTATGCAAATTTATTTTATGTTTCCATATAGCCACATATGAGTTGTGATTTTGTTTAAGGGAATTCAACTTGTGTCGGCCATACCCATTTTCTCAAAGTTATCTTCAGTATCACATCCGTTATTTTGTCCTTTTCTCATGCTAGAAGCATAGAAAGAAAGAAAAGGTAGCACAACAGGAAATAATTTCTACCAAAGAGAGGGAAGCACCAAAATAGAAGGTCTTTGCAAAAGAGATGGAAGTGCCAAAGGAGAAAAATAAAACCATGTCATATGTCACTATTGACCTCGATGAACCAGAAATGAAGTGCATCAATGTTGAGTTTGAGACTAAATGAGAAGAGGAGGGGGGAGTAGACTTGGAGTCCCCCCTTCAGGGTTAGGAAGAGGCAGAAGAGAAGTTCCATGGGGCCTCGCAAGAAGCAAAAGTTTGATAGGTCTGTGAATGCGACACCATTGGTCCCCACAGAGGAGGACCTTGATGAGATCGGTGATGTTGTCCACAATGCCATTGAAACTATCTAGGGGCACATCAAGGAACAAATATTGGATAAAGTATAGCAGGGCCTAAAGGAATTGTAGGTCTAGATAGGGGTAATCCAGGTGAGCATGGGATAAGCGTGCGTAGATCAAGTGAGCATGCTAGGATTTAGTATAGTAGAAATACATCTTCTCTTTGCCCAGTACCATTACCAGGGGTCTCTCTCTAGTTTGAGATAGCTGAAGAGTAGGATCATGCAAAGTTTTGGAAGAACCTGAGTATCAACCTTGCAACACTACCAATTCAGACATTGCATGAGCTGCACCAAGGAGTTTCAGAGGAGCTCCACATCTGGGAGAAATGAGCATTGTTGATTATGGATGAGGTCAAAACTAAAAATCAACAAATTTTTGAGGAGAAAGCATATTCCTTGTAGGCCCGCGATGAGGCAATACAATAGAATCAGTAGTGATAGACCGCCCTTACCTAAGTCTGCAATGAGACACCCGAGCTCAAAATTCTAGCAAATGCAGCCTCAACAGAGAAAATTGAGAAGTTAGTTGCTGCGGTAAAGGAATCTAAGGAGTAAATTGGAAAGGTCTGGTTTGCACTGCAGTTGCAGATTTCCCAACTTCAACTTAACATGCATCCCACTACTCCTCTAGAAGCCAAAGAGGAGTGTGAGGCTACTATTAAAGAACATATGACCTCTCTCGCCACTGCATTCAAGGATTACAACCAATTATTTAGGAAAGCAATGGGGATGTGGACCTCCTTGCAGGAGGATCCACACTTGTAGAAGATTGAAGTAAATATCCATGAAAAAAGATATAGTTTCATGAGATCAAGGCAACAATGTAGATCTTATCACCTATGCAAAGTTTCACCAGACTTCAGGAAGGAAAGTTTATCCAGACCCAGATTGATGAGTTGTGTTGGAAGGCTTCCATTATCTTCTCACAGATGTAGCCATGGGCCGATGAGGCAAGCCAACTATAATAGAAAGTCCAGAGCAAGTTGAAGGCTCTACAACAAATGTAGAGGACCATGGGCCTTGCAGTCGAAGGTTAAACCCTACAGAAATTGGTATAAGAGGTTCGTCAGACTGCTGCATAAGGAACATCAGATCTTCAAGCATTGAAGAATGATTTTAGTGGTCTGCAAGCAAAGATCAAGGCAACACCAACAAAGTGACTTAGGATGGGTCATGATTTTGTGTTGGAGGCATGTTGGGACAAGCTCCCTTAGGGTCAAATTTTGTAATTGTTTGTTAAATACTGTAAAGTCTCCAGATTTTGAGGAGAGGAGTGCGAGTAGAGTAGATCATTAGGAGTGATAGGAGCATTAGGAATGTCAAATGCCCTTAGTTTTCTAATAGCCAAGCGGTTTTGTGACTCATGCATGGTACGCGGACCATGGTATTGTAATGAATAATGATATAAAAGGAAGTCATAGAAGATTCATAAAGACATGATATCAAAGAAAGAGCATAAAAGTGAAGGACTTGGCTCTGTTTTGTCTATTTTGTTCTTAGGAAAAGGAGGAGGCTTCTATAGATGTGTGCGTGGAGACCTTGGTAAGTCTGCAACTGAGTGGGCGGGCCATTGCAGTTGTGTGCATAAGGTTCGAAGAAACTGTAATGGAAGATCTAAATCACAATAAAGGCATGTTTTGAATAATTATCTATGTATATGTGTATTACTATTTATCTCTGAATTTACTATATGTTGAATGCAATTAATCAAGAAAAGTACTAAATAGATTCACGAAGAAGTATATTTGTTTAATTATATGATGTTATGAATGTTTAGCACAATCCGAGAAGGGTTTAGATCTGTTAATTGTTAGCTACTGTAATTTCTAGGTCTTAAGGGTTAGGCTTCGTAAAGGTCAACGAAAATCCCTAAGTTTTTCAGAAACACATCACATAGTCCTTTGGATGTAGAAACCTAATTTTAGCATCCCCCAATACTGCCTTGGGTGAGATTGCAGGTTCCGCTACATAGCTTGTTACTGAAAGGTTTGGTAGTGTAGGTTTTGTATGGTTAGCACAACTAACTATAAACTTAGTTCCAAGCCCCCTCACACCACCATGCTCTATTTCTCTTTCATCTACACTCTAACTCAGATCTATAATGTGCATCGGTCAAAGAAAATGCCCATATCAAAACTTCCTTTGCACCTTAGTTGACTGTGTGTCTTACTATTCGCAGCGCATCTACATGTGGATAGGATGCTCCCCATTCTCTTGCTTCTTCATCTGATGAGTTATCCCTTGGATCGAGACAAGGCAGTGTGGTTGTTCATTATCAAAACAGTCTCAACGCACAAGACTCTTCCCACTCATCATCATCCTGTGTGTTGCATGAAGACAAATCGTTAAGTCAACTTGCTAAAGCTAGAAAATTTGATGAAGTCTGTGACAAAGATGGCTACCATACTAAGAGAAGTTTTGAAATTAGCAACAACAACCATCCTCCAACCATGCATGATCTCGTTCACATCTAAAAATGAAAATTTTCAATTCTGGGAAGTTTCGGGATGCGCTAGGGAGTAGAGGAACTTTAGTGTCCATTGATGGTTATGTCAAGGCCTCACGACTCTTGTAGGCTCATCGAACCGAATCATATCTGGTTTCTCATGCACAATCCATCTATCTACATTTGTTGCACTCAATGCGGATCCCTGTGTCAAAAATGTTTACTATTCCAGTTGTGATATTTCAAAATTTCAAATTTTCACTAATGACCAAATTGATGAGTTTGTTACAGCATGCCTGTCTTCATTCAATTCTCTTACATCCAATTCAGGTTGGGGGTTTCCATCTCTCATGCAATCATGGAACTGTGAAGTTGATCATTTCAAATACTATTTTTGTCTAGAATCATACTTATTGGATGTTCTCTCTCATGATCAGCTACTTGGCCTTCTTGCGAATATTGCACTTCAAATTTGACCACTCATCACACCAACAATCGCCCTATGTGATGACGAGCACAAAAGCTGTCACGAAAATCAAGTTCCTCTCATTTCACCACACCCCAACTAGCTTCACACATTCATAGTGCTGGCATCCTTTCTACATTCCTATGATGACCATGATGCCTACGTAACTTTTCACCAGTTGTAGGGGGTGTTCTCTCATATATAGCACACAACGAACATTGTTCCATTATTCAGAGAATTCACAAGATTGTTCCAAAAACTTATTTGTTCATGCCAAACTGGGAATCTGGCATCTCGACCAACTCATCTGATATTTCTTCTATCTTGGGTGACTGTCATGCAGTTTATCATTTTCCTAACTAGACATCCAATGAAAGTCGCTTCACACACTATGATCTTCACCGTGTAACATCCTTCTCTTTAGACTTCTATCAAGCAAGTAAGGAACTTCAGCCTGCGTTGATGACTATCGAAGGTACTCATTGTCTTGGTATGACTAACGAGAATGGTTGATCTAGCAATCCATACTAGATTCCAACCGTGGCCCCCTCTCTTGAATGAGGAATCCATACTTTCAAAGATCACAAGTCTTTCAAAAAAGCCATCGCAAATTTTATGACCCAATCATTGAATGGCTGGAACAATCTTACTTGGTGAGCCATGTTGTAAGTAACAAGATTTAGTCCTTCCTCGCACTCACTAAGAGGCTTGGTGGAGATGAACACACACTCGCAAGAGGCTTTCGACGTTCATTGAAAAATGGTAGTCATCAAAGAGGTAAGCATGTGTATTGGGTGGTTGTGACACATTTCCAAAAAACAAGATCTTCTCTCTCATATGTAAGATTCTCAAGTTTTTGTATGTTTTGTTGCACACTATTTTTTATTCATTTTAATCGCTTGTATCTTTGTGGTTGCAGGTTAGGTACACTAATGGTGGCTTCACTGGAAATTTCATTTCACATAATGCTGACTTCTTAGTGTAGGAGTAGGAGTAGTGTTTTCTTTCTTTCTTTTCCTTAATTTTTGGTTTGCATGTTTGTTTGCTTGCTGAGTTGGTTTGGTTTGTTTGCTTTCTCACTTTGCTTCTTGTTGTCTTTTCTCTTTATTTTACTATTTTTTCTTTTCTTTGTTTTGTTTACTTAAGATCATGATATTTTTTGTTTTTTCAATAAGTGCTTCCCTCCATTGAGTTCTGGATTTTGAATGAGTATGTGGCTGAGGTCCAAAGAGTCTTGAGACATTGTAGCACTTGGCCAGTCCTTTGTTCATATTCTCTATTCTTGGTTATAACCTTCGACAGATGAAGTATTGATGCAAAATACGAGTCATTTTTAAGGGAAGATCCAGTCCAACCACAAAATTGTGTCCATAAGGGAAAATCCAATGTGTATACGTAGTATTCTTCTCTATGTGTTCAAGCTCATCCAAATAGTAGAAAAGGATAAGTGGAAAATCTAAACGCGCAAACCTAAATCAGAGGTCTTACATGATTCTCTGAAGGAACAACCTCTTCTGCTCTCAATAAGTTGGGATCCATATTTCACACCAAAAATAAATAAGTTCCTATGCACAATACCCTTTCCAAAAAAAGAATACAAAGACAAAAGAAGAGAAAGGCTTCCTGTGCAGAGAGGTGAAGCACTCAACTGCACCGTTGTACTAAACAGGCTCGCTGGTAGTGGAGAAATGCATGTGTTCCTATGTGAATCTACCAGGGTACTTTCCAGGCCTGCTCGCAATGAAGCAACACCATAGATGAAAACTTATACTTACAAAATTTTAAACTCACGAGCTGAACTACCCTTCCTGAGTTTGAAACACTCTGATCAAGATAAAACTTGTTGTTGTGTTCGAATGTGTTGGAAAAAGGTGAAGCATGTCTGCCCATGGGGTAAGTGGGGAATCTGAGGTAACCTTCACAATGATTCAATACTCCCTGATAGACCAACGCCCTATGTTGTCAATGGACTGAAACAGAGAAGCTGGTATTCAACCAGTGTGTCACCAAGTGTTGTAGACGCTGTAACACCCTCCAATATTTTGGCTTGCATCTAATTTTAGAGGATTCCTTGGATTTTCCTTGATATCTGCAAACACTCGGGCTCATCCCATGAGTTCGTTTTGAGTCTTTACACCCTCGTTTCTTGACCATTCACAGGTTGTCTTTTAGCACATTGGTTGCAATGTCATGCTTGCGGTCTTGTTCTGGCTATGTTCAAGGTCTGTCTTTGTGTGCACAAGTTGTATTCACTATGTAAGCATCTGTCACAATCACGCATGAAGTTGTATGCATTTTCACACAAGTGTCATCATGCTCATTCAACAATCTATCTTAAGTGCCGCACTTGTCACTCACACCCTTTAGTCAGTCAGACTGAGCATATGTTGTCTTGTTGGTTCGAGATGTCTTGTCGTCAAGTCACATTGAATGTGTGTTCACAAGGTCATGTATACATGATTTCACTTGCTCACACACTTAACCAATTTTTCAATGATCAGTCAACCAGAACACCCTCCATCAGCCAAACCTCCACTGAGCTGCACTATGCAGTCTCAGCCCTCAGTGAACAAGTACTTCTGCCAAAAATTGTGTAGAGCTTGAGGTTACCTCCTAGGCTATCTACATTGCACAATCCTGGAATCAAACTTGGTGACTACCACCCAGAATAACACAAAATTTTCCCAAGAAGCTATCTCAATCTATGCTATGCGCAAGGCTATCCATAAAGCCTCCCTCCAGTAAACTAGATAAATTGACCGGTCAGTGACCCAGGGCTTCACTCCTCCTAAAATTTGTGTAGAAGATGTCAGCCTACTTACTTGCACTGACTGGGGAAATTTCAGAGACAAGAGGGATAGGAACCCACCACCTATCACCACACTGTCTAAAAATTTCATAGTTCTGCCAGTCAGTTCCCCTTCCAGCTGGCCTACTTCTCCTCTTGAAAATTGCGCAACTTTCTTGGATTGTTCACCAGCTGCACAACACCTTGGTAAGCTGGGAATCTATGTAGACATGTCCTACATGACTTCCTCCTAGATCTATGTATTTTTTGCTAGAAAGGTCCCACAGACTGCTCCCAACCTCCTCTGAAAATTTTCGTAGTTTTCACTGCCACTAACCCCTACTACTCACACTACCTTCCCCCAAACAAATTATGTAGTTCTACCTCCCAGCTAAGCTAGATCCTGCAAAATGTAACTGTTGTCCTGGCCTACTCAACCAGCCTCTCAGTGAACTTTTCATAGGTTTCTTGACTGTGCCCCAAAGCATCGCATCTTGGCCCAAAATATGCTCAACGCAGTTTCAGAACCTTGTCCTCTCTCCTGGTCACGTGCATCCAAAAATGAGAGATGATGCATCATGGTAGACTAGGGGATTTTTTCATTTGATGTTGTCTTGTCATGAGTGATTACAGAGACAAGTACATGGATGAGACATCGCATGACAAAAAACAAGATGAATAAGGAGCGCATGCTAGAAGACTTGTTCATGAATGAATGAACACATGAAGAATTCTAAGCACCATCAAAGAGGATAATTTCACATGCAACATCAAGCAAACAACAAGACCATCGAAGACTCTGCACACCTTGTCATGCTGAGGTGAAGTTATGATACAACAAGAGCACACTCATCATTCAGAAGAACTATAGCTAGACATGGGAACCACCATCAACATGAACATACTAGCACTGTCATGTCGAGTCATGTCATGACTCATCTCGCCACATCACTGTTATGGGCCACACTACTGTAATCAATGTAATGTAATGTGGATGTCCAAGAGACCCACATGCAAAGTTGAAGAGTCATGTAAGTCAAACAGTCATGAGGGAAGTTGAGGAGTCACAAGGGTTCAATTCACCCTTGGATATATATAGCCCTCCTTTGTACACACAATAGAATTTTCACCTTGGCTCCTCCACACAGTCTTGAGAGTCTATAGTATTTTCTTTGAGGAGTGAGTAGTGGCTCCAATGCCTTACTATTGGGGTTAGTGATGTATGTTGTATGAAGGTGTCTTGGAACTTTCTCTTAATTGAGAAGCTTGTTAACAGGCCAACACATTTTCACACATGTACTGTATTTGTTTGTAAGACTATTCTTTGGATGCTTGTAATGCATGTTGCTTTAACCTGTATTAAGAAAGTTGAGCTATTTCTATTTTTTTAGTGGATATGTTTTGGAAATGTGTTGTATTAGTTGTTAACACTGTCTCGCCTGTGTGGACTACTTTGTTGGACACTTGACAAACTTATTCTTGTAAACTTGTTATAACGACTCATGTGTGATACTCCACTAGGTGTTGTACGTGTTATCTTTTCATCTTTGTGTTTGTGACTGATGCATTCGTGTGGGCTATTGCGCCATAAGTTTCACATGTCATACTATGTTGTGTGTCTCTAACAGAGTTGGGACTATTCATTTTTGACTTGAGACTCACTCTCACTCGCTCCCTCTGCAGTGAAAGAAGTTTGACAGAAGTGACGCTAAGCTCTCACTAGGCATACAGACCTCGCTATTTGAAGGCTAAGTATACCACTCTCATGTATTGACAAGCAAGAGTTAAGGTATATCTTTAAGATAATGGCAATCGGGTCATCATGCTTGATGGGACTCCTACACTAAATGGTGTGAGGTCTAGTTGGGACTTCATACCAGGGAGATCCCATGAATGTTGGTAGATCTAGCACCATCAACATATCCATGATAGGAATTTCATCAAAAATGTCACAAATATGCATTCTATAGGTAACAACAATAAATCTGAGCATAGGGGTCTCATACTTATCTAAGAATGGGTAAGAAGCATTGATGGCTATCACAATACTTGAATTAACATTTGTTAGGTTGTATATTCATTTTAAATTAATTTAATAATCAAAACATGAGGAAAGAAACACATCATCACCATCATAAAACATGCTCATAACCAACACATAACCAACATAAATAACAATGATATAACTTCCATAAATTCACATATGAACCATTATATTTACCCATCAAGTATAAGAGGAAAGAATTTCTTATTAACATATGAAAAATGCATCCATCTCTGGAACTTATACATACCACCTGACCATAGATTGGTTGAACCACATCTCTATTTTAGCCAATCACCCCCGTGACATATTCCAAGCATGAATGTGGGATCTCATGAAACAAATCCAGAAAAACTAAATTAGGGCTTCAAGAGGCAAACCACATCAACCCTCAACCAATGATTCCATCTCATGATCATACATCACTAACCATCACTATATTAGTCTCTACCTAAGATGTCTAAGGCTCTAGAACATTTTTCCAACTAGGGCTTCTAGGACTAGTAACTCAACCCATAGTTATTGCTAAGCTATAAAGCATTTGACCAACCATGTCTCGAGGACTAGTAACTCAACCCACCAAGGGCTCTAGAGAGTTTGTCCAACCAAGGCTCTAGGACTAGTAACTCAACCCAAGCTATTATAGGGCTTCTAGAGCGTTTGTCCAAACAAGGCTCCAAGAACTAATAACTCAACCCACAACTAAAAGAATATGAGAACAAAGTAGAAAAAAAAACCCACAACACCATGGCTGTCTAGAAAATGGCAAGGCTAGGAAAAATCACTTTCAATCTAGGAAAATCTCCATGCCAATGAAAAATCATAACTAAGAAACCACATGCATGTACCATGCATGCAAAAACTAGCAAGGAAACTAGACATGACACTCGGTACCAGCAAGAAAAACTAATTGTAGTTCCTAATCCCAATGCCCTCTTGCAATTTCCTACTCTTCCTTTTCCTTCTTGTCCCAAATCCCATGTATGCCACACTCCTCCAAGGGTGCTCCAAGAAAACTCTAAGTTTCCAAGAGTATGTGAGATAGAATAGAATAGAGAGATCCATGCTAAAACTGACAAAATTCCATGAACTAATTGTCATAATCCTTTCTATATGAGGACTCTAATTTCTTCATTTTCCATTATTTTCTTCAATTTCATCGTCACATGCCACCTATGACCTTTCACCTTCATTTTCTCCTATATTCCATTTTTTTCATAAATAAATACCAATTAATACATCTTTCCTTTTCAAAGAATTTGTCATTTCCTTTGCCAATTTTCTTAGCCATAATAAACCAAGATGAGCACCCACTAAGATTTTTTTCCCACCATTCAGCTTCGAATACATGTCCCATGACCTTGGTCTTCTATTTTTTTACATGAACTTTTACCGGGGCTGTTACAAAACCCTCCTCCTTGGGGGAACACCTTCCTCGGTGTTCAATAATGCCTACAACAAACAAGACTACTAAAAAGCAGAACATACTTCCCATGGAGCTTTATAACATAGTTTGTCGTAGTATTTACAATGAGCACTACTAAAACATGACAAAAATATTATTTACTGGAGCTTTATAACATAGCTGATTACGATATTTACGATAACGACATATACACTTTGCTTCAACCAAAAATTAATCATATTGTCTATGGAGATTTATAAATCTAGGTCGATACAATATTTACAATAACATACACATATACACATATGTAAATTTTCTTTAACCAACAAAGAAAAGGATATGATGCCCGCATTCACAACAAGGGAATCTAGAGACTAACACCTCATTCATATTAAGTTCAGAATCCACTGCAAGAGCCAAACTTTGCATGAATGTCCAATCCTATAATCGTGCACCGCTTTTCCTCTTAGTTAAGAGTTACCAACCCATTGTTTGAGGGCACACTCCTAATGTGTGTCTTGTTCCATATAGAAATGCTAATGACTAAAACAAATCCATCCCTGACCTTCCCTTCTCTACTACAAAGTCCCTCAAGAAATCTGGTTACCCCCTTCTGTGTAGTCACACAACTTCCAAGTTCCATGACATCCACTTCTTTGTTACACAATCCCTCAGGTGACCCTCCATTGGCAAGGCTTCCTTGCATTGGAAGTACAAAAGCCAAGGAATATCCCTACCTCGAAACTATCATACTAGTGATATCATTCTCATGGAAATCAATGGACAACATTGGGTACCAATGTCCCACAATGGCCCTACTCCTGAAGTGCTTTACCAACATACTACTACATGTTCCAATTTCTTTCATTAACACTTCTAGTTCTTCCAGTCAGTTGCAACCACCCATCTCAGGCATTTTCCATGATTTCATGTACCAAACACATAATTTCCATTAGACTCAAAACAAATTGAAATAAATTCACATCATACCTCATTAGTCGCCCATCAAAAAGGTACACCTACAATTTTTTCTACTTCCTATCACAACAACTCAAACTAGTTGTTTGATCAAATCGTCATGTATAAACATATAACATCTGGTTAGGTCAAAGCACAACCATCATAAATAAAAATCATGAATCAAATGCAATCATCATAAACCATAATCATATATCACATGTAACCATCATAAATCAGAGTCATAGATCACATGCATAATAAAACTAAAATAAAATATTGATACTTATCCTTTAATCTGTCCTTTTGCCTTTCCATACACACACGAAACTAGTTGCCACACCCAAAAAACACCCAATTTCTTTTTTTTTTCTTCAATCATGTAGACATATGCAATGCACATCACAACACATACATCCACACATAGTGTACGACACCACATAATACATACACCTACATCTAGCATACGACACAACACATATATGTACATAGAGTACAACAAAATGAATACACTTGTCATGATGCCATGACTACACAATCACATACATAGTACCACATGCCCGTAACACAACATGTATGACATGCACACCATACCACATGTACACTAGTACCATATGTACAACATGTACATAGTACTGCTTATACACAACACCACATGCACAACATGTACACAACGTCACATGTACATGGAACCATATGCACAATGTGTGCATAAAACCACATGTACACCACACCACTTGTACAATGTGTACAGAATACCACATGTACATAGTACCCCATACATGACATGTACATGACACCACATGTACATAACGACACATGCATGAAATGTACATGACACCACATGTACATAACGACACATGCACGACATGCATAGAACACCGCCTGCACACAACACCACATGTACAACACGTACACAACACCACATGCACACAACACCACATGTACAATCATGCCCACAACACCATATGTACATAACACCACATGTACAACACGCACACAACACCATACACCATATGTACATAAGGCCACATGTACAACATGCACACAACACCATATGTACATAACACCATATGTACACAACATTGGATATCCAACATGCACACAACACTGCATATCCAACATGCGTGCAATACAATATGTACACAACACGAGATATACAGAATGTACATAGTACCATATATACCTTGCACTCCATATGCAATATACACACAACACCATATATACAATAGCACACAACACAACACTACATATGTTACATGTACACAACACAAGTAATGCACATCCTAAGACCACATCGTCTCTACGAAGCAACCTCACATCCAATGTCTCTCCTTTGTCTGTGCCTATCTTAGCATGTCACGAACCAAGTTGTTTCCATTTAGCTGATGTATCTCTCAGCATTACTTGTCCATATCGTAAACATAGGCATAATATAAACAAATAATATCAAATCATATCCCCATGATTATGACCTCATAAATTTGTCAAGGCTACCATTCCCACTTGATTCCCCATAAGAGAAAGAACCTCTTTCATGCCATTCACTTGCATAAGAAATCCATTCCTCCACAAGAATGATCCTTGACAACCCCTATAGACAATGACATAGATACATAGCTACATACATGTATATATATATATAAACATTAGCATAAAAAAATCATGATCCTATCAGACAATGACATACATACATACATACATACATACATATATACATACATCTATATATATATATATATATATATATATATATATATACATTAGCATTAAAAAACATGATCCTATCGGACAATGACATACATACATACATATATACATATAAAAATTTGCATTAAAAAATCCCAACCCTTGACTACATGGCATAGATACATACATGTATATATATATAGACTTCAACATATTCATCATCACAAAATAATTACAAGATATCACAAGGTCAAGGTTAAGAGAACCCTCTTTAGCCATGCAGAACATGCACAACATTGAGAACAATAGTTCCCAACATAGCCAAGGCATATGAAACCTCAAATCCATTTACTTTGCCTTTCTTGATTACTTTTCTCATGACTATCCTACCATCGTCCATTTACCTCAATCGACCCAACCAATACAACTAGTAACATACTCTTTCCTTCAACTACCTTTATAGATGCATCTAGCTTCATTTGGGTCTTACATTACCTGTTAGGTTTCATTCATCTTTCCCTGAGCTCCATTAACTTCCTCCTCCAAAACCAATTTCCAAGGCCCTCAAAACAAAAAAGGCAAGAACAAGAAACAAATGAGAAGAAAACAATGAAAAACCAATAGCAACAAGAGACCACAAACAAAGTGGCATGATCATGCACTAGAAGCAATCAAAACTGAAAAATCATGCACAACAGATCACAAAAGACCAAAAGCACAAGACTAGAAACAAACACCATGACTCAATCCCATGGTTCCCAATTCATCCAAGGGAAAGCTCAACCTGAGACTTCTTTGATATTTCATGGCAACGTATTTTACATGCAATCCCTTGTATCATACTATCATAAACGCATAACTCTTAGTACATAAATAAACATAAAAATACATTGGTTACCTTACTTTGTTGTGCCAAACACGCTACCTTATAACTAAACACATACACTAATCCAGTGGATCATAAATATACTCAGAATTCACGGTGATTAGAATGGCTCGAATCCAGAATGATCTTGTAGATATCATCCTTCTAAATCTGGTGCAGTTCGTTTCATTCAAAACGGACGTTGTATGTTCCGAGAAACATGTTCTGATCATTTTGGGAAGAAACTAAAATTTCAAAAAGGTTGTTTGCAGGGTTTCCTAGTCAGTAGTTCCTATAGATGACTAGGTTTGCTGATGTGGCATGATAACTACTCATCATCAGCTTATGACTTCTTCACACTTGGCACAATTTTGCTCATTGTGAAATGAAGGATTTTTATTGGTCGAATGGTATTTGAAGTGGCCCGATGAATGGGTGTCACGTGGCCCAATGGGAAGTCGCCACGTGGCATCTTAGTAATGGTAATTTTTTTTTTCATGTCTAAGTAACAACACTAGGATTCAAAACTAGGACCTCATGCTCATCAAACAACACTTACACCAATGTGTCATGTACTTGTTACTTATTTAAATGTTGTATGCCAAATATATTTAATGGTCCCATGTAGCCTCCATAACATCGAGAACTGAGACCTAAGTTGCAGCCTCCAACCTAGGGTCATATGACCTCGATGTGACTGAGGGCACAGAGGAGAAAAATGCCAGACAAAGGCCCCAAAACATGGCCCACAATGTGGTTGCATGGGTACCATGTGATCGAGATTTTCAAAATAAGGGGCTAATGGCGAATTTAATGAGGCAACAAATTACATTGACGAATTAGGAAAATTGTCACTCTGTTAAAAATTTTTGGGATGAATTTTTAGGACGGTTTGCAGACAGGTGTGTTTTGTAGAATGAATAGCAGTAAAACTTGGGGAGATTATCATTTTCTAAGTTTTTGGTCTTTTGGGGAGTAGAAAGAGGCTAGACAGGGGTTTTTGATAGTTCTAAAGCCAATGGAGATATTTTTTAAGCCATTTGAGCATTATAACTTGATGTAAACACCATTTTTATGAACATAATAAAAGAGGTCCAACCATTGGAAGCTGGAACAAAAGATGTAGCCCAGGAGGGGTGAACTCCTTCATCATTTTGTTGTGTTGTGTTTGCTTTTGGGTGATGTTCTCTCATGTTTTCTGCAATAGCTAAACGTTTAATTCATGTTTATGTGTTCATGAATTTGACATAAGAGGCTTAAAACTATAATTTAATCATTTGCAATTTATCATAATCCTCAAGCAGTTTCATATACATATCAATTTGGTATCATAGATTAGGTTCTTTGTTGGTATGAGGTTTTAATTTGTTTGCAAGTGTTTCTAATGCATACAAGGTTGAATCTCAAGAGAGGAGAAGGAAATCTTGTGGTTGTACGTCCTCAATTTGGAACAAGGACAAGGAGAGCACATTTGCCACAATCTCCACCACAAATTTCACCTCAAATTGTACCTAAGGCTTCAATAAGCATGTCACATGAAGGAGGGCTTAATAATATGTCAAAGGATGAGAATGAATTTATAAAATCATTCTCTGACATGGCCCAAATGGTGAAAGTTCTCAATGAATAGAGAAACACAAGATTGCAAGGTGATAGCTCCAAGCCTCCAAAGCGAGAGGGTTCTTTAAGAGAAAACGGAGGAGATGAGGGAGAGAATACAAAAGGGAATGGTGACAAACCACCTTTGACACCACCATTCTCTTCAACTCCATCCTCACCACCATCTTCACCATCTTCATCTTCCATAATAACCCCTTCACAAACACCTCCACATTCTCCAAAGCGACATGTTAAAACTCCATTTAAAACTTGACATAAAATTTGATTCGCCTTTGTGTGTTGGAGAGGTAAATGCTGAAAGAATAAACAATTGGGTACGTAAACTTGAATTGTATTGCAAGATACAAAGGATCAAGGATGATGACACCAAGATTCAGCTTGCCTCATTAAGGTTGGAAAATGCAACTATTATTTGGTGGGAAGCCGAAACACAAAAGGACATGAAAAACCATGGTAAGATCTTAACCTCTTGGAATAACTTTGTTGCTCCATTGAGAAGACAATTTTATCCTTTAGCATACATGAAGAAATCTATAATGGATTGGGAAAATTTTAGGCAAGGAAAAGGACAAAGTGTTCAAAACTATAGTTAAGCGTTTAAGAGAAGATCACTAATATTGGGTGTAGATTTTACATCTCAAGAAACTTTGATGAAGTATATTGAAGGTTTACATAGTTACCTAAGACACATTATTCTTATGTTTAATCCCATAAATTTAGATGAAGTTTGTGTACAAGCCACACATCTAGAAGCAAGAGGGAAACATGTTTCAGATGAGAAAAGTGAGAGTTCCCTTGAGTTTGGAGGAAAAGGAAAGGGTAAGTATCAAGGAAAAGGGAAGAAGAATGCTTCTATAAAAATGGAAAAAAAAAACTCACACTGTTTAAATATGGCCATGATGAAGTCAATTATTGGAAACTTCATCCAGAGATGAGACCCAAAAAGCTTAAAAACAAGGAGAAGGAGAAAATAGCTGCAATTATAGAGCATGACTTAGGTTCTGATTTAGGAGATGAAACCAATATTATAGTGATGGATTTGAAAGATAATAACATAGCAAGAACTAGTTATTAAAGTTGTCCCAAAGATACTCAAAATGAAGAAACAAAAATTGAGCTTTTCCATGTTAGAGTTATTTCAAAGCATACCAAAATTGACACACTATTTGATAGCGATTCACAAGAAAATATGATTTCTAAAGACTTACTCAAGAAGTTAAATCTAGAAGCCATTCCACAAGAAAGACATTATCCTTTAGGTTGAATATGCAAGAATGAAATTTTGCAGGTGACAAGGAACCACAAACATATATTTTCAATCATTGCAAACATTCTTGATGAAGTTTAACTTGATGTAGTTTTGCTTGAGATTTCTTGTATTGTTTTGGGAAGCCCATATCTTTATGATAGGAGAGAAATATTTAATCTCCATGAGAATAAGTATCACTTATTCAAGAATGGGATTGAGTACATAGTTAGAGTGCATTGTAAGAAGATGAGTTTGTCTCTTATGCATGTTGGACAAAAGAAGAGAATTGTGAATGCAAGTCAAAAAATTTCTTTGTTAATGTTGAATCATCAAGATTTTGTGAATGAGGCATTTCAAGGAAATGCATCAAATCAAAAATATGATTTCATTGAGGTTTCTAATGGCTTTTATAAGATGTTTAGGAGTCTAACAAGTTGCCTCCTAAAATAGGTAAACAAGATGAGGTAAAATTGCAACAGCATGCGTCATTATTGAACAATGATGTGAACAAGCTGTCATTGCCAAAGAGTGAAAAGGTCAAAGAGAAAGTGCCAAATTGGTTCCAAAACTTCTTCTTGTGCGTTTTAGAATGTGTTGGCATTGAAAATAGATGGTGCATGGCGATGGCAATCTTATTTGCTCAAGATTTACGCTAAGTACATGGCTAGAGATGGTAAACATCATCATGACGACAGTGTTTAAGATGAGAAGGATTTGCAATTGTTTAAGTCTCCTTTGATTGACGAACAAGGAAGAGATATGTTTTTCCCTTCAAGGATAGTTTTTGTTCTGCAAATTCTAGGAAATTGCAGTAAGATGGTATCTACAACAACAAGACATGGTCTCCAGAATCAAAGAAAAATATCAGCTTTAATGAAAAGTTGAAATTGTTGAATTCAGGTAAATTCTAGTGGGTTGAGACTAGAAGGGTGAGGGAGTTGTACCCTCGTATAATTGTTCAGTAATAAAGATATTTTGGGGACCAAAAGCTTCCAGTGGGGAGGAGTGATCCTGTGGATAAAAAATATGCTCAAAATTCAAAGTTTTCAAAATGGATCGAAATGAGAATGATCGTGTAAATCTAGTTGTTTTGAATCTGACATACTTTTTTCGTTGAAAATGGACACCGTACGCTCCCAGAAATGCATTCTAATCATTTTGGGAAACAATTAAAATGAAAAAAAGGAAGTTTGCAAGGTTTCCCAATCAACATTCTGTACAACTGATTGGGCCTTCTAACATGGCATGCTGTCTGTTCACCATCGGCCTATAACTACTTGACACTTGGCACAATTTTGTTGGCTGCCAAATGGAATATTTTAATTGGTCGAATGGTGTTTGAAGTGGCCCAACAGGAGGCTACGACATGGAATTCCAGTAATGGTAAAAAATTTTGTTTGAAGTGGCCCAATGAATGGGTGTTAGGTCACCTAATGGGAGGCTGTGATGTGGCATTCCGGTAATGGTAAAAAAAATTGTCAAGTCTAAATAGCAGTGCTGGGATTTGAAACCAGGACCTCATGCTCATAAAACAACACTTACACCAATCCACCATGTACTTGTTACTTATGTAAATGTTGTATATCAAATATATTTAATGGTTAACAAAATGCGCATATGAGGAGGGGCCCAATCCCGAGGGATCAGTACAAGGTCTCATGCAACCTCCATAAGACCAAGAACTAGGAGCTAAGTCGCAGAGTGCAGCCTAGGGTCATATGACCTTTATGTGAATGAAGGCACGGAGGAGACGAAGGCCACGCAGAGGACCCAGAACTCGGTCCCCAATGTGGTCGCATGGCTGCCATGTGACCAAGATTTTCAAAATAAGGGGTTAATGGAGAATTTAATGAGGCCACAAATTGCACTAGCAGATTAACCAAATTGTCACTCCGCTAGCGATTTTTGGGGCGAATATGTAGGACTGTTTGTCGATAGGTGCGTTTTGTAGAATGAATATCAATAAAACTTGGGGAGATCATAACATTCTCAATTTTTGGTATTTTGGGGAGTAGAAAGAGGCTATACAGGGGTTTTTGATAGTTCTGAAACCACTGGAACTACTCTTAAAGTCATTTGATCACTATAATTTGATTTCAATTCCATTTTTATGAGCATAATGAAAGAGGCCAAACCATTGGAAGCTAGACCAGGAGATGTAGCCTAGGAGGGGTGAACTCCTTCATCACTTTGTTGTGTTTTGTTTGTTTTTATGGTGATGTTGTCTCATATTTTTTGAAAAAACTAAACGTTTAATTCATTTTTATGTGTTTATGATTTTGACATAAGAGGCTTAAAACTCTAATTTAATCACTCGTAATTTATCATAATCATCAAGCAATTTCATATACAGATCATACACTTCTCAAGGAACTCCACTTCCTTGATGAATCCAGCTATAACATGAAGCCAACTATTATACCTGTCAAATACATGTCCATGAATATAGCACATATGCATATAGATTTATACAATATTAGGGTTAAGAATAATTTTTGTATTCAAAGCATTCATTCATTTGGAATTGCGGTTTCCAAACATAGCCCATGGAATTCTCACTCAATTCCTCTCTTTTACCTTTTTACCTTATTGCAATCGAGTCTTACTATGTATTCTTAGATCACCCAATTTTTAGTTATATAAAAACATAAATTATTACCTTGTCACTCTAATACCAAACATGTTTCCTTACAACTAATCACACATGTCTTTCACACGTTCCAAACATCAAGACAATGTATCTATTAACATGAAATCAACCTGTACCAATTCTAACAATCATGTCATAATCAACAATCACTCACAATCATTAATCACAATACTACAACTAGAACCCTCTTACACTGAAGTACATATCAATTGTCTCAATACATATTGTCTTATCATGATCATCTTAAAAAAATATGATTTCTTCATGCATTCTTATAGATAGAAATGTATATCATGATACTAATTGAACATTCAAGAAACAAACAGATGACGTAATAGACACCAAATACTCAAACACAAAATAGATTACATAATCAAACATTCAAGCACCAACTAGACAACATAAGAAAACTCATACCTTAATATATCTTAGGGGACACTATTTTTTCTATACAATCAATCTTGATTAGCATGATATAAGTTCACAACATGTCAACTCAAACATAAATAAGGTCATGATGTCCATAATAGTAACTAGCTAACATTTTCACATCATAAACTCATAAAAAATTGTCATTTATGCATAGCCATCACATATGCACAGTCAATCTAGATTAGTACAACACACTATAAAAAATAGGTCAACTGATACTTGAATGTCATAACCCTAACCATCTAGATACATCAATCCAGGTTAGCATGATAGATATAACATCAAGATCTTAACTTCAATGTCCATAATAATCATGCACATAACCACAATGCATATAACAACAAGTTACTATCATGCATGACTATCCGACGAATGTGCATATGACCACACAGATTCAATAAAATCTATCATGCATGTAACCGCAAAAGCCATAGAATAACAAACATGTACATAACCCTAATTCTTATAAAAACATTAACCAACATACCTGCATACCCACCATACAAACTTGTATGGCAATCTACTCTTACCTCAAGATCCAGTGCTGCAACCTCGTTTTGATGATCTGCATTTCTTTATCTATCTCAACAAACACATTAACATCATAACAACCAACAACATCATCATAACACAAACTACATACAATGACCTCACAGTGCATTTTTAGCCTTATATACATGCGTAAATATAACCATGAAAATGTATGCATAACAACAAATTTACAATTGACATTCATTCTTGACTAAAGAATCCCAGCAACAACATCATCAACTCTTACATGGCAAGACAATTGTAACAATGACCACCACCATGCATACATAACAAGAACATAAACCACAAGCATAAAGAACACATATGAAACTAACATGTACACTTGACAAACACATCCCCCCCATCTAGTCTAAGGGGTGAACCATGCTCTAATAACACTCTATGCTATCAGATAACACCGAAAGAGAACAAAAGCTAGACTTTCCCCAAAGAGAACGAAATATGCTCTGATACCACTCTGAAGCCACCCTCCTCCCACATTTACCCAAGTTAACAGCTCCTCTAGGGTAAACATGTGATGAGAGTCTATTATAATATGATTAAACTTCCCATGTATAGTTAAGGAAGTGGAACCAACAAGACACAACCAATATTACCTCCTACACATGTTACAAAACCTTAAGGAGCCAACCAACCCTTCCAGGTGACCAATCCCTGAGGTAACTTGAAATCTTATTGACCTAGAGTCTTAGTCACTCCCATGACATGGGAATTCATGTGATTTGGACCCTCCAATCACCCCCATAGTAAGGGAATGATGATGATTGGGGACTTCTTTAGCTAGTTCAAAGCCAGTGACCTGAGATTTTATGCCACTTTTTCAGGGCTAGGGCTCAGGCCATTGCCCAGAACTTCATGAAACTTCCAAAAATGAGAAATAACATCAAAAAAATGATACTAATTAAAATAATTGAAAAAATACTTGACTAGACCCCTACTAGCCATCATAATCATTTTGTCAAACATGTCACAAATATGCATTCTACAGGTCATAAGAATAGATCTGAGCAGAGGGGTGTCATACTTATCTGAAAATCGGTAAGAAGCATTGATGCCTTATCACAATAGTTATATTATCATCTATTATGTTGTATGTTAATTGTACATTCATTTACCAATAAAAACATGAGGAGAGCCAGACATCATCACAGTCATAAAACATGTTCATAAGCAACATATAACCAACATAAATAATAGGTATATAATAGGCATAAAACCACATATGAGCAAGTATATTTACCCATCAAATACAAGAGGAAAGAATATCTTATTAACATATGAAAAATGCAACCAAGTCTGGACTTCCACGTACCACCCAACCATAGATTCGCTAAATCAAATATCTCTTTCAACCAATCACCCCTGTTGGCTTGTTGGGGCCTGGCCCAGGTTCAGAAGTGTTTTAGCCAAACAAATCCCGCACTACTAGCCCTTTTGGCAATAGTCCACCGAGCACAGACTGAAGTCTCACCTGAGGTAGTAGGGGAGGGCATTGGAACCAGTTTTCGTACCCTTGGGATGTCTGGATGTGGTCTGGAGGGGTCGCAAACCGATCTGTGCCCTCGCACCACTCTTCACTGCTGTTAGGCTTCCATGTAAATCCATGTTGTGGCACTTCTTAACTCTTATTATTACTGAGTTACTATAGATCAAATTTAATTCTTAAGGTCTTTAAGCAAGCATTTAATAGTTATAACCAGTGCATGCACCCATAAATCTTACATATTTTTCATAAATTTAGAACATAAGCATAAACATATGGATCATAACAGATGCATAAACCATAATATAACCAGATCCACAATATTTCAGAACCAACTTATCTTTATTAATGTCTTCGTCTTAGTACAATCCACTTCCTGCCTTGCACACATAGCTGCAGGGGTAAGCACACAGTTGTGGAGCCTCTATCTCCTACCACGGCCCAAGATTCAGACATACAGACTCAAAGTGAATCTTGCATTCATAAATCCATAACATTCAAGATCCCATCAAAAGAACTGCCTTCTACCCTTAGATCTTCACTCTATTTATACATTCCCATGGGCCGCGGACCATGGGTAGGCCGACTCACTTTCTATTTTCTTACATTATTTTTAGGTGGACAACCCTTTGACTTGAGTCATTAGAATTCGTGCTCTGCGCACCTCATAGAGCCTTTACCATACTATTACCCAATATTGTGGGCTTTGAGCCCCAAAACCATTATGCGGGGGATCCACTGCCCAACAAGCCCCCAACACAATCATCGTGACTCATCCTGAGTCACTCGGCTGGTGCAGAAATCTTCACGTGGAGGTCTAACAACAACTTTTACACTTCTCTTATGCTCACAACAAATTCTTCCACCATCCACTGTACCCGTTGTATGGGAGCCACCAACGAATCAGTATCAATTTTAGTTGCTTTTCTGGGTTCATATACTGCCTAAATGTGTGCTAACTTTCCCTCGATGTTGGCGGAAACTGCGAATGCCTCATCAAGCCAAGGCTGGATGCATTCTCTAAGAATTTCTTCCTTCTGCTGTGCAGCGTCAACTTGGGCCGTGAGAACCTGGGCCTCCCTCATCTTGGCCAATCACTGCATAATAGAAACCATCTGCACGGTTCCCTTGACCTTATCATAGGCTTGATGAAACTCCCATGCTTCTGTCTCCAACCACTGGAAGGTTGGGTCTTCCTGTAGTGAAGTGACCATGATAAGTGACTGATCCAACAAGCCGGTTGACTCCTGCATGGCATGTGTTATTGCTTCCCACTCGGATCAAATGGTGCCTTGCCACTGCTCTCTGATCTCTGGTGGTGTAGAGGGTTGCGATTTCAGTTTCAGCTCTGTGATCTGCAAGTTGAGGTCCAATTGCTACCTCTTCCTTCACTACGCGGAACCCACTGGCCAACTTGTGGATCCATATGCCCACAGGTAAATCTCAAGCCCAGGGGCATGACAACACACTTCCTCAACAATTTTCTCCAACTGCTGATTCTATGCTACCTCTTCATCACGTTGGAGGCTCAACTGCTCGATGTTAATTCATTGCTTGTTGAGTATCTGTACCGCACATCCTTCCCTAGCGTGAAGCTCCTTTGTTGCGCCATCTTATAGCTGGTATAAGATTTCTCATGGGAGGGCAGCCAAATTTAATCCAGGTCCCATAAGCTGGCCTAACATAGCTCTGTCTGCCACGTTGTCTGTTGTTAATGCTCCTTCCATTAGTGCGAGCATATTGGCCCTTTGGGTTTGTAGCAACTGCTCAGCTGCTAATGTACCCATAGCTCCATGGGTAGCTACCACTCCCATCTATGGGGCCTGTGCTTGAATTTGCTATAGTTGCATCCTGAGTGCCCCAAACATAGTCTGCTGCTCAATCATGGCGTCATCGAGCACTTCCCTAGTGACTTCACAAACTGTATCCCCGATGTCACATAGGTCACCTTCGATTGATGTGATGGGTTCCTTGTCGAACTTCGACGCCTTGGTCTTTTTCCATGACCTTGCTCATTCTGTCACGTGTGGTCGTTTCAAGGGCGAACAGGTGGTGGTTGTCTCCACATCTTCTGTCACATTATCCACTTCTAGCTCTGCGGTCATGTTCGGGCCACTTTCGTCCTCTATTGTGGCAACCCCTCCTACTGTCGCCTTGTTTGTGGTAGTCTGCACTACTTCCTAGGACGCCCGTACTTCTTCAATGAGTTCTTCGTTCCTCTTTTGTTGTGCTAGGAACTTGGTGGCAACGTTCTGTTTTTGGATTGTGATCTCATCACACCCTACCACATCTAGTCTGTGCCACTCTGGTGGCCAAGTATCGAGCACTGTGAAGAAAGTATTGTCGATGGCAGTGAAGGGAAGCGTGGTCCATGTTTGCTCGGGATCCTTGCGCGCCCAGATATATACATGGTGCATATCCGCCTTAAAATTAGCCATGTTCTTCACACTATCATATAACTTGGTAGATAGACGGAGTTGCTAGTTGATCCACTGTTGTATGTTCATGTCCATCAGTATGTAGAAAATTTTGCCTTCTTGGATTCCTGCGGCATCCTTCGTCACCCATATCGATGCGTATTTTGTGGCCTCTGGCCAATCCTATTCCACGGGAGGAAACTAACTATACTCAGGTAATTCACTTGTAACCAATAGGATGGATAAGAGTAACCATGCATAGTGGAAGGTCTTACCCTGCTCCCGGGCCTCCCTCCAGTTGGTCAAGAATTTGTCGCGGAGGAACTGTTCCCAATTGAACCATTCCCCTTCTACGCATTGCTTAGGTAATGTGACGACCATTACTGGGACCTCACTACCTCGACATTTCCTCATCACTTTTCCTGCCAGCAACTGGGTAGTAATGCAGACCCCTTTGTCCTGAATACTTGTAATAGCATACCCTCTCTGCTTTTTCTCCAATTTGGATTTCTTTTTCATGGCTTTTGTCATTGTCAAATCGCCACTCATACCAACAATTTCTGTAGGGTCCCTTCCTTCACAGGGAAGCCGAGAGATCTTATGAATGAGCTCCACCATGATGGGGATGGGTTTTTCCAGCCATAGGTACCAATCGTGCACTAAGCAGAGCAGTTGCTTGATAACCAATATTGTAATGGGGGCCCAATGAAAATGTGGAATTGACAGGAGGTAGAGTAGCCCGACCTCCTCCACCTTTCACAGCCATTTCTATGGCTGTAGTGTCGTAACGGCCCCCTCCGTGCTTTATTCCATCATTTCACTAGTTTCCAAATGGGGAAATTTCTCAGTATCAGCAAGGTCCCAATCTTCAAATCTCATAGTGGGGATGCGACCAGTAGCCGTTCATTCAAAAAAAACCCCTTTATGGAGAGACAGGGTTATAGGTGTGCTGTTAACAACATCCAAATCTTTAGGTACCTTGACCCTCCCTTTCCATGGAGGGACATACTAAGGCTGTTTTGTTGGAGCCCATACTGGCTAGGTTTCTTCTTCCATATCTTCTTTTGGTTCTATTTCTTCGAAAAAGGTCAGAGGGTCTTCTTCCCCATCATCGCTTTCGATAGTCATCATTTTTCCCTTTTATTCCATCGACAATTTTCTGAATCGTGGATTTCACAAAGACATCTGGATCGGTCTTGCTACCTGTGGGTCCTTCTTAGTCTATGGCATCCGGGGTGATTTAGGGATCTCCGTTGTACTCCCTCCCTATGGCATAGGGTTCTGTGTAACGTCCTTGCTCATAGACATCATCCTCATTAGGGACTCCTGCATATCCTTTGACAATGCTTGATACCACGGGCTTTCTCTTAGTAGTGCCTCATTCATCTTGCTCATGTTTGCTTAATAACAGAATGACTTAATATGCAAAGTCTCGAGGGTTGTTTGGTGACAGGCCATCGTGCTTTATATTCGTCTTTGAATTTAAATTCGACTGTTCCCTCCATTCGTAGCCCATTAATGCAATTTTTGCGGTAGATCCATTTAAACCTATGTATTAATTACCCACCATCCACTCCTCAGTGTCTTAAATGGGACATCTTGTCATGAAGAGTATCTGCAACAGTCACCCTCCATCTTCCCCACGCGGTAGCACAGTCACTTGTACACGGACGCATTTTGTGTTTCATACTGATTTCGCATGCCATGTCTGAGTTGCGCAACCTTCCTACAGACTTCTTTATAGTACCGCGCCCTTTTCCATCTGTGTGGAGCACTGACACTGGGTCCCCTACGGATAGTCAAGTGGTCGCACCCCTAGTGTGAAACTTCAATTTTCCTGCTAGCCCGAGTTGTAGGAACCTTTCAGGTACTTTTGTATACGGTAGCCCATCTTGTTCTACTGTATATGGCACATGGCCCCATCGGTGCGGTTGCAGCCATGATATCAGGGTTGCAGCTTGTTCTAGGATCGTAGTAGGACTAGCCAGGTGTGGTCCCATTATTCTCAGATTCGCGCGGCCCACTTGAACAACTCTGATTTTTAGTTCGTGAATTTCCTCGTCCAACATCGTGCTTTTCCTCCTCAACTGTGCCCATTCTTCATCGAGCTCGCAAAGTCTCAAGCTGTCATGCCAAATGGCTTCGTACAACTGCCGAGTTCCTTTGCCTAGGTCCTCGCATTCAATCCGAATGTTAGGGGTGATGGTTGGGGGCATTCTCTCCACCTTCCTAGTTTCATCATGCCTGATCATGGATAGGGCCATCTTCACACACCTCATTTTGTTTATGGTCATATAGGCCCATCGAACCCTTGGTACGCGTGAATTTAGTTGGGGCGATGGTTGCACAACATACGTCTGCCTTCCTTGTTGTAGGTGGGTGCCCAAACTGCTTCGTCCTAGTTGCCTAGGCTGCGTTCACCACAGAAGGCCTCCAACTCGTACATGCATCTGCCTTCTACATTCACACCCATTCCACCTAATCTTCCTAGGTGTATGCCACCCTAGTGTAATTGTCGCGTGCAATGCTCCTTTCGGCGCATTGTGCTACTTCTGCTCTACAATTGAAATTCCATAGTGATTGCCAAATTCCTCCCCATTTATTGCGCTATTATCTGCAGGTAGTTTCCTTACCTCGGTTGTCACACGTTGCAGTGATCTAATCATCATATTACAGTTTAGCATTGTTACTTCATGCAATCAGTTCTGCCATTGTTCTATCTCCTTGTCTGAATCTGATGTGCAGGAATTATCACGCTCCCAAGAGATTCTTCTGTCAGTTGTTGGATTCACTCGATCCTGGTCTTATGCCATTATCTGGTAGATGTAGTCTAGTTCATCATCACTGTCCTCATTGTGCACACATTCAGTGTAGTGCACCCCTTCTGTTGGGTCCAACGAAAGTATTACGCGTAGCAATTTTTTCTCAAATATCATCTTCCGTCTTTTTAAGTTGATGACCACATTCATGTTTGTGGCCCAATCTATTCCTAGCAACACAGGGTACGGATTATTTTCATCAATAGTTTCTATTACCTCAAAGTTCGTCTAAGTACTGGCACCTTTAATGTCCACTGTCACCCTTTGCAATCTTCCCATCAGTAAAATCTTTTGTTGGTTGGCCATCAGTAATTGAATAGGAAACCATTACACTATGGGCCTACCCATGTGTTTCCACATCTGTTTTGGCAATACATTCCCATTTCACCCCAAATTCAGGATGACCTGATCCATCTCATACTGATCAATTTGCATCATCATTTGCATTTCCCATCCGGTATGCAAAGCATGCTTTCCAAGCTTCCAGACCACGCGTGGCTCTCCTAACTCCGCGCACCTAGTGATCAGCTCTTGTAGTCCCTTTACTGCCTCATTATCAAGTAGCATCTTGATACATGTCCCTAGAAAGGTAGTAAGCATAGAAGGATCCATTCTCGGCTCAAGTCGATACTTACTACCTAAAGTAGAGGCTTCCATGAAGCTCTCCCTAGCTTCCTTAAATTCTTCCTTCACATATTCCATCTCAGACTTAGGCTCCTTTGCAAGAACCTCACGAACCTTCGAATCTTCTTTGGGCTATTTCCTCTTATCTTCCCCCATAGTTGTGTCGCTTCTGTGTACCACGTTTACAGTGGGGTCCTCTTCGTGTGGTTTAGACCTCATCATTTGGATATTTTGAGTTGGAGTAGGCTGTAGTACCCCTTTCTCGTGCATTTGGGCAATCAACGTCAGACAATCTACCATTTCATGGTTAAATTGCTCATAGTATGGACAAGATATTTTCATTGGGTTGGTACAATCATGAGCTTAATTCCCTGGGTCCCCGTAATTATAACAAATCAGCTGTCTGTGAGCCCGTCCAGGTCCCATTCCTCCTCTCCCACCTCCCCGTCCTTGGAATCCTCCACATGGCCCTGTAGCTAGATCAAAACCTCATGTTTCAGTCTACATTTTATAGGCTAGGGTCCTATCCATCATTTGCTCATAGCTTCAACATGTTTGCTCATCATGACCCACTGATCTATGGAAGTTGCAATACAGTTGCTGCGGAGTCTGGTTATACTTCTACAACAGGTGACATTTCTTCATTGTGTGCTTTCCTCCTACTTGACAAATCGTGTAACAGAGTGTGGGCACCACACTTGCCCCTACTTGTACCTCCAGTCTTAATGCCATTGGTCCCCCTCCCGCCAAATAGTTCGCAAATACAGGGTAGTGATCTTTGTCGTTACCCTGGCTTTTGCATTTGATACACCACACTTCCTCACACACCCTTAGTTGGGGCGCCCTATCTTGCTTTAGGCTTTGCATCTCCAAGCATAGGTTTTTTAGTTGTGCGTGGATTTGCTGCTAAACTCCCAACCCAAGATCCTATATTGGAGTCTCATGCAACCTCATCGCTATCTCTAATGCTTTAGCATGAGCTGAGATCTTCTATTATGATAGTGCCATCCTTAGATGCAGTCTAGTTTCCATTGTAGTCAAGTTGGTTAGGATACTCAGCTCTTGCCTGAGAGACCTAGGTTCAGGTCCTGGAAACGAAACCATTTGTTGGCTTGTTGGGGCCTGACCTAGGTTCGGAAGTGTTTTAGCCGAACAAATCTCGCAATACTGGCCCTTTCGGCAACAATCCATGGAGCGCGGACTGAAGTCTCACCTGAAGTAGTAGTAGAGGGTGTTGGAACCAGGTTTCCGCACCCTTGGGATGTATTGATGTGGTCTGGAGGGGTCACGAACCGATTTGCGCCCTCCCGCCACTCTGCACTACTGTCAGGCTTCCACGTAGATCTACGCTGCGACGCTTCTTAATTCTTATTATTACTGAGTTATTATAGATCAAATCTAATTCTTAAGGTCTTTAAACAAGCATTTAACAGTTATAACCAGTGCGCACACCCATAAATCTTATAGATTTTGCATAAACTTAGAACATAAGCATAAACATATGGATCATAACAGATGCATAAACCAGAATATAACGAGATCCGCAATATTTCAGAACCAACTTATCTTTATTAATGTATTCATCTCAGTACAATCCACTTCCTACCCTACGCACACAGCTACAAGGGTCTGTGCACATAGCTGCAGACTCTTACCAGACCTTCGCACACACCGCTGCAGAACCTCTATCTCCCACTACGACCTAAGACTTAGACTTACAGACTCAGAGTAAATCTTGCATTCATAAACCCATAGCATTCAAGATCCCATCAAAAGAACTACCTTCTACCCTTAGATCCTCGCTCTATTTATACATTCCCATAGTCCACGGACCATCGGCAGGCCAATTCACTTTCTATTTTCTTACATTATTTTCGAGTGGACAACCGTTTGACTTGACTCATTACAATTCGATCTCTACATACCTCGCGGAGCCTTTAGCATACTATTACCCAAAATTGTGGGCTTTGAGCCCCAAAACCGTTACATGGGGGATCCGCTGCCCAACAACCCCCGTGCCATATTCCAAGAATGACTGTGGGATCTCGTGAAACAAATCCAAAAAAACTGAACTAGGGCTTTCAGAGGAGAAACCACCTCAACCCTCAACGAATGGTTCCACCTCACAATCAGACATCACTAACTGTCACCTGATTAGTCTCTACCCTAGCTTTCTAGGGCTCCAGAGCATTTGTTCCAATCACGGCTTTCCAGACTAGTAATTCAACCCACATCTTCAGTCGAGCTCTAGATATTTTGTCCAACTAGAGCTCCAAGACTAGTAAATCAACCCACCAAGGGCTCCAGAGTGTTTTTCCATCTAAGTCTCCAGGTCTAGTAACTCAACCCAAGTTATTACAGGGCTTCGAGATCGTTTTTCCAACCAAGGCTCCAGGAACTAATAAGTCAACCCACAACCAAAGGAATATTAGAACTAGAAAAAAACAAAAGTAAAAACACACAACACCATGGTTATCCACAAAATGGCAGGGCTAGGAAAAACCACTATTAATCCAATGAAATATCCATGCAAATGACATATCATAACCAAGAAACCACGTGCATGCATCATGCATGCCAAAACTAGCAAGAAAACCATACATGCAACTCGATACTTGCAAGAAAAACTCAATGTAGCTATTGATCCCAATGTCCTCTTGCGCTTTCTTGCTCTTCCTTTACCTTCTTTCTCCAAATCCTAAGTATGCCACAGTCCTCCAAGAGTGCTCCAAAAAAACTATAAGGTCCCAAAAGTATGCGAGAGAGAATAGGATAGAGAGCTCCAAGCTAAAAATGAAAAAAGTCCATGAACTAATCCTCATAATCATTTTTATCAATTAGGCATTTAATTTCTTCATTTTCCATTACTTTTGTTCAATTTCCTCATCACATGCAACCTGTGACCCTTCACCTTCATTTTCTCCTATTTTCCATTATTTTCATAAATAAATGCCAATTAATTCTTCTTACCTTTCGAAACCCCTTTCCATTTCCTTTGCCAATTTCCTTAGCCATAATAAAGCAAAATGAACACCCACTAGGATGTTTTTCACACCATTCAGCTTGGAATACGTGTCCCATGACCTTTGTCTTATATTTATTTACATGAATTTTTACTAGCATTGTTACATTGGGATATATAGTTCTACATATGGTTATGTTTGGTCAACATTAATGGTAACATGTTTGGACTTCTTTAGGACAATTCTTATTGCTAGTGACAATGATCAAAATTCTTCAGGAGTGTTATTTGTTTGGACATCGTCCAAAGTGTTGGCTTCTTATTGGTGGAAATGTTCAAATATCTTGACGAGTATTTATTGTTGTTGGTGACATTATTTAGATATCTTCAAGAGTGTTATTTGTCCATACTCCCTTAGTATTGTTACTCATTCTTGTGACAATGTTTAAATTCTTTGGATATATCCACCACATCCATGACGAAGGTAAATATTTTGTGACCTCAAAAGCTTCTTGGAATGCTAAACATTGTCGTCAAGGAGGAGCTTGATGTAATTTCATCTTCCTCCATAAGTACTCCAACACCCTAGTCATCATTAAGGGGGAGTGTTGGGATGTGTCTTTTTCGAAGGTAACAATTTATAGGTTATGTCGGAAGAAAGTATAATTTTATTCAAAAGAGTTATACCCAACATTCATGATGGAGTAAAATAGCTTTGTAATAATATATTATATAAATAAGTGAAATTACATTAAACCAGATGTATTGTTAAAATGTAATTCGCCAATATCCCTTTGTATATAATAGAGATTAGGGAGTCCCATGAGACATGCTAAAAAATATCAAGGAAAATAGAGTCAAACCCATGCACTAAAACAATAATTTTCATATGTAAATACATTTGAAAAAACATATTCATATTTTATATATATCAATTGAATGTTAAGGTACCACAAATGTACATCTTGGCTAAGGGGAAAACAAAGGTGCACTAAAATAGTATCAAACAAATTGGGTTGTTAGTAATACCATTTTAAGAATGCCATAAGTGAAAGGCTAAAATATGGTTGGCAAGCCCTTCTCCTATATTTCGTTTGAATTTTTGATAGTCCAAAGATATTTTGGTTATCATTGTTGGAAATGTAAATTCATGGGAAATGGGGCCATTTGTAATATTTTCAAAATCTAGCAAGTTAAAAGAAGTGGAAAATGGTCAGTTTGGAGTTTGAACCACATTTACATGGACTTGAAAACTATCTCAAGGAGAGTTAATTTAAGGTACTATGTGAATAAACATTTTTTCTCCTCAAATGTATGAGCCTATTAAGCTAGGGTCATCGGTGACTCATATGGTGTGTGTCAAACTACTCAGACATTATGATTAGGGGTACCTCCCCATATTAGTGGGAGGCCTTTAAGGGGATAAGAAAATTACGCACAATATGGCCCATGATCCTTCTCAATTTGTCTTATAATGTGTTTAGCGGGGAGGCCTTTAATTATTTGGAAAATGTAAATTAGTAAAACCTAGGCATAAAATGCAAAAAAAAATAAAAATTATAGAAATATTTATATACACTTTGTCTAGCTAACATGCTTTAATCAAATGGACAATATTTTCATAATGGTGAAAATTAAACCAATATAAAAGTGTAATTTCCTATAAGACCTAACATCCTTCAACTCACAAGTAACTATACCTTCTGAAAATTTTCAATAGCAAGGCATGAATTCAATGAAAGAAAAATGGTGAAGGTTAAAAGGAGGGTTATTATGAACGGTACTTGAGGCACATTTGATAGTGTTTGGAAGTGATTCCAATAGCGATCTAAAATTAATTTTAGCTGTAATTATATCCCTAAACATACACCTTAGCTAAATGCTCTATGTTTGGCCACTAAACTACCTTTTCTTAGTGTAGAAATTAGAATATGAACTTCTAGGTGCTAACCATCAATCCAAAACCCCTAGAAAAATATAGAAGTCTCAAGAGGGTTTGCAAAATCTTGGTTTTAAGCCTTACCCCTTCATAATTTTCATTTTTCCACTAGTGTTTTGATTATTAGATGGTCAAGGTTTTACAATTACTTAAAAAAAAAAATTTATCTCTAGAATATAAATGACTAACCAAAATTATTTTGGATGTCTCACCTGAATGTGATAAATTAATCTACAATATTGTTTTATGGCCTCTAAAATGAGGAAATTAGTGTTTCAAGTTAGGGTTTATTTTATAAGGTACTTGAGCTGGGATGATGGCCCAACTCATTCAATTTAGTGGTTGATGATATCAAAATCAAAGATAATAATTGAAATTTTTTATTTCCCTATAGCGCTTGTGCATCCAAGGGAAAGAACATTCTCCTAAAAAATATGGTGTATAAGAAGATTGTAATGTGTGGATTATGTGTGTGTAAGTGGCATGAGCCAATAACATATTTTATAATTTTTTGAGATGTAGATATGATGGGATCATTACTTGACTTACGAATTAATCTATTTGAGTTTGTTTACTTTCATGAAAGGTAATATTTGTTCATGTATGGGAGTTTATGTTGTACTTACATAGCCAATGTGAATTTCTTATCCATTTAAAAAATGGAGATTAAGGTAAGTTAATATCATTTTTGATTGACCAAGATCACAAAGTTGGTAAGATGATGGGAATAATAGGATTTTCTCTTACTCCAAAATTCATTAAATATGTGTGTGTGTGCGCGCGCTATCCATCTCAAATAAATGACAAAAGTTGCTTTTAAATTGTTTAACTATGTTAATGGCCTAATTAATCTACAATTCATCACTAAATAAAGGTAGGATATTAGGGGATACCATCACAGTCAACAAAGTATAGAGAAATTTGTAAAAAAATACATTAATAGAGTTTGTAGGAAGCATGAGATTATGTCTTTCGTAGTTCCGAAAACTATCCAAATAATGGCACAAACTGGGATTTCTCTTTCAACAAATAAGATAAATGCTTTAAGTGTTGTTAGAGATTTCTAGTACATCTAAGACAAAAAAAAAAAAAGGAAAATGTTATTCCTATAGAATGTTTCCAAGTCTTAATGGAGTCTTATAGTACAACTAAGAAGGAAAATTAAAAGTAAAAGGAATATTTTAAGCAATTAAATGGAGAAAATTAAAATTAAAAAGTAAAGACTTATAGTACATATAAGAAGGAAAATTAGAAATAAAAATAATCTTTTAAGCAATTAATTGGAGAAAAATAAAAGTAAAAAGAAATGTCATTCTTAAAAGAATAATTAGATATTTTCATATTAATCAATCACTTCTCTAAAAAAAATTTCACATCTCTTTTTCTTTTTTCTTGTTCATCATCTTATTCACATTTTAATTTATATTAATTAATCATTCATATTACTTATTTTCATTTTATTTTTTTTCTAGTTAATGTGAGCATTGAGATAACTGGAATGTCTATACTTTGAGTAACAATGACTTAGAAGCATGTAATCTATGTAACCATGAACTAGAGGCATCTAAGCCATCAAAACGACATAAGGATCACAATCAAACAATGTCACACCAAGGTTTAGCATGGCTGGATTTTTACCTTTAAAATTTTGAACCAATAACCTTTACACCATAGAATACCTTAGAAAAATCCCTATCACCATCTAATTTATGCCCATAAACTTTATTTAATTTAATATAATTATTATTATAATAATTAATATTTTAATTGTAATTTAATATTAAGATCGTCTAATTTCTTCTCACCGGTCCTCTTTTCGTAATGGGCAGAAATTCTACCAAAATTCTTGGATTTCTCATAAAATTTTTTCTATTCTGACAATATGATCATAGTACAGTTTTTCTATATCAGTTCTCCCTTAGTTTCCTCTCGTGGAACCTTCAATTCACACGGTCCATAATTTCTGAAGTCAAAGAAACTTTTTGATTACTTATAAATTATCACATAAAATTCATAAGTGACGCCAAGGCGCAGAAAAATGTTATACTAATGATGTTGTCCCTTTCTAGCATTTCAAAATTTGGAATAGAAGCCTGATAAATAGCTATGTATCAACGAAAAATACATCGAAAGCCTAAATTGAAAATCAAAGAGGACTAATGAAAGCCGAGATAAACAAATTAAATGTTTTATATTGTTGTTTTCTTACGGGTTTTACTTAAATGTTTTATATAGTTGTTTTCACATTTGTAGGTTAACGTAGAATATAAATTAAATGGTTTGCCAATTTGAATATAAATTAATATAATATATAAGTTAAATATTTATAAATTAATATATAATAATTCTAATATATAATCTAAATGTAAAATAACATGTAATAATATGTTGATTTATTTCATTTTATTATACATAGTTTTTATAGTTACAATATTATAGGCCAATGTTATGGCTTATGAAATGAACAAGTTTATATATGTAAAAATAGTTGTGGTTAACATTTATAAATAAAATTAAAGTTTCAATTGTAAAATTAGCATAAATAATTATTAATTAAATATTTATTTAAACACAAAAAATGTTTACTATTGGGTTATTAAGATTTAAATTAAGAAAAAACCACAAAATAGTATTTCATATATATATATATATATGCACATGATTAGATCTATGATGCATTACATGTCAATAATAAATAATATATATCATCAAGAGCTATATGATAGATAGAAGGATTTTGTGCTTCTTTTATAGGTTTTTTCAAAGGTAAAATCTATTGTGTGATGGGTGAGATTGAGTTAAAGGTGCTCAAATAAGTTTTAATCTAAGAGGAAGATGTTTTGAACGACCTACATAATCTACTAGGGGGCCAATAAATTGGTCTTACCAAACAATTCAACCTCTAGACGAGGCATCAAATCCATGCATCTTTGAAATGTTGGTTCAAGTGCATTGGAATAAGAGACCATTCACTACAACAAAACCAGCAATTTGCGCCAGATTTAGCGCCAGATTTTAGTGCATTTTTTTTGTAATTGTGATGAACAACCTGGCGCTAAATCTGGCTCTATTGTACAATTTTTAAAGCGTCCTTTTTTGCACCTAATTTTGCATCCTTTTTCACGCTAGATTTTGCATCATTTTTTACACCAAACTATGCATCATTTTTTGCGTCAAATTTTGAACCAAGATTTGCATCTTATTTTATGACAGGTTTTGCTTCTAGTTTTGTGTCATTTTTTGCATCTATTTTTCATTCTCTTTTGCTTCCTATTTTGTGTCATTCTTTGCTTCCATTTTTGCACCATCATTTGCATCAAGTTTACACTGTATTTTGAATCCAATTTAACATCTTTTTATGCATCCATTTTGTGTCAGTTTTTGCATCTAGTCTTACGCCAGGTTTTGTATCTAGTCTTACAGTAGTTTTTGCTTCTATTTTTGCACCAGCTTTGGTGCCTATCTTTGAACCATGTGTTGAATTTGATTTAGCACCAAATTTTGCATCCATTTTTGTGCCCATTTTTGCATCTTTTTTTGGACCATTTTTTACATCCACATTTACGTTTGATTTGTCTCCATTTTTCCCATCTCATTTTGCGCCATATTTTGCGTCATTTGTTTCATCCAATTTTGCATCATTTCTAACACCATCTCTTGCATCTAATGTTACATCATTTTGAGCATCCAAATTTGCATTTATATTTGCATCTTATGTTGAGTCATGTGTTGTGTCCACCTTTGCATCTTATTTTGTGTCTAATGGTACATTCAATTTAAAGCCATTTTTTACGTCTACTTTTGTATTTGTTTTTACACCAAGTTTTGCATCCAATTTTAAGCTATTTTATGCCCCTTTTTGCACCATTTTTTTGTGTCTACTTGTGTCCAATGTTGCACCATTATTTACACCGACTTTTTCATCCAATTTTGCATTTTTTTGGTGTCTAGTTTTACATCGTTTTCACCATCCAAATTTGCATCTTTTTTGCCTCATTTTGTGTCCACATTTGCATATAATTTTGTGTCTGAGTTCAAGCCTAAATTTGCATGTGATTAGGAATCATTTTTTACATCCAATATGGCATCCTTGGTTTCACCTTTTTTCAGCCCCATTTTGCATCTTGTTTTATGTCTTTTCTTACATCTTTTTTTTTTTCCTTTTTTTGCACCCAAGTTTGCATCCCAAATTTACACCATTATTTGCATCATCATTTGGCATATTAATTTGTAACTTTTTTTGCTTCTTTTTAACACTCAACTTTGCATCGTATTTTACATCTAGTTGTTGTCTTTTTTTGCATCTAATTTGGTGCCCATTTATGTGTCCTTGTTTTTGCCCAATTTGATATCCTTTTGTATGCCATGTTTTGTTCCCTTCTTTGTGTCAACTATTGCACAATTTTTCACTTCTAATTTAAAACACTTTGTATGTCAATTGTTTGCATTTTGTATTAATTCCTAGTTTAACATCCAATTTTGCATGCATGGTTACATCCGCATTTGACTTCTTATATAGAGTATATTTTTCTTTACATATATGACCCCCTTTATAGATTCATAGTGAAATATATGATAGTTTCTAAATATCATTAAAGCAGATATCACAATTCAAAATCATTTGTAAAGAAATTTAAGAGAAATTGACAACATCCATCCAAAAAAATAACTATGTGTCATTAACAATTTTCAAAACATGTATAAAATAGCAACATAATAGTAATAAAATCAGTATTATTTTTAATCAAAACAAGTAAAATTCAAATATGATTAACAAATCAAAATATTTCATGAATATCGTTATTCTACGATAAATTAACAACATACATAAATCAAACTCATCGTATGATTACAAAATCAAAATGTCTCATTGATATAGGGTAAATTCACAACACCCATCTAAACATAACAATGTCATTCTACACAATAATTTCTTCATAAAAAACAATGCATGTGCATGCCTAGCTACCACCACCAAGATCATCCTCATGATCATCTTGACCATCCTCATTACTCTGATCCACATCATCACCAACACCGCAACTATCATCATCATCTCCTCCTTCACCACCATCATCCTCATCCTCATCCTCATCATCTCCTGATATATGTTGAACATAATTTGGATCATCGTCTTGGCAATCATTACCTATAGCATTCTGACAAAAATGTTAGTATTAATTACATAACACAACGCATGTTTTTGTTATACAATGTTAACCATAAAATGAGGTAAGATATAATATCTAATAGTACAAAAAAATAAAATGAAAATATGGTTTAAAAGTATATTGGAAATCCAACTAAAATTACATACCATAGAGTCCATCCAAACAACAAATTCAACCCATCTCTTTTGCTGCAGCACCTCCTTTTCCAAATGATTTGGAGGTCTTCCATATTTTAGTTCCTATCAATCAGTAAATAGGGAGAAATTAGATAACAATGACTTTCTTCTAGTACAAAATTTATTAAAAAAATATCACATGTTTAATATACTTGCAGAGGTTGTTATCAGTGCTTTTAAACCTTTCTGGCCACTACGATGAGTGACTTTTGTCTTGGTTAACCTCGCTTTGGATGCCTTGTCCTTAAACATAAACCAATTCAATTTATTTTCACACAAATACATGTCTAAGATACTTATAAGTATTAATACATTCTAAATAATGTTTAATGAAAAATTCAATACCTGAATGCTCTCATTGCCGGCTTTTCTTTGTGCATCCAACTTCTCATATGATTTTACAAGTTCTTTCCATACTTTAAAAGGTATGTCAATAGGTCTTTGTTTCAGTCTTTGATCTTGAGGCATTTTTTTAATTTTTCTTGTTTGGTTAAAAATTTTGGTTAAGAAAAACCAAACAAGTAATTCACATCAATGGCATGGGAACTCTATGGATATGTGTAAAAAAATGGCTATAAAGAAAACATCCAAAAAACATATGAGCTCTCCCTTTGATGGTCACTTGGGGCATATGGCTGGAAAGGAACAACTCCATTTCTGAAAATCAAGGACAATCCTTTCTCAAAGTCCTTCCTAATATTTGCTCCAAATGTCTTAAAATGAAAAACAAAATTCAAACGTCATCCTTAAACATCTCCCTTAAATATAACGTTGGATCATAAATTCTTCATTTTTATTGTTATCGGCTCTGGAATGATTTTTCTATATGCAATTATATAATGAAATATGTGTGCACTAATGAAAAAACATTGAGTTTCATTTTTCATAATCACAAACAATGAAAAAAGAATCACAAGTAACTAGCATCATTTTGGAAATTTTATATTTATTAAAAATCTTTAACATGTTTTCCTCCCATATCTCATAAAAAGGTGTGAAATTTTTTATATACTCTCCAATAAGCACTACAACAAAACCAGCGATTTGGAGGTTTTACACTAAGTTTTTCAACATCGAGCTTACTAGGGCTTGCACCACCGGGGTTATTAGTAAGAATCTCATGAGGTTTGCATAGCCATGATTATTAGAATCAAAATAGTAGGATTTGCACTAAAAAACAGTTCATAGTGCTTTCCTGCTGGGGAGAAAATCACAAGTTCAACTTCTGCAGTGCAGAGCACCGAGAGCTCGTAAGCTTTCTTCAGCAATCCACCTACGTTTGGAAAATGTAGCCTGCCTGCTGGCGATGTTCTCAATCCTCTTCCTCTGCATCTTTCCCCTCACTATTCTTGTATGTCCTCTTTCGTTTTTCCCTCCAAACAAACCCTCTCAAATTGAGAAAGCAGAACAACTCACTCGATGAGAATCCGAATCCAATTATCGCTTCTAACAATAACCCAATACGATACCAGAAGTGATTACACAAAACCTCATTGACTCTTCATTTGTTTGGAAAAGAGCCAAGCATAAACTTCTGACGAGGGTTTCCATCTCAAGTCTGGCTCGCAGGACGTCGCTTAGTCAATTGCGAGAAAAGTTTTCCACCTGCCTGTCACATATGGTTTGTCACACTATATATTAAAATAAGGTTGATCATACTAACAATAAGGTTGTATAGTGTAAAAGGAGGGCTCTCCTAACTGCATTTGGTTGGTTTATAGAAAAAATTGCTGGAATGTGTAATGTGAATGCTCTGCTAACTGTTTTTTAAGCATTTGGAAGTATTAAAACCCCCTAGGATAATTAATGTAAGACCTGTTAATTAATGTGTAAAGATGGCTATTGTCCTTGGGCTACCTTAGCTGTTCGTGTTTAGTGATCTGTGGTATTATGACTCCTCAAGTCACTATTAAACCATGAGAACCATGCCCAGGTAGACTAGTGTGACATTGTGGATGAGAACCAAAACTAGACTCCTATAGCCTCCTTTTTCATCCTTTAAATTGCAGAATTAACTGACTGTTCTAGTAATCGTTCTTGAGCACTTGAAGATGTGCACCCTAAATAATAAGAATAATACCTTGTAACATATGAATAGTCCATCTTGTGCATGTAGGATATGCACATGAGGTCCAATAAAATCACTAACCAGAATACCAGGTGTTATTAAAACCTCTACAGGTTGATATATATGAATGTTACAGTGTGCAGGAGTATGATTCAATTCCATACGAAAATACAAAACATCTGATAGGATTTCCTTATACCTCATAGGAAAACAACCATTGTCCCTTCTATAGATGAACAGAATAAGTGCTTGGTTCTCTACACTAAATAAAGACAAAGTATAGTACTTATTGCTGACAAAATAGGATTTAAATCGCGGTTCAATTGCTTGACATTCAGCTAGTCACAGAATTGTAGAGTGCATAATCATAAGTAATGTTGCGAGCCTCATTGCTCAAAGTCTAAGGGTCTTGCGAGCCATAATCACAGCCATGTATGGAATATCTTGTGATTATGGCATTTTATGAGGTCAATTCTTGTGAAGACATTTCAGTTTATAATAAATTTTGAACCTCAACAGAGTTTTGGCAAGTCCTGGTTGAGCTAGGACATCAACAACACAGTTGATATGAATGACATAATCTAGCCTCAAAAGGGAGCCTCTTTTGTTTCATCACTCTAACAATCTATGAAGTGGTGGAAAGCATAACAACTTCCCCTTGAATATGACACCTAAACTGAGTACAAATCCTAAATGATGCAGCCTTTGGTGCATGTATCTCAAAGTATCGATATTTCAAATGTTGAAAGCTCTTGTGCCCATTTGATATGCATTCGATCGGAGTTCCCCTGAAGAAAGAATCTTATAAAGGTGAGGCCATGGCCAATATGTTAGCCATATCCATTGGAGTTTCCATTGCTTGACAACTTTAGTGTGATCAACACTGGCTATTGCTATTGTAAGAGTCTTCAAGCTCGTTGAACCCATAGTATTGATAAGTGTATTCTTTGGGTCTCTGGTTTTCAAATTCTGCCTATGTTTTCCTCTCAGTATCATTATTTCAAATGCTGAAAGCTCTAATTCCCATTGCTGTGTATTTGATTGTGGTTTCCTTGAAGAAAGAAGCTTATAAAGGTGAGCCCAAGGCCAATATGTTGGCCATATCCATTGGAGTTACTATTTCAGCTTATGGGGAGGCCAAGATGAATGCATGGGAGGTGATTCTCCAGTTAAGTGCAGTTGCATGTGAGACTACCCAATTGGTTCTCATACAAATTCCACGAACATCAAAAGGGATTAAGTTGAATCCCATCACATCTTTGTTGCTCCTTGTTGCCTTGTTTTTCTCAGCACCCCCTGTGCCTTAGTAGAATACCCATTTCTGAAAATCAGGGTCTCTTCCTTTGATTTGGATTACATGACATTTCTGCTTGTGCCTTGGCTCTTAATCTTGCAGTGTTTCTTCTGATAGGAAAGACTTCAGCCTTGACTATGAATGTTGCTGGTCTTGTCAAGGACTGGCTGCTCATAACATAATCTTTGTCTGTAATAAATGAAAAGGTTACAGTCATAAACTTGAGTGGGTGTGGACTGGCTTTTCTGGCTGTCTGTTACTATAATCATTTGAAACTTCAAGCTCTCAAGTCCAATGACAACCAACCAATGTACCTCAGCAGTGCAGCTGATGCCAATGATGAAGGAGAAGGTTTGATAATGACGAGTGGGAGATTCTCAATCAGAGATTCAGAACCAGTAGAGAAAAATCAAACTCAAGCTTCAGGATTAGGTATTTAGATCATTAATATTGTCTTGTGCTAGAGATTACTGTTCTTGGATTGGCTCCTCTATGCCCAGATCTATTTGCAGGGAACAGGCCAGTCATTCACAGTGAAGAATATAATGACAAGATTAGTGTATAATGATGGACAGGATGGTGCCATGGTGCCAACCTAAATCTCAAGTAAGGAGACATCTGTTCATCAATTTGTCAAGAATCATGGCCTACAATTCAATTGCTCTAAGCCTATCACTTCTTCCACCTGTCAAATAAATTGTTTCCTGTTTGTTTAGTTGACTATGGTTCTAATAAATATACTATTGTTTGATGTAAAAAGACAAAACAAAACAAAAAATATGGAAAGTTGTGACCCCATTTTCTAACTACAAATTGAAATCGGATTACCATAGTGACCACCTCTGCTTATTGGAATCAAAAAGGGGGTGGGTTATGCACAATCCTCCGTATCATTTTCTATTATCGGAGATAATTAAAGCCACCCTAAACTCAAGTCTTAACTATGCTGATAGGGTGTTTGGGGAGGGGGATCCCTTACCAACCCACTATAATCTGCACAAAAGCATCCTAAGAACATATGCAAAATGCTCTCCTATCATCTAATGTCCAAGCAAGGAAACTCTTGAAAATATTATCTCTGCTCTGCTCAATGTAGGGATAGTCTAATAGGTGGAAGGTGCCATACTCTGGATCAGTCTGGAGCTGGTTTACCCCTAATGGGTGGAAGGTGCCATACTCTGGATCAGTCTGGAGCTGGTTTACCCCTAATGGGTGGAAGGTGCCATACTCTGGATCTGTCTGGAGCTGGTTTACCCCTAATGGGTGGAAGGTGCCATACTTTGGATCTGCAAAGTATCTGTCTGGAGCTGGTCCATAACTCGCTCTGATTATGTATGGCCTAGTCTAATAGGTGGAAGGTGTCATACTCTGGATCAGTCTAGAGCTGATTTACCCCTAATGGGTGGAAGGCGGGCCATACTCTGGATTTGTTTGGAGCTGGTCCATAACTCGGTCTGATTATGTATGATCTGTAACCTAATATGGCACAACCCCGAACAGGCATCAAAGATGTTGATTGACTACCAAGGCAGAAGGTTGAGGTGAGATCCCATCTAAAGTTGGAAGGAAAGAAACTATGGATAAAATCTTGGCTGCTCCTCTGAATCCGGGGTAGAATAACAGTTAGGAAGTACCCTGTGTAAATGATGAAACAACATAGAAATGCTCCCTTAGTGCTTCCAGATGTATACCAATTAATGAGCATTCAAGTGTTATTTCAAATATGAATCAAATTTGAAACAATGTCAAAATTTTCCAAAATTCAAGAGAGCAGTGCTGTAAATGAAATCAAAGTTTAGATTCCAACATACAATGGTCAAACTAGTGCCGAATAAACACATTAATGATGTTCAGATATGACAGAAAGACACCAGCACCAAAGCACAAGACTATGTATGTAAAACAATGCATCCAAAATAATAATAATAAAAAATAAAAATAAAAAATAGAAGATATATACTAGTTCCAAAACAAGAAAGTTTACATAAAAATGATGCAAATAAACCCCAAAGTTTGATCATTCAGGACGTTAGCATGATCTCAAGAATTCTGCAGTAAAAGCTAGTACTTGAACTCCTAGTAACAGAAGATAGAACCAATGTGATGCTAGTATTATTGAGTGGATATTTGGGCTGTTATCAGCACTGATTTAGTTTTGGATATACCTGAGATATCAGTCATGCAAAAATTTTCGAAAAGGAAACGTTTTGACAGAGCAGAGTGTGATCTGGTTGCAGAGTACCAAACCTTGTTCATAAATTCCAAAGGGCAGAGAGATAGGGTTGTTCATTCGTTAATGTGAGTCTTTAGAAGATGTATCAAGCTATAAAATACCAAACCCATCATGAATACTTGCAGATTAGAATAATGTGATCTCAAACTCCACACATCGAACTTCAATAACATAGATCATTCCAATTATATTAGTCAAATTGTTCATCTTGTTTTGGCATGACTCTGTCCTTGGAGATGTTCTCTGTTGCTAGATTTATCAGAATGATTGCAAGAAAGCAATGGAAACAGGCTAAAAATTAAACTGTTTATGCAGTCAATTGTTCCATCATGAAAGTGACTTGGAAGGCGTGGATCTCATGCATTTGAATGTTATGATGAGCAATAAATGATTATTATGCCATTTGTGTGTTTTATCTCTCATAAACAGATTCAGATATGAAAAGAATTAGATTTGTAGCCCTGAACGTCAAGCAATTAGGGCAGAATTTATTCAACTTGCCAAGCAAGTTGTTCACCTTGATTTAGGGTCGACGCTTCTGTAATGTGTAGATCAAGAAAATGGTGCAACACTTACCCTAAATCCTTAGTATGTGAACTTACACAGGAACTAATGGAAATTTCAAGCCTCCTGCAAACAATTCTGCCTAAGGATAACGCAAATGACAAAAAGGTAATTTGTATCAACAGGATGACCAATGCCAAATATTTTTTTTTGGGAAGATTAGAAAACAGCCAGTCATGATTTTGGCAAAACTGAAAAATCAGTTGCCAGTCAGAAGATGCATATATTTTTGCCTAATTAATATATACATTTTTTTTCTTTGAAAAAAAAAAAAAAAAGTCAAATATTATGTAGAATATTACAAGAAGGAACATAGGTTATCAATAAATGGATTCCAGCTATAACTGTGAAAAAAAATATTAGCCTTGGAACCATTCTGCAATCACACGAAATTAACATAAAAGCCACTTATCCCTGCCTGATAAATAAAATAAAAAAAAAAATTAAGAAAAATCTCATCCAAGACTTTCACAATGAACTCTGGGAGCAAGAGTAAATCAAATTGAAATTGACCAGCCTCTGCTTTTTTCAATCTTAGAGGAAGTACTAAAGAATTTACAAACCGTTTCTCTGTTTTAAACATCTTATACACTCCAAGATAATTGAAAATTATTCCATTTAACCTAGGATATAGATCAGGACAGACCAATCCTGTAAAATACAATAGCAATAGATTGAATAAACCATTAACTTGGGGAGGATGAAAAGAATATTTAGTTCCACAGAATTCTATAGAAAGAATAGGAATTTCCACAAAATTGTAAAATAGAATTCATGGAATGCTAGATGACCAGTCTACAAATCACTTTTATTTAGCTTAGTTTATTTATTAGTGAAAAGTAACCTTAACTCAGCTGCAAACAGTTGTATCTTAGGCAACTACTGTCCATGGTCAGTCCAAATGGTGAATAGAATTCATACTTGCAATGTTCAGAAAGGTTCAAATCTCATGGGGATTATACTGGCCTTGACTCATGAGGACTTCTCACTCTATTCAATGAAGCAAAATAACTTGAGACAACTGCAAGCAACTAACTTGTTTCTGCCTTTCTGGAAAAAGTAATTGAACTCGAATTGTACCACCTTGCTGCAACAAACACATAGTTAGAAAGCTATGTCGCACTGGCTTTGGGACGGGGGGTAGCAGGGATGGTGGGTAAGTTTCCGGAACCACCAGAGTGCACCCCCAAATTTTTCAGGGGACAAAAAGTTGGAGATGGCAATAATATATAAATTATTTTATATATTATAATAATAATAGTAATAGTAATCATAAATATTTAAAATTTTGAAAATAATAAAATATTAAATATAATAATATTATTATTTTTTTCTTAATTCACCACGATAAATATAAAACATTTAAATAAATTCCAATTGCAAATAAGAAACACTGTGAATAAGAATTTAAATAAATTCAAAGAGAAAATTTAAATAGATCCCAAAAGCCGCCATTGATGCCCACCCCCCTGACACTGATAAAGATTATAAATACAGTCAGGGATAAGAATTGCAGAGGAATAGCAAGTATTAACTAAGAGTATGATGCACTGGAGTCTGTGAGTGCTAGCGCCGCAGAAAGGAATTGCTGAGAACAATTTTAGAATGATATGCTGAGATGACATGTAGGATTTAGAAAATTAGAAGCAGGTAGGATTTAGACTTTAGGCAGGTGCAGGGATGGATTTAGGTTATATATATCTATATATATAGATATAATCTTGAACTGTCAGTAGGTTCAACGGTCAGTTGACTGTCCCAGATATTTTTGTGAGGGATGGATTGGGAATGCCCTAGAAGTTTCCATGTCTCCAATGATGCCCCCAGCTATTCTGGGACATTCCCAAGCCATTTTTAAGTCCCCAAAACACTGGAATGCAGGGTACAAGGGATTTTTCATCAGGCACATGTTGACTCTCCATGCAAGATAGTTGGAAAGTAAGAGAGATATGGGAGACACGAGTTGAAAAAAAAAAATTTAAGAAAAAAGAGTATGAAGTACAAGTTAATTACAAAAATGTAGATGAAAGTAAGAATGACCAAAAATTCTTTCAGTACAAATGACCAAAAACACTCCAGTGGTATTTCATTAAAGAACATAAGTTTATTATTTTGAATCCTGACTGTCTTCTCCCATATAATCAACTTCTAAAAGGCTAAAAATTCCTCTAATGTTTAGCAAACAGACAAGTTGCTGAGTCGAGAGAACAAAGGAAGGCAAGTAGCATCTGTCTCCCTCTCAACCCTGCACATCCTACCCCGCACCTAGAATGGTTTCGCTTACTGTAGAGGAGATTCTATAGCACATAAACAAAAAACTTAAGAGCCACCCTTATTGTCTTTAGCATAAACACTCTCAATAACGAAAAAAAATTTGACTTTGTGTTTAAAATGGCAAATGCATGATGTAGAAGTAGTTTTAGATAAGCTAACTCTAGCTGCTTAGTACTTACTAGATTAGGAATGACTGCCACAGGTTATTCATGGATATAAATTTTAAGATAATGTGTTGGATAGCAAAAGGTTAGAATATGATTTTTATTAGTATATTTGTTGTACTTTTAATTGCAGCATTTTGCTTGGAACTGGATACAACTTACGCTTAATTAATTAAGATAAGCTAACTATAGCTGATTAGTAGAATGGGGACGACTTTCAGTGGTTGTTAATAGTAAATTAAAAGTTGGATGAAAAAGTGTTAGAATGAAACTTTTATAAGTTTAGGTTTGTTGTACTTTGAGCTGCAATATTTACTCAGAACTGAATAAAACTTATGCCTGATTAACAGCACATGCAACAAAATATTCAATATGAACATATAAGGGTTTAAACCAGGAATTTCAAGTAAGGAGATGTTAAAGTCCTCTCTTTTTTTGAAAGATGTAAAGCAATGAAAAATATAGCACATACTCAGAATCAAGAGGGGAAACCATTATTATCCTCATTTTGTTACAAGTTGTATTTTAATGAAATCTTAATTACCCCAAAAATCAAAGCATGCAGCATGAAATGATACTGAAGACGACTGTGCTGAGATATTATCTAAACAACACTGTTGAATGAAAAGAGATTCAAACTTCCTAATGCCAATCATTTTCTGGGAATGGAACCTAAGCAACATTAAGCTAATTAAGACTCAAAATTTATGTATTTAAATTTCATAGACAATTTAATTCCTCCAAAGCGGATGGCTTCTCATTGACTTGAAGTGTTTTGAACTGTATTTTTCACTCAATTTAGGTTCAGCGAGTCATACGATTAGCCCTTGTCACATGCCAGCCAGAGGTCACAAGTTCAAACTGTGCAGAATCAGCAATTACAAAAGTAAACCTCTCAACGAGCCACTCAGTTCTGCACTTCAACATGTTACATAACACACAAAAGTTCTTGCATTATCTAGAAGCGTGATGATTCATGTTTACAGCCCTAAATTTGATCAACTTAGCAAATCGTTAACAACAAAGACTCAACGAGAACCCTTTTAACATAATGCTACAATTCATTTGAAGGTAAAGCTCAACCTACATGCATAAAACTTCAAATAACATAACAATCAACCCTCAACATAGCATGATAGCCCTTTACACATGCCAGCCAGAGGTGACGAGATCAAGCCCTGGGGTCACCGATTGCCAAAGGCAACATCTCAATGACCTAACAAGTTATGTTCTTTCCACCACTGTGATCAAAAACTTCTAGGATTTTCTATCTAGCGACTTCATTGATTATCTGTGAAGTTAAGACAGGCTATCCTGATATTTGAACTTTTACCCATGGAAATTAATCTTTCATTTGAAAGGAACACTTCAGTGATTATCTATGAACTTAGGACAGTCTGTCGTGATATTTTAGTTTCACACACGGCCATAGAGTTTTTCTTTTAAATGAATACCTCATTGATTATCTCTAAAGTTAGGACAGGCCGTTGTGATATTGGAAGTTTTAAGCATCGAACCGCACTTTGCTTTTAAAGAAATTGAAATGCTACGTCAGAAGTGATTGTTATCGGGTTTACAGATCCAGTGTAAAAAACATTGGGATTAAATGTTAGAAGTCTAGGATGTAGTGATTTCATGCACTATATTTTTTTAAGTTAGGACGGGCTTAATAAACCTCTAGAATTGTCTAGATGATTAAATCATCGCCTAAATTCGATCTGCATAACTCGAAGAAAACCGTTTTGGCAAAAAAAAATGAAATTCATTTTAAGGCAAAGCTCAACTTCCATGCTTGAAACCTAAAATATCATAACCTGTCCTAACTTTACAATTTATCAAAGAAATCACTACATTCTGAACTCATCAAGAGAACTAACGCTTTGCATTTCATTTTTGAAAATCATTCGTCACAGGCTATCTCTAAAACGGAACAAGAACCTCTTTATCGCGAATTCTTTTAAAGGAAAAAGCTCAATTTTCTTGAAAATATAAATAACGCAACAGCATGCCCTAACTTGAAAAATGATCCATGAAATCGGTACCTGGGAAGCTTGAACGAGCTCGTCCAGGGAAGCTGGAGGTGGCAGCTGCTGCTGCTTCTGGCTGTGATAGACCGCGCCCAGTTTCTCTTTAACTCCATGTTTGCTGAGTGAAAACCCTCGCAGCTTCCTCAGAGAAGACTTCATTTTCGCTACAGAGATTTTATGCTTCAAAAACAAAACCTCGAATCACTGTCTTAAAATGCAGAAAACCCCCCCGTCCTGAATCTGTCTGAACTCCATTACGCAAACCTCGCAATAGCCCCTCTGAAACGGTCAAGACATTATTGAGGGTCTTGGTATGAACGGGCATGCTGAAAATGCTCTTGGGCTCTTTTCTCAAATGGAGCACAGTGGCGTGAATCCATCCTACATCACATTCGTGGGTGTTTTGACTGCATGCAGTCATGCCACAACATCTCTGTCAAGACATTTTGTCAAACAATAGACGTGCCATTTCAATACTTGCACATTTCGAATAGAGATCTGTGAGGGAGGTATCTACAAAGATGTTGATCTCAATCTCATTTCTAATCATGTAACTATGCACACACTTACCTCGTTGAAGAGCTTCGACCTATGTACATGCTCGGAGAACACTAACCATAGTAACGGGACCCGGTACCACCTCCTCTAGCAGCATTTGATGGAAAAGCGTCAATGCCTCATAGGCATGTCCATTCTGAGAATATCCAACAATCATAGAGTTCCATGACACCAAATCTCTGTCACAAATTTTGTTAAACACTTGGCGTGCGTTCTCTATACTTCCACATTTTGCATATAGAGCAAGAAGGGCGTTCCCCACAAATAGATTGCAATCCAATCCGGCTCTTATTATAAAATGATGAACCTTCATCCCCTTTAGAATAAAGGGAAGAATGAGTTCATCGGGCTGTATGCCTTTCTGCCGCATTTGGGAATAGAGTAGGAGGGCTTCCTCACAGGGTCCATTCATGGCGTACCCTCTGATGGGCACATTCCATAAAACACAGTCCCGTTTAGGGGAATTTTCAAAAACCAGTCGTGCATAATTCATGCGGTCGACTTTGTATAGAGGTTTATTAGTTTGCTTAGCAAGAAAATATTTCCATGAAACCCAAATCTTAATATGTGTGTACAAGCTTGCAAATATGAAGCCACACCTTCGTAAGTATCCATAACGACGTTTGGCTTCTGTGTCTGTTTCTGTTTGTCAGTGGTTTTGCATTTAATGGTAGTGGAAGCTACAGTTGGGCTACGACAATGGATGAGATAGGCATCGCCATTGATGTTGATGTTAGAGTGTGCATGAATATTTACATGCTCTTCCTTTTTAAGTATGTGACGAAATTCTGCTAAGTTGGAGGTTGCACAAGGTAGGATTGTATGTGCCAATTCCATTCTTCAACTGAGGGGACGAGAAAGACACCCCATGTATTTATTTCCAAATTAGTAATTAGTATACGGTAAGCTTCTTCGCACTCATAATACAGGGAACCCTTAATGCAAGAAATGTTACATGTAGAAAGCAAGAATAGCTAGAGTTTTTATTTTTTATCGGGAGAGGAGAATACATAAAATTGCAGAAATGTTACATTGGAAAGCGAGAATAGCTAGAGTTTTTCTTCTTACAAGGAGAGGAAAATTTGAGAAATTTTATATTGGAGCAATACTTAACAACACTCTTAATTGGGGTTTAGTGGGCTTTGGGTCCATATTTTGAACCAAAGCTCTGATACCATGTGTAAGGCCCTGTTTCCTATTATGAGCGCCTCAACCTATTATACACTAATAGATCTATTTTCTCGCTGGTTTAAAAGTTAAAAATAAAAGAACTTGTTGGTCTTCTCACATAGCTTTAAACATTTAACATCTTATCATTTTATCATAAGCAACATAAGTTAAGGTGAGCATTCTATTGATATCAACTTGACAAGAGTAGTCCAGGGAAAAATACCTGTTCCGGCGGTTGATGATATCTTTGTCTTATAGCTCCAGCTGAACGCTCCTTCTGACCGACCCAACCGGATTTACCTCCCAGCCAACTAGGAAATAAATTCCTAGCCCAGGAAACCTCCACAGGTTCCCTAGCCCTCCGTGCCCAAGTCCAACCAGATATAGTGTGTCCTCAAGAAAAATGTGCAAAACTAGATAATGATACTTTCCTCCTCTCAAACCCAAGAAACGTCCACAGGTTTCCAAGGTCTCCCAAAATCATAACAAGGCCAAACAATCACAACCAACCCCCACAATCCTAAGCAAGACTCCAACTCCCTCTTTTCCTCCTTCCCCCTTCCCTTTTTATACCCTCTTTCCTCAACCACCTCTCATTAATGTCATTAACTCTCACCCATCCTTGGTTGACTTCTCTTCTAAGCTAGGAGTACATTTGGAATTGTGACATGAATATAAAATTGAGAATTTAATTGGAAAGGATCATGTCTTCTCCCAAGTAATCTGAAAAGTACATTTGGGAATGTGAAGTGTAATTACATGGAGAGGACCATGTCTTCTCCTTATTAAATGTGAGGGTACATTGGGGAATGTGAAATGAATAAATATATATTGATGATAAGATGGAGAGGACCATGTCTTCTCCTTAGTAAATGTGAGGGTACATTGGGGAATGTGAAATGAATAAATATATATTGATGATAAGATGGAGAGGACTATGTCTTCTCCCAAGTAAATGTGAGGGTACATTGGGGAATGTGAAATGAATAAATATATTTTGAATTAATGGAAGGAGACCATATCCTACATAATATTCAAATTGAGAAGGTAAGTGGGGAATTTGAATAATGGAAATCATAAATTTATTTTAGACCAATATTTCTCAATATTTTCAGATAATGTAAATATTAACACAATTTGTAGGATAAGATTTAAGTGGGGCATTACAGTTTTGATGTAGTTTTTGCCTTGAAAAATGATTATTGTGATTGTAATGGTGAGAAATTATTCTATAAACAGTGTTAAGTGTTATTTAGAATAAATGAGAAATTCTTTTTGAATATATAAGGCTAATCTTTGAGAGAATAGATATATATTCCCTAATTATCACATAAATAAGGGGTTAATCTTGCATTTAGTGCTTTATCTCTGTAGAGTTTCGCTAAACAAAGGGAATACCTCCTCCTGCGTGACTTCGATTGTCCCTCCCTCTTACAGGATTGCAAAGCATTAAGAATTGAATCTTCTTTATTTTAAAGATGTAGTCTTGTCGAATATACCAAAAACATAGTAGGATTCTTTCATTATTGACAAAATCAAGCACAAGTGCAAGGGAAGTATTCATCTATGGATGGTTAACAAGTTCATTAATAACTACAAGAAAACGCTTCAAACTATGTATTTAATGATCTCTAGTCATCATCCAAAGAGTTCAAGAATCAAATCAATTCCAACCTAAGTTCTAAGTATATGGTAAACCTCTACTCTAGAGGTTCTATTATTGTAAAATTTCACAACTATGGAAGTTGTGGAAAGGTCTCAAAGGAGGGACTTTCTTTTTGGGGCAAAACTAACCTTTTTTCAAAAGATAGTTTCTATAATTGAATCCATCTTCAATATCCATTTCTTCAACCCCACTCTGCCGGATTTGAATATTGAATCCCCCCTACTTATTTTGGGATGAGATGATCTTTCAAAAGCCAACATAAATATATTGGGGACTTACAACAATATACAAACTAAGCAAGGAAGGGTATACACACATGTGTTAGAATTTGAATTGAAGTTGACTTGAGCAAAGGTATAACAATGCATATTTAATTAAATATTGGTGATTTTAACAACCACGTCCATTAGATTAAAATAATGATACTTTATGTGTATTTATATGCAAAGACAAAATACTTGAAAGGCACCTTCCCAACAACAAAGGTCATTATAAGAAAAATGGAAAAATAACAAGTTGATGTGTGGTATGATTGAATGAAGAATCAAAGGGCAAGAAAGAAGAGACATCCAAGTTTAGTCCTAATAAAAGATGTTATGGCCCCTTCCAAGGAGTGCGTTATTAAGAGGGACACAAACATGATCATGGAGTCTGTGCTAAAGTCTTATGGGAGAAATAGGAAGCATGTGAATGAGATATTATGGATTTCAAAAGAGAAATCACGTTATTCAATCCAATAGAAGCAAGGGGATTGGTGCTACTTGAGACTCCATAAGCTCTAAATCAATTGGTGAAAGCAAGAAGTCTAAAAGATAAATGCAAAGAAAGGAATATCCATCTATGTACAAATCTACAATAAATAAATTAAAAATTATACATTGTTTCCATATAGACAATGTTAGGTCCCTATAACACTAGTGATTCCCCCATTACTAGTGTCATTGTGGCACTTACTGTTATTGTTGTGCCCTTATTGTCCCCATATTGTTATTATTGTGCCCCATAGAAGCCCACTATTGTTATTTTTGTGCCCTTATATTATTATTGTTATGTTGACTTTGATTATATTGTGACCCCTTAGACTCCTATATATAGAAATGAGGCTTTGTCATTTGTATCATCCAATAATTGTTCTTTTGTATAATGTAACGGAGGTTTCCCCCTCGACGAAGCTGATTTCTAAGTTGTTGATCTATCTTTTCTATCTTTTTGTGAGTTGGTTTCATAACAGACAACCTAGGTTTGAACCCTAAAAAGTGTAGGGTCTTTGTGAGTGTTTGTGAGGGAATGTGTTTGACATCACATAATTGGATTCCCTTCATCATCAAAGAGACATGTTTCCCAAAAGTCAATTTGGTTTAAGTGGATGTTAATATGATACATTGTATATTTTCTGAGGGTAGTAGCACAATTGGAAAAAAGCATGTTGGCAAGCCCTTGTGTATCCAAGTGATCGAAAGTTCAATCCCCCAGACATATCTCACCAATTGAACTTAAAAAAAATATGATACATTGTATATTGCAAAGCCATTAAGTTAAGTAATGACCTTGGCTAACCCAAATATTTAATTAGAATTTAAGCTCAAACACAACATTAGAAATGAAACCTTCACTCTAGATCTAAGGATATAGGGGTCAACATTGGATATTGGATACAAGACAAGGTGATCAAATGTATCTCTTGGACTAGCATTTTTTACAAAGGAATACAAATTTTAATGCTTATATTAACATGTATGTATAATATAATAATGAAATAGTCACTCTTTAGTTCATGGATAATAGTGTTGGTGTGGAAGGAAATCTCGAGGGATGTGTCACTATAGTCATAAAAATTTCATTTATTGTGGCACATGGAGAACTTATTAATTGGGTGTAGCTTTAAAAATGGATAGGAGTGTTATCCTCCCCACCTAACTGCAATTCCTACAAATGACATGTTTAGTGATTAATGAGTATATTGTTGTAATAATTTTGAACCCTGTGTTAAGAAATCCCTATGCAATCCAATTTAACTTATGTACCATCCTCAAAATGAGGAGAAGTCATTTGTGGGTTTCCTTAGAATGTGTATTTCAAGGAAGAATGTGTACTTTGTCGATATGTTGAAAGGTTTTACGGTCTTTGTGTTTTAGTGTACCATGTCATGTTTGGCATTGAGCGTTGGGTGTGTTGGAAGCCAACTCTTGGTAAACTCAAATACACTTGTCCTAAGGAGGGAGTTGGGGTTTTAAGGTTCTCTGGTTGTAAAAGCTTTCAAAGTCAATGTTTTTCATCCTATTCTTGCATATTGCAGCCTCAAGGCCATTCGATGAGTTGGTGGTCATGCTTAAGGTTTTCATCCTATTCTTGCATTGTGCTTAAGGTTGATTGGTACCTTGTTCCATGAATTATGATCAACTTTGGGTCCTCTTTCAGTAGACACCTCCTAGCCACAGTATTAAAGGCAACATATTGGTTTCCTTTACTAATTTTAGCTTGTAACAAATTTAGATGTAATGATTGTCACACGCGTTCATATACAACTACCTCATAACAAAGCTAACACAAGCACTTCTACCCATGCCTACATCACATCACAGAGGAGGAATCAATCAATATTATTCAATATCCCGCATTCGAGTATCCCTCCTTTGAGGATTCAATCCAACATTTATGGAGATCAGGTCATCCATTTACAATAACTAGCTTTGCCATATAGCATGTTCATATTCCTATTGTCATGGCCGAAAGTACCACCGACATATATCTTATGCAATACAAATAAATAATTAGAATGCCTCAATGGATGCAATTCATCCTATAATGCATAATGCATATATTAGATAACCCGAACCATAGGCTCTACCGTTTCAAAACAAAATCATTTATCATACATAATCAATAATCCATCTGCCACAGTTGCATGACACGTTAACATGTGTATCTTAGGGATTATGCACAATTAATTAGAAGCGCAGCATTGGATGCATAGCACAAATAACTTGTACCATAGTTTATACAGTCGAGCCTTAACCACAATTAACAAATTTGCATAGCGGCTCAAGCACGACTATTCACTATCTTAACAAAAGACAGGTTAACACCAATTCTACATAAGATCCACATACTGTGACTGTAATTAGAATTTCATTTATGTGCATCCATAAAATCATCTCATTAACGCCACATGCAGTGCATTTAAAACTCAAGCAAATTCTCTCATATGCTAAGGAATTTATAACATAGAGGGTAAGAAACCAACATACAGAACAATCCACGCAAGTGAGTCAAACTAGATCAAAAGAGAGAACGACACTTGGAAAACAGAGCACCGCTACCCAACCTATAAATGACTCTTCAGTTCACCACCGAGTCGAGGTTCTTGCCATGGATCAACCGCCTCCAATTGATCTATGCAATGGGTATTTAATACCTTCTTTCATGATATGGTTTCCATTAGTGGTGTCTCACTTTTATGGATCTTTTTATCCATTTGTGTAGGCTTATCTCATAAAAGCTCACCTTTCTCTCCCATGAGGATTTTCCTCATAGAAGATTGCCTTTCTCTCCCGCACAACTTTTATGTTTTTCTCAATGGATATTTATCTCCAATCCATCCCACTTATCTAGAATTAAATCGAGAAGCTTTACCATGAAAGAATTATCCTTTCCCATTCACCAATGTGATTTGGCAAGAATCTCATCTCTTGGTGTCTCGCTTTTCCAAGTGATTAATTTATTAATAATGTATTTACTTTTTATATTACACATCATACCTAGCTTTTATCAGCTTAGGTTTGCAAAGTTTGACACACAAGGGAGGGGTGTTACATTTTGGATCCCTCTCTTTCCTTAAGATCCCTCCAACGGCAGCTAGAGTTCTTAGATGACTGTAAGGAGGAAGCCCCTATTGGAAAGGGACAGACAGTTTGAAGGTGTCTATCTTGTTGGTAATTCCTATATCAAAAAGTTGTATTTTCATAGTCCAGGGGTTGGGAATACACAATTCCCATCCACTTGAGCTCAATTTTATCTCACAAAACTTCATTGGGATCTACCTAAACACATATGCAAACATAGGTGAAAATGCCTTTCAAAAGTCTTTCCCTGTCTACTTTGACGAATCTTCTAATAAAATTTCCCACTTTTTCTAAGAGATCTAGATGGGTAAAGTGAATGGGAAAACTGGGAATCTTACCCATACTAGAGTAGTCATTGGCAACATAGTGAGAGGATTGAAGTTGGGAAACCATGGCTTCACTAGAAGACCAACTCATCCCCAAAACCATGGACCTTGGTCAAGGATTTTTTTCTTATCCTCAAGACATTTGAAGATCACCACAAAAAAACATGAGTCTACATCCACCCAAACCGGCGTTCATCCAATCCTATCATAATCGAACAGAAAAACGCTACTTTTTCAATAGAAAATGGGGAATAAAAGTATCACCCAAGGATAATGACCATCGCATCAGGCGCTCAATCATAAGGGAGGAGCAATAATTTGACAATCACACGTCCTTGATTTCTGTTGATTTAACTCTGAACACTCACGTAATATTCTCTTGCTTGGCGAATTAAACACCACTGCATGGAATGGACGAGGATTGAGCCGAACCCTGGATGAAGCCCACTTCATTCTCATCTAAACACAAAGCTATATATACGTCAAAGCTATTACAATAGATTCTGACTGTCAACACCTCGAAGTTCTGTTTATATGTGGCTACCTTTTATGGTTACTATTGAATGTGTGATTGGCAATAGTAATGGCAACTTAGGGCTGCCAAATTTCCTTCGATTCCCTCACTACATCCTAACGCAAATAGTTGTTCAATGCCTTGGTTGTCTTTCGAAACTGGTAGGCAGCGTCTTCTTTGATATTTCTCGATGGTTTTAATTCCACTACAATCACAACTTTCATTTACATAAACTTTGTGTTTTCGCACGAGCGACGATTGTTCCAAGGTGAAATGTCACTTGGATGGTTTCAGTGTTGTTGACCCATCATAACTAACTAACGGATATGCCCATTACAATTTTATACCACCCCATTATCAATATCAATTATGCATGGGAACCAATTAAAGCAACTTTTCACATTAATTTTATATGAGCATGAGAACATGTGTTAACAAGCAGCCCATAAAGCCTCATTTTGAATGCCATAGTCACTTAGAAGGAATTCCTCTTGTAGTAGCATCCTCCCTACTAAACTTTGCTAGTGCTAACATTAGAAACACCATTACAACAAGATATCTTTCTAGTGTTGACAACACCATTATAGTAAGATACCTCAAGAGAGACAGAAAATTTAAAAAGTATGATAGTAATACGTATCCAGAAGATGGTATTGAAACTAGTAATTGTTCACGAATCCATAAGATTGTAAGGTCATTCTCATTATCATAATCGTTGTCATCATCATCACCATCATCCTTGTCATTGTTATTGCCATCATTACATTATCATCATAATCCTCATTCATGCCATCATCATCATCATTATGGACATTGTTTGCAATTGTTCATAATTGTAGATGTTGTAAGAAATATCATCAACCCAAAAAATGTGATCAGTGCTAGAAAAGGGTTGTTTAGGACACATTGATATACGTAAGAGAAATAACAACTCTATTTTTGACAGATGATCGATGATGATCATCATCACCACCATTGTCATCGTCATTGTCATTTTTATCATCCCCATCATCATCATTAATGTAATTTCTATCGACATTGTTGTAATCATGCATCATCATCATTCATGCCATTATTATTTTTGATGATGACCTAGATGAAATTATGATCATGACACCAAAGATAATGCTTATGATTATGACAATGACAACATCTAAAATTGGGAAGATTCGCCAACGTCATTAGCATCGTCATCATCATAATCATTGCCATCATCATCATTGTCATTGTAACCACTATCGTCTTTATCATCATAATCACAATTCATGTCATCGCCATCATCTTCATTTTCATCATTGTCAATATTATTGACATTGCCATCAATTGTTCATAATTGCCAATGCCATAAGGAATATCATCAATGCAGAAAATATGATGAGTGTTGGAAAAGGGATGCAAAAGCGAACATAGAAATGGGGGCAACAATAGAAGTAAAATTGGATGAAAAGCGGATACAACATAAGTAGATGCACAACAACATGAAAAACCTGACACAAAAGTGGATGCAAAAGTAGATGCAGTTGTCAATGCAAACTTGGATGCAAACATGAAGGCAAAAGTGGAAGCAAACATGGGTCCAATGGTAGGTGTAAAACTTGGCACAAATTGTGGTGAAACAAATGTGGATGCAACAACGGAAACAAAAGTATATGCAAAAATGGATGAAACAAAAGTGGATGCAATAGGGGATGCAAACGTGGAAGCAAATGTGGTTGCAATGGTAGGCGCAAGATATGGTGCAACAAAAGTGGATGTAACAATAGACAAAAAATATGCAAAATAAGATGCAAAAATGGATGTAAAAGTGGAAGCAAACATTGATGCAACAGGCAAAACAAAATTGGATGCAAAAAATGGATATAATGTAAGTAGATGCAAAAGTAGATACAAGACGAGATGCAAAACCCAATGCATAAACCTGACATAAAAGTGGATGCAAAAATAGATGCAATATTTGATGCAAAAGAGGATGTGAACATGGATGCAAAATTGGAAGCAAACGTGGATACAACAGTGAGTGAAAAACATGGTGCAAATTGTGGCATAACAAAAGTGGATGTAATGATAGATGCAAAAAAAGAATCAAAGTATGATGCAAATGAAGATGTAAAAAGGGATGCAAAAGGTGAAATTTAAAATGGGTGCAACAGTGGATGCAAAATTGTGTGCAAAAGTGGATGCAATAGAAGTCGATGCAAAAGTAGATGCAAAACGAGACACAAAACCCGATGCAAATCCCGGTCCAAAATTTGATACAAAAAAGGATGCAAAAATAGATGTAGTAGTTGATGAAAACCTAGACGCAAATGAGGATGCAAACGTGGATGCAAAATTATAATCAAAAGTGGGTGCAAAAGGAGGTGCCAAACTAGGCGCTAATTGTGGCACAAAAATATTAGATGCAATAGTGGGTATAATAATAGATGCAAAAGAGGATGTAAATATGGATGCCAAACAAGAGGGAAAAGTGGATGCAACAAAAGTAGATGCAAAATTTTATGCAAAACTAGACACAAAACACGATGTAAAACTTGGCGCAAAAGGGATGCACAAATGGATGAAAAAATGGATGCAAAAAATGATTTAAAAAAGGATGCAAAAAAAGAATGCAAAAGTCGATGCAAAAGTTGATGCAAGTGTAGGTGCAAAAAGTGGATGCAAATGAGGATGCAAAAGTATGTCAAACAAAATTAGGTGCCGAACTTGATGCAAAACCTGGAACAAAACCTGGTGTAAAGGATGATACAAAACTTGGCATAAAATTTGGTGCAAAACGTGGTGCAAAACCTATTGCAATACCTGGTGCTAAACTTGGTGTAAGATTTGGTGCAAAACTTGATGCAAATTTTGTGTCAAGTTTTGCACCATATTTGATAAATGGATGCAAATAGCACCAAAAATGGGCTCTAGATGCAAAAAAAAAAGTAAAAAGGGACGCTAATCGTTGGTTTTGTTGTAGTGATTACCATAGTTTGCGATGCTCTGTTAGCATACAATCTATTGGAAGGTGTCTTACCAAAGAAATTTGTAGCTAGTTTGGAAGGTATACCAATTTAAACATTTAAATGTTGCCTTTGTGATCCCATGGAGACTTCTAAAATTAGGTATTTAAATGATCCTTTCTCTTTAAACTTTAGCACATTTGATTTAAATGCACAAATAAGTGTGAATGACATCTCTATCAATGCTTGTATTGTGGAAACACATTCATAGATCTGAAAATTCCTCGTTAAGTTTGGGAACAATGGCTTGATAGGATATCTGATTTGAGATTCATTGATGAAATGCTAGAATTCCAACACTTGGGTTGTAACCCTATACAAGTTATAGAAATTTTTTTTACGTAGGATTTAGAGCGAGAGGGGAAATAAAAACATCATGGAAGTGGACAAAGAATGTAGGCTCCAATCAATCTTATTCCTGGTGAGAATAATAATTTAGAAAGAATCGAGAGATGGTATATTAAACTCTAATTGGATTGCTAGAATCAGTCCTAAAACTTTGGAAGCATCGACAAAACTAATTTCGAATGTATTCGTAGTTATACCCCTTATAAGTAATTTTGGCAAGGGATTGAAGAAAATTGATTTTTTTGTCTATAGCAGAGGTTGAAGAAATTCTGCATAGAATACAAAGTTGAAAAGCTAAAATATTATTCCTCAAAAGGTTGCTTATATTTTTTTATACTAGATTAGTGCTTTGTATACTATTCCAATTTGGCTAAGGATATTATGTCTCTCTTAAATATTATCGTTTCAATAATTATTTCAAGAAATTGGGAATTCCCTAACCATCTTCTTCGACATAAATTTTTCATATAGTGACTTAGCGTACCTAGGTATATTAAGAATATTAGTTGATTTTCCTCCTAACATAGGGTTTAATAGTCTATACAATCTTAGAGAGATATAGATAATTATCACTTGAATCTTTACTATGATGTTATTTTCTTTTGATGAAAATGGTGCCATCGTTAAGGTAATATTGAAATCGAATTTGAATATTCACTCTAAAGGAAAATTTGGGTAAGAATAAGAAGAGTTCAATAGCTGGAGTGGATAGACCAAAGGGCCAAATTCTAATCACCAAATATTTGGAGACTTTGGAGGATAATGGATCCATTTGAAACCTTCATGAGATTTATTATGTAACTATTATCAAATTATTTGTTAAAAGTTAGTCTAATGACCTACCAACATAAGAACCCTACCACAGCAAGGAATATCAACTTTCTTCAATTATGTGCTTAAAGCACCCATAAGAAATAATATGAAATCATTTGAAAACCTAGATTTTGGTATTAGTGTGTGCTATTTATTTCAATTGATAGGAACCATAAATCAATTTATACCCGTACTCACTTATTAAAAGTGAAGATATCATTTCTTTAATTCCCATTCTTATCATAGAGGAGAATTATGTGGATAGATATTGACAATTTGATTCTTCTAGAAATTTAATTATCAATTTAGAAGATTATATGACACATACATACTTGTATCCAAACAAATCATTGAAAGATAATCTTAGGTTAAGGAGAAAATTAACACTCAATTTCGACGTAAGGATGGAAGGGCATTAGAACTTTTGAATAAATTTGACCAAAGAGGTCATCATAGGGGAAGGAAATCCCCACTAACTATGTAAACAGGCTTCCTAAGAAAGGAGAAGTGGTAAATATTTTTCTTTCATAGGGGTACTTATAAAAAATAACACAAATAGGATTGAAATGATATTCATTTCCATAAATTGTATAAGGTTGGAAGGCATCTTTAAAATCTTGGCCTTAAAAATATTGGTATAGGAAAGAAACCATTCTACCATTCTTATGCAAGAAATTATGAATATTGATGAATGGGGAGAAAACTTCTTAGTAACTCTAGAGAAACATAAGAACATTGGCATAGGGGACAAATACTTGTATCATTCTTATGCAAGAAATTATGACTATTAGTTAGTGTGGAGACAAGTTATTAGTAACTCCAAACAAAGTAACAATGAAGTTGATCAATTAATGCAATCATAAGGTTAGGGGAAAACATTAATGGGTGGTAGAAGTGTTGTTTTGACATTACTAATTACTAGGATTTTAAATAGGTCTAAGGAATACTTTATTATTTTAGGATCGTTGAAAAAGGATTAACTTGTTGAATGTGTATGGTCCATATTTGGATAGGATAGAATAGAGGGGAGATTCATTTCACATGGATTCGATATAAATAAGGTTAGTTGTGTTAGGGGTTGACTTCAAATCTATATTGGGAGAATCAAGGGTATGGAGTTCAATGGGACATATGGATTATATTTCTAGTTATATTATTAGGTGTGAGGAAGTATTGCTTCTAAACATTGAGCTTAACATGTTGTCTCTAACTTAAAGGAATAAAATATTGAGAGAAGCTCACATTTCCAAGAGGCTTGATTAGTTATTGAATTTTGAATCTTGTGGATGAGTTAAGTTGAATAAAAGAATAGGTTTCTTTGGGGTATATTTTTAGCACAGCTCAATCATAATGAAAATATACCCTAATCAAGAGAACCTTTCTAGTACATTAAATGAGAATATTCAATGGAGAAATGATGAAAATTTTATAAGCAATATTAAAGATGCATGGGAGCCTTATTATCAAGATTTAAGGTATGTAATTTCTAGATAGTTCCACCAATCATAAAGAAATTAAATAATGTAACTATGTAGCAGACTAGAGAAAATTACCAAATGGATCATAAAACCCCTAAGAAAGTGTAGAAATACTTGTAATCTCACCACAATAATCAAATATTTTTGTTTCTGATACATAAACAGAAATTTTGTGCCAAATCACTACACACAAAAGGAATATCCTCTTGGAAAAAAATTAATAATGGAGGCATATAACCTTAAATTTTTGGATGGAGGGAGGAGATGAAACAAGTTTTTTTCGTGGATATGCCAACAAGAAGAGAAATATCAATTCAATTTTAAAAATTTGAAAGGAATTTTGTTCATGGGAACAAAATTTTATGGATACTACTATAGATATCTTCAATTACTTCTCATCACTCTTCAAAGAGGACTATCATGCCACTATAGTAGAAGTAGTGACTACTCAATAAGTTTTCCATTCACTTAAAATTTGGAACCAAATATTGATAGTGGTAAAAGTGGATCTCCCCAAAGAATATGATAACATATAAATTAATCCCCATTCATCTAGGTTCTTGTCATTAATTTGTAGTCTATGTTATGAAATCCCGATACGTTTTCACTTTTCATTACATTTATAGATGGTAACATCCTCTTTAAATTGGAAAAGAAGAGGCCTTAAACATAATTTTCCTCTATACCACCCTCTTTTTCTTCTAATTGGTGAAGGATTGAGTATGCTACTAAAGAGGCTACAATAATTGCTAATTTCAAAGTTTTTCATATGAGTACATGATATAACATAACTTAATTACTATTTTTAGATGACATCTCAATTTTCTATGAGATATCTAAAAGAGATATTGAAAATTTTCTATATATCTTGGAATTATTCTATAAAGTGACATGAATAGTAATAAACTTAAAATAACAAAAATATCTTTGTGACATTTTATCGGGAAAAAAAATATATTTTTTTGAAAATGCTCTTCAAAAATGTTTCCTAACCAATAAGTTTACTAATATCATGGAATAAAATATCTGGGTTTTAATTTGAAGCTAAATCTACAAAAGAATATGATTGACAATGGTTGATGGAAAAAATGGAAAATAACTTATTACATGGTCCACTAGGTGGATATCATGACGCGGATGGTTGGTTTTGATCAAAGCTATCATTGAAGTGATTCCAATATACTAGACAACACTTGCATGGCCTCTTAAATATGTCTGAGAAACTATAACATGGTTTATATATAAAGACTCCTCTTATATATCAAATAAGTGAAAATAATGTTTTCCTTTAGGTTCATTAAATAAGTAATCACTTACGAAAGTGAAGGGTGGATGGGGATTGAATAGTTCTTATTCTCAAAAGAACTTACATAACAAATGCTTGGAGATGAAGATGAGGAAATGGGACGTGGATGTAAATCTACAAAGTTAAATATCTTTATGTAGAAAGTATATAAGATTTGATTAGATATCTTATTAAATTAAGACATAATGCCTCAAATGTGTGGAAACCTATAAGCTCATGTTTTCATTTGGTGTTAAATTTTTTCATATGGTAAGTAGGTGAAGATGATAGAGTGAAAATGGGTCTAGACCCTTAGGTTGGAAGTAAATTAATCCATACGCTATGACGTTAATTGATACATGAGCTATAAAGTGAATATTAATATATATTGTGATAGGTAATGAATTAGGCCAAGAAAAACACGAGAAACCAACCTTAGATGTCCTAAATGGACTTAGGACTTAGAGAAGAACATGAAGGAAAATGATAGAAATAAAATAATTCTCAAGAAGGAAGCAATGCTGATTTAGAAATGGAGGATCATTATCTAGTCTATTATTTTAATCCATTAGTGGAATACGTACCAAACTTAGGATATAATTGTCTTCATAGGAATGGAAGAGAGAAGATACATGTTTGGTAGTGGAAAATCATATGGAAAACTAAAAGTCCTTCGAAATTCAAAATTTGAATGTGGTTGATATTAAACAATAAGCCTGCTACATAAAATATTTTTTAGAAATGATTTTTGGATAGGCCAAGATGGTGTAGTCGATGCCATCAAATGGAATAACAAATGCACATGCCATGATGGCTTTACTCTTCACTTTGAAGGTCTAGACGAATGTGGAAAGGATGATAGTGGACCAAAATGTTTGGGTAGGAGAAAATATTGAAGGGGCCTTTTAGATTTGGTGCTTACCACCCTTCTCTTAAACACCCCTTGGGCAGTTTAATTGCTAGAAATTTAACTCCATTTGTAAAAAAGAGACTCAACCATTAACATTCTTTATTAAGGAACCAAACATACATAGTGCCTATGAAAATGTGGATATATGGAAGGAGGTGGAAATTAATAATTCCATACTTGGATTTTTTTATCAAATCTCATTGGAAACCTTGACTAGTCATGGGGTAGGAAGAATTAAGAACACATCCTTACCACATGGAATTCCATTTATAGTAGGAACTGGCCAGGATGAAATAATCGTTGTGCATTGATGGATCTCAAACTAGTATTTAAACTAGCCCATAAGGTTCGAGTTTCAAATATATAAATATTTAGATATTCCCTTCTAGGTATTCAATAAATGGAGAAGGTAATAATACCAATTAATTTCATATTACAAGCATTATGTAATGATATCAAATATGTTGTGTTAGTTTTCTTACACATATATATTTCACATGTCTATAAGAATAATATAAGGCTTATAGATGGTCATTTGAAATATGGATGAAGGATAGGATGTGGAACCTAGTGGGTCTATGTATAAATGGGGGAATTATGCAATGTATGTTCATGATTTGATCTAAATCTATTTCTATTCCTCTAAATTATGATAATTTTATGTATAAAGTTGTTATTGTATGTTGATAGTAATATAGTAGAATAAGTAGTTTCTTTAAGTTTCCTTTTAGGTGAATAAAGAAAACATTTACTTTGAGTTGTTGAAAGAAGTAAAATTTTGATAACAATGAGCAAGTTCATGAACAATATAATCTTTGTAGAACTACCATATTCTCTAATAATTATTTTTACTACTTCAAACATCCTATGTATAAAATTTCTTCAATATCTAACTTTAATTATGAACATTTTTCTCTGGAAAAAATAAATAATTACATAATTAGATTTTAAAATCCAACAAACTGAACTCTATTAAATTTTGATCATTTCATTCATAGCTTGCTTGTTAATTATTAGTGAGGATAACCATCTCTCACTACTACAAGAACATGCTAACTTGCCATCATGGTGGGAGGAAATGTACATAAATTGAGTAACTCACTAGTGGTCCAATAGGATAGACTTTCAACCCTACTAGATGCCTTTGGGTATTGATCCATTAAATTGTTTCCTTATATTCGAGGATAAATACAATGAACCAACTTGAAGTAGTTTTAGGTCTTAATTAAGTACCAAATTATGGTTTTTTTATCATAAATAGTACTTGGATTAAAGCCAACATTGTGAGTCCTGAGGCTACTTCCAACGCAATCATGTTATTTTTAGTAGCATCTAACCTTATTCGCAAATATAAGGCTTAGTAGCATTTAACCTTTGTTGCAAATATAAAGCAAGATAGTACTCATTATTTATAGTTTAATTTTAACCTCTTACTTAAGAGAGAATTAATCTTGGTAATATATTTATCACAAAAAAAACAATAAAATAAACTAAAAATATTTTTATTACTAAAAATATATTAGTTATAAATTAGATAAATCAAATTGACTATTAAGAATTAATTATTGTTAATTATGTAATATAATTCTAAAAACTAACTAAAAAAGTTAGAGAAATATAATGAAATATAAAACACTAATATTTGAATGGTCTTGTTCAATCGTGTATCGACATATAGCAACATTACCAAGATGTTCTCTTTGTAGGGACTGACTATTGTTTACACTAGTTAAATAGTCTTATAAATGGGCCTCCAATTAATGCTCTTTCACTCATTCCCCTAGTTAATGTGTTAGGTGGTTACACCCCCTACAAATATTATTTTATTTTTTGTAAAGGCATCCATCGTGGATCAAAATTCTCATCTTGGTTGTCTATAGTGGGACTATTATGATTCTAACCCCGTCACTCGTCACTCACCCTTCCATAGGGAGAGACAATCAATTGGATAAACCAAAACACTCATGAAAGTAAGGTATGTATATGATTTACTTGGTTACTTTATTAGGCTATTAATAGCTCTCTACATTAGTGCTTTTGGTAGTGTTATGAGAATACTTTGTCATTCAATGTAATCGATGGGTTTTCAACAATCTCCAACCGCATTGGTATGTACAACTAGTAATGTATTAGGGTAATTTTCATTTTACAAGGGACACGTGATACTTTGTTTATGCAACAACCATAACCAAAGCTAACAAATATCCAACAATGAATCATTAGCACATGGAAACTATATGTTAAGGAGGAATCTTATATGTATGCATGTGCACGTGTTTCCTTCTTGTATAATTGGATCTTGTTAAGGATGCATATCATGTCTTAATATGAGTAACATGATTATGATTAAAATTTATTGCATTGATGAATCCTTAGACTCTCACAATGATATAGTGATAGAATTGTTGGTAAGTTTTTACATATAGGTATTTTTACCAAACCTACCATTACATTTTTGCGACATGTTTCACTCAAATATACAACGTGAATTCTATTTTTAAAGTGAGAAAGCTAATCTCATAAGTATTTATAACTTCATTCTTAGCGATATAGGCTTTAAAATATCTCTTATTTTTGAAATAAAACTAATAACTAAATATTACACTTATATTCATTTAGTAAATTATGAACAACCCATGTTTCAATTTTGGACATGCTTTGAAATAGGTTATATAACCTCCCATGGTTATATGTCCAATGTATTAATCTATTCCCAAGGCAGAGTGGAGTAAAAATCCCTAAGAATTTCCAGTCGGTGGAATTGAGCCATGGATGCCCATTACCTAAGAAATTGTTATCATCCAATTTCAATCTATATCATTGGTACATTCTACTGTATAATGAAATTTAGAAAATAACAAAATTAAATTTCTTTGAGGTGCATGGTTTCTCCGACGTGAAAACAAATACACTTAAGCGTGAATGGTTCCTCCAACATGAAAACACATACACTTAAGATACTCTTGAAATTAAGCTCAAATAGGTAAAAGTGGAAGAGGTAATGTTAGAGATCAAGGATCCCAAAGCTGACTGTTAATGAAGGCAAGAAAAATCAAATTTGTTCAAAGTTTTATATATAATAAGCAATACCACATCACCAAATATCTAGATGAATAAATAGCAGTGGAAGAGGTAATGTCAGAGATCAAGGATCCCAACGCTAAGAAAAAAAATTGTTCAAGTTTCATATATAATAAGCAATACCACATCACTAAATATCTAGATGAATATATAGAAGTAGGGAAAACAGAAAATTCGTATTTTACCTCTATGAATGCGGATATATCAAAGAAAAAATGACATCAAACATTTAAAATTATTTATTAAAACATTTTTTAATCTATATATCTCTTTTATACTTGAAAATGGTTCATAACTTTTATATTATTATTTTTTAAAATTATATTTATATATAATTAATTTTATATTTTTAAAAAATAATGGTTAATAAAATCAAATTGACCATTATGGTGGTTAATAATGATTAATACTAATAGATACTCAAGAGTATTTGAAATTATCACACGAGATCAAATACAAGGGTCAGACATTGTTTATTTATCAAGTGATTGCGTTGTTTTAATATACATTAAAAAGAATACAGTCGCACATTCATATAGCTTTTCAAACCTTCTATTCATTTAATTTTAGCATTTGTTAGTGTTCTCTACATAGCTTAGGAAGGTGAAGAAGGATAGCTTATCTTAGGAAGGTGAAGAAGGATAGCTTATCTGAAAATAAGAAGAAAATGAATCATTATTGGATTTTAGTTTGTCCGAAAATAAGAAGAAGATTGATTATTATTGGATTTAAACATTTTTCCTAGTTTTCTTTTAAATGAAAGGAGGTAAAATTTTTATTCGTTTGTTTTTAGACGGGAGTGAAAGAGAGATGACTGAAGGTTGATTGCTTAAAAAATAATGGTTAAAATATGAAATTTCAAAGATTAAGTACCATTTCAGCTATTAAATAAGTAGAAGAGACTTAGACTAAAAAAAATTTGAATTACTTTTTCATAATTTATAATAAAAAAATTAAGACAAAAAATGATTAAAAAAAGTTATGTAATTCTGCTTCCTACTCGCACTTCCTTCTCATGGAGAAACAAACATTATAAAATCAAAATTTTATATTTCTTTAAAAATTGAATATATATAGATTTATTTTAATAGGTTCAAATTTACTATTTTATATTTTTTCAATTTCATATTATATAGATGATATATAAAGAAAAATTACACATAAACAAAGTTTATTTTACTAGAGTTTAGGTTTCTGTGATCTATATCAAGTTTACAAAAGATTTTTCGGCGAAGATCACATGAAACACCATTTGTCGACGCTTTTCGAACCAACCAGTGTGGTTCATCGTTAGGACAAGTTGAAGAAACAGATCCACTTTAGCAAGTTAAATAGACAGAGCAGAGCCTCGAACGGCAAAAGAGACCAACAACTACTTTTGACTAGGTACGGGGATCAAAACCCTTTTTAATAATTTAAGGGAAAAAAGTTACCCTAGAGGGACCAATCCCTTATTTTATGTCACTTTAATTTAGAATTTATATAAATTTAATAATTCTTGAACTTAGTTTGAAAATCAATTTAAAATTAATTATATATATATATAGATATAAATATATATATAATGAGATTGACCTATATTTCCTCATTTTTTTTGGGGGTGTATATTCGTAAAATGAAACTGACTCATTTATGCTTAATTTTTGTTTGTAGTGTTATGTTATTTTGGGAAGATTCTCCCCATATCATATTGTAAGGAGGCATTATATTTACTTCATAATTTTACACCCTATATCTATCTATATTGAAGTTGACTTTAAAAACGACTATTTGTTCCATACAATATTAACACAATTTAGTATAATACTAACATTGATTAAGTTGCAGTATGCAATGATCCTGAAAAGACACGTGTTAATCCTTTCCCTTGCTAAAAGCAACCTATTCAAGACTTTTCTTTCTTTTACGTAAATGGCGACTTTTAATTTATATCCCGGATACTCACTCAACGCGTCAGAGAACCGTGGCTTAAAAAATGGAACGTTACGAATATATGGTACCAATACAATGTAATTTAACCTATATATATAAGAGGACTGTGGACGAAGAGAGCCAATGCATTAATAATCTATCGACTGATTATAATTTATATTCCCGGAGATTACAACAGTTTATAGGATTCTGTTCTTCCCACGAGCCTAGCCTCGAGCTATCTGGTTTACCAACAATGTTGAGTCTGTGAACACGCAGGCTTTTCTTTGGAGATTTTGTATATTAAGGAATAAGAAAAACTCCTTTGGTGCAGTTGTGTGACATTGCTTAGTCTCAAGAAGATACCATTCCGGCGGTGCAGTTGTGTGGCACTTTCTTGCCGTCAATAAGATTCCATTCCACAGCTATAAAAGTAAAATTGCATAAACTGAAAGTGAAACGATTACTTGATTAGTTTAAGGAGAGATGCAGGCCTTGTGCTAACTTCGGTCAAGAACGTAATGGTGATAGAACAACAGAACGAGCACCTTTATGGACATATCATTATTCTGGCGTTTAAAAGAGATGGCAGTGAATTATTCCAGTTAGAATCCTTCCACTAATTTTCGTAAAATGGCAAAGTCAACCTTTCCTAAAAATGCAGTAAGAATGTTTATGCATAATAGGGGATAATGTTTCCCAAAAGTTGCGATTTCAGCAACGTTACTTTATCATATTCTCCAGAGCTGGTTGGCATAATTACGAAGAATAATAGCCAAAGATATAGATTAAAGCAAAGTTATGACATTATTATCGCAAAAATTAATTTAGGGATTCTTTTGTAGATGCACCCCCCCAACAGTTGAAATTCCGTGCAAATGTTAAATAATTTCCTCCATAAATGAACATTCGGTCTCCACAGAATCGCTTTTGACATGTAAACGGGCTTTCCGGACTGCATTATTGTGGACATTAAAGTTAATAAGATGTCCATTCTGTAAAAATCATTGGGTGGTGAACCCCACGAAAAGTTCAGTTCAAAACCCTGGCACACAACGTAATGGATTCGGGAACATGTAAAAGATAATAAGAAAGCAAAGCAAAAAACAGCATAAGCTAGTGCTTGCGCAAATTGGGCAATAATTCAAGTACTAAAACGTACTAGCGGAATCCGGGAGTAAGTAATATGACATGTAAACAATTCAATCGCATCAAAATCGCATCTATCAAAACTGACCGTTCATTAAACAAATATTCAAATGCATTGCATGGATCATGGTATCACGTGGGATTTCAGTGCTTCCCTTCTCCACTAATGGATTCTGGATATGAACGCCGTTACAATCCACGATGTTCCCTGCTGATCAAAATGAATAAAGAACCAGGTGCTACGTACATGGTAAAACATCGCATGCAGGGATAAGATCAGATAGTGGAGAACGGAATTCCCTTAAAATTCACCAAATTTCGAAGGAGCACATGCTCAGCTGCAGATACAATTCAGTACGATGTAAGTTCTAACATTAAAACATAGATAATTTTGACTTCTAATTATCTTACACAGAAAAATTAATTGTAATTACTTGAATGTTTCTTTATAATTTTTTATGCTTATATATTATATGAATTAATTAACACGGTACTTTCCAAAGTAAAAGAAAAATGGGAATCTTAACTTATTAAGACACAAATCAAGAGTATCATTATAACCAGTACAAGAGTTCCCATTCGTGCTAGATTTGGTGTGTTTTACATTTTGTGCAATCTCATTTCTTCTAACTGTAGATGGTTCCAATTCTGGTTGGATTTGGTGTGCTTTGCATTTAGTTCAATGTCATTTTCTTTTCTAGTAATATTTCTTGTGAGTGAAATTTTTTATTTTATAATTAAGTATGAGAGAGTATTAGAAATTATAAATATGTTGGTGTTTAAGTCGGAATTGACAAATATTCCAAATGAAAAATAAAACGTTTTATATAATTAAAAACAAAAATATTTTTTATATAATTAAAAACAAAAATATTTCACTCTCAGTAAAAACTATAGATAAAATTGTATTAATCTAGAAACATCTATAATTTTATTAATCTGGAAAGATCCTAAGTGTTTAGAAGAATTTGTTGCACAATTTTGTGGCAATGGAATATCTACGAACACATGGGGAAAAATACATGTATAAAAGGAAATAATGTTGTGGGTTGTATTGTTATATAATTGTACATTTGTGTATTTCATTTATGGAAATTCTCAACATGACATAAATAGAGAAATTTTGGGAGATATTGTGGTTGTGTTTTCTAAATTATAGGAAAAAATAAAAATATATTACTCATTTTCAAATCTATTATACAAATAACATGGAGTTTAAATGTCAATCAAACTTAAACCTACCATTACTAAAGAAAGATATATCTAACCCTAACCCACAAGCATTAGATGCAAATTATGAAACTAATGCAAAAGTCCAATCATTATGAACCATAATATGATATTAGATACAATAGGGACCTCACTCACTCACTTTTTAGAGAATAGGGACCTCACTCACTCACTTTTTAGAGACTAGATAATTGAAAGCTATTTTTCTTCCATTACTAATGCTTGAGGCTAATTATGTTATACTTTCAATTACCACACGAGGATTTAAAGCTATTTTTTCTTCCATTACTAGTGTTGGAGGCTAATTATGTTATACTTTCAATTACCATACTAGGATGTTTTAGTATTATAGGATGGTTTACCTAGAAACTAGATCAAATATATAAACATTTCAAAACATGATTTTTTGTCCTTATTTATTGACCTCAAAAAAACATTGAACCTTATTGTGACAAAAAAGAAAATTCCATTTACTAGTTCACCTATTAACATATTGTGTGCATGTCAATAGTGACAATGATTTCAATGACCCCGTTATTACTTAGCACATAAACAAGAAGTTGTACATTATGAATTTGGCATTCCTAAGGAACATGCAAATTTTCATGCAATTTATATGCTAATGCAACTTGTTAAATGCTAATGAGATTGTAGTATTGATAGATTTCACTGCTTATGTTCTCTTACAAGTCATGAAGTAAAAAAAATGACACTTGCAGGAATTGAAATATTAACTACAATGTTCTTGTTAGATCTAAGACTTTTGTGATCCATAACGTAGATAAATGTCTTTTAGATTAATCACATTTTCACGATTGGGTCAACGTTTTGAACCAATTTATGTGGTTCATCCTCAGGACAAGGTGGAAAAAATCATATAGTCTTCATGAATAAATAGCAAGGATGCATCATTGTCCAGGGTTAAAACTTGTCGTTGAGGACTAGTCATTGTGAACTAGCCGTTGGAGATTAGGTAGCTAGAAATCCTAAAAAGAAATTAATAAATATTTATTAGTTATAAATTCTATTTAATAAAATATGATAAATATAGTTATAAAATTGGTATTAGGAGCACTAGTATTAATATTATAGTTAGGAAAATTAATAAGGGGAATAACAATAAGCTTTAAATAAAATAGTTGTTAGGATATAATGTTAAATCATAATAAATTATAAGAATTCATAACATAGTTATATAATTAAACTGAAAAGGGTATAAAGAGGTTAAGCGCAAGTTTCAAAATATTCTATAAGGGAGATTGTGTTAGGCCCCTATACTACTAATGTAACCCCTTATTGTTATTAGTATAACCCACTTATTATATTGATGTACCCATGTAGTGCCCATATTGTTACTCTTGTGCCCCATAGAAGCCCACTATTGTTATTATTGTGGCTTTATATTATTATTGTTAGGTCGGCTAGGTTATATTGTGACTCCTTAGACTCCTATATATAGAAAGGAGGTATTTTCATTTGTAGCATCCAAGAATTGTTCATTTATGTAATGTAAAGGAGGTTGCCCCCTCGAACAGGCTGAATTCTAAGGCATTGATCTATCTTTTCTATCTTTTCTTGAGCTGGTTTCATAACATTTGGTATCAGAGCTTTGGATTCTAGGCTTTCACTGCTCCAAATAGGTCATCGTGGCATTTTCGCTATAACGTTTTTTGTGTGATGTTTCAGAAGTCGCAAAAAAAACCCATTTGAGAAGGAATCGCACTGAACCTTGGGTTCGTATTTTAGAGATTTTCACGCGATATTTGCGGAGATATGATCTGAGGAAGTTGGTCTTTTTGAAGACTCCTGAATTACATTCAAAACAGGTGACCTGGGGAAAATGTCATAACTTTCTCTCTGGGGATCAGATTGAAATTTCGTAAGAAGTTGCAGAAAGAGGATGGACTGTAGTTTCTTTTATATCTTTTTCAGAGCCAAAGGTCAAAAAATTGACACGTGGCACTTCATAGAATTTCGTTCTTCTGGAAAGGTCTATAATCAGGTCATCTTGGGAGATTGTGCATAACTCTTTCTTAGAGAATCCAAATTGAATAAGACTGGTGGCATTAGAAAGAGGACACATAGGGATACTATAGGTCGCAATTTCAGAACTTAAAGATCCAAAAGTACAGAGTTATAGTCGTTTCAAGGTCGAGCTCCTAAAATCAAGAAAAAGCAAGATGAGGAAGTTTGATGGCAAGGATCTGGTAAATTGGATACTTCAGATGGAGCAATATTTTGATCTAAATGGTGTACAACTGTTACAAAAGGTATGTATTGCATCTTCATATTTAGAACTAGATCAATTTTTATGGTACAAAGGGCTTTGTTCTCGTAAACAACTTGTTACGTGGTCAATTTTCACGGAGGAAATGATAACACATTATGAGGATACAAGGAGCAACACCTTCTTTAGAGCAACACCACAAAAATTGGAAAGAGTAAAAGGGCTATGTGACATAGTGGAAAGAAAAATTATGGAAACCAGGAAGCATACCCCTCACAACTGTAAAGATGGAAGTGTTGTTTCTCCTAGCCTTCCACAACCTACAAGGGTTACACCACAACAATTGGAAGAAAAAAGAGAAAAAGGGCTTTGTTACAATTGTGATAGCAAATGCACTAAAGGTCATAAGTGTGCTGAGAAGAAATTGTTTTACATAGAATATGAAGAGGAGGAAGAAAAGGATCAAGAAACATCAAAAGAAGAAGATATACGGAAGGACCCCACCCCAGAGAAAGAAGAAATGAATCAGAACATATCTTGTAAACTATTGGCAAGAATGACCACTCCTCAAACTCTCAAGATAGAAGGACATATCAAGAAGAAAAAGGTGCAAGAAGTGAAAGATCACATCAAAAAAGAAGAAATGAATCCAGCCATATCTTGTAATTCACTGGTCGGAATTACCACTCCTCATACTATCAAGATAGAAGGACATATCAAGAAGAAAAATGTTCAAGAAGTGAAAGATCACATTGAGCGTCAAGAAATGAATCCGACCATATCTTGCAAAGGATTGGAAGAAATTACCACTCCTCAAACTCTAAGGATAGAAGGACATATCAAGAAGAAAAAGGTTCAAGCAGTGAAAGATCACATCGAGCATCAACAAGAAGTTCTCCAACTTTTAAAGGATAACGCCACTTCAGTGCAAAATGAAATGAAACAACAGGTATATCAAGATCATAGTGAAAAATGTTTTGATGTAGGTGACTGGGTATTGTTACTGCTACATCTAAAGCAAGTTATTTATGAGAAGGAAATGTTGGCAATACTACATGCACTTAAAAAATGGCGAACTTACAGAATGGGAAGACTCTTCAAGGATGAGGATGTGGAAGCATTGTTTTGTGCTATTTATATTATCCAACCAGATTGGATAAACGAAGCAAGGGATGAATGGAAGAAGGATGAAGAAGTATGGCCACTTATTCAAAAGTTGCAAAAGGTCCCAATTCAAACATATTTCCAGAAATTGAAGAGGAAGGAAAAATCATATTGGAACCTGGAGCAGTCACAGAAACAAGAACCCACCAGCTACGAAATCGATCAATTTCAAAGTATCTCATCAAGTGGAAGAACTTGCCCGCTGAATATTCCACATGGGAGGACAAGAATTTTATACAGAAGCATCAAGAACTACTCAAGCGTTGAGGACAACGCTTTTTGAAGGAAAGGGGCATGTTAGGCCCCTATACTACTAATGTAACCCCTTATTGTTATTAGTATAACCCACTTATTATATTGATGTACCCATGTAGTGCCCATATTGTTACTCTTGCGCCCCATAGAAGCCCACTATTGTTATTATTGTGGCTTTATATTATTATTGTTAGGTCGGCTAGGTTATATTGTGACTCCTTAGACTCCTATATATAGAAAGGACGTATTTTCATTTGTAGCATCCAAGAATTGTTCATTTATGTAATGTAAAGGAGGTTGCCCCCTCGAACAGGCTGAATTCTAAGGCATTGATCTATCTTTTCTATCTTTTCTTGAGCTGGTTTCATAACAGATTGATATTATTTACTAATATAAATTTTAGTTATAAATTATTATTAAGAATACTCCATGAAATTAATAAGAGTGTTTAGAGTAAGTTATAAAAAACTTTGTTAGCAATTTATAAATAATATCAAATACTAATAAAAACTATAAATAGTAAGGAAAGGATAAAAAACGTTAAGTAAAACAAAAGGAGCACATAATTTATGGAAAGGGGGTCAAAAAAGGACTTAAAATGAAAAAAAAATTAAAAAATATCACACTTTCTCGATACTAAGCACACTTGATAGGAAAGGAAATTAGTGACATTATCAAGCAATCCAACTAATGCTAAAATCTACAATACTAGTTCTCATAAACTAATGAAATATTGAAATGTTGGAAAATTATCACGTAAAGATTGTAAATTGAAATCAAGGTTGATACTACAAAATCTAGAAGAGAGAGTAAACCACTACTTGATTCAATCAAACACAACCTTAGAGAAACAAGTAACTTTATTGACAAGGTGTTGTAGCATTACTAATTAGGAATTAGAGTAAATAATGAGCTGAAATAAACTATCAATGCAAGTATAAATATCCTAAGTAAAATATAGGAAATACCTAACTATGGAGGGGAGTGTACATCCTTAGATGTTAAATTGTTTATGTTTTCATCAAAGTGCCTACACTACCAACATGTCACGCATATAGAATGAAAAGTATTTTAATTAACAAGAATCAAAATGTAATTACAACAATCCTCTTCATCCCCTTGAGTAGAGAGGGGTATTTATTCAATGTTTGAATTAGTCAAATTAATCATGAAATCAAGGAATAACCATGACAATATCTTATTCTCAAACTATTGTCTCTTACTTACAACAACATTGCTAAAATCTTGAACAGTGGAGCATCCACTGACTCATTCAATGACTACAACATGTACTAGGTTGGTTCAAATAATTTATAGTCAATGTTTCCCTATTAGAAAACCAATTAACCTTGTTTCTTATTTTATGGTAGTTAAAATTGTCCACTAGGTAGTCAAAATGCATGATGGTGTTACAATTTCCCATGTAGTTGTAGCATCATAGGTAACGATTTTCAATAATTTCTTCCAATGACCATTGTTCCAAGGTGTTGTAACATCATTACTTCAAACATGTTGTAGCATCAAAACTCCTAGTGTGTTGCAACAATCTAGGGTGTTGAAATAACATGGAGGTGTTGCACCAATTCAATTTGAGCTATTGCAAGAAACAAAAGTTGGTGATGTTGCAGCGACATAAAGGTGTTGTGGCCACTAAACATGTCCAAATCCTTCATTTCCACCTCTAGGGTTACCCGTATGATCTTGTATAGAATATTTCTTTTAGATCCTAATTATTTTTCCTTAATAAAAAATAATGGACATTAAAAGTGACATAATCAGAGAAATCCAATGCCTTGGTTAAAATGCATCTATGTCAGTAGAAAGCGAGTTATAATAATGGATGAAAATGGGAAATCAACATTGAAAAAGGTGGTGAATGAGTGCTAGAAGGATGCTTGTTTGTGTTTCCATCATCTCTCAATAGTGGATAGTGTTTCATTTCATCACGAGACAAGATAATCAGTCTAAATGAGAGTTATAATGACTCCCATGGTAGTTGTCATTGTTATAGTTAACCTCCCTTGCACCGTAGACAAAAAATAAACCTTTCGCCTCTCAACTTCCATCCAACAAGAAACCTCCTCTTTCTTAGCCATGTTACAATAATCTTGAAATTTTTTCTTGGATACCCAAATCATGGGGTAGTAAAATTTGAGGCCTTTCCATCCATTAACATAGTTATCCATACATTCTATATACACAAGCACTATTTCCAAGGCCACAACAAGGATATTGGGATAGAATGGATATTTTTAGTGTATATCTTATGTGGCTTCTTTCTACTTCTAAGATAATCGTTATTCAATTTATTTGGAAAATACCTATATCTATGTCTTAAAATGATCAATAAATTATTTCATATTATGAGCCTTCAACTCTGCATGTCAGCACAAGTTAATTGAGCTAAATTATATCTTTTCACTTAGGTCCAACATAATTTAGGTTTGTTCTCCTTCATAGTTCCCTTCTGTTAGAAATTAATATCCCTACTAGTTCTTGTTTTCCAATAGGGAAATATTTTTTAATCTTCTTGCTCTACCTCCTATATTTGTTTTGCCATATGATGGGTCAAGTAATTGTTTCTGAAGTACCTATTTCTCTTCCTTTTGATTATCGCCACATGTGAGGGCCTCTTAGTCATGGACTATATTATTTTTGTCAGAGGCACAATCCTAGTTATCTCAAGGTCACCTTTATGATTGTCTCCAACCTTTTTCACTAGTTGCGTCTTTTTTGGTGCCTCAATTTCTTGCAATATATACCCTTTCCATGGACACTTTAGATTTTGTAGAAACTACTCCTACCTTTTCTCACGTATTTTACACTAGGGAAAAGGGATATATGTTGTCCCATATTTCCCATCTTAGGATTTACCAAACTATATACAGAAAATTAAATCATTTTTCCATAGATGTTTTATGCAATATATATATATATATATATATATATATATAGAGAGAGAGAGAGAGAGAGAGAGAGAGAGAGAGAGAGAGACACACACACACACACACCAAGTTACTATCACATGCCCATGTAGAATATGGACATTTGTCAATAGCAAGGCTTCTCGCTCTTCATCTAGATCCTACTCGAACACTTGGGGTCTCTCACCTATATACAATCATAGAAAAATTGGGACAATGATTTGCCTCAAATCAAAGTAAGTACATGTAACGAAATCAAATCATAGCATATGAATATAGATCATGATATCATATATAATAGTGTGTAATAGATGGAAATAAATTAGTATTATATATAAATTAATTGTAAACTAGGTGCAATTACCATGAGAACGACACTCCTCTTTGGTTCTTCAATCGTAGTCATTCCTTTATTGAAAAACGTAGATTGGGATCATTTATGTAGTATGGAAAGGTCCTTTGGTTACAATTCTCTATTTTAAAAGTACAATATAATATCTCTCTCCTCCCTTCCACCCTTGAGAGGGTATAGATATATAGGCTCTTCCTAGAAATGGGGCGATGTATATGACTACTTAAGGCCTAGAGACTCTAGGTTTTATGCCATATAAATTGGCTAGATACAAATCATGGATAAGTTTCATGCTTAATTATAAATTTTTCCCACTCAATTATGAAATAATTGTTATTTCATAACTAAGAAATTGTGACAAAATGATTATGAGAAATACTCAATTATCTAACTTCATCCCCATCCCTATAGCATATAATAACTTTATTGTTATAAATTTCCCCTAATGAATAAGGTCAAAATAAAAAATAAAAAATATGATGTGAATTGCGTCCTTCGCACCCGATTTGGATGGTAGAATTTTCCACAAATGAGGGATACTTTTCCAATGCCCCTTAGTCAATTAATAACAATGGATTTGGTTTGAATTTCTCACCGTGCTGTTAGCGCTTTACAAATCCCCATAACTTTCCATATGAACTGCAACCACTGGAATGTGTAACCCTACGCAAACCTCAAATCTCAATAGCCCTTCAGCTTGAAGGCATAATTTAAACCTACTGATACGAACGAGGGATCCAAAAGGGCTGAACCGAGAAGGGCTATTCCTCTGTCCCTCACCGATTTCCAAATCGACGGTATAACGTTCAGCGCTAAACCGTCAACCTTTTAACATTTCAAAGCCTAGCTTGATTGGTAGTCCAGGGTCATTGGTAGTCTTTTACAGCCTTGCACTCCTAGATTAATTTGTAATCGGATACCTTTACAGCTGGAAGTGTTACCACCTGCCATAACTAGTTGACATGGTTTGAAAATTCCACATCGTCCACACTTGAATTGATCCACCCATTCTCTATCGAGAGGTCTGGTCACTTCAACATTGGTACGTCAATGTGCTATGCGATGATCGGAATGTTCCACAGTTATTTCTCTCCAGCATGACCGGATTGCCAAATGCATTTTTAGACTGGCGTGGGCTGGAGATACGGGGATCCGGGGTCTGAGTGGTACATAGAGTGTTGAACCCTTCCTCAGCCCAGATAACCTTGAGGAATCTTCGATGTGGGTCCATGCCAGATATGTTCTTGCTCTCTACACTAAACAATCTACCTGGATGGCTCTATATGTTACTCCGCTCAATTTCATCCCACTTACAAAGTTTTTATCCAGGGCCAACCAAATATGACTTCACTTCCGCTTGGATAACCAAATATGTTGTACGTCCGAATGAGAGACTTCTGCAACTAGATATGACTGCAATTCCGCTTGGGTAACCAAATATGTTATACGTCCGAATGACAGACTTCTGAATACGAATTTGTTACAAAACCAATATGTTTGGGTGGGAGTCGTGCCAGGGAATAACATTGACTCGTGATGGTAGAACTAATTTCCCATACAAGGAAAATATGAAATCTAAGCCTAAAATTTCTATGATCTCTATCTCCAATTATTACATAATTTCCCATACAAGGAAAATATGAAATCTAAGCCTAAAATTTCTATGATCTCTATCTCCAATTATTACATTAAATGTCAATGAGGAAATTATTCCCTTATTTACTAAATAAATCTACACATAGACTACAAAACAAAATTTTTATCTTTTAATAATATAAAATTGAATTAATTAAATTAAGGGAACTCACTCTTTTTAGAAATTCTTAAGTCTTGTTGACTTGAAGAGATGCTCATACATTATACTTCTAAGGATTTGGGCTTCTCACCTCAATCTTGTTGTCTCACTTTCTTCACTTGTAGGTGCATATACTGCTATTCATCCTCTTCTTGCATCACAAACATTGTTTTGTTGTTGTCCACTTTTCTAGCCATCATGAACATGTTCAACAACCTTTGTCATCATGCTACAATCCTTATTAACTTTGTCCTCTTCATCTCTTATAGTGATTGATATGTTGTTGTTTTCCTCAATCTTTAAGGTTTCCATACTTTATTATGCAACATTCCACTTACTCCATTGATGTACTCTCTTACAATCAACTAATTTTTATTGTCGTCTATACTCATCACTTCAATGTGTCCCTTAGGAAATTTCTTCATCAACGTACATATCTCATCAATTACAATGTCTAGCATATTGCCTTGTTGACACATGTTATTGGTGGTGTTCAATTACAACTTTGCTTCAAAATTGATTTTTTTTTTGCTTCACTTTCCATTCGATAACCTCTTAGCTTTCATTCTTCATCACCAAACATCTCTACAAATACGTTTAATGCACATTGTTGCCTCCTCAGTAGTTTCTTTATGAAAGATTGACTTTCATCTCCCAAATTGTCACTATTAGCTACATCTACACATGAAATAAATTTACTACCACAAACACTAAATCTCCAAAAATATCCATCCATCATTAGAATGGTTGTTTTATTTTCTTTAGTGCTATTGTCAAATATGTAGTCTATTTTCTTCCCATTTGTTTTACTCCCTTTTTGAACCTCTTATTCATCATTTACAACTTGTTGACATTTACTATTATTTTTCTTCGCATTCTTCCTTTCTACAATATCCATGCAGAGCTCCTCAATTCTTGAGTTGAATAACCATTCCTCTAAAATTATCAATTATGCATTAAAGTCTACATTTATAAGGGTGTCATCCATCATTCCACATGCCAGAATATTGTCAATTTTTGTCATCATCTATTCGCTTTGAATGAAGCAAAATTTCATTTTCAAGTTCTCTCAAAAACCTCCCTAACAATTTCATCTCCTCAACAAATTCCACTAGCAATGCATATTAGTGTTTCTCTTCACCTCCTTCATCCTCTTTACGATTGTACTCATAAGCCATCATGACATTCTTCACTTCAATGATAGGTTCTTGCAAATTTTCTTCTATAGTTCCATTTATCATCTGTTTATGATCTCCAATATGGTTGGTTTTAAGATGATTATGTCATTCCTTCTCTCATAACAAAATTTTGATTCTTCTCTTATTCTATTGTTATGATAGTTTATGGAATTTATCCATCTTCTTTAAGACTTCCAAAACCTACAATGACACAAAAGCCATTACTTTTAGAAACATAAGGATCTATATATTCCTTTTCTATCTCTACTATTAGATTGTCATGCTGATCTAGACCTTTTACATAGTCCATAAGACTCTCATGCAGTTTTGCATCATCATCCTGATACTAAACTACTCAGAATTATTGTTCCTTTAACCAATCAATCATCATGTACCTTGATTTCTTCTTGAGTTTTCTTGAAAAACTATTCTTAATATCCCATGAAACTTACTTCTTCATTTCCCATCCATATCTCTGGTGTTTTCTACTTTCTCGTAGTAGCATCATCATTATACTAAATTTTCCTTCATCTGAGTCATTTCTCCAGCAAATTCCTCTAACTCATCATGTTCATCCTTACACAATTTTCTTTGGCATTTTCCTCCATTGTGTTGTGGCTTCTACATGAACCCTTTTCTTACCATCACTACTCATCCTCACTCTTTCTATGTGAACTTTGCTCGTCCACTTGTGATCTTGGCTAAGCCTCTATAATAGAAAATATATTTCACCCTGTTGCAAGTACCTCACCAAGATTCTGTCTTCTGAAACATGGTTTTCTGGTAACATTGGTTCTCTTTTGGTAGAACCATTTGAGCTTCCTCTACTCCTCTAGGTTTCTACACTATACTCACTCTCAAGAACTTAACATTATCCTTTATCTTAAAAACTCTACCCACATTTGAAACTCTCAAGTTGTCTCAACAATTTCTACCCAATATTACATGGGAGTTGTCCTTCTCTTGATTATGCAATCTTTTCTACAAAAGATACCAAAAATTTCCTCCCCCCCCTCTCTCTACTACTACATGTAATCAATATATACTTTTTCCAACTATCAACTATAAATTTTAAAGTTCATTACCTATCAAATGTCATCATATCTACACTTCAAGAGGTTTTCTGAGTTCTTCGCTTCACACTCTCACAAGTTGATTCCTATTGCATGTCTTCTCAAATCATCTCCAAACAATTCTCCTCGACTCTGCTCCTTAGCTTCAATTGTCTTCTCCTTTGTACTTGATTCTCTATAGTTTGTATACTTATTAAAACCCCATGACTACTTTCTTTCACATGTAAACACATACTTATTTAGTATCAAACAAAATAAATTTCTTACATCTATCCCCCCTTTGATGTTTATTTTTCTGCATATTTCCCTTTCACTCTTCATAAATTCTACTAATTTCCTCTACAACTTTGACAACTTCTTCAACTCTAATTTGTTGCATTAATCTATATCTAGTGGTACAAACATTTCCTTATAAGAATTGATATGATACCAAGATTGATGCTAACTACATCCTCTCTACCTCATAAGAAGGGTGGCCCTCCTTCTCCCTCGATCAACATTTCTAATGTGAGGGATCTCATTCTAACTCGCCTTAATAAAGTCATGAACATGGATTATTTTTTAATTTATAATAGAATTGTTAGTTATTTACACCTCTTTGTAACTTCTCATAGGAGTTACAACCCCTAAAATGTGCAATCCCATGTAAACGTCAAATCTCTATAGCTCCTTAGTTGTAGGGATTAATTTGATGCAACTGATATGACCATGGGATAAATAAAAAGTGTACTAGACCCTTCTCCCTTAGTAATCACCAAATTCATATTATTACATTCAATGCTCAACCCTCAACCTTATAACACTTCAATGGTTAGGTTGGTCCAGTCATTTGGGGTAAATGGCATCCTTTTACATCCTTGTGCTCCAAAATTAATCAACATCTAAATAGTTTTATAGCTCGATTTGTTAGCATGGAGAGTAACTTGTTAACATGCTTTCCAAAATATATATGGTCCACACCTGAATTTATACACCCATGTGTTATATGGAGATATGGTAACTTTAACATTGATACATTTATCTAGTTATCGAGTGATCCAAATATTCCACAAGTGTTTTCTCTCAAGTAGGACTAGATTACTAGATGCATTTCAAGACCAGTCTAAATTGAAGATCCAGTGATTTAAGGTCCATGTGGTACTTTGAGTGTTGAACCCTTGCTAATATCTGATGGTTTAAAGCCATATAACATTTTTCTGTCTTTGATGTGTGTCCATGCTGAATACCCTTTTTCTCTCTACAATAAACAATAATCTTTAGTGTCCTTTACTATACATGGATATATCTTACTCCTCCCATATTGATCCCACTTATAAAGTTTTACTCTAAAGTCTGGCAATCTAACTCCTATCTTGACTTTACTTTCACTTGGATAAAAGGAATTTGTTACAATAGGTATGGGCCTAAACCATGTGAGGGAAAAGCCTTGAATACCAAGGAAAATTCCATCAGAAATTGACAAGAAACTTCCATGGTTTTTTCTTCACTATGTATTCACTTTATATCATTGTTTCTCTAGCAAAGCATGATACCCAAAATAAAAATTTCTTGGTGTTATTGATTCGTGACCACTCAGTTATTTGATAATTCTCTAAAATGATTAAATTAATCCTTCCCACCCTTATTCGATAACGCACATTATTTCTAATCCAATCCTTGACTATCTACACATATAGTCTTGAATTCATACCAACTCATAAATCATTCTTCTGACATACCTAACATTAATAGGGGATAAATTATTAATTTTAACATGGATATTAGACACAAATGGAGGATAATTTTAGATAATTTTAGATAATTTCTATTAACACATGAGTTGTACAAGCTTGTCCTCATTCCCATGATTATTGGCCCTATCCTCTCTTCTCCTTGGACCTCTCTTGGTCCCTTAGCCAATCTTGGTTATCTCTAATTCTCTTGTCCCTTGTCTTCCTATATTCATTCACAAATATCAATTATGTACAACAACCATGGTATCTTTATATCCTCTAAAGTTTGATCTAATTTTCTATACAATGAAAATGTCAAATGTAAATCTAAAATATCTAACTCCTTCAATAAGTCCTTGCATGTAGTACATTACATGCCAGTGAGAAAATTATTCTCTAATTTCCTAAATAAATCCCTATTTATAATAGAAAATAAAATTATTATCGTTTGGTATCATAAATTTGGTGTAATTAAATTCAGGAAACCCACACCATTTAGTAAATATGGCAAGATCTCCTAGGTGCTACTTACTTAAAGAAATGCTCCCACATCAACATCCAAGTATTAGAATGCAGGGAAGGAGTTATGAATTAAGGAACTATATTGGAGCAACCCTAACAACCAAGTCTCAATCATTGATATATGAACGCCGAGGAAGGCATACACATACATGATATACATAATATTTCAACATAACCACCAAAAATATACACTTTGGATCCATGACATGAAATGCTAGCCTGTGGCCATGAACAAGTACATATTGGATCCATGTAAAAAATAAAGAGATCATAGCCACCAAAAAATAAAATGTGGCTAAGTCAAAATATACATTAATAGGACCATGGACACATAAAATGATTGGTGTCCTAGAATGGTCCTAAAATTACATAGTATGGAACAAACTTTATTTTATCTTGGAAGAAATTTCATGGAAGAGCGATATGTCCCCAAAACAAAGTCTTCATCCCAACAATCATGGTGAAAATATACATCATAATAATATATGAGTTGATGTTGACCACATTAGCAACCATTTGATTACTATTCAATGAGGTATATATCTAATATACATCATCATACCCGCGAAAATGAAAATCTACCCCAAGGTACATATCATATTCCACTGTGTGTCAATAAATGAACTCACACTGAACTCATGAACTTAATCATTCAGGAGTGAATGAAGTAAAATCACTATCCATCATGAGGAAACATTCCATTGAGAAATACATCCTCCAAGGTACCAATTGCTCCTAGAAGAGAATATTTGTCACGGGAGTTCCTCAATATATGCCGCATAAATAAACACAAAACATACTTAGAGATTATTTTAATACATGGAGTGACCAAATATAACTAACAAAATGGTAACTAACAAAAAATGTCAACAAAGCCTTGAGATTGTTAACTTAGGTTTATAATTCTCTTGATCATATTAGTGGCATGATACAAAACTGGATTGGAAACATTGGGTAATGTGCACCACCTAATATGATGAAACATTGTAGGAGGAATTGAAACATCCCTTACAACTACTAGAGGAGTAAATATCTAGAGCAGTAAAAAGATTGACATGTATGGTGCAAATTCTAGTTAAGCAAAAACCCATATAGGATATATTGAGGCAAAAATGTGCCATGTTCAAGGGAAATTGGACTAATGTATCCATTTCCAATGATATACTATAAATATGTTCCCCCACTCTCTTGTTTATTTTAGGATGTGGTATCTCCTTCAGAGTTTAACGGGAATGAAAGAGAAGAAAAGTAAGATTGATAGTATTTTTCATTCAATTTTAAAAATACTGAAAAATAGGTAATTTTTTACTTGATAGGGCTTCATACATGTGGTTTAATGAGCTCAAAGAAGAGGTTGTTTTATCCTTGACATAGTGTATTTTTCATTTAGTTTTAGTGAGACTGAAAACAAGGTGAAAGCGAAAACTTGAAAATGAAGTTCTTCTTGGAGAAACAAGTTGTATATAAGGTAGAAAGTTATTCTAAGATGATGGAACCTCCTTAATAAAGATGAAGCAAAGATTTAAAAAAAGAAAATCTAGTCATCACAATAATCTCTCTAGGAAGGTTTGAAATACCAAGTGAAATCTTATAGTGAGGCTAATTATAGTGTGATTACAATGAAAATAAGAGATGCAAGTGAAAACAATAATAGATTAACATGAGTAAGTGAGTAAGGAAATATGTATGAGTAGTCACATGGTAATAATAATTATTTGTAATCATCCTCAGCATATGGCTAGAATATTATAGAAAAGAGACAGCATGGCGATTAATTTCAAAGGCATGGAAAGTTTGAAGGAGGGACTCTAGTTTTGTTAGAAAACACAACATGGAAACAAAACAAAAAGAGTGGTGCTAAGTTAGGGATTCCATGAAGAGGAAGCCTCTATTGTGAAATCCATGACATGTAAGTAAAGAGAATTTGATGTCATAACCTAAAATAATTGGAAATAGGGAGAAATGAACGTGGACGAGTTGGTTAATCATCAATTCAAAAAAGCAGAGAAATACCTACACCTATATGACAAGGTAAGAATTATGAAACTAAGATTCGATGAATGTTGCACAAAAATGATATTATGTCTTGTAAAAATTGGCCATCATGACTAGATCCATAGATAATTCACATAAAGAAAGAAATAAAAATGGACCAAGTAAGAACAACACCATATATTTTGTATTTTTGAGTTTTATAATACTTTTGGATTTTCGGATATTTCATTCTATCTATGTTGAGTTATGCTATTAATGATGAATTAAAATAATGTAATTTGAAATCAATATTTTGTGTACATTCATGCTTATACACATTTTGAAATATTGTGAAAAATTTCAATATTATTTTAGGAATAATGCATGCAACCTATTGGTATGATGGTGTGTGTTCCTATGAAAATCGAAGAGTATGTGACTGAAAAATTCAAAGAAAGCATTGAACATCATAAGCATCAAACTCAAACAAACCAAAACTCAAATATATATGTAGAATGTGCAGTGTAGTGTGATAGATATGTCTAGTAGCTCCCACTACTTGGTAGAGGTTAGGGATTGCTATTGATGTCTATGAACTCATGGACCATTGTTAGAATCATATGGCACATAGTATTGAGGCCATGCCATATAGAGTTGAGTTTTCACCTTTATAAGGGTTGATGATTCTAGGTAAATGACATAATTGTATCATTATTATGAATTTATTGACAATATTGGACTTGCCAACGTTCAAGGGGTATCCCTAATATCTACTCCCAATTACACTTCACATAATTTGGGATAGGAGCCCCATCCAGAATAGTACCCAATTACTGTTTTCTTAAGAATTTCCTTGGCTCTAATTGTCAAAAAGAGAGAGGGATGCATGTGTGCCCTTGAAAATAAACTAAGTGTGCTTAGCAAGTGTCCAATTGTAGGTGTGTCAAGGTTCTTCTGCTACGAAGGGAAAAGAATGTGAGACTCTAAGAGAGAGGTAATAGTACTACTCTGGTATAAAAATAAACAAACAAGAGATATCCATCTAACATCTAGTGCATTAGGCCACAAATATGCGATGGGAATTGCAGCCACTACAAAACATTCTCAATATGATAACCACTAAATAATGGAAATAGCTCAACTACTTTAGTACAACTAAAAAGAAACATGAATCATAAACATCCACAGAAAAGTATTACAAGCATTCATAATCCATGCATGAAGAACGTGTTGGCCATCATGCTTCATACATTAAGTAAAATTCCCAAGACACATGTATAAAATGGACACCAATAGCTCTAATAGTGGAGCGTTGTTGCCACTACCTGCTCCCCAAAATAACTAGCTTGTACCTATGATGCCTTGCGCGAGGAGCCAAGGTGAAAAAATCATTTTTTCATATAATGAGGGTGTATATATAACCAAGGGGGTGATGATTCACATCCCTTGTGACTCTTTGAGTACCCTCATGAACGTTTTACTTCCTATGAATTTTCAACTTTACATGACTCTACATATTCTATAGATGTCCTTTGGGCTTCCACTTTACAATACATTTTGAATAGGAATTTACACAGTCCACAAAAGTGATGTGGCATATGATGACTCATGACATGACATGATATGACATTAATGATATGGACTACATGATGACATGGTAATGTCAAGTGATTCTTGCTGCTTCTTGCTATGTTCCTTCTTGAGAATGTTTTTTTATCCACCTCGATATGGATTAGAGATGAGGAGCCTTAACTCATATCAGATCTTGAGGAGAAGACACAAACTCGTGTCCCTTTTCATTTTTCTGATTTATTTTCTTACTATCCAACTATAGATGTGTTCCTTTTCATGTTTCCATTCTCCGTCTCTTTCTTCATCATCTTACCATGGTGTGATAGAGTACCTACATCTGCAATTCACTCATGACAAGATGAAATTAGCTCGATAAACCCCTAGTCTAACATGTTGTATGATAATCCACTAAATGAGCTTGAACTAGGTGGCAAGTTGAGGGAGAGGCTTAGTGATTGTAGAATTGCATGGCTTAGGTAGTCACGAATCAGTTTTGAGCTTTAAGACTGCCCAATGCGTAGCTTAGGTTGGACTGAGCAAGAAGATTGAAATGTTGGGGACCTTAGGGAGCCACGTAGAGGGATTCACAACTATTTTTTCCCGTTGCATAGTTTTGGAATGTAGAGTATGCCATATGGTTGTGCAGTTGCGCAACTTAAGAGATTAGGGGTGGGGCTGGAGCCTTGTGATTGTGAAATACATAATACTAATTCGGTAGGAGGGAGAAATTGCATAATTTTTTGGTTGAGAGGCCGAGCTTGAGCACTATGATTGCACAGTGAGTGGTCCTAAAATCTAGGAACTGAAATTTGCACAGTGCCAAGAGCTAGGGTTATAGTTTAAGGGATGATACCCTGCAATGCATAGTTCAGGAGGACCGGATGAGGCTAAGTTGCTTTGTAGGGAGATTTTCTGAATTTGGCTAAGTCTGGGATCAAGGAAGTTGATGTGAATAGTGGTAAGACTTGACTGTAATCAGAAAATTATAGAACTTAGTGACACAACATAGATAATACATAACACATGAACAACAAATTTCCGTTATTGTGACAACTTTGTGATTAATTTTACGACAATTGTGCAATGGTGCTTAAAACTTTGGAAATGAGTGCAACAAATGTTTACATTGTAAGAACAACTCATTTACACAAAGATAACCCATCGAAACCACCAAAGAAAGCTTATGTACATTGTGTGACACTTAACATGCAAAAATAAGACACGTTGATTTTCTTGCAAATGGGAGCAAAACATTTAGAGAAAACACAGGTAATGAGTTTGAATGTTTATGATGACAGTATGCAAGATCAAGGTAGGCTTTGAAATTTAGGTGTACACAAAAATTTTGGAGGTCATTGTAGCCATGGTGGCTTCACTCAATAAACCTTTGACATATCATGTGCACTCGTGACATACTAAACAACACCCCTAATTTGGTTACAACTGGAAAATTCCTCTAGAAATCATATTATTTAACCGCCTAACAATACAAACCCAATACACCTTGCCAATTTAAAGAACTCATACTTTCACTAGATATTGTAGGTATCCATTTTTTAATTAACATTTTCTATAACCCTTTATATTTTTCATTAGCTTTGAGCTCCATTTTTTATATCTACCAATATAAAAACCCTTTACCCCCAATATGTGTTCAATATATTATGTAATTGTTTCCTCAATATATATCCTCTAATATGAACGCACTTGGTATGGCATTGTTCCCTAGTGAAGCGCTTGTGGTTGTAGCAACAAAAACACTTGGATACACACTAGTAGAATTCCATATTCTCTGTTTTGGCTGATTCCTTTGTTCATGATATTATTTCTTCAAGGAGTATTCATTCATCATGCAGATCACTTTGGCTTCCCCACTTACCCCATGAATAAATATGGTCCCCTCTCTTCCATCATGGTTGAACAAAAACATAATATCAATCACATCACAATGTTTCGAATAAAAAATGGTAGTATACTTTATGAGCATTGGATTTTGAGAGTATATTATTTCATCTTTGGTGTTGCTCCACTGCCAGCAGGCCTTGACAATACCCTGAAAGAGTAACTATAGGAACACAAACATTTCTCAGTTGCTAGTGTGTCTATACAGTACCGAGAAGGAGGTCCTCATTTCACCTCTCTGCATAGGAAGCATTTCTTTTCTTTCACCTTTATTTATATATTTATATAGGACTGTCTCTAGGAAATTTTTCATTTTATGGGTTGAAGAGAGATCCCAACCTATTAATAGAATGAGCAGTTGTTCCTTCAGAGAAGCATATAGAGACCTTTGATTTAGGTTTTCTTGTTTGGATTTTTACCTTTTTACTCATCTACTTATCGGATAAGAATTAAAACAGTAAAATATAAGGAACCGAGTGTGGGTACAAGGTTTCTAGAATTGAGACAGGTATCATGGTTGACAAAAAACTCTCCTTAAGGATGGATCGTATTTTCCATCAGAACATCATAGAGCAAAATATGTAATGAAAGTAAAGGAGGAATAATGGTTAGCCAAATGGTGTAGTGTCACAAGAATCTTTTCAACTTAGCCACACACAAATAAGTTGGAGAACACGTTCACACATGATGCTTATTTATAGAAACAAAAACACACACAAGATCAAACAAACAACAAACAAGAAAATAAACTATGTACTTAGGCAAGGGAACAACCTTAGATCATCATTGAAAATTTTGTTTTAAGTCTTGGCCATTAGCAGGAAGAGATTCAATATTCCTGTTTAGAGATTGAAGATGATATGTGTATTGGCCAAGCTTTTCATGCATAGTGAACGATATAATCCGCATGGATTGAAACTTAGTGTGTTTATATTTTTCCTCATGGGATTTGTCCTACTTCAAGGGTAGGCCACCCACAATGAATTCATTTTTACCTTTATACTTCTTGTTGAACCACCTCTTGATACGACTCTAATGAAGAGAAAAAAAACTGTTTGCTTTCTCTCTTTCTTCCTATAGCTTGCAAAGAGTGTCTATCCCACTCTCAACGAATTAGCATGGATTTCCCTGAGATTCTTTTGAAATTTGAAGTGTAGGAAAATAGATGTTTAGCGTTGGAATAGCTTATTTTCCATATACATGTAAGGAGATGTATTTAGAGAAGGTTTTGGCATGATTCCTTCAGTGTAAAGGCATTTAGCTAAGCAGAGTGCCAGTTCCTTTGTTCAGAGAAAATGGTCTTCCTGAAAATTCAGATGAGCTTACTATTAGTGGACTCAACAAGACCATTTACTTGCAGATAATAATGAGCATAATGTTTCAATACAATGTTACTTTCCAATGTGAAATCATATAATGCTAATGATGAAAAGTATGTTGCATTGTCAAAAATAACTGAAGTTAGAATGCGAAACTTGGAAATGATATTTTTCTTGAGGAAGTTTATGACTTCCTGGTCATTCACTTGCTTGAGTGAAAATTCTTCTGCCCACCACGTGAAGTAATCTATGGAAGTGAGGATATAGTGATGCTACCTTGATGAGTGCGGAAAAATATCACCTATAATATCTAGGCTCCATTATTGAAATGGTTCTTCCACAACGATAACTTTTAATGGGGTGGTTGACTTCTTTCCTCAACTAACACATTTCTGACAGAACAGACACTTGTAGGCATATGAGTGAGCATCTTTGAATAATGTGGTCCAATACAAAGTAGGCCACATAAATTTGTGTGTTATTGTGTCGCATGTAAAGTGTCCCCCGACTGGTCCATTATGGAGATCATGCAAAACTTTCTATAAACCATGTGATTCTAGGAATTTGAGTAATACTCCATGATGGTTCTTTCCCAAAAGCACCCCATGCACCAATTGATAAGGTAATTATTTTAATCTGACTATCATTTTTTTCCATGCAGATGAATGAGAGGGAAAAGTGCCATGCTCGAGATATTGGTGCACATCCACATACCAAGAGTTAGAGATAGAAGTGGGGGAGGATCAGTGAATGTTATACATTTTGATTTCTCTCCCAACTGGATGGATCATCTTCTTTTTCATCCACCGCTTCTGCTGCTAGACAATATAGACCATGGCCCCTGATGGTGTGAACTAGCTTAAATTCTAATTCATACTTTTGCAATCTTGTCATCCAATTTGCTCTTCTCGAACACAACTCTTGTTGGAAAAATGTTGACTTGACTGTTGGGTTTAGAACAAAGATATTGCAATGATTCATCAAGATAGGGTCAGAAGTGTTTTAATTCCTTATAGACTACATACACATGTTTATCAATGGTGGGATAAATAATCTCAGGTCCTTGTAGGCTGGTACTCATAAAATATATTGGTTTCTCATTATTTTGATCATATTTCTGTGTAACTATAATGACAGGAGAAGTGTTAGAAGTGAAGGTGTAGAGGATAAAGTCTTTGTTGAAATTTGGCATATATAAGGCTAGTTACGATGTGATAGATTTATTAATATGGGAAAACACACCCTTGTCCATTTTATCCCACTCATATATTACGTCCTTGTTTACTATCTCTTGTATAGGTTTGAAAATTCGAGCACAATCAGAGATGAAATTCCAGAGAAGTTGATTTTCCCCAGGAAGGACTGCATGGAATTTTTGTTCATTAGGAAGGGAATCTACATAATGTCTCTAACATTTAAGGGTTCACTTTAATCCCACCTTTCGCGGTAATGTGTCCCAAGAGGTTTCCCTCAGACATTGGAAAAATAATCTTCTTGGGATTAAGAGATATCCTGTACTTTCAACGTCGCACAAACATTTGATTCAAGTGGCATAGGTGGTCAGATCTCTTCTTTGAGAACACCCTGACATCAGCGAGACACACCACTACACTATGTTAGATCAATCCACAAAAAGCGATTTCCATTACATGTTGAAGGGCCACACTCACATTAACTAGACCAAATGGAATTCTTCTAAATTTGAACTTGCCCCACTTTGTCCAAAAAGTAGGGTTTAGCCTATGAAGCTCCGAGACCAGAACCCAATTGTATATAGAATAACTGTGAATAAAGGAGAACATTTCTAACCCTAATAGTGTCTACAATATCTATTTCATAGACAAAACATGGTAGTTGTCTTTGTCCGAGGCACGATTAAGGTTTCAAAAATATTTGCACAAATGTATTTCCCCAAACATCTTCCTTATTGGGATTAGATTTGACACCCATGTTGAATATCACACTTTATATATGATCTGATGATCCAACAACTTCCTCAATTCCTTGTGTATTAAGGGTTCAATTGTTGGATGTACCTTTTGCAACTTGTGCTGAAAAGGCTCAGCCCCTTCCTTTATTGGGATAACATGCAATATTATTGGTGTTTTGTGTGTTTTCAACTCATCATATGTCCATGTGAACAAATCTCAGTACTACCTGATTAAGCAGATGAAGGATTTATGCTCTTTTGGTATACAACAAGTACTGAGATTGAAAAGATGAAATCTTTATCCATTCCAAGATTAATATGTTCATGTGACATCATTGAACTGTAGGTATTGGTGTTAACTAGCCCTCTAACGTGATTCTAAAAGTCGTACAACTTTTCTAATGATAGCAGAACTTTTGGCATGGGGTCTTCCTTGTTCCCGCCATATACATCTTGCAAAAAATTTTCATGCTCATCTTCATGAAGAACTACATCTTTGAATACATCATCATTGACCATGAAATGCATTATTTGCTAACCATCATTAAAAATGCATAAATTAGTGATATTACCAGGAATGGATCATTTGTAAATATTTTCAATAGATAAAACATCCCTAAGTAGTGACAACCTATCAATAATATTTACTAATGCATCTGCAATTGCGTTACACATTCTAGGAACAAATATGATATTAAAATCTTGGAATTGAGAAATTAAATGCCATATCTCTTCTTGATAAATTTTCAAATTAGGCAACATAGATTGTATACTATTGTGTACCTTCCACGGGACGATCTTTCAATCACATATTTCTTTAAGAACCCTAACATTGAGGCCAATCATCTTCTGTAAGCCTAGGATGATGTTGTGTTATTAGTGCACTTGAATTCCAAGCAGATTGAGGTCGGGTGTTTTCTCTGTCATGGGTATACTAAAATACAACCAACTCCATAGCCCTCATGTGTCTTAGAACTGTCAGTAAACAAAGTCCAAGAAACATATGTACAATAGCTAGACCCTACACTAGTACTACTAGTACTACTATCTATTTTACAAAGGTCATTTGCACCAGTTGAACTAGGAAGGAGTTCCAACTATGTGTTTGGTGGGACTGGGGAAGGCTAAACAAAACACCACCTTGGTTCAATGTCTAAGAAGTAATTATCAAAGATTAGATCTGTGAAAGCGACCGGTTCATTTTTTCCCTCGAAGGGTTTTACAATATGCTTCATGTGAGGCTCTAAGTCTGCCTAGATTTGGTTATTTATGTCTTTGTATGAAATCCACAAATGTGACTATTTAGTAGAAAAATACTACTAGACTTTGTTTGTAGAGTGTCTACATAGAAATAAACCATATTATGCTAGAATGTCCACAATTACTATATATATACATTGGTGAACTTGTTGATCGGATGATAGGAAAATAATCACATTTATAAGTTCACTAATCGCATGGAAAATAGTCCTATCCAACTAAATGATTTGCACATCTATTTTATCCCATTTTGCATTGATTTTATTAGCTAAAAATAGTGTTATTATGTTTAAGTATGCACCAAAATCATGTAATCAATTGTGTACATTGAAATTAAAAATTTTCAACGTTAAAAAAAATGGAGGGAGAGTGTTTTAGCATCTAATGCTAATGCATTAAGTACAAATTCATAGGACCAGAAGACTTACCAGATCCCTTCTGCGAAGAAGCATTGTTACGTAAGGTAGGTTGTTCGAGAGTGCAGACAAGCCGTTTCCACTCACTTGTGATCCTATAAGTTTGAAGAGTGAAATGTTAGCACAATATTTCTTCATGTCTTCGATTATATTATAATCAAGTGCAAAGGGCATTTTCGAAGTGTCTAGATGAGTAACTTGATCTAATACTTCAAGAATGGTGGACTTTATTTTACCATTGGTGAAAGTACCCTTCACTATAGCAGTTTTCCATCATTTCTCTAAGTTTTATATTCTGGGTTATATATATCATTCTAATTTTAAGCCACATGCTCACTCAGTGGCTAACTTTGAGAAATTTTATTTTCATTTGCATATACACAAATAAGTGTATTCACTGCGTGCCCAACACTTGTAGTTTCTTTGGTCGCAACAATTTCTTGCTTTTCTTTCGTAGTCTCAGCCTTCTGATCTCAAAGTACTGTGTCATTGAAATGTGCATCTAAAGCATTCATGCTATGATTCCACGGCGGGCATGTATTTTCTGGGTGTTATTCTTGATGGAACGAACAATATTGATCCATGTCCATGCTCTTAGCATTCAACATGAGGTTCAAGATTTGGTTAAACTTGGTTTTCTAATTGCTATAGCTATCAGAGTTGGAAACTCTTCTCAAGAGGTTTAATTTATGGGTCTTCCTGCTTATGGTGGTCTCACTTGACCTCTTCTTCAACTCTTCCAACTCGTTTAGCAAAAACTTGATTGCATGGGTCAAGCTCTCAATATTGGTCAGTTATTTATCTTTGGCCTTACTTAAGGAGGCCTGAGACCTTTTGTATGTGTCTTTGGAGTCCTTCAATGATTCATCATCCATGATGACTCCATTTGCATGCAAGTCCTTTTCAACTGCAATAGCTCCTTGGTAATTTTCTGCATTAGTTCCTTCTCTAGTTCTCTTCGCAAACAACGCGATGTTGTCGGTAATGTAAAAGTATAATAATAAATAGTGATGGAGGCATGAGGTTTCATATATATAGGAAATATGTTCAATATATGATTGAAACTATGATTAAAATCTTTAACTTTCTCTTTCTGCTCCATCTTCATATTTATTAACTCTTTCAATAACATGGGAGAGGTTTTGTCATCAACATCTTTTTCAAGGAACAACTTCTTAAACCCCTTCCAATTTAGGATTGAGTTTAGAGGGAGACTGTATTACTATATAACTTCTCTGCCATCTAAGGTACAAGGTAAAAGTCTACATTCAACATTGTAACGTACCTCAAGCATTTGTAGATGCAGGTAGAAGTTATCCAACTTATCCTCCACTTTCACTACTCTGTTAGGGTCATTCTTCATTAACAACTTTTCCCGGTGCCTCGACATATTGTGTAAAACACCCGATAGAGAAAGTGAGCCCTAAGTCATCTAATACAGATATTGGTCCACCATATTTTTGTCTCTATCTTTGTCCTCTTCAATAGAATATGATGGATCTTCCTCTTCTTCTCCATAATTTGATGGATCTTCTTCCTCTTATTCATCACCACCTAACCGAAAGAAATTATTGTCTCAGAGTATAACATTGTCTATGTCACCTCCGTTAAAATATGGAGGCTTCTCTAGTTTCTCTACACTTTCTACAGTCTCTGCTAACTATTCAAGAGTGGAGAGAACCAGATCTTCGACTGTCGAAACCAGTATCCTTCTTTCTATGTGTCTTCTTAATAATGTTCTTTTGTCCTCCATATAGCTTAGAGATGAGGAGCCTTTAGTGATATCAAATCTTGAGCAACGCTCACAAACTGGCGTCCATTTTTTTTATTATAACCAATTCGCTTGTGTATCTACCTATATAGGTGTATTCTTGTACGTTCCCCTTATCGATATCATTATTCATCATCCCGTCATTGTATCATAAAGTACCTACATTTTTAATTCACTCATGACAAGATGACAGCAATCCAATAAACCCCTAGTCTAACATGTTGCATGATAATCCACTGACTGGTCCAGAACCGGGTGTAAGGTTGAGGGAGAGGCTCAGTGAATGTGAAATTGTGTATCTTAGGTAGTAAAGAGTCATTTTTTATCCTTGATACTGCGCAATGTGCAATTCAAGCTGGACTGAGCAAGAAGATTTCACAGTTAGGGAGCTCAAGGAGCCAGGATGAGGGCTTGAGCACTGATTTTTACCATTCCATAGTTTTGGAGGGTAGAGGAGTCCAAATTATTGTTACATTATGTATTTCAAGAGCTCAGGGTTGGGTCTTGAGACTTGTGATTGGGCAATGTGTAGTACTAGCTCGACAGGAGGGAAAATTGTGCAGTTTTTGGGGTTGGAGGCTGAGGTTGAGCACTTTGATTGCATAGTGCATGGTCCTAAGAGGCAGGAACTATGCATTGCACAATGCTAATATGAAGGTTTGAAACTTGACGGTTGATATTATGTAATGCGTAGTTCACGAGGGCCAATGAGGTGAAGTTGATTGGTCATGAGTTTTTCGTAATTTGGCTAAGTGTGGGATCGATGAAGATGATGTGAACAGTGATAAGACTTGACTATGAGCACACAATTAGAACACTTAATGATAAAACATAGATCATCTAGAACACATGAACAACAAATTTCCCTTAGTACAACAACTTTGCAATGACAAGTGTGACAACCAAGATACACTTTACGACAACCATGAGGACACTTCTGCAACAATTCTTAAAATTTTTGAAATGGGTGTGATGAATATTTACATAGTAATAAAAACTCATTTACACAAATATAACCCCTTGAAGCCACGAAAACAATCTTATGCCCATCGTGCGACACTTAACATCGACACGTTGTTTTCTTTCAAATGGGTGAAAAACACTTAAAGAAAACACATGCAATGATTCTCAATGTTTGTGACGACAATATGCAAGATCAAGGTAGTCACCAAAATTTTGGTGTAGGACAAAAGTTTTAAGGGTGCTGTAGCAGTAACAACAAAACTACCCAGGGAGATAAAAATTGAGTGGTAGTAGGAGTTATTATGGCTCCATGATGATGGTTATAATGACACAATGGATGTAAAAAACAATGGATGATGGTTATTACGAGGGTTCTTCTAATTTTTGTAGCCTTTACAAAAAGCTCAATTTTTTTATATTGTCTTGAGCATGTGGGAATTGAGGGGACTGCCTAGTTAAATTAGCTAAGAGGGTCATAGCTAGAACTTGTATGATATTATCATCCCTATGATGAATTGAGATAGTGAAGGGATTATTTTCAACTTGTCTTATACTTGGTGACCAATCCAATAGAAATAAGGAGAACTAAGTGTTAGCCCAACAACAAAGAGGGATCTTATAACTCATTAGTTTACTAAGATGACTCCTACAGAAATGTATGAAATTTATTTATTTGCGAATTTTAGTTTTACTAAGGAAATGTAGCACCCTCCTGAGCATTTGTCTAGTGCTATAATGTCCCAGTGACTATTGCCTTAGCATTATTTCCCAGTCCTCTCCTTGTAACTTAGTTTTCAACATATCAATTCTTTTGTAGCACCCTCTTGGACCTCAAGAAAATGTTATAAACCATTATAAATCTATAACATGTGTTGCATTCTCATGAGAAACATTGCTTTGTGTTTCTCACTCAAAACTTTGACCTTTCAAATTTCCATAGTGCCATACTAAGCCTCAGCTTAGTGCCATAGTCTCACCTTGAGAGTTAAGGGAGCACTATAGCCTTGTAGCTTGGTATTCAAGCTTATTTTTCTTCCTTTCTAGGCATCATTACCACTCGAATAAGCCTTTGATAACCATTACATTTCCTTAGTAAAGTACTATGGCCTTAAAATATCCCTCTCAAACTTAATTTTTGTTATCCCTAGCTCACTTTGTCTCTCCACTAATCCTTAGTGGAGTGCTATAACACATCACTATGCCTTAACATAGTGTTTTAGCACTTCATTGAGCCTCCATAAGGTGACATGAAGAGACTACCAATATTTCATATCACTCATAACGCTTTTCCTTAAGTTTTCTTAAGTCATATTGAGTTAACAGAACATAAATGTTGAACTTAAATGAAAAGGAATTACTTAAAATGAAAAAAAAAATCCTAAAAAATATTTAAAAATAACTCACATTTATCTCTATCCCTCACATTAATTATCACTTTCATTCTAGAGGTCGAATCACTTTACTAACAAATCATTCACCTCATCTTTCTATATCAACACTAGATTTAGCTAGCTCAACCCAAGAATTTTTTTATGCATATTGAACTTGCTTTTTGTCCTTTATAATTTTTTTTATAATATTTACCCATAAATAATTTTGTTCGCGTAAAATGATATCTTTGATTCATATTCAACCAAGTGAATGAATTTTTGGTGGATATTATTGATCTTTAGGTCCTGTTATCTTGTTCTTTTTCAACCCTCACTCTCTAATAACCCACTCTCTAGTTCTACAATTTCATATAATTCATGGAAAGAGGAGAAAAACACTTAGCTGAAATTTAATAGTAATTTTAGAGAATAATAAATTCCATTTGAAACTCCAACTAGCTACATCACTCCTTATCCTTGGTAAACTTGAAGTCATCACAACATCCAGGCTTGGTAACAATTTCTTTTTCCACTTTGTGGTGCTTTTCTCATGAGGGAGAAGCCGAAAAAATAATTTTTGAATCCAAAAGACTCTTACCTATTTATTTTATTCAGCTACATATCATTTTCCTCTTCACAACACCTAGGCATTCATATCCACAATTGCTCACACACTTTTAGCCCATCATTTTTGTCAAAATATCAACAATTTTTTTATTTTGTTGAACAAAAATAGATGGGAAATGCTTTCTTTTGAACTCATAAATCATAGCCTACTTCTAAAAGTAATGTTAGGTTTCTCCGTGGGAAAACACTTGGAAATCATAGTCAAGATCATGAATTTCATAGTTTTTCTTCTTGTGCACCATTAAAACCTATTACTCTCCACAGACACAATTAGAATTTAACCTTAATTCTCCTTATTTTATAAAATATAAATTATAAGCTAATTCCTATAATTAGTGTTTTTTTCCTATTATTTGATTTGGAGGAAAATCATATAAGTGTTTAAGAAACAAGCTTGAAAATCTCTAGGAACTGAGTCATCTGATGAAGATGAACATGATAATTCCTCTGGTCCTAAAATATAGGACACTCCATTTCTAATTTAAAATTTCATCATTTATACAAGGTCAAAAATTTATAAGATGTTTTAGAGGGATAATTCACTTGCAAATTACCCATATTTATAAATCAGTAAAGGTTCTAGGAGATCTTGGCTACCTAAAATGGCTTGCGATCCATTTGTGTTCACATATGTTGAAGTGTTAGAATGGCTAGTCAAATACGTATACCTAGAAGACGCCATCATTAGGGAGAACTGTTGGAATATGACTACTTATTTTAGTACATCTAACATCCATGTGTACTACAATATACAAACGGAAGAAGTGTTCATAGAAAAATAATGGCAAAAAAAATCAAGACTTTTCCTAGAGAATTAGTGAAGACATAGTGGATTAGTAAGGGTATGTTAAAAACAATATAAGAGCAATAATATCCAATGAACATACTAAAGATCCAATTTTAGTTAGTTGATGCCACGCTATGTTGATTGTATCATTGACACAATGCCGAGAACATCCATGAAGGTTGGGTGGATGTACACTAGTGTAGATGAAGGGAAGATTTTAAATTGGGTAGAAACATTATCGTAATATCTAAGGGATAGAATAAAAAATTATTAGGTCCCAAAGGAAGGCCAAAAACCTGATTTTTTTTATGGCCTCTTATCTCCTAGACATAGTATGTGAGAATATGGAATTGAATTCCATGAACTCAAGGAGGACCATTCTAGAGGAGCAACTCCATATTTGGTGCAAAATCCTCTAATGTGATCACTATATACTAGCTTACATCTACATTTGTCAATATTTTCTACTGCCTTTCTATTATACTTTGTTTAATGAAATTTTGCCATGTATGTTACAAAGTTCGATAACGTTAGTTCCCTTAATTGATTAGTTATTTTCCATTAGATTGAGATGGAACTTACATCATAGTCTTTGGATCAACTAAAACTCCCCATATATTAAATATATTTGTAAGTGGTATGATAACACTTCAAGAGATAACTTATTTGGTTTACATAGGGACAGGTGGTGTCCTCTCATGGACCACCAAGAATCCCTAGTAGTTCATCTTTTTCCATCTAGGAGAATATGAATTAAAGGACATCAAGATAGCTAAGAAATATTCTAAAGACATTGCAGAGATATGATCCAATATCTGTAGTGAAGTATCATTTTATATTTTGCAAGTACACATCATGGTATCATTTAAATATATTAAAAAGGAAGTGAAGCATAAGAACACTATAAATTTCATATAATTCAATTTAAGAATACTTTATAATATTTTCCAAATAAAAGTGTAAAAGGTTTAGGAAATGTAGAAGAATTAGGTCGACAAAAAGAAAATTTGAAGTAACATGAAGAAGAGTTGAAGTAGGAATACTAGATAGTGTAGGGATACGCTAATGCAACACATGATCTTGAAATCAGAGAGAAGGAAGAATAACACATGAAGATAGAAAGGGAGTAGAGAAGAAGATATAAGGCAAAAATGAATGTTGAAGAAATTAGAAGAGTTGAAGAACAAATAAGATGAGAAGAAGAAGAGAAAGAAAAACCTTGTGGGATGAAGAAGATAACAAATCCATGGAAGAATTCCTGTAGGCTCAACAAGGAATAAAATGAGTAGCTCAACAAGATTTAGTTGCTGTGGAAAATTGATATATAGTTTCTGATCGTTCTAGAAATCATAAGAGGTATCTACCCATGATAGAAATGGGCATTAGAACATCCAATAAAAGAATGTGGTCAGTTTGAATAAGTTCAAGTTTGATTGTAGATAGAGCATGATTGTGGAACATACAAATAATTCATATGCCATGCGACATCTACCACCGATATAGATTACCACTAAGAAACCCATCACGCTTAACACAAGGTAGGATCCCCTTGTTATGGCCTAAACGAAGATGGAATTGTCTCAATTCATTAAGTGAAATTTGCAAGTTATCCTAGAGAAAGTGAAGACGAAACATGCATAAATAAATAAGTCAAAGTAATAGGTCCACTTTCTAAAAGATGAAATGAACACAATGAAACAACTAAGCCTCAACTTGGATCACTATATGTATGTTGCTAAAATATATATGAGGTCTACAGGTATCTAATCTTATAAGTATACTTATCCCTACAAATCATGTAAGAATTCTCAACAAGGCTATTACAACCTTAGTAGCTAACCAACATGTAAGGAACTTTTCCAAAAAGAGTCCTATAAATTTTATATGAACAAGAAAAGTTCCCTAAAGAATATCCTTAGGTCTGACTAGATGTTCTTAGAAGTAACAGACACAAGTTGATGTATGATTATATTAGTATTGGATGAGCTCTAAAAATACAAGTGAATATCAAGAATGATATATCTTAGTCAGTGTCACAATATAAAAAACACTACTCCTTGGTTGCGAGGATCATAACATAGTTACCAATCAAACACGAACTTTACTAATTACTAGTTTTTTTGGGGTAGCAAAAAAAATCGTCCTATTTTTAAAAGAGGTGATTCAGAGTACACCTATTTTTTGGAGCATATTTTTGACACTCTAAGTTTTCTTATGTATCAAGTATGAACAACTCTTTTTAAAATGTTAGTGACTTTCATGTTGATTTTTAAAAGTGTTGATGCAACATCAACTCCTTATTTTAGAGGGCTTATTTTTGACACTTTAAATTTTTTAATGTATTAATTGTGGACAATTGCTTTATAATCTTGGTGATTTTCATGCGTATTTTGAAAAATATGAACATATTTATTTTTTAAAGCATATTTTTTACACTTTAGATATCCTTAAGTCCTATTTTAGAACATGTTTTTTTAAATGTTGATTATTTAATCACTTTTCAAGATGTCTTATTCCTATTCTTGTTTTTCATCCTAAGATGCTTTTTTAAGGGTTTTCCAAACATATGATTTTTGTTTTTCTTTGCAATGTTTTTTAATAAATGAAAATTTGTAATTTTTTTTTTGCAAAATTTTGAAAAAATAATAACATTGATATTTTGAGGTTAGGGTTTTTTATAAATTTATAGATCATTAACTAATACTTCAATACACATAAAGTAATTTTCACTAAAAAATAATAATTTTAAATACTGCAAAAAAAATACATATTTTGCATATAGATATAATTATAAAATACCTATTTTAGGACTTTTTCTCTAAAAATAACATGTTAAATAAAATAGTTTTATAAAAAAAATTGAATAAAAAAAGTTGAAAAATAGCAAAAAAAAAATTGAAAAAAAAGTAAGATAAAAATAAAAAAGCGAAAAACATAAAACAAAATTTGACCTCGCCCACCCAACAGCCATGGGTCCTCAGGCCTAAGTGGGCAAAGAGTTACTAGGCCGATTACCTACCTTCACATGCTCAGGGCTTTGTGGGCCTTGGGATGACGAGTTCGATTCCTAGAATCGGCCTTACCCTCCCAAGAACCCAAGGGGCTTCAATTTTTGCTTCTTTTTTAAACAATTTTTATTTATTTTTTTATTTTTTTTAATTATTTCTTTTAAATTTTTTATACTATTTTTTTAATTGTTTTTATTTTGTTTTTTAATGTTTTCTATTTTTCTTTTAATATTTGTTTTTTTTTTATTTTTATTTTTTAAATTTTCAAAAAAAATGTTTTACTTATTTTTATGTTTGTTTGTTTAATTCCTCTTTAATGTTTAATGTTTTTTTTTTCTTAATTATGTTGTTTTTGGAAATATTTTCTTGTTTATTTATTTATTTTTTTCAATTTTTTTTGGGTTTAAATTTTTATATTTTGTAAGTTAATTTTACTTATTTTGTACATTTTTTTTATTTTACTTTTGTCTTTTTATACATTCTTTTTAAATTGATTTTTTTTAGGTTTTTCAATGTTTTAATATATATTAGTATTTACTTCTTATTTTTTTTTAATTATTTGTGATTTTTTTTTTGTTTTTTTTGATGTTTTAATTTTTGCTTTCTTTTGTTTTTTATTTTTTATTTTTTATTTATTTATTATTTTGTTTCATTTTATTTTTTTCTACATGGTTCATGTCGATCATTGATTAACAACACTCTCCCATTATGTGTTAATTTGATAGTAATTTTTAAAGTTTTCTTTATAGCGGATCGAGTCTACCCCAACAATGTGCCAATTTCGTGGTTGGTCTTTGAGTTTTCATTACAATGGGTCAAGTTTTCCTAAACTATGTGTCAATTTGATGGTTGATTTTTAAATTTTTATTGGAATGTGTCATGTTGTCTTATGTTAACATTTTAAAATTGCTATAATTTTAGCATTTCAAAAAGAATTACTCTTAGTTTAATGATGCTTTCATTGAAGTGTTCATTTTTAAATATTTTTTAGCCATAATTGTTTTCCATAATGCCATGGTTGAAATATGTTGAAAAATTAATGTTTTTTGCAATCGTGATATTTTATTTTAATTCCATCATTCAAAACTTGCCAAAAATTTAAGGTTTTCTAAGTCATGATATTTTATCATTAATGTTGTGGTTGAAAACAATTATAAGTAATTTTTCTTTAAAACCATGGTTTGAGAGCACTATGCTCAACTCAAACTTGGTCTTATGCTTTGCTCATGAAGGAAGTGGCATTTTGTTAGCAGCATGCAAACTCTTACACTGATATCATTGCGGTTGAAGTTATTCCTATACTTAAATCCTCCATTCTAAAGAATGAGGCTCCCACATGAATGGTCGATGGAATTCATTGGCCCAGAGATTGGACAACACCCGATCTAGAAGATTCAAGGACCCAACGAACAATTCTCTATCTAATTATTGTTGATCCCTAAATATTCAAAGTTCCAAAAGATCATATCATTCAGCACTTCAATTAAATCACTATACAATGGCGAGTGTGGCCTCATGCTTGTTTTTCTTAGACATGAAAGGTTGAGTACTTGTGTGGAGGGACTACTATGGCATCGTCTCATCATCTGATGCCAAATGATTCTTCTCCAAACTCATCGAAAAAGAGGGTGATCCTACATCTCACGATCTGGTGGTTCATGACAATGGAATTACTTACATGTTCATTCAACATAACAATGTTTATTTGATGATTGCTTCAAGACAAAATTGCAATGCGGCCAGCCTACTGCTCTTTCTTCACCGGGTCGTGGATATGTTCAAGCACTATTTTGAGGAGCTGGAAGAAGTGTCTCTAAGAGATAACTTTGTCATTGTGTATGAATTGTTAGATGAGATGATGGATTTTGGTTACCCTCAACATAATGGAGCTAAGATCCTTAACGAATTTATCAAAACTGGTGCTTATAGAATGGCAACCACATCAGTTGTAGAGTCAACGCAATGCAATGTCCACATCTATGCAAAGTGGTTATGATGCAGTGTTGCACCCATCCTATGTGGATTCCAGAAACACCACCATTCCAAGAAAAGAGGAACGATTCACCAGAATCATCCCTATTTCGACATTTAGTTACAAATTAATTTTATTCATGACAAATTGTTACAATCGATAATCTACCTCTTTTGTTTTTAATTAAGAATCCCAAATTGTAATCTGATGCATATATAATAGATTGCCTGGAGCGGCAATGAGTTAGTTTAATTAGAAAGGGAATCGATCATGAGAGCTTTAGTGACATGCATAGGGACTAAAGGAAGTGCAGAAGGGAGGAAAAGTTGTCCCCATGTAGCAGCACACAGATTCTAGTTGTGGATTGCTTCTCCTGCTTGCTGGAGTTAAGCCGATGTCTACTTCATGTAAAAGATTATTTTTAGGAGTTAATTGAAGAGATTTTTATCCATGAACTATCTATTTATTTTCTACATCTAATGGTGTAAATCTATGTTTGAACTAGGCACTCAAAGATGGTGTGAGCTAGCTGGGTTGGTGGCCAGACCAGCTCGACACAACTCTCATCTTTTAAAATAAATAGCATTCCAATTCTTGTTTGTTGTGTTAATTTTATTTGATTATTTACATTTTCTTTCTGCCTTCAATTGGTGTTATCTAATTTACTACAGATGTTTTATTTCCAGTTCTCTAACTAATTCAATTCTCTACAATCTTTTATTCTTGATTTTAAAGTTAATTTGCTGCAAGTTGTTCCTCTACACACTATTTCATTTGTTGCATTGTTGATTATATTTGCACATGAAATATTTTAAATAACGATTGTATCCTATAGAATATCCGAACTTACAATATTGGCTTATGCTACAACATCCTGTCATTACAAGCTTTAATAAGAATCCTCTGCTCTAGTCGAGAATCGATGGGTTTGTGCTTTGATCGGTTTCACGTTATGCATTTGAATAATTATGAAATGGTGAAATCACGTAATTGTTAACTCGTGCATCATTAAGCAATGATCACATATAAGTTTATATTATCTAAACTTATGATTCTTATAATGCAAAGCCAACATGTATAAAAGGGAAATTGCACTATCATAATGTTTAATTACTATTGAAGTTTCCCTTTAACTTCTGGACAGTCTTACATGATTTATTTTCAGGGACAAGGAAGGCGAGAGATTCATATTAATTTAATTTCTTTCATAAGTCATTTACGTAGTAGATTTACTTTCCAATGCTTTCAAGTTAATTTCACACAGAATTAGTACAAGTAGAATTAGTATAGGCAGAATGATTTTGAAGTTCTTTTGAATTCCTTCCAGCATTTACAGTCTCTCGATATTGTGTCGACACTGTTTGGTTTCCGGTTATGATTTCCTTTCTGAATTTCCTTTCGTATTGTTAATTGCCTTTTATTTCCCATGTGTTTTAATTATTTGGATTGGTGTTTTCTCAAATTCTCTTCTAGTGCAGGATTTCATTTATTGTTGAGATTATTACGCAAGATAGGCTAGAATTTGTCTTGCAGGTTGCCAGGGACTCTCTCTAGCATTTCCAGTGTTGTGGCTCGAAGTTCACGAACTTTCCAAATTAACAAATTTTATGTTGGTACATTTATAAGCCCTACACTGCACCCAACATTTTGGCGCCTATTATAGACATATTTGGGCACTGCAACCCCAATAACATATGTCCATAAACCAAGGGCTTATAAACCTGCAAAAGTGTTGTTTCATACCCTAAAGGAACAAGGTCAGCTGATTACATCATTTCCTAGAAGTTCTCCCTGAAAAACTGCTCAGAACTAGTCAAAACTGGACCATGCAGACTACTCCATGCTGACAGTGTGATGCATCTCACCTATTACACATAGGGGGTGCGATGCATACTGAAAATCCATTCTGTAGGGTGCAATGAGCGAGAACAAACAAATGGCAGAAGCAATTTTCTAGGTGGAAACTCAAAGAATCTTCTAGAAACTACTCATATGACACTTGCCTCTTTGAATTCGCCCAGGGATGAGTAAGAGATCATGAAATGTCAAATTGGAACAAAGAACTATCAGTGAAATGACAGTAATTAAAATCCCAGAAGCTAACTCACTCTCCTGCAAACATCTATATATGGATCCCTCATCCTAGAGATCCAAAGGCTGGAATTTTTTAATTTGCAAGGAAGTGTTGTTGGTTTCTCTTTGAAGACATTATTGGGTGATCTTGCTTCGTATGAGGTGAAGAAGGCTTTCATGCTGGGAGGATGATGCTAGATCAGACAGCTTGGTTGTAATCCTCTCTTGTATTACTTCTATCAATAAAGCTATTTCAGTTTTCCTCCATATGCTTTTATATCTCTGAATCTTGTATTTGTATATGAATTTATATGGTTAATGTACATCTGATCCTACATTGTTTATGGTTATAGATCTCTATGCTTTGATGGTATTTTGCTACTTTGACTCTACATGTGTTCTTTGAAGTGGGACAAGTGAGAAAGTAGTTGCGAAAGCTCTATCAAGGGAGAGAGGAAACAAGCAAGGAGACTAGCAAAAAACTGAGGTTGGTACTCTCTACTTCTCTCTCATCTATCTCTCATAAAGGAAAGCACAAGTAACTTTAGTTTGTTTATTTCTAAGATAGCTACCCATCTTAGTGGGACTAGTAGCTATGAATGCACACTAGTTTTCCCGATAACAAAATGGCGACTCCATTGGGGAGTGAATATTTTGTTTGTTTTGTTACTCTTGTTTGCTTTATAAACCACAGATGGAGCCTGAAGTTAAGCCAGCTAGCCTTCGAACTTCTTTTGCTATGCAATTGCAAAGTAGATCAATGCTGCTTCAGTCAATCTTCGGGTTGGTTTATAAAATGAACATCTGACTTGCAAACATCCTATGTGCCCTAGTGGTAGCTCAAATAATCTCATTAGATCAGCCCCTATACCTTGTGTTTACTGACAATCATTAGCTCAGCAAAAATCCCTGAACTTAGCTACAAACTTTGAGTGAAAACCAAGCTTAGTCTCATCCCTAGACCATCGCACTATCTCTCATTGGCAATTTGGATGCATCACACCTCCCGAGCGTTGCAGGTGAGATGCATCCATATTTCCCTGTGTTACAGGTGCGATGATTGAGTGAGACTGTTTTTGCCTCTATATTTTGGTTTTTTCTTCATTGTCTTGAGCTTTATTAAGTAGTTTTGTTGTCTATGATCAGTATATCACTGTTTGAACCTTCTTCCTTTGCATTATTTCAGCCTCCATCAGAAGGAATTGTGAATTTTTTTACGTATTTTTCATCATTTACAGTTCTCCTTTGAAAATAGTAGCTTAATCGAACTATCGTATTTTGATTTGAAAGTGTCGCAAGTGTCGTTTTCAGTCAATAAAAAGAGTGTCATAAAGTCTTCCCCTTTTAGATAGTCGATTGCACTTTTGCCACTGTATTTGATTTGAATCATTAGTATTTCAAGTGTCAAAAGAAATTTGTAAATTCAAAATTGCAAAGTGTCATCTTATTCTTCCTTTCGTTTTTTGAATTCGAAGTCACAAAGTGTCGTCTTAGTCTTCCTTTCATTTTTTTAATTCGAAATCGTAAAGTGTCGTCTTAGCTTTCCTTTCATTTTTTGAAGAAAAAATTGTTGGTACTGTCACTTTGAAAGAAGATAATTCATATTTGTACTTAGTTTTCTTTCTGTCATTCTGACATTAAGGAAACTGAAAAACAATACATGCATGTTCATTTGCATTTAGATTGCATGCTGAAATTGATTTAGGAAAAGTGCATCTAGTGTGTGCTCTCTACTCTATTTTGAAAGAATTTCATCTCTCTTTCCTTAGTAGCTAGGATTTTCATTGCAAAAAGAAAGTAAATGACTGTTTATCATCTTAGATTGCATATTTAGGAATTGTATATCTACATCACGCTGTGAACCTTTAAAGGAAAAATTCTTAAGAAAGATCAACTGTAAAATATGCCTCAATGAACATAAAAATTCTTTGGAACCTAACGCACAACATTTAGAAGTCTAGGCTAGAGATGTATTCCAACGTCGTAAAGCCTGGTAAGTATTGCTTTCATCGTAGGTTGGGTGATTCCCCCTCTTTGAGATGACAAGTTCCAGTACAGACTTGCGGTCCCACGTACCGTCGAGAATATATTGGGAGACCACAATAGGATACATCCTTTATCCTTAGGAAGTCGTGTTTGCTACCCTATCGATTGCAATGCATTGAACACAACATTCGGGAAGATTGACTGCCATACCGTAAAAAGTATTCTATAGTTTTGTGATTGGTTTGGTAATCCCTCTGTCTATATTTCCAGAGACGTTACTTTCATTCCTTTTCAGACTCCTTAAAAGAAAAGGTCCATCTGAGCACTTGTCACTTCAGGCTCATTAAAAATCGAGGGCGACTAGAGTCATCTTTAGCTTTTTCTCGACTCTTAAAAATTGAAAAAGCAAGTTGTGTCAAAGCGTCATAAAATTCATTTAATTTGGAATAACATTTTCCCCTTTTTATTTTCAGTTGATCAAGTAATCTGCAATCGTGGAAGAAATTTAATCAAAACCCCATTGTTCATGGAGACTAACAAGTCAACCGTCTTTGACTCTAGAAATGAAACCATTCCAGGCTAAGCGATATCATTTAACTGGGTCAAAGTCTCCTGGTTTGTTTGACACCTATGTTTCAACATCCTTAGAGACTCTAGTTACTCCAACTATTTATGGTATCCTTGCCTCTATAGAAGAAGTTCCACAGTTACAAGAGGACATTAGAACTGATCCTAGTGTCATGGTAAACACATATATTCATAAACCAAATCCATTTAGGACTTATTCAGAAGGTTTCACCCCTCCAACATCTGTTGCTGCAAAGTGTGTACCTTCTTCGGCACCAGAAATACTTTACAGACCTGACGGTCTACCTCTTCCACCTAGACTAATTGCAATAGAAGAGATTGTGGAGGATCTTCCATCGAGTACCCCATTGCATTTTGGAACTGGGATCCACCTATATCCTTCTAATTCAAAAGTTAGTCACTCTTCATCACATGTTCCTATAGAATCACTAGGAAGTCTCTTGGATAGATTCAATATGTCTGAACAACCATCGACATATAGGACTGTGTCATCTGATAGAGTAGCAGCAGAACCTCCTGCCACTACTCCGACAATGTTCACTGGTATACCATCTGTCCCAACTAGCTCTCAACCACTAGATGAAGTCCACCCAGGGACTGTTTCGACAGTATGGTATGTTCCCATTTGTTCATCCGGAATAATATCTGGAATTTCTTATGTTGAGTCTCAGCAAATTGATCCTTTACAATAGTATCAATTTCGGCGGTCTAGTCTACAAAGACCAATTCTCCCTTTGAACACTGAATTGCTGCCATATGGGGGCAATATGCCTTTTCATTGTTCCCTCCAGGAGAACAACCATATGAGAGTTCACAACAAAATTCAGGTCAAGTTGGAATTGCATCTAGTGGTTGGGTGCCAATACTGCCTCAACAGCCAAGAGTTGTATATTCAATGCAACCAAATCCACCTGTGTCGAATATTCCCACTACACTGGCTATTGTTATGGTTTTGCAAGTACAAGCGCTGCTTATTGTATGTCAACCTCAAGTCTCTCAGGTCGTAATACAACAACCTCTTGTCTCCATGACATGACCACAATCCCTAATTAGTGGCTCCTTAAATGAAGCGACTTAGGCTCAAACGGGTACTATCTCCCCTCATCTCAGTCAAACGTCCAGTATTGGACAACAGCAAATGGCTTCACAGCCATGGTTGGTGCAATATCAACAACCGCAATTCCAACAAGCTTACCAAGGACCTGAGCAACAACCTTTGTAGGTAATGGGCATTTGTATATTCAAAATGGTCACCATCAATCATATGATGATGGTTATGCCCATTAACCTTATGAAAGTTATCAACATCAAATACATTGCTGGTATGCAAAGACCCACTACTCAAGCAATCCCATCTTATCCTTGGTATGCTTCGCCACACTTGAATCAATAGTTTCCTTTCGTCGCAATGTTGGAATTACCAGATCTGAATCGGCTAACAAATGATCCAATTGCTTATGCCCCTAGGTGGCCAACAATTCCTCACAAACTTCTGTCAGATATTCCTAAATTCAATGGAAATCTGGGAGAAGATCCATCGAATCATGTGATGACCTTTCATCTACGGTGTTTATCCAACACTCTTAATTATGATTCGTTTAGCCTTCATCTTTTTCAACGAACGTTAACTGGTCTGACAACAAAATGGTACATCGAATTTCCTAAATCTTCATTCAATAACTTCAGTGCCCTTTCCATCACCTTTCTAACCCATTTTCAGTTACTAATAAGGTATGAAATAGGAACGAAGCTTCTTACCAATTTTAAGCGAATGATAGCCACTCACATATATGATCATATTCATGAGTGGTGACGTCATCGTCGAATGGTAAAGACATATGTTCCTAATCAACTGATAGCTGAGTGGTTTATTAAGTCATTGTTACCTTCTATTACAGAAGATGTGGCTAAGGGGGGAGTTGTCATTGAAGGGCAAGTCATTGCTCATGCGCAATATCTAGACTTGATCTATACTCAGTCTGGCATGCTCTATGGCAAAATCCCTAATGCTCCTAAACCAGAGTTTACTATTCCTCCTACTCCTAAATCAAGCAAATACTTTCATGCCAATGATGGAGTGATAGGTATGACCAGCATGAAAACCACAAAGGCTACATCTAAGAAAGCCCGTATGGTTTCTAGTCAAAATGCAAATGAAGAACTTCTTGCCTCGTAGGTTAATGCCATGTCAGTTGACAAAGGCAAAGAACTGAAGCAACCAGGGGGTAAGAAGAAAGGGAAAAGCAAAGAGAAGAAACAGGATGATTCACCTCCTGAAAAATATTCTACAAACCCTTTTGGGAAAAGGAAACCTCCTTCGCCATGTCACATATATGATGAGGACCATTGGACGAGCGATTTTCTATATAAAGCTGAGATTAAGAAGTTCTTTAAGAGTACAAAAACCTCAGTAGTCTTAACGGATCCGATTCCAAACCCAAAAACCAATCTGGTTGCTAGCAGCAATGCTTCCCCTTCTCAAGTGCTTATGTTTTCCATTTTGAAGCAACAAAATGATGCTTTGATATCGACAAGGAATAAAGATTATGGGAATCCACAGGTGTCAAACAACAAGGCTGCAGATCAACCTAGTAGTTTGACAACAACTTCAACCGAAGTGGTGCCACCCATCATTCCTAAGTTAACGATAAAGCCACCAAAGGGAGTAGTACACAAATCGACATTTAAATGTCATGCCTGAGCAGAACATAATTATAATATAGTAGAGGATCTAGCCCAATCGCCATCCTCTATGTCGACGCTTGAAGTACTGCAAAATTGCCCCTCCCAAAAGCAAGCTCTATTATCAACAATAGGTGGGATTGACCTAGCGGATTCCAATCTTGTGGCCTTTAATCATAAAGGATATGAACCTTAGTTACCAACACAACTCACTTTCCTCATCCAAGTGAAAGCCCTCAACAAAATTGTTCATCGAACAATTATTAATGAGGGGGCATCTACTTGCATTATGTCAATGAGCTGCTGGAAAACTTTAGGATCACCACCCTTGTCAAGATTGTCAACGACATTAAAAGAATTTGATGGACGAACATACACCCTGTATGGGATTTTAAGTAACTTACAAGTTGAACTGGGGGGCAAAACAATAGAAATTAACGTTGAAGTTATCGATGGAGACCTCGATTACAATATCCTACTAGGAATTCCCTGGATTTATGCTATGGCCACTATTGTGCCAATTTATTTTAGAAAGATTGCATTTCATTTTCAAGGAGGAATTACAATCATTGATCAACAAACCTTTCCCCCCAACAGTTCACAAGTTACAAGAAGCATTCCAATGATCCATGGAAGCTCTCACTCACTTCAAAATGTTGGAATAGGCCTACTGAAAGAGCCTGCCTTGATGGGTACTTTTGCCCTACCACCTCTGAGTAATCTGGTAGAAGTGCACACAGTATGATATCTTCCATTCAAAAGATTTCCGAACATTTTATTAGCATGGATCATCAATAGGTATTGCCTCCAAGCCCAATAGAAATTTTGTAGCAATCAATTTTCTTAGCTTGGCCGGCAAACCCAAATCAATGCTCATCGAGTGTTTGGGTAGATAGGTGAAAGGAATATGGCACCTCTTCAGATCCTTGGTCACATGTGCATTCTATAGACGAAGGAATTATTCAGTCGATGATGATAGGAGAGGAACCATGGGAAGATTACCACCATCATTCTCGTCTTCCAGATTACAACGAAGATTATTCAATGACCTTGATCATCCTTTAGTTTCTGATTTTCTATCAAGTACTGTAAAAATGGTGGATTTTGAGTGAAATCTGTCTAATATTGAAGAAACTATCGCCATAAATATCTCAAGCAAACCTAATGTTGTAGAGAATATTCATGTCAGAAAATCTTATTCTTCTTTAGAACTGGAAATATATTGTGCTCTCTTTCGCGAATTTAGAGATGTCTTTGCATGGTCATATGAAGAAATTCCAGGCATTGACTCAAGCACAGTTGAACACGAAATTAAGATGCATCTAGATGTCAAACCGATACGACAATAGCTTCGGCAGGTGCACCTGAAGAAAGCCGCTACCATCAAGGCAGAAGTTGAAAAACTTTTACATGTTGGTTTCATTTACCCAGTTCCTCTAATTGATTGGGTTGAGAATATTGTTTCTATGATGAAAAAACAAGGAATGATTAGAGTGTCCATTGACTACAGGGATGTAAATCAAGCCTGTCCAAAGGACAACTACCCTACACCCTTCATCGACCAGATAATAGATGAATGCGCCGGATGCGAAATCTTTTCATTTATGGATGGATTTTCTGGGTATAATCAAATAAATATCCACCCACAGGACTAGTCGAAGACTGCATTTATATGTCTGTGGGGCACATTCGCATACCACAAATTACCTTTCCGTTTAAAGAATGCAGGGGCAACCTTTCAAAGAGATATGAATTATGCCTTTCATGACATCAAGAACATCATTTAACCTTATCTCAATGATCTTCCGGCTCATTCGTGAAAGTGGACTCATCATCTACAACATTTGAGAGCTATATTTCTACATTTCCGACACTACAAGATACGACTAAATCCACACAAGTGTGTGCTTTGTGTCGGTTCTAGTCATTTACTTGGCTTCATGGTTTCTAAGGATGGAATTCGACTCAACCCATGTAAGGTTTAGGCAATCACCAATATGCCTCCACCTTCAAATTTTTCTTTAGATTCAAAAACTCCAAGGGAAAGAAAACTTTCTAAGGAGGTTCATTCCAAATTACATCGAACTTGCTAAAATTTATACGCGTCTTTTAAGAAAAGAAGTACCCTTCAACTGGGATAAGGTTGCACAAGCTTCCTTTGATGCTCTAAATGAATCCCTAGTAAAAGCATCATTAATGTACACTCTTGATTATCAAAAAGACTTTAACTTGTATCTAGCCGCAGCAGATACAACCATCGCAATGGTTTTACTTCAAGAAAAAAACGGAATCGAACATCCTATCTATTATTTAAGCCGAAAATTAAATGATACAAAAGGCAAGTACTCCTATGTTGAAAAGCTGGCTCTTGCAGCTGTTCAAGTAGTACAAAGATTTCGACACTATATCCTCTTTCGCAAACCTACCATTTTGTCAGATTGCAACCCTATGACCTACATTTTATTGCGCCAATTACTTGGGGGAAAATATTCAAAATGGATAGCTATTTTGCAAGAGTTTGATTTCGAATTCACAAAATCAAAATCAAAGAAATCTCTAGTATTCACGGAGTTATTATGTGACTTCCCATCGTCGTTCAATGATTCAACATCCAAAGCATCAATCGTCGATGAATCTTTGTTTCTGATATCGTCGAGCAATCTGTGGTATGGAGATATAATCATCTATCTCCAAACCCAAACATACAGGTCTAATACCTCTCACTCAGAACAACGACGTATTCGATACCAAGAAAAAAACTACATGGTCGTCAGTGATACACTTTATCGTCGTGGTATCGATACAGTTGTACGAAGGTGACTCACCCATGAGGAGGCCAAAAAAGTCCTGAATGATTGTCATTTAGGCACGTGTGGGGGGCATCAATTTGGTTATGCTACGGCACAAAACATTTTGAGAGCAAGTTACTTCTGGCCAACAATGTTCAAAGATTGCATAACTACAGTCAGAAGTTTCCATGCTTGTCAAATGTTCGACCGAAAAACTAGAATACCACCCGCACCTCTGCATCCAGTAGTTGAAATTGGGCCATTCGCTAAATGGGGCATAGATTTCATGACATGTAACCCGACCTTGGCTAGGGGGCATGGGTATATCATAGACATAGTTGACTATTTTACGAAATGGGCCAAGGCGATGCCTACATTAAACAACAACGGCGAAATGGATGCTCTTTTCTTTTTTAATCATGTAGTCTCTAGGTTCGCTGTTCCATAGGCTATAGTCACAGATCATGGAGCACATTTTCACAATCACATGATGGTTGAATTAACTACCAAATTAGGATTGTCCCACAATATTTCTACTCCATATTATCTGCAGGCTAATGGACAGGTTGAAGCGATCAACAAAGTCCTCAAGTGTATGCTGCAGAGAATTATTAGAGCCCACAAACGAGATTGGAATTTAATCCTGTACTCAACTCTATGGGCATACAAAGCCTCTGTAAGGAATTCGACCGGGCTTACATCCTTTCAGCTGATGTATGGCCTGGAAGCCATCTTACCAATTCAGTGTGAGATTTCATCTCTCAACCTCGCAATCAACCTTCTCCCCAGAACTTCAAAGGAAGAGGCTCATTTCTTGGAACTAATCGAATTAGATGAAACCTGTCGTGATGCTACCTTGGCTAATGAAGCTCATAAGAAACGAGTTAAGGTGTAATTTGACAAAAATTTCAAACCCCGTGTCTTCTCAGAAGGTGACCTGGTCTTGCTTTATGATCAGGAATCTGATAAATTGTGGGCAGGTAAGTTCCAATCTTTGTGGATGGGTCCCTACACGATTAAATGAGTTTTAGTAAAAGGATCCTACAAGCTAGTAGATTATAATGGGATTCCATTAGCACAACCCCGAAACGTGTTGTACCTTTAGCATTACTATGCTTGACTGAGTGTAGTAATCTCTTTATATGCTTTTGTTACCTTTTTGTTTTCATCAAGAGTGATCGTTTTGGTCAGGTAATCCACTTTTGCATTTGTTGTAGATGTCAAACCTATTGGAATCATTTGTTGGATATGCCGACAGAGCTAGTTGTAGTACGCGGAACCTATATTCTATAGCCAGGGCCATTTTTTATCTAAGTGGTGAGTTAGTGAGTTTCAGAGGGGTATGTATTGGTCAGTCAATGAACAACATCGTTGAGTATAGCACATTGATAGAACTGCTCTATGATGCCATCACACATGGCATACGCTGACTTGTCATTAGGCTAGACTCTCAACTCATCATCCTACATCTTACTGGCATCTATTCCGTTCGAAATCTAGCTATCTATCACATGTTCCTAAGGGTCAAGATTTTGGAAAGAGAGTTTGATTTTATTCAATACCAACACATTTCCAAAAACTTAAACACATTAACTGATTCATTAGAAAAATATGTGTTAGATAGACATTTGCAGCATTTATAAAAGAAAGCATTTCAATCAACTTTTGCATCAGGATCATATAACTTAACAAAAACAAAGCTCCGAAAATCAAAAATATATATAATTGTTTATAGTTTGTCAAAATGTTCTGTGTCCAAGACAAAATCGGTCACTTGACCCAAAAAATCAAAAATGCAAGGAAGGACCCTAGACTAATGGTGTTGGTGATAACAAGTCACTGCCTGTGTGACCATATGTAAGAGTGTAGTCCATCGGCTCGGCTCGCCAGTAGTATGGAGCTGTAATCTTAGAGGTAACATGTCGGTCCTCACATCCTGAATACCAAGGGTGAGACCCTCGATCTGATCCTGCAATACTGCAATGGTATCAGCTACATCCAGATCATGAAGAACAACCCCCCTTACATCCTCTCCTGCTGGAACGGTAGTTGCTACCCTCGGGTGCACTGCTGGTCGCACTGGTCCAATATCTACACAAATATATGGGTTTGATTAAGTCTTGATAACATTTAAAAAACACAAGAACATTATAAAAATAATAAACAAAGATATGTTAAGATCTTTTACCTATAGCACCCCACTGCTCACCAACCGGTAGCATCAAATCTGGGTCACCCCGGAAGTCCATCCTATAATATGGATACTGAGTAAATACCACCTCCTGATGGTCGAACGACTCAAAGAAGGAATCAAAGAATGAAATCTACAACTGACCAACATGTCTGTCCATAAGATCGACCCATCTCTGCCTCTGCGGTTCCGTCGGTACTGGCGGTCCGAGTGAAATGTACTGTGGCTGCATCAGTGGGATCCTCTCCAAGGTGAAAGCGGTAAGAATAGAACCATAATCAAATTTCATGGATCTTGCATTCTTCACCTTGCCAAGTTGTTCTTTTATAACTGGAAGTACTACATCACACCAGTTGAATACCTTTTCTTCAAGGCATTCCAAAACATACTGCATATGGGACCTGTTGGCCAAATGAAGAGCCGCACTACTAGCCAATCTAGAAAAGGTGAATAAAATAGTCCTCAAGGACTGATTAGTGACATCTCGGTACTGATATTGCCATCCCTGCTCGACTGAGATCCATCTCTACAGAATCGACGAATATAATCCCTCACAGATTCACCTCCACGGGCAGATCCTGATAGTGAGAGAGGGGCACCACGCCTCCATAAATCTGTCAACAAGTAGATATCCCCAACTATCAAAGGGATGGATTTACCTTGAATCTGGAACACTTAGTTGATAGGATCCCATGCATCGAGAAAATATTGCAACAAATTGATTTGTTGCCTCATGCTGGACATGTAGAAGAATTTGAGAAAGCCACAGTTCCGCAATGCAGTCACCGTACCAAGATCATGTAAGACAATCATATCCTCTTCTTCATGCTTGCATCCATGCCATGTAATGACCATCTTGATCTGATGAATCTCTGGAAAAGAAACAAGGGAAAGATTAGGATCTTGATTCAGGTAAAAACATGCAAAATATCCATGAAAAAATAGTGCATGAACTTTCCTTTTTGCACCCATCACACCCCAGCTGTGTACTAGGTGGGATGCATACTGACTAGCCAATGGCTAGCATAGTATGCATCGCACCTTTTGATGTATACTAGGTGCGATGGGGAAAGAATGAATTGTTCAAACGCCAGAGGCCTAGAAGAACATGAAAACATGCTCAAAATTAGAAAAGGAAAGAACGCAATTAAAGAGCTCAGGGTTAGGTGCTACCTGGTCCAGACGATGCTGAAAAAAGTCCATAGAATCTCCCAAAATCAGCTGGTGAAAATCAAGATGGAAAACACCTCCAGAGCTCCAAAAATCCCAAATTTGAATGAAATGGTAAAAATTAGAGGTAAAACTACTTTTGTGATTACTATTCACGTAGTTCAAGTAAAATATTGTTGTTTAAATCATTTTTCAAGCATGTATTTACATTTCTAATCAATTTGATGGAGTAATTGAACAGGAAGTATGACCATCAAAAAAACATAGTGTTAATGGTAAAATCAACGTCTCTGACTATTATCAAGGGCAGTTTTATGCAAAGTTCAAGCTCATAAAAAAATGAACCCACCATCGGTAAATAATCTTTGCGATCGCATAATTATCAGCTTTTGAGCTTTGGTTGTGGTCTTACCATCACCTCCACTCTTTCTTAGCCAATCATATGCCTCCATTTGATTGTTTATCCTTTTGAGGAACAACTACGACGAGTGATTCTATTAGCCCCCTTCTTTACATTGCCCTGATTGAAAAGTTCCAAGCCTTACCTGGAACTAGCTGCTATCCAAAAACATCACTCGTACCTTAAAAAATGAGTCTCCTTTAAGCTCTTTTCATCTGACTCATAAAATATGAAAGGATTACTGAGAAATTGACCTCTCCAGCTTGTTAAAGTGATTGGAAGTGTCATCCCTCCTCTAGATTTTAATCTTTTTGGACTTGAGGAATCATTACACAAAAAGATCGAGTGCTTGTCTTGTTCGGCTCGTTAAAATTATCAAAAAGTCATCCCTTTCATATTATTTTATACTTTTTCAGACTTAAGGGATTATATTATGGAAAAGGAATACTAGAGTTTCCTTTCTGTCTATTTTTAGACTCTCTAAAATTGAAAAACATTGAGTTATCTTTGACATTAAACTCATTAAAACAATAGCTAGAAACTTGTCCATGTAGACAAGAGCGAGTTTCGCTGTCGCTAGGCTCGTTAAAACATAGCGACAGGTTTGCCCGAAGGAAAAATTACAGAACAAGCATATGTTATCCTCCTCAAGCTTGACAAAAATAAAGAGGTACTGGTCAACAATGATTGGGGAAAAGGAAGAAAACTTGAATAACTTCATTGGTAGCAGGTCGCTCTTGAACATGACACTTTCACTCCATCACCATGATTGAGTCAGGTTGGGTTATTCTGTTCACTGGTCATATCACCATTCGTCCTTGATAACAACCATCTTGGGGTTAACACTACCAATCAATTTCAGTGTCGCCGATATGTTCAAGAGAATTTGTTCAGAGAATTCACCAACCTAGCTAACGCCTCATCCGCTGCAATACCTTCACTCCATTTTTCATGACCACCACCCTAAACCTTGTATCATCAGATCGTTTTCACCTCCACAAAATCATTTGCTCCATTCTATGTCGTAGATTTGGGATTCATTAAGGCCCTCCTATGACGGGTCACTTCTTGTCGACATCAACTCATTATCCAAGCAGTTGACTCAGGAACAACCCTTTCAGTACTTTGAAGCTTGCATGCCTTAATGGCAAGTTTTTCACTTTTGGCGACAGGTTTACATCAATGGCCTTCAACCGAAAGTTTTTGCATGGTGTTCGACATCAAATCATGTATTCACACCATGTGAATTGTATTGCAATACCTTTCGGGTCATCATCATTATTGGTGATTCCTCTTGTGCCTATTAACAACTCACATCATTGGCTAGTAATCAGGTGATGTATTTCCATGTTCGACATCAGAACATCCTTTCAGATGGATCGACTTGTACTTGAGGCGAATATTGAATGAGTTTGAAGACCCTGTATCTAGTTTTATCCATCCAGGCTGCGATATATATTCAGGAAAATAAAAAAATCAAATTTACATCATAGCTTCACAGATAATCATCCAAACTAAGGGATGATGGCTTTACCGGAATCATCAGTTTGCCACATAGACGATTGTCTGTCTTATGTATGAAAATGAATTTATAAAGATGAGCATGGGAATTCCAACCTTAGCTAGATCATGAAAATATTGTGAAGATAATGTATTGTATTGTATCTTATTACATGTCACCTTCCAGTTCCAAAAGCCTCGGATCCTCATTATAAAGCATTTCACCCGACATCAGAATATTTATGACCTGATGCTTTAGGGGGCAACTGTTATAGACATATTTGGTCACTACAACCCAAATCACATATGTCGATAAACCAAGGGCTTCTAAACCCCTAAAAGCGTTGTTTCATACCCTAAAGGAACAAGGTCAACTGATTACATCATTTCCGGAAGTTCTCCCTGAAAAATTGCTCAAAACTAGTCAAAACTGGACCATACAGATTACTCCATGTTAAGGGTGCGATGCATCTCACCTTTTACACATGGGGGGTGCGATGCATACTAAAAATCCCTTCTATAGGGTGCGATGGGTGAGAGTAGACAAATGGTAGAAGCATTTTTCTAGGTGGAAACTCAAAGAATCTTCTAGAAACTGCTGATATGACACTTGCCTCTCTGAATTCGCCCAGGGATGAGTAAGAGATCAAGAAATCTCCAAGTGGAACAAAGAACTATCAGTGAAATGGCACTAATCAAAATCCTAGAAGCTGACTCATGCTCATGCAAACATCTATATATGGATCTCTCATCCTAGAGATCCAGAGGCTGGAATTTTGTAATTTGCAAGGAAGTGTTGTTGGTTTCTCTTTGAAGACATTGTTGGGTGATCTTGCTTTGTATGAGGTGAAAAGGGCTTTCATGCTAGGAGGATGATGCTGGATCAGACAGTTTGGTTGTAATCCTCTCTTCTATTACTTCTATCAATAAAGTTATTTGAGTTTTCCTCCATATGCTTGTATATCTCTGAATCTTATATTTTTATATGCATTTATATGGTTAATGTACATTTGATCCTACATTGTTTATGGTTATAGATCTCTATGCTTTGATGGTATTGTGCTGCTTTGACTCTACGGGTTTTCTTTGAAGTGGGACAAGTGAGAAAGGAACGACGAAAGCTCTATCAAGGGAAAGAGGAAACAAGCAAGGAGACTAGCGAAAGATTGAGGTTGGTACTCTCTGCTTCTCTCTCATCTATCTCTCATAAAGGGAAACACAAGTAACATTAGTTTGTTTGTTTCTAATATAGCTACCTATCTTAGTGGGACTAGCAGCTCTGAATGGACACTAGTTTTCCCAATAACAACGTCATTGCTAGGGAGTCACTTAGGGGATTGACCTTGGTGACCTAATGCATTTTTTTTTTCCTTCACCTAGTTTCTCTTGCAATTTTATGTTATTTGAAATTGTTTCTTTCTTGCATTGTTTCTTTAAGGTTTATAATTTTCTCAAATGTTTAAAGAACTCCCCACCCTACATATATATATACACCATTCATGTGCTAACAAATGTACCAGTTGGCTTCTTAAAAAGAGGAAAATGGTATTTTGAGGAATCATTTAATGAGGAATTTTTATGTTGCTACAAAGACATGCAATTCATCCAATGAAGAATTGACAAGTGAAAAATTTAGTATTTTGGTTAGACATATAAATGATACTATTAAATCTTTGATTTCGAAATTGGATGATTTGCAGGAAGAGTGGGAGTAGGATGAAAACAGACTGCTATCTTTTGTGCCAACTGTAGAAAGAAACACCTCCTTGGAAAGTGTCCACTTAGTAGCTTGAAATTTTGTAAAATTTTTGAAGAGGATCATCCAACAGAACATTGCCCCATCACTACCAAGATTACTATAGGCACTCAGGAAATCAAGGAATTAAATCTACTACCAGGCATAGCTCAAGACCCATCACCATTAGATACTTGGAATAATGTTTATTAGCATGACCAGGTTCATCAACATGTTTATAATCCTGTAGTTTCATGGCAAACTTTTAATCCACCTCCAATCAAATATCCTACTTCATGGTAATAGTGGCCCTCTCCTTGGCTCTCATCCTCGAGCCAGATATCACCATGGCCCCAAGAATCATTTGGATCCTTATCTCTAGGGAAATTTCCCATGAAAATTCATCCATATGAGCACAACAACAACCACAATTTCTTTCCAATGCACCATTAAGTTATCCTCATCCATGGTCCGAGCTGCATGTGCAACCTTACCCTTATCCATACCCTAACCCTAGTCCATACCATTATCCTAGCCTTAATCCATACCCTACCCCTTATCCTAATCCTTACCCTACTCCTTACCCTTATCCATACCCTAACCCTAGTTTATACCCTTATCCATACCCTAGAACTAACCCTAGTCTAAGCCCTAATCCAAATCCAAATTGAAAGCTTAGTCCAAGCCTTAACCAAAACCCTAGCCCAAATCATCTTCTAAACTATAATCTAAACCATCAGGTTGCACAGTAGTTTTAAACACCTATACTTCCCATTAAACAAAATGCTACATCTTCCAATTTTGGAAAGGGAATGAATTTGGAAACTCCCCCCATTACTATAGAGCATTCACCATGGGAAGATATAATTCGAAGACCACTAGAGGAGAAATATTCCATTGGAAGTTGTTCTCAAAATGTTGTCGAAGCTCAAAACCCTAAAATCTTTCTCAACCATTCCTGTCAATCTAAAAATCAAATATTTGAGCCCGAATTTGAGGGATTTATCTTTTTTCTTTCACCAAATTCTTTGTGCCTTGAGGAGAGTGACTATAAAACTGGGCAAGACTTGCATCAGTTGGAGAATCATACATATGTGTATTCCATTGAATCCTGGATTTGAGCAGTCATCAAGCCACCTTATCACCTGATCATTCAGAAACTCTTGGTACCATTTCAATTGAAGAAATTGGTTTCTCATGCTTTGGTATGTCTTGAAGTTTATTCTTTAAAACTAAGTGTGAGTATAATCTACATTTTGTTACACACATGGCTTCACTGGAAGTACGACTTCACTTAAAGGTGATATTTCTTTGTTTAAAAATAGGGTAGGGTAATATGAGAATAATGAATAATGATTTTTAACAACACTCTTCAACTTGTGATTCCCTAAAAGCACAAGTTTTTGAAATTTCTATTATCATCCACTCCAATGGTAAGACTTGTCAGAAGCAACTTACACTTAATACCTCATATTTTAAAGCGACTTTCATTATGGATTAAAATGTCAGTCAAGCATATTACTTTAAGTTATCTGTAATACTTTTTCCTATTCTAACAAACTATCATCCAAAAAATCTTTTCAAATTCCTCTTCAAAGGAACCAGTGAAAGACCTCCTATGGTGGACCATGCCTACAAACTCTAATAAGCTTTCATAAAGAACCCTAAGATGATCGACTCAAGGAATATTTTTGAACATTATACGAGACGTTTTTCAAATAAGTTCTTAGGGTAGCATGACCAACCAGTAAAGAATAGTAATTAAAAACTTTTCATGCCATCCTGCACTCTTAAAGAGTAGATTTTCTTCCCCACCTATTAAGTAACCCACCTGAGGTTAATCATAATTAAATTAAAAAAAAACATAAATGAATTAATTAAAGGATAGGAGGTCTCATTGAGAGCCAACCTACTATGAACGTGGGTCCTAAGGAGAATGACATTAATGCATTGGTCACCAAGCCAGGGTAATGGATTTTAGTTGAAAAACTGGAAGACGAGAGGTCTCATCATGAGCCAGCTTGTTCATTCTTGTTAGTTCTTGTGAATGGCACCATTGATGGTTGGTTACCAAGTTAGGACAATGGCCTTGAATTAACTTCTAAAAGGGTAATAGGTAAAATGTTCTTAAACAAATTTCAATCTATATCTAATAGGTGGGACAAATGCATTTCATAATGTTAAAAGGTACCCCTGTCGAGGCTATAGACGCTTGTTGGCAGCAGTGCCATGCCTGTGGTATTAAATTCAACTCTACACTATAATTTACTTGGCTTTTTTCCTTTCCCTGAACTCATTATCAATCTCTTTGAGAATGAATTTAAAATCCTTCTGCTGTTATACCCTAGAGTTTTATCTTTTTGGAATGAAAATTAGGGACTTGGGACCCTTAATGCAGGTAATTCAGTGTGCCCAGACAAGAGGAGCTTCAAATATACATGGATAATGGTAAAATGATCACTCTGGGAAGGTATTACTATGTCTACTTTTAACATCATGGATTTTAAATTATGTCACACATATCTACAATGAGGATATTAAACGTCAAACTTTTGATAAGGGATGCCTCTGAGATATTCTTTTGGAAATTCTCAAAGTTAGCTATTTTGTTCAAGTAATAACACAATCCATGCAATTTAGTTTTTTATCGCAATTTTCATTGTACATTTTCTTGGAATCAGTCTAAGAAAATAAAGAGTCCAGCAGACACTCTATTTTTAGAGTAATCTTTAACTAGCGAAGGAAGTGTAATCATGCAAAATTGCACGAAAATTATTTGGAATACCTACAAATGTTTCTAATTTCATTTTTTTGCGAGTAAGTAACAGTATCAGATTTCCTTGCATGAGGACATGCAAGATGGTCAACATGTGGGGATGTTGGATCTCCATTTTGTCTTATTTTTATTTATTTCTCTCATTCTTTCGATTGGCTAAATGATTATTTTCGAAGAGTATTTGTTACTTATTTGTTTGAAAAGGATTCAAATAACATTAATGAGAGTTAAATTAAGGTTTGTATGTTGCAGGATTAAAATCAGTTTGCTCATACTTTGGGACGTTCCCGCACCATTTCATTTACATGTCTGCACCATTACATTTACCTCCCTACACCATTTTATGGCTTCCTGCACTATGATGAACTCAAACCTTGTCTTATGCTATGTTTGTGAAGGCAGTGGTTTTTTGTTAGCAGCATGCAAACTCTTACACTGATATCATTGTGGTTGAATTTGTGCCTATATTTGAACCCTCCATTCTGAAAAATGAGGCTACCACATGAATGGCCGATGGCATTCGCTGGCCCAGAGCTTGGACAACACCTAGTTTAGAACATTCAAGCACCCAAGGAACAATTCTCTATCTACTTATTGTTGATCCCTAAATGTTCAAAGATTCAGAAGATTAGATCATTTGGGACTTCAATTATATCACTATACAATGGAGGGTGCATCCTCGTCCTTGTTTTTCTTAGACATGAAAGATCGAGTACTGGTGTGGAGGGACTATCGTGGCGACATTTTTTCATCTCATACCGAATGAATCTTCTCCAAACTCACCAAAAAAGAGGTTAGTCCTGCATCTAACAATCTGGTGGTTCACAACAATGGAATTACATACATGTTCATTCAACATAAAAATGTTTACTTGATGATTGCTTCAAGAAAAAATTCCAATGTGTCTAGCCTATTGCTCTTTCTTCACTGGGTCATGGACATGTTCAAGTACTATTTTGAGGAGCTAGAAGAAGAGTCTATGAGAGATAAATTTGTCGTTGTGTATGAATTATTAGATGAGATGATGGAATTTGGTTACTATCAATATACTGAAGCTAATATTCTTAGCGAATTTATCAAAATTGATGCTTATAGAATGGTAGCCACATCAATGTTGGAGTCAACGCAATATGATTTTCACATCTATGCCAAGTGGTTATGATGTAGCGTTCCACCCATCCTACCTGGAGTCCAACAACAACATTGTTCCAGGAAAAGAGTAATGATTCGCCAGAATCATCCCTGTTTCGATGTTTAGCTGCAAACTAATTTTATTCACTACAAATTGTTATGATCGATAATCTGCATCTTGTGTTTTTAATTGGCTAATTAAGAATCCCAAATTGTAATATGATGCATATATAATAGATTTCCTAGAGCGGCAATGAGTTAGCTTAATTAGTCAGCTAATGGATCAAGAGAGCTTTAGGAACAGGCATAAGGACTGAAGGAAATGTAGAAGGGAGGAGAAGTTGTCTCGATGTAGTAGCATGCGATTCTAGTTGTGGATCGCTTCTCCTGCTTCCTAGAGTTAAGTCAATGTCTGCATCATGTAAAAGATTATTTTCAAGAGTTAATTGAAGCGATTTTTATCCATGAACTGTCTATTTATTTTCTACAATTAATGATGTTAATTTCTGTGTGAGCTAGGCACTCAAAGAGGGTGCAAGATGGTTGGGTTGGTTGCCAAACCAACTCAACACCGCTCTCATCTTTTAAACTAAATAGAATTCCAATTCTTATTTGTCGTGTGAATTTTATTTATTTATTTACAGTTTCTTTCTACCTTCAATTGATGTTATATAATTTGCTACAGACATTTTATTTCTAGTTCTCGAATTATTTCAATTTGTTGCAATGTTTTATTCTCACTTTTAAAGTTAATGTCTTGCAAGTTTTTCCGCTACACACTATTTCATTTGTTTCGTTGTTAATTATATATGCGCCTAAAATATTTTAAATAACAATTGCGTCCTCCATATTATCCAAACTTACAATATTGGCTTATGCTGCAACATCCTTCCTTTACAAGTTTTAATAAGAATCCTATGCTCTGGTCGAGAATCGACGGGTTTGTGCTCTGATCGGTTTCACATTATGCATTTGAATAATTATGAAATGGTGAAATTATTTAATTATTAAGTCATGCATCATTAAGAAGTGATCACATATAAGTTTATATTATCTAAAGTTGTGATTCTTATAACGCAAAGCCAACATGTATAAAACGGAAATTGCACTATGATAATATTTAATTACTATTGAAGTTGCCAATAAATTTCCGGACAGTCTTACATGATTTATTTTCAGGGACAAGGAAGGTGAGAGATTCATATTAATTTAATTTCTTTCATAAGTTATTTACGCAGTAGATTTACTTTCCAATGCTTTCAAGTTAATTTCACAAAGAATTAGTACAAGCAGATCTAGTACATCAACATTAGTACAGGTCGAATGATTTTGAATTGGTTTTGAATTTGTTCCAGCATTTACAATCTCTCGATATTGTGTTGACACTATTTAGTTTCCATTTATGATTTCCTTTCTGAATTTCCTTTCGCATTTTTAATTGCCTTTTATTTCCCACTTGATTTAATTGTTTGGATTGGTGTTTTCTCGAATTCTCTTTTAGTGCAGGATTTCGTTTATTGTTTAGATTAATACGCAAGATAGACTAGAATTTGTTTTGTAGGTTCCCGGGGACTCTCTTTGGCATTTCCAGTTCTACAACTCGAAGTTGACGAACTTTCCAGATTTACAAATTAAACATTGGTACATCTATAAGCCTTATACTGGACTAAAAAATATTTTATCTTTAACGTCATGCCTAAAAATCATTGGAATTTTAAGGTTATTCATAGTCATGATATTTTTCCTTTAACATCATTATAAAAAAATGTTGAAAATTTACCCTGAAAAGGAAATTGTTATTCCAGCATCAACACTTCTTGCTTACATGGTTTTTTTGCACAAAAAGAAGTGACTTTTATTAGCTTTTTTGCAATTTTTTAAAAAATGTTGAATATTTACCCCAGAAGAAAAAAAAAATTGTTATTCCGACATCAATACTTTTCATTTTCACGTTGCTTTTTCATGTTTTTTTGAGATTTTTTTAATAGATTTCTAGTTTTGAAGTAATAGTTCTCGTTTGATAGGTAACTTTCTTTCATTAGAAGGACTAAAATTCTATTGACTTGGGCCTAGGGAGAATCCAAACCAATTGAAGGATTAAGTAGAGAATTCGAGGAATTGAATGCAAAGGAATTGTATTTTAGTTCCTTCAATAGTAATATCACTAAGCACGACCTAAAGAAGTGTATTGTTTACGCTTATAAGCAACAAATAATCCTAAAATATCTTTTGGTTTCAATGAACAAAGACATGCCAAATCTACCCCAAAATACGTAGAATGCATTCTATGGGAGATTTATTCCCAATAGGATTGTGATGATTGCATCATACTACGAAGTTTGGGTGGCTTATCTTTAGGACAACATTAACCTTTGAGTTGAAGATTCAATAAAATTGTAAAAAATGTCAATAACATCTCTAAGGGTTTTAGAGTATTTTATTAATTATATTTTTAAATTGTGAGGGCTTCAAGAGTTGTTCTAACCCCATAGAATTTGAATAGTCACATTGGGTAGTTACTAACACAATCTATATATATTATAAGGCATTTAGTATGGATGTTTGCAAACTTCTGATATTTTTATATTCTCATGGGACAATGATACCGAGTTATCACTTTTATATTCTCTGCAATAATATTAAGAACCTTAATGAAAAAATTTGAAGACATATCTCTACATCCATTGTTGTTTTGTTTCCAACTATTATTAAAATGCTCACTCATTTATGGATTTTGTGAGTATTATTTATACTAAGTCATAGACTAAACCATGGAATATATAGTCTCTTATTACATGTGTATTATTATTATATTTTTTTAACTCTCGCTAGTGAGAATTTTGGAATTTTGAGTAGCTCAGAAGGTATTTTTGAGAAGGGAAAAAACACCATAAGTATTTGGTCACACGATTTACTCAAAAGAGTGGTTTTTGACCCAAATATGTGGGTTTATGACTTAAAAAAACCAATTGTTTATTTTAATAGGTTGAGAGGCTAAAACTCTAGTATCTAGATTTTTCCTAAATAAACCAAGAGAAAAATATAAATAGAGAGACTAAGGAGAGGCTCCTTACATACAAGTAATATGGAATTTACTTGAACAAGGTAATTGGGCTTAGGAAGGTCATAGTGTTGGAGAAGAGGAAGCCACATTTTAGAGGAAGAGGGGGATTGAGATGTCTTCTATATTCTAAGAGGTCAAGTGACCATCCTAGAGGATGACACATGATTGGTTGAGGTGTATTTGATATATTTTCTATTCTTTGAATCAGCGAAATTCTAGAAAAAAGGAATCTATGTTTGGTTGAGTAGGGATGAAGCTTAGATCTCCTAATAAAAGGATGCTTTGAGGCCTAAAATGTCAAACCACAGGTCAAAGTTGTGGATATAAGGGCAACAAAATTCCATCATAAACTTAAGTAAAGGGTAAAAATAAGTTCAAGTAAGGATGAGGGCCTTAGACTTCAAGGGAAAGTTGGCCAAGGATTTGAATATGTTTTTATGAGGAGACTCGAGTGACCTAAATTAAGTCAAGGGTGAAATATAATGATGGTTAGGGAAGGTTACAGGTGAAGGATAAGGTTGCTTAAGGAAGGTTGAGAGTCTTTGAGAATGATAGATTGTTTACAGTGGTCTAGTGGCCTTAGTTATAGATGATAACTATAGTTTTAGTGTAAGTGAGGGCCAACGAAGATTTTGTGAGGTAGGTCAAGACCTACACAAGGAGAAAGGGCTGTCCAAAGGCTACAAGAAGTATGAGGGAATTTCAATATTGTTTAATATAGGGTAAGTTGTGGAAGGGGAAAATTAGGGCTACATTGAAGTTTGTTAGGAAATACCTAGGAATAAAGTTTTGATGTTTATATTATATAGTATGTTGAAGGATATTCTCAACTATCATTAGTAGAGTGATAAAGATAAATGAAGTTTATCTCTCAGTGATTTTGGATGAAGTGTTTGGCCTAAAGGAGTAGGCCAACAAAGTTAATGAAATTTTTAGCAATGAGGGAGTAAAGCTACAATAAGGTAGAATAGTGGGAAAAGAAAATAGAAAGGGATAGAAGTTATGTAGGACTACAACAAGTAAGTCATGCATTTTGTTCTTGTTGGGATGGGTAGATTCAAGATCTATAGGATCAAATCTAAAGTTCCAATTTTGTCTGCTATGTATACTAGTTGTACTAGTGATTTGAGAGGCCACAATACTGAGTAAAGGAGCCCCATGTTTTCTTATTGAAGAAATAATAGAAAACAAGACTTTGGGCTCAATATATCCATGTCCTTTATTGATTTTACTATTTTAGATTTCTGTTGTACAAAGCTCTTATATGTTGGGGGTTCCTAGTGCTTTCGTGTGCTTGGTTAGTCATAAACCAAATATGGGGTTTGAGGAAAATTTAACATGGTGTCATAGGGACTTTGAATAACACTTGGATCAAAGTGTGCACATGGAAACAAAGCGAGCTAGTGGTGGTTGTCAAGGCTTAGAGGGGGAATATAGTTACCTAATGGAAGTCTAAATATTCAGGTTCTAGTCACATAGAGGATATTTTAGCTCATTGAAGGATATTCGTAAACCGTGAGAGAACATTCATGGTGGCACAAGGAGAAGACATGATGCATGCAAGGATAATCATGTATCATTGAAGACAAAGATTGGAAAAGTACAAAGATGACATGTCACATGCAAGTACACTTATGGAATTGCAATGGAAGTCATGAATAATGTAAGGATAGTCATGGGTATGCAAGGAAAGTCATGGAGATGGCAACATGAAGGAAATGCTTTCCTCACTAAGAGCTAGTGTTGGAATTTTAGTAGATTAGAAGGTACTTCCAAGAAGGAAAAACATACCAAAAGTAGTTGGCTCGGAAACTTAACAAAACTTAGGGTTTTAAACCCAAACATGTTGATTTGGGACCTAAGGAGACTAAATGTTTATTATAATGGGTTGAGAGGATGAAGACCTAAGATTTGGAGTTTTCCTAAATAAACCAAGAGAAAAATATAAATAGAGAGCCTGAGGAGGGTCTTCTTACACACAAGTAAGATGTAATTTACATATGCAAGGTAATTTACCCTAGGGAATTCATTCTCTTGGATGAGGGTAAGTTGAAAACTAGAGAAATACGATGACAAAATGTCGTCTCTATTCTAATAGGTTAGATGACTACCCTAGAGGAGGTCGCATGATTGTTTGATGTTTATTTGATATCGTTTTTGTGGATAGAATGAGAAAAAGCTTGGAAAAAAGGTAATCTATTATTGGTTGAGTAGGCACAAACCCTAGATATCCTAGGATGAGGATGGTTTGAGGCATAGAATAGACAACCACATTTTTTTCCTATGGATATAGGTAGTTGCATTCCATCATAGCCCAAGGTAAAGGGCTACAATAAGTTAAAGGATGGTCGATGGCCTCAAACTTCAAGGGAAAGCTAGTTAAGAGTCTAAATATATTTATATGGGCATACTGGAGAGAGTTTAAGAAGGCCAAAGGTGAACCATAAGGATGGTTAAGGAAGGCCAAGAAACTAAGAATGAAAGAGTACAGTATAGTGGTCTGGTACCGCTACTTAGGGTAGGAAACAATAGTGTTAGTGATAGTAAGGGCCAACCAAGATTGTGAAAGGTAGGCTAAGAGCTACATAAGTAGAAAGGGTTGTCCTATGGCTACAAGGAACATTCTGAGGGGGTGAAAAGATTGTTGAAGCTAGGAAAGGTTTCAGAATGGGAAGAATAGGGCTACATTGAAGTCTGTTATGAAATAACTAAAAATAAAGTTTTAATGTTGATATTATAAAGTCGACTGAAGGATAAGTTCCACTGTGAGCAGTAGAGCGATAGATATAAATGGAGTTGGTATGTAGGTGATTTTGGCTAAACTGTTGCGGCTAAGTGAGCAGGCAAGTCACATCTAGTGAATTTGATAACATTGAAGGACAAAAGCTACAACAAGGTACAACAATGCATGATGTAGACGAAAAGGGCTAGAAGAAAAGGAGGGTTACAATAAGTAAGTCATGTATTTGATTATTGTTGTGATGGAAAAAATGAATATCTATAGGATAAGATCTCAAGACCTAATTTTGTATACCATGTATAGTAGTTTTACTAGTGATATGAGGGGCCATGTTCATTGGTATAGGAGTCCCAAGTTTTCTTATTAATGGAAAAATATAAAATGATACCTTGGGCTCAATATGTGTACATACTTTATTGATTTCACTATTTTATATTTTCATTGCAAAAACTGCTTTTACATTGGGAGTTCCTAGTGTGTTTATGTGTTGGGTTAGCCATCGACCTCATCAGGGCCTAACAAAAATTCAACAGAGAACTTATTAGATAAAAAGAGTAACTTTTATATATTTTTATTGATAATTCAAGTATTCACTATTATCCTAGAAATTAGCTATATGTTTGATTGGTTACACATGTATGTGTTTACTAGCTTATTCATTCCCAATTCTTATTGATTTTTTAGTTATATAGCAAAGATTAGTTCCATTTTTCATTTATTTAGCCTTAACTTGAGAATTTCATTCTCCTTGCTATGATGATTATCCACACCCCACAAGACTAACAGAACCAAGCATTACTAGAAGTAAAAAATATGAATGGGTCTCTTACTCCAACTAGTGCGAGGACAAGTTGGGAGCTCACACTAAGGAGAAACATTTACTAATTGTTGTTGGGTCATTTTTTCCTATAAACAAGTCATAATTTTATAAAATTAAAGATACAAGAAATATATATTTCCAATGATATACTACAAGTGTCAAATGAAGTTAGTATAAGGGAATTGTAACTGAAATAGTGAAGAGAAATATTTAGGCACTAATTTATATCCAAGGTGTTATAACTTGTTACTCATAACCTAAACAATGAAATAGTAATTGTATATATAAATTTGATGGATAGTATACCATATCTATGGAGACAGTTTTGAAATAGAAAAATACAAATTCCATAGAGGATTTATTGACAAAGAAATACCATACGACGTGTGTTCATAATGGGGGATAAGAAATGAGAAAAAAATTAAATAATATATTCACAATATAATAGGGGGTAAAGGGTTTTTAAATGTTATATAACAATATTTGTATTATAGGGTATAGTTTATAGACTACATTTTGAAGTAAGCTCTTGAACAAATAGATTGAATAATAAGAGGCATAAGAGATATCTTTGACTGATTCCTTTGTAAGTCCATAGAGGAAGCAACCTCATTTGATAAGTTAACATTGTTTGTGCTATTAGCTGAGATGCCCTGCTACCTATGACCTTGTAATTTCTCTATTCAATATATTGGTAATACTTTTACAATGTGTATAATGGGGAAGGAGTCTCTTCAATTGGAAATGTTGCAAGATAAGTAGAAATATAAGAAGAGGAAGTTCATACTGGGTTTCACAATTGCACTTGAAAACCAAGACGATCTAAGCGCCCTTTTGTCAATTTAACTTGTATATCTCCTTCATCTCCTATAATCTATATCAAAAGAGGAATGGTGCAGTGTAGAATGCATGTGGGACCATAAGAGATGCATCATGTCACTATACTAGGGATATAAATATAAAGGGGTACAAAAGATGTTAATGAAAAAGTGGATAGCTACAATATCTAGTGAAAGTAGGGGTTTCCTAAATTTTAAAGGACTAGTGGGTTCGTATTGGTAGTGGCTTGCCTAAAGGGATTCTTAGAGGTAATTTCCAATATGTGATCAAATTAGAGGTATTGATTAGTATACCACTAACATGCGTGCTATGTCATAGGTTCATTGTGTGGAACCCCCATGACAAATTCTTACCAAATTAGTAAAAATTCCTATTGCAATGCATGAAAAAATTGTGAAAAACAAGCTAAATATTAGTAGGCTATAAAATTCAACCCAAAGCCCAAATTGGATAAGTGAGTAGTTAATTGGAAGTTATGGTGGATTAAAATCCATATGTCAAGCTACAATTTTTAATTGAACTATAATGTTTCTCATGGAATCAAGGAAATACCTTTGGTGGTAAAAAAGGGAAAAAGATATTCGTGAAAGGGAAGATATATAGAGTTTTGTATTATTTTTTTGTAGTATAAAAATTGTAAAATATAGATACAACATCAACATAGAAAAGGTTGGATGAGGGAAAAGGGTAGGGCCAGTGCTTAGTGTTCCTATAGTCATGAGCGGAGTTTAGGTGCCTGAATGGTGGCATGAGTACTACTGAAGCATAATGAAATTGGCATGGAAAGGGCATATTAGACAATGGGGTGCTCATGGAGATGATAATGAGTACCATGATGGAGGTATATAGCCATATGTATGATAATGAAAGAGTAAATAGATCATGAAAAGTGAAAATTCACCTCTACACTAATATTTTTTAGAGTTCAATTATTTCTAGAGGAAAATAGATTAAGCATTAGATTCAAGGAAAATAGAGGAACACACATCTCATTTGAAAAAGGAAGATGTAAAAAGTTAAATGGTTTCATAATATTCAAGTGCTCTATAATTCAATAAGGTAAGGTACATTTCCAAAAGGAGTACACATTTAAAAATAAAATAATGTAAGGCAAGCAAAAATTTCAAAATAAAATTTTGTCTTTCAAATTTTTACAAAGTTAAAAATAATGAAGCGGCCATTAGAGATATATTTCCCTAAATTAATTTTTTTCTTTTCACTATGAAAATTCTTTGGTTTATTATACATATCCATCTATTCCCAGCTCTGTGAGAGGTGGATCTGCCCCTTCCTTTTGCTAGATTTTTTCAACTTTTCATGATGATTCTAGATCTTTTGGAATTATCTGTCAATACATTCATATTCAACACCATTCCATAGATAAATTGGGCGAATTGTAGTTTCTAGTTCTGTACCAAAACATTCTCTGAGTGTATTGTGGCAAGTTATAAATCTAGGCCATTTAATGCAAAAATTGGTGCAAGGTCCAAAATATGTGGTTAAGTCTAGAACGAATAGAGAATATATATAATATATGTAGGACCATACTCTCATTTCCAAATTCATTGGACTATGGCTAACAAAAAAATATTTTATTTGGTGGATCCAAAATAAATGGGACCTAAAGGGTGAAATAGGATTGTAGTGAGAGAAAAGGATTCTTCATTGGAATATTTTCTATCTTGGAAGATATACAAGGCTAGGAAATCCATTGACAATCCTGACCATATTCCATGCCAGTGACATATCGTAACCAAGAAATCACATGAATGTGCCATGCATGACAAAACTAGTGAGAAAAACATACATGCAACTCGGTTCCTGTAGGAAAAACTATTGTAGCTACTAATCCCAATGCCCTCTTGTGCTTTCCTACTCTTCATGTGCCTTATTGCTTCAAAAATCCAACTATGCCACACTCTCCAAGAGTGCTCCAAGAAAACTCTAAGTATCCAAGAGTATGAGAGAGAGAGAATAGAAGAGAGCTAAACCAAAGCCTGTCAAAATCTTGAGGCAAGAGTTTAAACTAACCAAAGGCTTGCCAACTAATCCTTAAAATTCCTTTTATTAATGAGGCCTCTATTTTCTTCATTTTCCATTATTTTCATCAATTTCCTCCTCACATGAAACCTGTGACATTTCACTTGTTTTTCTCCTAATTTCCATTATTTTCATAAATAAATGCCAATTAATGCCTCGAGCCTTTCCAAAGCCTTCGCTATTTCCTTTCCCAATTACCTTAGCCATAATAAACCGAATTGACATCCACTATGATGTTTCTCCCACCATTCATCTTGGAATATAGAACCCTCCCCCTTTGGGGAACACTTTCCTCGGTGTTTAATGGCACCTATAGAAAAAAAGATTGCTGAAAACAAAAAATACTACCCACTGCTGAAACATGAAAAGCATAACATTTACTAGATATTTATAACACATCTCATTATGATATTTACAATAATAACCACATAAAATTATGCACATTTTCTTCAACCAACAAATAACCATACTGTCTATGGAGCTTTATAAAATCGACTTGATACAATATTTAAAATAAAACACACATGTGCACATTTTCTCAACCAACAAATAAAAGGATATGATCACTACATCCGCAACAACAGAATCTAGGGGCTCACACCTCCACCCTCAAAGTAATACCCGGATTCACCACTCCCCTAGGAAGTCTAGAATCCACTACAAATTCAAATTGGCATCAAATGTCTAACCCTAAAATGTCATGCCACTTGTCCTCTAAGTGAACAGTTACCATCTCATTGTTCTAGGGCACACTCCCAATGCTCATATGATTCTATCTAGAAATCCTAATGACCAAAAAGAATCCATGTGTGACCTTTCCTTCTTTGTTATACAATCCTCAAAAAATCTAGTCATCCCTTCCATGTAGTCACTCACCTTCCAAGTTACGCTAGCAACCCCATTTCAGGAAGTCCATCGCTTGGCAATGATTCCTTGCATTGGATGATAAAAGACCAAGGAATATACCTGCCTGAAACCATCATACTTGTCAAAACATGCTTATGGTAATCAATGGACACTATTGGATACCAGTTTTCCATAATGGTCTTGCTCCTGAAGTGCTTTACCAACATACTGATGTGTGTCTCAATTCCTTTGATGTTTCTTCTAATTCTTGTAATTTATTTCAACCAATGAACCAAGCATGTTAATGCATTCCTATTCCAATCACATAATTTCCATTAGATTCAAAATAAATTGAAATAACTTCAAATCATACACCATTGGTGTCTCGTCAATAAGGTACAGTCGCAATCCTGTTTACTTCCTGTAACAACAAGTCAAACTAGAACCTCTGACCAAATCATCATGTATAAATATGTCACGTCACAACATGTCTGGTGTACAGCAAAACACAACATGTATACATACATGATGCACATCACTAGACATACATTTTGCACACAAGGTGCAACACCACAAAATTAATACACATGCACTCGATATACAACACATATCATACATCTATACCTGATGTACAATAATACACAAGACATGTACCCACACAGAGTACAACACAATCATACACATGTCACGATATGACAACTATACAATGCACATACATAGTACCACAAGTACACAACATAGCATGTACGACATGCACATAATACCACACATACCCCAGTATGATATGTACCACATGTACATAGTACCTTCTTTACATCGCAACCACCTGCAAAATGTGTGCACAACATCACAAGTAGATGACATCACTTGCACAATGTGTACACAATACCACATGTACATATTACCACATACACGACACCACTTATACATAGCACCACATGAACAACATGTACATAGCACCACCTGCACATAGCGCCACTTGTACAACATGTACATAAGACCACTTGTATAATCATGCACACAAAACCATATGCACATAGCACAACATGTACAACATGCACACAACGCCACATGTACATAGCACTTCATGGCTGACATGTACATAGAATCATCTATGCATATGCATATCCCAGACATGAAGAGCACCATATGAACAAAAAATTGCATATCCATCATGCACATGGTACAATATGTACTTAGCACTGCATATACAACCTGTATATAGCACCATCTATACCCAACATTTCATTTTCAACATTTGCACAACACTATCTATACCATGTTGTACAAAACATCGCATGAAAAACATATACACATACTATATATACACAACACCACATGTGCACAACATCACAAATGAAACATCTGCAACATATACAACATATGCATAACAATAGTATCACCACATTCAAAAGCATATTGTCTTTACCAAGCAACATTTATTCCAGTGTATTACCCATGCTCTTACCAACATTCTTTAGACAACACTTCTTTCATTTTGTTGATGTATCCATCGGTATAACATGTCAATATCATAGACATAGTATAATCACATAGTATCAACTCATAACCACCTGATACTGACCTTGTACATTTATCAAGACTACTCTTCCCACTTGATTCCTCAGAAACTAGGAACCTATTCGTGTCATTTGCTTGCATAAGCAATCACTCCTTCACAAGAACAATCCTTGATGACCCTATAAGAGAGTGACATGTATACATAGATACATATACATAAACATTATCACAAAGAGATCATGGTCCTATCATCATCCATTTACCACAATGAACCCAATCAATCCAACCGAATTTCAGAGTCTTACCTTCTGCTAGGCTTACTCATGCACAAAGCTTCATATGAGTCTTACATTGCCTATTGGGTACCACGCATCTCTCTTTGAGCTCCATTAAATATCCTCCTTCCCCAACTAATTTTGAGGACACTCAAAACAATAAAGGAAATACCAAGAAGAAAACAAGAATAAAACCATGGAAAACAAACAACAATACGACATCGCAAACAAAGTGGTATAGCTATACACCAAACACAATCAAAATCACCATTCAAGCACAATAGTCAGAAAATACCAAAAGAAAAAGACTAACAAAAAACACCATGATGCAATCCCCATGGTTCCCAAGGAAAGCTCAACCCAATCCTTCTTCATAATCTCTTGGAAATTTCCCTGCCATGCAATTCCCTACATCAAATTGCCATACAAATATAACTATCAGTGCATAAATAAATATAATGACATCCTAGTTACCTTATCTTGTTGTGCCAAACAAGTTTCTTGGAACTAAACACATCCACACCATCTCTCAAGGCACTCCAATTCCCTTGATAGATCCAATTGCAACTAGAGAATGGCTAATATAACTATCAAGTATCTGTTAATGAATCTAGCACACATCCCCATAATTTCAAACAAAACCAAGGTTAAGAAGACTTCCTGTATGAAAAACACTCATTCATTCAGAATTAGGGTTTCCAAACATAGCCAAAGGAATTCTTGTCCAATTCCTTTCTCTTACCCTTTTTTAACTTGTTAGAATCAAGGCTTACTATGTACTATCACATCACCAAATTGTTAGTTATATAAACATATTGACTATTACCTTGTCATAATAATACCAAACATGTTTCCTGCAACTATTTACCCATGTCAATCAAACATTCCAAATATCAATACAATCATATTTATCAATTTGAAATCAACTTTTACAAACAATCATGGCATAACCCATAATCAACTCAGTCATTATACATAATGCTACAACTATCACCTACTTACACACAAGTACATATCAACTGTCTCTACACATATGTGTTAGTACAACTGTCTTAAAGTAATATCATTGCTTCATATAACCCTATAGACTCATACTCAATTCATGTAATTAATGAAACATTCAAGCAAGTTACAAGTACACCATGTCAGATAAATCAGCTAGACAACATAATAGGCACCAAACACTCAAACACCAAATAGATGACATAATCAACAATGAAGCACCTAGTATACTACATAAGAAAATTCATACCTTAATGTATCTCAGGGGAGGAAATATTTTCTGCTCAATAAATCCATATTATCATGATATATCTTCACAATACATTAACCCAAACATAAATAAGATCATGATATCCAAATAGTCACTAGCTAGCATGTTTACAACATAACTCATACACAATTATCATTCACACATGTGACCAGTCAATCTAGATTTGTACAACACCATATCAAAAATATGTCAACTCATACCTGAATATCATAACCCTAACCATCTACATAGGCCAGTCCAAATTACCATAATACATGTAAAATCAAGATCTTAATTCTTCACTATGCGACACATGTCCATATGACTATGTTAATCAACTATCATCTATCATGTATGTAACGATAACACAAAAATACATGTACGTAAACCCAATGTATATAACCCTAATACACATAACAATCCTTAACCTGCATAGTTTCATTCCCAACATACGAACTTGTATGATGACATGCTCTTGCCTCGAGGTCCAATGTTTCAACTTCACTTTGATGATCTGCATCTCTTGATTTACCTCATTCAACACATTAGAATCATAACATACAAATACCACCACGATGACCTAAATTTTATACCATGACTTCACAAGGTATATTCAACCTACTATTCACACATAACCATAACCAAGACCTTACATGCATAACAACTACATATAAGCATATAATATATGAGTACCAAACCATATACACCTCATTCTTGCTACAGTCCAGTCATCAGTGCATGACTATTTCAAACTACACAAACCATGACCCATGCATGACAGCAATCATTACTCCATTATACACATTGCCATATGCCACCATCAACATGCATAATGAATGCCTAATAAACTACACATACGCATCAACGCATGTAGTTGAGAATAAGCGATAAATTCTTGTAACCAACCTACACGACTAATACATGTAATCAAACATACAAGAATTGAACCTAACATACAAGGATTTAATCAAGCAAGCTATAACAACAGGTAAGTGACATATAATGATATGTAACTAGTCATATACTCATGATGATGCATTCCACAAAATCAACATCATGTTCCTCATGAAAAGCTTACTACAATCATGAATAATCATTATGCAATGCAAAAAGCACATGTAATGCAAGTGTGAGAGACACACATGAAACTAACATGCATGCATGACCAAAACACACCGCCCATCCAGTCTGAGGTGTGAACCATTTTCTGATACCACTCTGTAACACTCTCCTCCAACATCTACCCAAATATCCAGCCAACAGGGGTAAAAATGTGATGAATGGCCATGATGATATGATTCAACCTCCTAAGTCATGTTAAGGAAGTAGAATCGATGGACACACACCATACATACATTCAACATCAGATTTAGGACCCCCAGGAACCAAACCAACACTTCAGACAACTTGCCCTTGATTCTCACTGGACTTTTGGGCAACTTAAGCCTGAGTCACTCTCATGCTATAGGCATGGGAGCGTCTAGAAACCCAAAGTCACTCTCATAGGCTTGCCTCCTAGTTTCTAGAGACTAAATTTGTTAGTGCTATGCCAACATGCCTGGGATTTGAGCAACTTTTTTAGGCCCAGAGCTAAGGTCACTGCCCGGACTTCAACCATCTCTTCAAAATAATAAAATAAAATTGAAATGAAAGTACTAATGAAAATACTTTTTTAAGAACTTGACTGGACCCCTACTCTCTAGGACAAGCATTTCGTCAAACATATCATGAATATGTAAGCTACACGTGTAAATAATTGATCTAAGCATTGGGGTCTCATACTTATCTGAGATTCTTGATGAAGCATTGATTTCCCAACACATTAACCTCCAGTCCATCCATTATACCATACATACTTTGTTAATTCATATACAAGGAGAAACATGATGAGATTCATACATAAATGTTGTCATAAAAATATACATAACGAACATAAGAGGGACAAAAATACTCATGAAGTTATAGCCATATAGATCACATATAATCCATAGAAATACAAAGAGAAATAACATTTCATTAATAATAGAGAAATCCAAACCTCAAATGGGACTTCTCTGATCCGCCTGACCATATAATGGTTGAGCTAGATCTCTCTTCATACATTAACCCCTGTGTGATATTCCAAAGCATGAATGTGGGATTTCATATAGCACATCAATCAAAACTCATCGATGGTCCCTAGAGGTTGTCCATCTCAATCCATCAAATTCCAATTCCACCTCACAGTCAGACGTCACAAAACCATCATTAGATTGGTATCCATCTAGGCCTTCCAGGGATTCCAGAGTGTTTGTTCCAACCAAGGCTTACAGGACCAACAACTCAAGCCACAACTTATACAAGGCCTCTACAGCGTTTGTCCAACCAGGGATTCCAAGACTAGTAAATTAACCCACCAAGGGCTTCCAGATCATTTTTCTAACTAAGGATTCAAGGATTAGTAATTCAACCCGAGCTGTTATAGGGTTTCCAGAGTGTTTGTCGAACCAGGGCTTGCAGGACTAGTAACTCAACCCAAACTAACACACATGAGAACCAACCAAAACAAAACAATGAAAATAAACCCAAAATCACTAAGGTTATCCAGGAAATGGCAAGGCTAGGAAATCCATTGTCAATCTCGACCATCCTCCATGCCAGTGAAAGATCATAACCAAGAAACCACATGCATGTGCCATGCATGCAAAAACTAGTGAGGAAAATATACATGCAACTCGGTACCTCCAAGGAAAATTGTTGTAGTTGTTGATCCCAATGCCTTCTTGTGCTTTCATTCTCTTCCTTTTCCTTCTTTCTACAAAAATCCAAGTATACCACACCCTCTAAGAGTGCTCCAAGAAAACTCTAAATATCCAAGAGTATAAGAGAGAGAAAATAGAAGAGAGGTTCGCCAAATCTATCAAAAGCTTGATCCAAGAGCTTACATTGACTTAGGGCTTGTTGCCTGACCCTCATAATCCTTTTTATTAATGAGGCCTCTATTTTCTTCATTTTCCATTATTTTCCTTCAATTTCCTCCTCACATGAAACTTGTGACCTTTCACCTCTTTTTTATCATAATTCTTGTTACTTTCATAAATAAATCCCAATTAATGCCTCACGCCTTTCTAAAGCCTTATCCATTTCCTTTTCTAATTCCTCTAGCCATAATAAACCGAATCAACACCCACTAGGATGTTTCTCCCACCATTAAGCTTGGAATACGTGTCCCATCGACCACAGCCTTATATATTTTTTACGTTTAGTTTTCACCACAGTTGTTATGGAACCCTCCCCCTTGGGGGAACACCATCCTCGATGTTCAATGATACCTATAACCAACAATACTACTGAAAAAGACATACTTCCCATTGAGCTTTATAAGATAGCTCGTTGTAGTATTTACAATGACCACTGCTGAAACATGACAAACATGTCGTTTATTGGAGCTTTATAACACAACTCGATACGATATTTTCAATAGTAGCCACATAAACTTATGCACATTTTCTTCAAAGAACAAATAACCATAATATCTATAGAGATTTATAAATCTAGCTCGATACGATATTTACAATAATACAAACATATACACATTTGCACATTTTCTCAACAAACAAATAAAAGGATATGATGCCTGCATCTATAATAAGGGAGTCCAAAGGCTCACAACTCCACCCTCAAAGTAATATCATGATTCACCTCCTTCCTAGGATGTCCATAATCCACTACAAAGTCAAATAAGCACCCAATGTCCAATGCTACAATCCGGTGCCACTTTTCCTTGCAATGAATCTTTACGGGCTCATTGTTCCTAGGAGCACTGCCAATGTGCATCTGATTCCATCTAGCAATGATAATGACAAAAAAAAATGCATCCATGACCTTCCCTTTTATGCTCTACAATCCCTTGGGAAATTTAGTCATCCCATTCCATGCAGTCACTCACCTTCCAAGTTTTGATGACACCCCCATCTCAGGCAGTCCATCCCTTGCCAAGGCTTCCTTGCATGAGAAGATACAAAACCATGTCATATACTTTCCTCTAACCATCATACCAAAATCATAAATAACATGCATAATTAAATTGAAATAAAATATTTATACTTATCCTTTAGTTGATCCTTAGCTTCTACCTTGTATTTATTCAGTTCACATTGTATTAGTTGTGAGAGCTGACAAACACCAAGTTCCTTCTCCTCAACAATGTGCATGCACACATAGTCTACATCACACACATACAATCTCACACCACATACCACACCATGAAATACATGCATATACACCTGCCATACAACACATACGCCAACACCCAGTGTACAATACAACAGGATACATACTCCTACATCTGGTTTACGACACAAAACAACATGTATACGAACGTAATGTACATCACAAGATGAACATTCTGCACACAATGTACATCACAAGACATAGATTCTAAACAACATGTACATGACACCACCTGTACATAGTGCCACATGCACGACATGTACATAACACCACCTACACAAAACACCACTTGCACAACATGTACACAACATCACATGCACACAACACCATATGTACATAGCACCACATGTACAACATGCACACAACACCACATGTATATAACACTAAATATTGAACATGTACATAACATCATCTATACATAGCATTGCATATCCAACATGCACAACGAACCATATGCACACAACACTGCATATCCATCATGAATAGAATACAATATGTACACATCACTATATATACAACTTGTACATAGCACACTCTATACCCAACAATGCATATGCAACATTCACACAACACTATCTACACAATCATGTACTTAACATTCCATGAAAAAGATGTACACATACTATATATACACAACACCACATGTGCACAACATCACAAATGCAACATGTGCAACATATACAACATATGCATACTAGTAGTATCACACATCCAAAACGACATTGTCTTTATGAAGAAATATTGCTTCCAGTGTCTTATCCATGCTTGTCCCAACATGTTGCAGGCCACATTGCTTTGATTTCATTGATGTATCCCTCAGTATAACCTATCCATAACATAGACATAATATAAACACATAATATCAACTCATAATCACATGATACTAACCTTGTATATTTATCAAGACTACTATTCCCACTTGATGCCTTACACACCAAGAACCCCTTCAAGTCATTAACCTATGTAAGAAATCATTCCTTCACAAGAATGATTCCTAATGACCCTGTGAAACAGTGACATAGATACATATACATAAACATTATCATAAAACAATCATGGTCCTATCACCGTACATTTACCACAATGGACCCAATCAATCCAACTGTCTGTCATAGTCTTACCTTCTTGCACTTACTCATGCACAAAGCTTGATCTGAGTCTTACATTACTTGTTGTGTACCACATAGCTCTACCAAAGCTCCATTAACTTTCCTCCTTCCCCAACTAATTACCAATGCACTCAAAACAATAGGGGAAAGATCGAGAATAAAACAAGAACAAAACCATTGAAAACCAACAACAATACAACACCAAAAACAAGTGGAATAACTATGCACCAGACATAATCAAAATCATCATTCAAGCACAACAGTTGCAAAAGACCAAAAGCACAAGACTAACAAAAAACACCATGATGCAATTGCCATGGTTACTGAGGAAATCTCAACCCAATCCTTCTTCATAATGTCATGGAAGTTTCCTTGCCATGCAATCCCCTACATGATATTTCCATAAGCACATAACAATCAGCGCATAAATGAACATAATGACATACTAGTTACCTTACCTTGTTGTCCCAAACACATTGCTTTCAACTAAACACATCCACACCATCTCTCAAGGGACTCGAATTCCCTTAACAGATCCACCTTAAACTAAAGACTGGATAATATAACTATCAAGTAGATGTTCATGAATCTAGCACACAGCATAATTTAAAACATAACCAACATTAAGAAGACTTCCTGTATGCAAAGCACTCATTCATCTAGAATTAGGGTTTCCAAACATATCCAAAAGAATTCTTGTCCAAATCCTTTCTTTTACCCTTTTTTACCTTGTTACAATGAAGTCTTACTTTGTACTATCAGATCACCCAACTGTTAGTTATATATACATATCAGCTATTACCTTGTCATAGTAATACCAAGCATGTTTCCCGCAACTACTTACCCATGTCGATCACACGTTCCAAATATCGAGACAATCATATTTATCAATTTGAAATCAACTTTTACAAACAATCATGTCATAACCCATAGTCAACTCATAGTCATTATACATGATGCTATAACTATCACCTACTTACACACAAGTACATATCAACTATCTTGACACATATGTATTAGTACAATCGTCTTAAAACAAGATCATTTCTACATGCATCCCTATAGACTCATACTCATATCATGCAATTAATCAATCATTCAAGTAGCTATGAACACACCATGTCAGATAAATCAACTAGATAACATAATAGGCATAAAACACTCAGAAACCAAATAGACGACAAAATCAATAATGAAACACCCATTATATTACATAAGTAAACTCATACGTTAGTGTATCTTAGGGGAAGCAATCTTGTCTACACAATAAATCGATATTAGCATGATATATCTTCACAATATATTAACCCAGACATATTATGACCATCATATCCAAATAGTCATCAGCTAGCATGTTTATATCATAACTCACACACAATTATCATTCACACATGTGACCATTCAGTCTACATTTGTACAACACCATATCAAAAATATGTCAAATCATACCTGAATATCATAACCCTAACCATCTGCATTGGCCAATCCAATTTAGCATGATACATATAAAATCAAGATCTTAATGTAATAGATATAATCATCAAGTTACTAGCATATAACAAAAAAAATCTAACCTATCATGCTCATCAATGAAATATAACCTAATCATCAAGTTATGTAACATAAAACAACAATAGAAATGCACATAACCACTTATTACCATCATTCTTGACTATGAGACACATGTGCATATGACTATACTAATCAACTATCATCTATCATGTTCGGAACCATAACATCAAAAGACATGTACATAAACCTAATGTATATAACGCTAATGCATATAACAATACTTAACCTACATAGTTGCATGCCCAACATACAAACTTGTATGATGACATGCTCTTGCCTCGAGGTCCAATGCTGAAACTTCACTTTAATTATCCGCATCTCCTGCTTTACCTCATTCAACATATTAGAATCATAAATTTTATACCATGACTTCACAAGGCATGTTTGACCAACTATTCACGCATAACCATAACCAGGACCATACATCCATAACCACTGCATATAGACATATAACATAAGATTACCAAACCATATGCACCTCATTCTAGCTAGAGTCTAGTCATCAACGCATGACCATATAAAAATACAAAATCCATGACCTCATGTATTGCAACAACCATTATTCCATTGAACACATTTCCATACGCAACTATCAAGATGCATAAGAAATTCCTAATCAACTACACATACGCATGAATGCATGTAGTTGAGCATAAGTGATCAATTCTTGTAACCAACCTACAAAACTGATAGATGTAATCAAACATACAAGAATGAAACCCAACATAAAAGGATTTAATCAAGTGACATATAACGACATGTAAGAGACATATAGCGATATGTAATTAGTGATACACTCATGATGATGCATTCCACAAAATTAACATCAAGTTCCTCATGACAACCTTACTACAATCATTATGCAATGCAACAAGCATATGAAATGAAAGTGTAACATACACACATGAAACTGACATGCATGCATGACCAATACACACCACCCATACATTCTGAGAGGTGCACCATGCTCTGATACCACTCTGTAACACCCTATTATGACATCTGCCCAAGCAATTGGCTAGCTAGGGTAAACTTGCGATGAGTGGCCACTATGATATGATTCGACCTCCTAAGTCATGTTAGTTAAGTGGAACTGATGAATACACACCATATAAACATTCAACATCAGCTTTGGGACCCTCAGGAACCAATCCAACACTTCAGACATCTTTACCTTGCATCCCATCGAACTTTTGGATAAGTTCAACATCAGTCGCTCTCATGTTATAACTGTGACAGCATCCTGAAACCCAAAGTCGCTCTCACAAGCTTTCCTGCCAACATCCAGAGACTAAATTTGGCAGTGTTATGCTAGAATCCCCAATATTTGAGCCACTTTTTCAAGCCTAGAGCCCAGGTCACTACCCAAAAATTGAACCATCTCTTTAGAACAATAAAATAAGATGGAAATGAAAGTAGTAAATAAAGTACTTTTTTAAGACGTTGATTGGACCTCTACTATCCATGACAAAAATTTCATCAAACATATCACGAATACGTAAACTACAGGTGTAAATAACACATTTGAGCATAGGGGTCTCATAATTTTCTAAGATTCACCATGAAGCATTGATGCCTCAATACATTAACTTCCATTCCATCCATTAGGTGATAGATACATTGTTCATTCATATACAAGGAAAAATATGATGCGAGTCATACATAACTACCGTCATAAAACATATACATAACCAACATAATTGGGATATAAATACTCATGAAAGTACATCCATATAGACTACATATAATCAATGCAAATACTAATAGAAATACAAGGAGAAATAACCTTTAATTAATCATGCAAAATTCAAACTTGGGATGGGACTTCCATGTTCCATCCGACCATAGAATCACTAAGCCAAATCTCTCTTTAGCCATTCATCCCCATGTCTTATTCCAAAGCATGAATGTGGGATCTCATAGAACACATCAATCAAAACTCATCTAGGGCTTCTAGAGGCCATCCACCTCAACCCATCAAACTGTGATTCTACCTCATGGTCAGAAATCAGAAGATCATCATCAAATTGGTCTCCATCCAAGATTTCCAGGGTTTCCAGTGTTTTTTCCAAGCACGTCTTCTAGGTCTAGTAACTCAACCCACAACTTATATAGGTCTTCCAGAGAATTTGTCCAAATAGGGTTTCAGAACTAGTAACTCAACCCACCAATGGATTTTAAAGCATTTTTCCAACCAAGTCTTCTAGGACTAGTAACTAAACCCAAGTTGTTACAAGGCTTCCCTGAGCTTTTTTCCAATCAGGGCTTCTAGGACTAGTAACTCACCCCAAGCTAAGGAACATGAGAACCAAACAAAATAATAATAATGAAAGTAAACCCACAATCACCATGGATATCTAGGAAATATCAAGGCTAGGAAATACATTGTCAATCCCATCCATCCTCCATGCCAGTGATAGATCATAACCAAGAAACCACATGCATGTGCCATGCATACCAAAACTAATGAGGAAAGCATACATGCAACTCGGCCCCTCCAAGAAAAATTGTTGTATTTGTTGATCCTGATGCCTTCTTGCACTTTCATTCTCTTCCTTTGCCTTCGCTCTCCAAAAATCCAAGTATTCCGCACCCTGCAAGAGAGCTCCAAGAAAACTCTAAGTATCTAAGAGTATCTTCCATAGCCTCTCAAAAGAATGAGGCAAGAGATTACACTGAGTTAGAGCTTGTCAACTGACCCTCATAATCCCTTTTATTAACGGGGCATCTATTTTCTTCATTTTCCATTATTTTCCATTAATTTCATAAATAAATGCCAATTAATGCCTCATGCCTTTCCAAATAGTTAGACATTTCCTTTTCCAATTCCCTTAGCCATAATAAACTTAATCAACACCCACTAGGATGTTTCTCCCACAATTCAACTTGAAATATGTGTCCCATCGACCGCGACCTTATATATTTTTACATCGAATTTTTACAAGGGCTATTAGATTTCCCTACCACATCACCCCTAGCATCTACATGGAATTTGTGCAGCCTTAGTCATTCATCTATGGCACTTGGTAGTTCATCTTAAAACTCAAGTCCCACAACACCTGAAGCATTTGTGCAATGCAATGAATTAAATAGATATGACCATAGGGGATATCCTAATGTGTGTGGGATGTGTGTTGTGGAAAATTTCCTAGACCCATAGATCCTTGGTTATATCTAGATCACCATCATTCCATAAGTATATCTAAGTCTTTCCCACATCTAAGAAATTATACATTCATGACATGTCCTCATCCCCATATGTCCTAGGCTTTCAGATACAACCAACATTCATGGAGAACATAAAACTCACAAAAAATACTCTGAAAATGGCGGCCACCATGGATTTCATTAGAAACCTAAAACTTTCAAGAAAACATACAAGTGTTAACCAACCTAATTCTTGAATTCCCAGATGAATATTCCATCCTTAAATCTCATCTAGGTTGGATATAAAATATCACAAGCAGCTTAAATGGACTTAGACACAAGATCAATCCTTACAATACTCAAACTTAGATACTTTGATGATTTAAGATACCTTTACATAGGATTTCGATGAAGAAAAAAGTTTCTCATAACACTAATATCTGTTGGAATGAAACCTTGATTCAGGATTTAATACTCCTGATGTTATACATAGCCATATCGCCATAAATGGATTTAACTATGTGTGTACCATCAAACATCAAAACTAGCTAAATTATACCTAATAATGCCCCATAAGTTCTAATACAACAGAACTAGATTAAGCCACTGAAAGTGTCCCACATATTAATGCAATATCTACTAATATGTCACACATTATATCATTCAAATTCCTTTACAAAGAGATATTATCAACAATATTCAAGAACAAAGGCCCTTGATATACATCGCATATCTGTTGGCATTATGATTCAGGTTTGGTGCTATGGCACAGGTGTTGTACTTGATGGCAACTCACTCAAGTGGTAAAACTCTATTCAGGATCTCAAAATGATGGAAAATAAGGGGTTCGCAGGTACACCGTTCAAAAGGTGCGGGCCCGCAGGCACGCCATTCAAAAGGCGCGGTCATGTCCACCGGTTATCCGAACAGAAGGTGCGGACCCCAGTTCACTCACTCCAATGCAGAGAAGCATGCACACGTGGAGTTTCTTATGTTTGGCCCTTGGTATTTAGCCCGTCATTCATGATCCTATGGTTTTGGTCTGTGGTATAGAATCTAAATTATTGAAGCCTGGTTTGGATCCCTTGTATTGGTTTTTGATGGTTTTGTCCCATGGTTTGAATAAGGGCTTGCCTATAAAAAGGAAAGGAGATCACTTGGCTAGACATATGGGAAATTTGAATAGCTTAAGGTCTGAAATTTTGGGTAATCGTTTTAAAAAGCTATATCTAAATCAAGGTGAAATCTGTAAAGTGTAAGGTGGATCTGTTGATAGGTCGTGATCTCTTGGATGTGTGATCAGATCTGTGGATCTGACAGTCGGTGGTACATTGGAGGACTGTTAATTATGCTCTATTTGTAGGTCCACAGGTGATCCACAGTTTAGGTGCGAAGGTACGCAGGGCAGCAGAAGGCACAGTGCGGAGGTACATAGCGCAGCCGAAGGCACAGGTGCGGAGGTACACAGCATGACAGAAGGAGAAAGATACGCAAAGAAACAGAAGGATCGAGTGTGGAGGTACGCTGTCGGGCAGACAGTGCAGGTGCAGATCTTGACAGAGGTACGCAGTTCAACAAAAGGGCTAGGTGCGGAGGTACACAGAGCACAAGAAGGATCAGGTGTGGTTCTACATAGGCTAGACACAGAAGAACTGCGGATATTCGTAGGCTTCTATTGGTGAAGTTGTGGACCCCTTTTGAAATAATTATTGGTTGCCTTTTATCTATTGTTGTAGAGTTTTGGGTTTAGATTACTGGTATAGCTTTTCTGTTTACAACATTCTGAGAAGTTGGGTGATTCATTAGTTGATTGTATAAGGAGATTGGTTCATTCACATGTACTTGATGATTATTTGGTGGATCCAGTTTGAAAGTTAATGAAATGTGGTCGTTAAAGAAGTAAAAGAGCTCAAGGGGTTGTAGCTCCCTTCCAAGAGAGACTGGAAAACGAGAGAGGGTTGTAGCTCTCTGCAGGTTGTAGCTTGCGTACTGGTAAAGGACTGCACCAGTACAAAATCATTGTAAACGAAGTTTCTAATTGAAAGAAGATAGAGACATATTGTAGCAGGTGGTTTTCACCCACATTGGGTTTCCACCTTATATCTGGTGTTCTTTGGTGTGATTATCTGCTTTTTCTGTTCTTGCTCATTATTATATGGTACTGACATACAAACTAATGATCAATATCTAAAGAATAAATTAAAGTATAATTCTGGAAGATATATTGAAAAGAATTTGATAATACTGATTCACCCCCCCTCTCAGTATTATTTCCAACAATTGGTATGAGAGCAGGTCCTTTTGAAGAAGCTTGATCGCTTGAAGGAACGTCTATCATCATGAGCAACTATGAGATGGAACCATCAATCAGGCCACCGATTTTTGATGGGACAAACTTCGTATATTGGAAGGAAAGAGTTGTTGCCTATCTTCAATCACTTGGTACAGAAGTCTGGGATATCATAGATACAGGGTACACTTTTCCTTCAGCAACTCATACAGATCTGGCTGAGAAGAATAAATATGAAACAAATGCAAAAGAAATCAATACCTTATTAGGATTCCTATCTCAATCAAAATTTGTCAAGGTAATGTAGTATAAATATGCAAAAGAAATATGGGACAAGATTGTTCTGAGCTACAAAGGAGATGAACAGGTAGAACGAGCAAAACTTTAAACCCTCAGGACTCAGCATGAAAATCTCAGAATGCACAATGATGAAAGTGTGGCTAACTATTTCCTTCGTGTAGATGAGATTGCTAGTTGTTTGAAAAATTTGGGTGAAGAAATAAAAGAGGCTGTTGTGGTTGAAAAAGTTCTAAGATCTTTGTCCCCTAGGTTTGAATCTAAAGTTACTACAATAGAATAAAAGGAGAATCTTCGAAACCTTACCATGTCACAGCTACACGGGATTGTAACTGCTTATGAAATGAGGAAAGGAGGACCATCAGACAGGAGAGAAGCAACTTTCAAGGCTTCAGGCAAAGGAGACTACTATGAGTTAGGACATGCGTCAGAAGAGGAAGAAGAACCAAATTTTGTCAAAAACCTTCAACGGGGTACTGGAAGATTCAGAGGCAAGTTTTTTTGCTTGTGGGAGAGTCGGTCACTATGCTGCCAAATGTCCTCATAAGGATAAAACTGACAAAGGGAAGGAACCTGTTAGATGGAACAAGAAATAGAATGTAACTAAGAAAAGTTACTACACTCATGAAGATAGTGATGGTCTTTCAAATAGTGATGAAGATGAATGAGGTAATAACTATAAATTTTTAATGGCTTTTGAAGATGATGTTTACATGGATGTTATAGATGTGGATGGCTTTTATGAAGAGATTTCTAGACTCAAAACATGTTTAGAAGAAAAGAATGTGATCATTGTTACTCTGCAATTCCAAGTTGATGAAAAAGAAAAATTTCTTGAGAAGTTAGAATGTGAAATTGTTGGCCTTAAAAAAGAAATTGAGAGAACAAAGGCTCTTAATCTTAAATTTGTTAAAGGATCTGAAACTCTGGATGAGATTATCAATGTACAACGTTCTACACTAATCAAGACAGGTCTGGGGTATAATGGAGAAGCATCTCAAGCATCCACCTCAAAGAGTTATCTCAATACAGTAAGGAGGAATGAGAAAAAGCCCAATGAACATCACCAGGTAAAACATGGATGAATTACATCAAGAATAAACAAATACTACCAGGTAAATCAGGGGAAATCCACCTTAAGGATGACCAAAAGCTACAACCATCCACAGGTGAAATATTCTCAATTTTCCTCAAGAATGGATGACAATAAAAACTGCACTTATTTGGCAGGTAGATTTGGTAAGCGCAGAAGTTTCTTCAATGGCCAATGTTTCTCTTGCCATAACTTTGGCCACAAATCAGCTCAATGTGTTTCTTATAAAACAATCATGACTAGAGAAGCTAAAAAACAAAGAAGTATGACTGGGATCATGAAAAGGACCTATAACAACTTTTCGGCCTTTGAAAATGAAATTGAATGTTCTATTTGTAATAACTTTGGTCATGAAGATTCTGAATACAGCAGTAGGTTTTGGCAGACAAAGGAACAATCCTCAAGAACTAGAACATGGAGAATAAAGGAACCACAACCAGAAAGAAGTGGGATAGCTTTTTATGCAGAAGGACAGGAAAATAAATGGTACATCAATAGCGGATGTTCGAAGCACATGATAGGTGATAAAGAAAAATTTGAATCATATAGTGCTTTAGAAAAGGGAAAGAAAGTTTCTTTTGGAAATGATACCCCTGTAGTCATAAAAGGAAGAGGCACTGCTCAGTTGAAAGAAAAGGTCAAAGCTAGAAATGTTTTATATGTTGATGGCTTGAAGCATAATCTACTGAGTGTCAATCAGATGTGCGATCAAGGAACTAAGGTAATATTTCGATCAAATGGATGTAGTGTTCATGATCTTCATATAGGAAAAATAGTGATCAAAGGCAGAAGAACTCTAAATAATTTATACATATTTGAAGAAGGACAACAACAATGCTATTTGAGCAAGGATGATGAACACTGGTTATGTCACCGGAGGTTGGGGCATCTAAGCTTTTCACAAATAAGGAAAGCATGCAAATACCAGGCAGTTCGTGGTCTTCCAGATATCAAAATTCCAGACAACACCATATGCAAATCATGTCAGTTTGGTAAGAAAACCAAAACTAACTTCCTTGAGAAGGAAGGATCAGCCAGCAGACCTCTTGAACTAGTCCATACATATGTATGTGGCCCATTTAGGACAAGGTCACCTCGAGGAGAAGAATACTTTATATTATTCATTGACGACTTCTCCAAGATGGTTTGGTTAGGACTTATGAAACACAAAGAGGAAGCATTCGAAAAATTCAAATCTTTCAAAGCCTTTGCTGAAAATGAATCAAATCACAAAATTAAGTGCCTCAAGTCTGACAGAGGTGGGGAGTTTACCTCAAATGAATTTTTCGATTTCTGTGAAGAAAATGGAATAAGAAGGGAATTCTCTACAGCTAGGACTCCTCAGCAAAATGGAGTGGTGGAAAGGATGAACAGAACGGTTCAACAAATGGCTCGTGCTATGCTTGATGAGTCTGGAACTCCCACAACCTTTTGGGGTGAAGCTGCATTTGCTGTAGTTGTTATTCTCAACAAATCAAATGTCCGAGTGAAGAACACTCAAACTCCTCATGAACTCTGGTATGGTGAGACTCCTTCGGTAAAGCATTTCAAAATTTTTGGAAGCAAATGCTATATTAAGAATAATGACGAACATCTTGGCAAACTTGAACCTAGAGCGGATGAAGGCATTCTCCTTGGTTATTCTACCCACAGAAAAGCATATAAGTGTTACAATAAAAGACTTGGAAGAATTATTGACATTGATGTGGTGGTTGATGAAAAAGGAAACATTCCTAGGCAAGTAAATTATGAAAATATCGAAGAGGATGAAGACTACCCTACAAATCAGACTGAAGATGAAGAAGAACCTCAAGAGGCACCAGAGGAACAGATAAGGATAGAAGAGAAGACTCCATCCTGGTATGTTCAAAAGAATCATCCAGAAATTCAAATATTGGGGCAAAAGGAGGCAGGCGTACAAACAAGAAGAACAATTGCAGAAGCTTCAAGCTATTTGGCATTACTCTCCTCCACTGAACCACAAAATGTAAGAGAGGCATGCAAAGATGAATGTTGGGTCAAGGCAATGGATGAAGAACTTGAGCAGATCGAAAAGAACAACACTTGGGAGTTGGTTCCTAGACCAAAAGATAAGAATGTCATAGGGACAAAATGGATCTTCAAAAATAAGTTGAATGAAAATGGGGAAGTAATTAGAAACAAGGCCAGACTTGTTTGTAAAGGGTATGCACAACAAGAAGGAATAGATTTTTAAGAAACTTTTGCTCCTTTTGCAAGACTTGAGGCCATCTGAATGTTCCTTGCTCTCTCAAGCTTTCAGAAGTTCAAAGTATTTCAAATGGATGTGAAATCAGCCTTTCTCAATGGAGACATAGAAGAAGAAGTATACATTGAGCAGCTAGATGGTTTCATTCTTGGGAATGATCCAAATCGTGTATGCAGACTGAAAAAGGTTGTCTATGGCCTTGAACAGGCTCCAAGGGCTTGGTACTACCATTTGGACAAATATCTTCATCAACAAGGTTTTTCAAAAGGATCAGCAGATAGCAATCTTTATATAAAAATTGAAAATGACAAATTTCTAATACTTGTGGTGTATGTAGATGATATTATCTTTGGCAGCAATGAAGAAGCTATGAGTCAAAGTTCTGCCTTGGTGATGCAGAAAGAATTCGAAATGTCCTTGTTTGGAGAGTTGACATATTTTCTTGGATTGCAAATCCAACAAAATGAAGACAATATCTTTTTGTCTCAAACCAAGTATCTCAAGCAGATCTTGAAGAAATATGGCATGGAAGATGTAAAACCAGTATGTACCGCCATGGTTACAGGATGCAGCCTCAGTGGAAATGATGAATCATCAGTAGTGCATCAGCCAACCTATAGATCTATGATTGGTAGTCTACTTTATTTGACAGGTACCTGACCAGACATCATGCATGCAGTGGGAATAGTTGGAAGATTTCAGGCAAATCCAAAGGAAACTCATCTTCAGGCAGTGAAGAGAATTTTCAAGTATCTTCAAGGAACTCAAAACTATGGCTTATGGTATCCTAGAGATACAGATCTCACACTTCATGCTTATACAGATGCAGATTGGGCCAGAAGCGTGGATGACAGGAAGAGCACAAGTGGTGGTGCATTCTTTATGGGTTCCAGATTAGTATCTTGGTTCATCAAGAAACAAAGTTCGATTGCTTTATCTACAGCTGAAGCAGAATATGTAGTTGCTGCATCTTGCTGCACTCAACTCCTTTGGATAATGCAGACCTTGCAGGATTTTTAAATCACTTGTACACCACCTATCTCCATCCTATGTGATAATACAAGTGCTATCAGCATTTCAAAGAACCTAGTCATGCATTCAAAGATGAAGCATATACCTATCAAATATCATTTTCTTCGGGAACAAGTGATTGAACAAAAGGTCAAGATGGAGTATGTTCCTTCTAAGGAACAAGTTGCTAATATACTCACCAAACCATTGCCTAGGGAGACCTTTGAATACCTTAGGCAAAAGTTGGGGGTAGTTGATGCATCATCTTGTTGTTGAATCTCATCTGTTTCAGAGATTGTTGGTTATACGCGAGTTTCATATGGGGTATACGTGTACATTTGCTGGGTTATGGATTGGTCAAAGATCGAATGTCACAGGTTCAGGGGGAGCATATATTCTTCTATTAATGCATTGTTGGCATTATGATAGAAGGTCTTGGAAGAGAATGTACAGAAGGAGAACATGGATGTTGATCTAAATATTGCTGCTAATATGTCTCTATCTCTCTTGTCAAGGTCATGTATGGTGTATAGTAGATTATGGTTCTTCTTGAAGAATTTTTCTTTTGAAGACCTGGTCTATAGTCAGGGGGAGCTCATTCAGAAATTTCAGCAGGCACTCAGGGGGAGTATGGATAGCAAAGGAAGAAAATGTCTTGGTTTGCCCTTAGCCCTTGATGTCAAAGGGGGAGAATGACTTTGAGGATCTTGGGGTTGCCATCAAGTCCAAAGGGGGAGATTGTTGGCATTATGATTCAGGTTTGGTGCTATGGCACAGGTTTTGTACTTGATGGCAACTCACTCAAGTGGAAAAACTTTGTTCAGGCTCTCAAAATGATGGAAAATAAGGGGTTCGTAGGTACACCGTTCAAAAGGTGCGGGCCTGCAGGCACGTCGTTCAAAAGGTGCGGTCATGTCCGCAGGTTATCCGAACAGAAGGTGTAGACCCCATTTCACTCACTCCAATGCAGAGAAGCGTGCACATGTGGGGTTTCTTATTTTTGGCCCTTGGTATTTAGCCCGTCGTTCATGATCCTATGGTTTAGGTCTGTGGTATAGGATCTAAATTATTGAAACCCGGTTTGGATCCCCTGTATTGGTTTTCGATGGTTTTGTCCCATGGTTTGAATAAGGGATTTCCTATAAAGAGGAAAGGATATCACTTGGCTAGACACTTGCGAAATTTGAATAGCATAAGGTCTGAAATTTTGGGTAATCGGTTTAAAAAGCTAGATCTAAATCAAGGTGAAATCTGTAAAGTGTAAGGTGGATCTGTTGATAGGTCGTGATCTCTTGGGCACGTGATCAGATCTGTGGATCTAACAGTCGATGGTACATTGGAGGACTGTTAATTAGGCTCTATTTCGAGGTCCGTAGGCGATCCACAGTTCAGGTGGGGAGGTACGCAGGGTAGCAGAAGGCATAGTGCAGAGGTACGCAGTGCAGCCGAAGGCGCAGGTGCGGAGGTACGCAGCACGACCAAAGGAGTAGGTGCGTGGGTACGCAAAGAAACAGAAGGATTAGGTGCGGAGGTACACTATCGTGCAGACAGTGCAGGTGCGGATTTGGACAGAGGTACGGAATTCAGCAAAAGGGCTAGGTGCGAAGGTATGTAGAGCACAAGAAGGATCAGGTGCGGATTTGCACAGGCTAGACACAGAAGAACTGTGGATATTTGTAGGCTTCTATTGGTGAAGTTGCGGACCCCTTTTGAAATAATTATTGGCTGCCTTTTATCTATTGTTGTAGAGTTCTGGGTTTAGATTACTGGTATAGCTTTTCTATTTACAACATTCTGAGAAGTTGGGTGATTCATTGGTTGATTGTATAAGGATATTGGTTTATTCACATGTACTTGATGATTATTTGATGGATCCAGTTTGAAAATTAATGAAACGTGGTCCTTAAAGAAGTAGAAGAGCTAAGGGGGTTGTAGCTCCCTTCCAGGAGAGACTAGAAAAAGAGAGAGGGTTGTAGCTCTCTACAAGTTGCAGCCTGCGTACTGGTAAAGGACTGCACCAGTACAAAATCATTGTAAACAAAGTTTGTAATTAAAAGAAGATAGAGACATATTGCAGCAGGTGGTTTTCACCCACATTAGGTTTCAACCTTATACCTGGTGTTCTTTGGTGTGATTATCTATTTTTCCTGTTCTTGCTCATTATTATATGGTACTGACATACAAACTAATGATCAATGTCTGAAGAATAAATTAAAGTATAAATCTGGAAGATATATTGAAAAGAATTTTATAATACTGATTGACCCCCCCCCCCTCATTATTATTTCCAACAATATCAAACAGTATAATTAGCACAAACTATAATAGTTAGTCGAACATACCAAGAATTCATACAAGACCATGCAAATAAGCTATAGATTAGGAGCATATAAGTAAACATAGGATCCACAAGTCCTCAAAACTATGAGAGAATTCATATAACCATCTCATTATAGGAAGCCATGAATAACATGTTTTTTTACATTTAGTGTTGGCACATACATTGTGATAACGCATGATAATACCATTCACCATTCATAGTGTAACATGTATAGACGTGAACATACTTATCTTATTAACATAAATAATTGGTGTTTGAGGCAGGGACTTCAACTCTCCACCAAACCATAGGAAACTATATTGTAATCCTTCTTGTAGTTGACCATCCCCTAGCCATATGTAGAGTATGAGGAGTTGTGTGGCTAAGGAAATTCATACCAATATAAGTCAATTGGATAAATTAGGAACCTAGAGTACATAGTTTATAATGTAGTGGTTGTATTTCCAATATTTGATCAATTTTTAATAAACCTCTAGTAACACCCAGGAAATCCCATAAAGGATTTAAATTTTCCCACATTCAGTGGAGCATGACACTCCATGATGGATTTGATCTTCTTGGGATCCACCGCTACTCCTTACATGGAAACAATGTGTTGTATGTATTAGACTCGTGATTAGAAAAAATCACAGTTGTTGAGATTGGTATAGAGGTTGTGTTTTCTCAGTAATTTCAAAATTTCTTAAAAATTTTCTTCATGTTCCCCCATGGTTTTAGAATTAAAAAAAATCAGGTACAAAGACTAGCATAAATTTTTCCAAATATGGAATAAGAATGTTGTTCATTAAATGTCGCTGGAGGACTAGTGACTACAAATGGAACCATCATTAATTCGTAATGCCCATATATAGATCTAAAATATTTTTTGTGAATGTCCTCCTCCTTAATTTGTACTTGATGGTTTCTATACCTCAAGTCGATCTTTGAAAATATTGCACCTCCTTGTAGATGATCAAACAAGTCACCAATCCTCGACACATGATACTTATTTTTTACTATGGATTTATTTAATTTCATTTAATCAATGCATAGTATTAATGTTCCATCCTTTTTCTTCAGAAATAATATTAGAGATCATAAGGGAGATGTGCTAGGTTTGAGGTATCCCTTTTCCATCATTTCTTTTATTTGTAGTTTCAGTTCCACCAGATCTAGTGTTCTCATAAAATAATGACCTCTTGATGTTGGTACTTCTCCTATAAGCAAATTTATATAGATATAAATTCTTCTTCTTAGTTGCAATCATAGTATTTCCTTAGGAAACATGTCACTAAACTATTTTAGAATAATGTACTCTTCCATCATATCTCTTCTAATATATGATTCACTGGTTACTTGGATAACATACAACTTGAATCGTTTTTGCATACACCACTTCATATGTAATGCTTATATCTAATGAATAGTAATGGAATTATTTACTACATAAACAAGTTCTCTTCCCCCTTCATCACTAAGACATTCTATTAATTTATTATAGCAATTGACTTTAGTCTTGTGGCCCACTAGCAAATCCATGTTGACTAGCACATCATAAGAATCCAATGGTAGCATATTCAAATCCCATCGGGTATGCATGTCCTTCATTATCACTGGCAATGATCTCACCATGTCCTCAACCTTCCTTTAGTTCCCATCGCTTGTTGAACCAACTACCAATTTTCATAAGCTATATTCCATAGTGCACACTTCACTAGAACTCACGGGCTTATATAGTTAAAATTAGAACCTAGGTCTATCAAAATTGAAATGGATTGATTACTAACAATACCTTCCATATCTATAAATAAGGTTTGATGATAATCCCACATTTTTCATTGTAACATAAATTCGTGGCACATTTTGGGCTACATCATTCACTGTATCCACTTATTTCCCATTTTATAGCCTTGGACTACTTCGTTGTCATTATGGATAGCCCATTATGTATGGTTTTCTCCACAATTCTAACACTTTCTATTTTATGTTTTCAATATATTAGCTTCCTCTCCTACATGCTTATAGAACATACATTTCCATGCTATTGTGGAATTTTTTTTATACTCTCTCATTACAACAATAGTAAACTTCACAATCCTTACTCTATATTGATGTTCTACATATATTCTTCATTTTCCTCTAAATCTAGAATTGCTTTTTTATGTCTAATCCATTAAGAATTTAGTCATATGCTTGGATTTTTCATAGCGCTACCTCGTTTTTTGAATGGTGTCATCGAGAGTTTTTGGCTAATCAAAATTTTCCTTATCCTAAATGTTTTTGGAAAACCATTAACATACCTCTGGATCTTAACCTTCACATCCTCAATGTAAGGAACCTTAGTAGTTTGAAGAACCTCTTGATGTATTCATCAACTATAAATTTTCCTATTTTTTGTTCATAAAATTCCTTCATCTTGTTGTCATAGTACCTCTCAGATATGTACTTCTCTTAAAATAATCTCTCAAATCTCCTCCAGTAAAACAATTTCTTTTTTATTTCCTTAACATTACTCGAGTAGTCCAGCTAGATATTAACTTTACCCTTCAAGATGAAAATGGATTCTCTTGCCTTCATATTCTCAGAGTAATCATGCACCTTGAAATACTTCTTCATTCCTAGCAAACATACCTCTCCTTCGTTCGCATTCAACTCTCCAACAAATGTAGGATATTTTTCCTTCTTATACTGTTTTGGTACCAAATCTTTCTCTTTCTATTTTTGCTAATAATGTCTCTTGATTGCAATCCTAGATGGTTTCTCATGCCTTTTTCTCCTCCTCCTTGGAATACTTAATGGAATTCAACTCCTCACTTACCTTTATATACCAATTATTAGATATGGTACCTTCTAAACTATTAGTATTCAATTCATGCTTTCTAAGTCATAATGGGCTCTTTCTATACTTACACTTTCCTAGGTAACCAAAACCTAGTTAATGTTTCTTTTTTCTTTGCAAATTTGAGAGGCTATGCATTGTCATTCCATTGACTTCTACATACTTCTCTTGGTCTCTGCCAATACTTTCATTGTTAACCTTTCAAATTCTTAACTCAACTATTAAACTTTTGATATTGTTCATCCATTCAAGGGATGCTTCCTCTCCCATCTTTTCAACTAACTCTAAATCATGGCCATACTATGATCTATCCGTGTCATACTAGACCATTCTATCACTCATTTGTTTATTATTTTTTCTATTCCTTAGTGTCCTCTTTTGTATTTTTACAAACATTAATATTATCCAAAATGAAATATGAATAAACAAATTTAGCCATTACCTTGACTCATTTACAATAATCATGTTGATGTGCGGCTATTTGGAGAACCAATTTTCCAATCAATATGATAGTTAGAAAACAAATAGAAAATCAACAATCTATCTAGCCAATCCTCCATTACTTAAAAATTATATTATAAGCACATACATGCATACAATACACAATAATTAGTTAATATTCTACAACTAGAACACATTGCACATGACAAATAATAATTATAAATTAGCATACTTTTTAACACAGTGCCAATCTCATCCTCCTATGCTCATTCATTTTGAGTGTTGAAACAAGGCGCTCTGATACCACATTGTAATGCTCCCTCCCAACCTCTTGGACCTCTCAGGATGATGGGAGGTGTTAGTTTTAAATAAACCAACTTCCATGATCTCATTATTAAAATGGGGTTACAAAATTCTTTCTTCACCAAAACTTGTAGAATTAACTTTAGACAACATCATTGCATTCAACTTATCGAGAGGTTTTTGGAAATATAAGTTTTACCTCAACCCAACTCTCAAATTAAAAGCTATACCATTTAAAATATTGATGACTTAACCCTTTCCACATGAACGATTCACTACCATGTGGAAACCACGGGTGGCCTACGAGGCCCTACCATTCCATGCCCAAAACCTATGTGGCATCGAAAAAAGATTAGTCATTCGTTCATGTAACTTTCCACTTCATCATAAAATGAAGAACCCAAAACACTTGAACCCTTCATGTAATACAAATAATTCCTTTATATATAGCTACATGTAATATCTAAGAATGCATGGGATGTTCGTAGTGGAAAACTTGCTAGACCGCTATATCTCTTGATATATCAGGATCACTATCATTCCATAATCATGTCGATGTTAGGACAAAATCTAGGACCTTATGTATTCATGCCTTGTCATCATTACCAAATGTCCCTGACTTCTAGATACATACAACATTCATGAAGAATGTCATCCTTATGCCCAATACTCTCGATGTAGAACCCACTTTAGATTTCATAGGAAATCAAACATTCGAAAAAATGCACAAGTGAAATTTTTTTGGGTTCCTAGACTCCCAGACGCATTTTCTATCATAAAGCACATTTTTTATGGATATAAAATATCCCGCGAACTTTGAATAACCCCATATACAATCTTGCTACTTTTGATACTCATACATGGAAACTATGAGGATTTCATATGCTGTTACCCGTTGTTTTCTAGAAGTTTGGTGCTTCTATCAACACTAATATCCATAGGAATGAAACTCTCATTATGTCTCTGATACTTTTGATGTTATATGTAAGAATAACAACATAAATGGATATATGAACATGCATACCATTAGATATCAAAACTAGATAAATCATAGATTAGCACCAGATTAAAGAATAGAATGTATCCTACACAATAATTCCAAATTTGTCTATATAACATACATTATATCATTCACAATTCTTTACTAAGAAGGATAATCAATAGTATTTAAGCACAAAGACCCATGATATACATAACCTATCAAACAATGGAATCAACACAGACTATAATGGTTACATTGAACATATCAAACATTCATACAAGTCCATTAAAATAATTTGGCATATATGGAACATATCAACAATGATAGGTTATGCAAGACCTTCATAACCATGATAACATTAACATAACTATATCATTATAGGGAATGAAGGATAAAACATTCCTTTACAACTAATTTTGATACATACATTGTTATAACAAATAAAAAATCATTCACCATTCATAGTGCAACATGTATACAAGTGAATATAATTATATGATTAAATCAAAAGATTGGCCACTGAGGGAGGGACTTCAACACTCCACCCAACTATAAGCCAACTACACTATAATATTTTTTGTAATTAACCATGATATAGCCAAATTTAAATTTTGCGAAATTAATTTATCAAGGGAGTCCACACCAATGCATGTTAACTAAATTAGACAAAAATATAGAGCACATAGCTTCCCCACCTAACATCCAGGAGTCTAGAGCACATAGTGTATCCACCTATTAAGCACATGAAGGATCAATATCACACAATTTTCCACCTGTAAAACCCTAAAATAATCTATAAAACACAATGTCTCCACCTATTAAATGCTACAGGGATCAAGAACACATAATGCATCTACTCGATTCACACTACATGATCGTAGAGCACACACTATCTCTTTAGGTTGTCAAACAAGAATCTAGAGCACCCTATGTCTCCACCTGTTAGGATTCCACAAGAATACAAGGAATAAGCTCAAGGTATCGACATACAAAAAACCACAAGAAGTACCAAACTAAGCAACATCTCCACCTACTAGGCATGAATCAAGAGTCCAACTTGACTCCAACTTCTCAGCACCATAGTCTCCTCTTAACACTACACTCCTCAAAATTATTCCAAGCATGTGCATACACTAAATCATCTCTCATTTTCATTAGCAAGTCCTCTTACTCTTATATTTCACTATCTATTTATGCTTCATATTGTTTCCACCCTCATTGTATGTTTTCTCACCCCACCATTATTTGTATGTTTTTTATACCACTAGTTGTCAAATGATAACTTATTTCACATACTCCCATTTTTTTTTCATCGGTTGTGCTCCTTGCATGTTGATTTCCATAACATGTCCCTTGGGTATAATGGCCATATGCACTTTATTCCTTTACTGTAGGCTACCCATACATTTATTCAATGCTTTCATTGGTAAAGCCATTAATTGATCAAGGAGATAAGTGGTAAAATAAATATAGGGGCTTTGGATTAGAATAAACCCCTCCTCATTAGACCTAAAAACTTTATCCACTCCATCTAGTCTATGTTTACATTTCCACATTATTTACATGAATTACAATTCATAATGACATTGATATGAGCGGTAACAAAAAGGGTTGTCACAGATTTTCAGATAACAATTTCAATATCTTGATTGAAACATTAGATCACTGGAGACCCAATATATTACATAGTTTAGTGGTATATAGAGCATGAATTATTTCTCTTGTTTTTATCATGTCAGTTCTTTCAAAATAAATGAAAAATAAAAATGTTTTAACAATAAAAAAAGAGTAAACAACGTTTCTCGCAAGTAATTTCAGAAAACATGAATGAGACCATTCTTTAAGAATCTTGGTCTTAGGAATACTGAAAGGTGAACCCATAGGAACATTTTATTTCTTTTAATATGGATATAACCCCCACCATGATTCCCTCCTTTCCCCTAAAGTCTCATTATCCGAAAGTGTCATATCTCTCCTCCTTTCCTTGCCCTTGAGTGATTTTGTGAAGATAAATTTCGATGGTGCCTCCAGAGGTGGTCTTCCACAATTGGGAAAGTTAGAATTCAAAGATATATGTTGTGCCATGTGGTACTAAAATAATAATGAAGTTGAACTCCTCACTGTTGATTAAGGACTAACTTTCATAATCAATCATGAATACTTAAAACTTCAAGTCGACAAAGATTTTTGGATAGTTATTGATACTACCATAAATTATCAATAGAGCACCTATTGACAATTTGTCTAAGAGGTGGAGAAATTAACATGTCCTATCTCGTATATAGTCACTAATACAATCCATCCATTATGTGATTACTTCACACATAAGATGACTTGGAAATAAAGGACTCGATTTCCTAGAAAATATGGGGTTTTAGGGTATCAAAATCTATATAATTGGATCTTGGTATTAAGGGGAGCCACCTACTTGGAAAGGATCCTTACAAGTTATCTTATATGCAAACATCCTACTCCTAATCAAGATGAATCATAAAATGGTAATAGAGGTTGGTGAGGGCCTGTGAGACATTGTTCATCTCAATGCATTAAATATTGGGGGTGGTTTGACCAGCCCATCCCATGCATCACACATGAAGGTTTGTTATTCATTCAGTATAATGTTAAGCCTCTATAATTCATTTGTCTTGTGATCAAGAGTATTTCCACTGCACATAATTAATCCTTTTCTAAGACTCCTCCCTCACCATTGGTGGGATTATTCCCTCATTTGTCTTAGGAACCAATCTTGTACAAAGGGTAAATTTTTCAGACTCATGGCAGGACAATTATAGTTTGCTACATGATTTACCAAATCATGGAATAGAGTCTGAAATTATGCCCTCAAAGAGTTCATGCTACTAAATTTTAAGGACTTTGCTAGAGATGGAGGAAGTAGTAGGCATCGGCATTTAGAAGTCAATGACTATAACCTAATATACCTTGACATTTTCAGATAATGTTATCTAAGTATAGGCTTTTATTTTAATTGCTGTTATTTATTTCCTATATTTCGAGTTTGTATTTATCAAGTTTGATGATGTTCTTTTAATTTCCCTTTGAGTTCATTGTGACCTACACCTGGGGTTTCCAACTGAGTGGGTGTTCTTACCTAGTGGGTGACTTCTGGTCCTATGGTTTATTACTCTTTGTTCTTGTGTTGGTTTAGGCTATCCCAAACTACCTCCATCTTGATACATCACTTCTATCCTAGTCTATGCATTCTTCCTTTATATTGTTGAAACTTGTTAATGGGTGGTCATATCGATTATCTCAGTTCTTTTTTACCCATAATTCCTAAAACAATTCATGCGTAGAAATATTAGAGGCTATGGAAGGGGTCCTTAAGACTAGTTGCAAGCCCAAGCCCAAGCCCAAGCCTAGGTAGCCAATAATACCTTCAAATTTCCATCACCTCTTCATATTCATGAAGAAATACACTTGCTTGAAACTCTCACTAATAATGCCTACTATGCATATTATTACTCTAATATTCTAGAGAGGTTTCTAATTTGGTTCCTTACCCTAGTCAAAACATTGGTAGATGAAACCAGTGTCTAAATTCTATCACCACCCATTGGCAGATGAAAACTTTGTTGAGTGGAATACTACAAGAGAATCATGAAGATGGTAATGACATGATTTCTTCTTTGAATGAGATGAAGTGGTTTTAACAAAATGAATGTTCATGTTTGACTAGCATGGATGCTAGTCTAGGTAACATGAAAAGCAACCTTCAATGCAACCTTGAGCCTTCGGTTCCAACAAGCACAAGAGTGCAATATCTTCCTCTAGTGATGTTTTTTGACTCGTGATATCATATTAGGTATCTATGATGTTTTTCTTGATTCTCTATGTAGATGAGATTAGGTATTTCTTGTAGTTTTGAGAACAAGACACTTTATTTTGGTATGCTTGTTTTTAAATTCTTAATCAATGAATATAATTTTCCTTGAAGTAGATTGAAACTAGTAATAGGTTGAATTATGATGATAGAGAAATGTAATTTAAATTTTAGAAGCAATATAAAATTAAGTTACAAAATAAATAAATAAAATTCAGATATATATTTTATATATATATATATATATATATATATATATATATATATATATATATATATTTTTTTTGTTTTTAATTTTAATTCAAAAAATAATTTAGAGTTTATTTATTTTTTAAGATTGTTATTTTAATTTTTAATTTTTATATATTCCTTTAATTATATTTTTTTGGTTTTATTTTTTTCCTTTCACTTAGTTTTTTTTTTCAAATATTCTATTTGCTCAGTACTTTTTTTCTTTCTATTTCATTTTTAAAAGTAGAAATTAATTTTTATTTTTTTAGTGTTATATTTTAATGATTTCCTCACCTTTAGAAGAAGGAAAATGGTGTTTTCTTTATAGAAAAAGTTTAGTTTCTTCTTCTTAAAAATTGATTTTGACCCCTTTAAAATGAAATTATTGACCTTTTTTTCCCTAATATGGTAAATTAATAAAAAAAATGAATTAATAATAAAAGGAAAGAAATCATGTAATGTTAACTTTTATTTTTAAGTCTCACTTTTTTTTAGGTATCACTATGAGAATCATAATATCAATTAAATCATATTTTTAAGATAAAAAAATATAATAAAAAATAAAATAAATTTGAAAAATACTTAAAGATTAAATATATAAAAAAATAGATAAATTTAGGAACTCATTTGTAGGGTTTATCATGGTCATGATATTTTATCCTTATTTGTGTCGTTGAACATGTTTGAAGTTTAACACTAAAGAATGGGTGGTGATAATACATCACCACTTTTCACATTCTAGTGCGTTTCTTTGGGTCCTTCATACTATTGATATTTGGCCTTTAATTCCATGATTGAAAATTGTTTTAATTTTAACCCTAAAAAGAAGAGATGTTGTCAAATCACCATTTTTTCAAGATTAGCATGAAAAACATGATTTGATGAAACCTGTGAAAATATGAGAACTCAATAAATTTCTCATTAAGTTGGCACCTTGTTTTTATCATCAGATCTCCCCAAGTATTTTTAATACTAAATAAAAGATACATAATCATATTGTTCTCTTCACCATTTGATCCATCTTGGTATAGTATTCCTTCAACATCCCTATTGGTGTGATAGATCCATCCATAACAATCTCAGCATTCCACAACCTAATACTCTACCCATTGAATTTCTTGGTCCTACATTTCAGTTAGTATCCATCTCCTTCGAACATAAGAATAAATTCCATATATCTCCCATTGTATGAGGGTCTATCCCAGGATTAATAAAAACACTTTACAAAAATCTCTCCATAAAGCCAAAAATACCCTGAAACCAAAAGTAGGTTTTAACACTATATAGTTAAATAGTACAAATAGATTCTTAACAATGTAAAAAGAATTGTAATGTCAAGCACACACATTAACACAATGATTTATCCTAGAAACCCAAAGTAGGAAGAGAAGAAACTATTTTTGAATATATTCTTGTTTAAACTATTAGATACATTATAAATCACATAGAATCTATAAGTCACGAATCCATATACCCTATATAAGATTACAAACATAATTCCTTGATTGAAACTACAAAACCATGAGCTTAACCACCATGTGCTAGAAATCCATTAAAAGAATAAATCGTGTACTGAAAATTGCCGAAAATCCATAAAAAAAACCACCATTTCTTTTTTGGGGACTCTTCCTTTGGAAACCCACTAAATGGGGCTTACACCCCCCTACAAGGCGCCAAATTAGGGGAACTCATGCCCCACGTGTGACCCCTGTTGCACACATTGAAAATTTCAATGCATGGTGATATTTGCACAAACAACATAACACATATAAAACAATATTATCCTAATAAAATAATTTGTGTTTTAGTTAAATTTGAAACCACTATAAACTACTATGTAGATTTTCAATTCAAGGGTGAAACTCAACATTAGAAAGTGAGATACATTATCAAGACTAATTGATGGTTTCAAATTCAAATCAATTAGCATCAAATTAATAATCTTTTTTTGATGGTGAGGTCTTGTGGACTAAACCTTCATGTTGAAGCCCCTCAATTTTACCCAATCTTTTCGAATCCAACTAGTAAATATGGCTAGGATTACAAAACAATGAAATAATGCAATATTATATACCAAAAACATAAAACATATTTTTTTGCAAACAATCAGCACTCTCGTTAAATATAGAATCTCTCCACCAAATAGATGGAATGGAAGTTGAAAAGAGGGAAGGTGGTGGGATAAATATTTCCTTTCCCTCATAAAACAAGTTATGTGGGTTGATGAGTCAACCTTTTTCTTCAAAAAAAAAATTGAAATAAAATTTATTCAAGTCCTTATTTGCAATTTCCTAAATGTGAAAATTTTAGATTCAAGCACAATTCTCACCATATTCCATCGAAATCTCTTGTAAATTTTCTTAATGGATCTCCAAAATCAAATGTAATCCCTCAGCTATATTTGGGAAGAAAAAGTTGTGACAACTTAAAATAGGCATCAACAAGAAGATGTGCATGTTCCTAACGTTGAGAAATCAGGAGGCTTATAATTTAAATTAGATTTCTCTCTATTCCATATTTTCTTGTCAAATTTGTTGTCTTCTTATTTATTTAATTATGTTCATCTTCATCAAAAATCATAAGATGTAAAAACATGAAGATGTCAATACACAATAAACACAAGATATAGGCTCCAAGATAGGGAAAAACCCCTCCAAGGGGAAAGCCCACAAAGATTCTCTTCTTATAGAATAAGATCAAAATGACATATTCATTACCCATGACCAAGCTTATAGATGCTAAGTCAAATCCTCCTTCTGCACAGCAAATCCAACATCAGTAGGATACCAACAACAAATATTCAACAAAAGGTTACCTAAGGCATATCTTCCACCAACCCTTCATGCAATTCGTACTTCGGCCCTCCCTCTGCGAAATTTCAAAACCAATACTCTGATTTATGTGTGTCCTAATGAGCTCAAAACATCCTCTATTTATATTGTCTAAAGGGGTGTGTATAGACATGTCATATGGGGTAGGGCCAACTTGACAAGCAGGTCCAACTTGGCATCTAAAGGGGTTTTTGACCTTGTTATCACTCATAATTTTACCTAGAAGTTATCAGAAGAAGGAAAAGGCTGAGGTAACTACAAACCAATATTTTAAGTATAGGCTCTAGCCAACCTATAACTCAGAGAGGGCTCTCTCTTTATGTTTTAGCTTTCTTTGCTAGGATTTTAGGCTAGTTCTTAAAGTTCAGGGGTTTCTAGATTTGTATTGGAAGTTGGAGGGTGGAATCCTTACAAAGATGGATAGAATGATGTCTTTGGCTATTGGGATATGGAGTCAAAGAAGCGCAACAAAACTGGGATTAAATTATTAAAGGGAGTGTTCAATGGGAGAGCTAGCAGAGTGAAGCACACATTTTAGGTCGAATGGGTGAAATGATCTTAACCAGGGTGAGAGAGCACTTAAGAATCCTTAAACCTGGATTAAAAGGAGGAATAGAAGATGATCATGAGCAAAGGGTAGTTAAGAATCCTTTACTATAGACCAAAGGGAAACTACGTGAACTAAGGAGCAATCAAGAATTCCTTAACTTAGATAATTTAGTAGAAAACATAAAAATGCATAATAGTAAAAACAGAGTGCAGTGAAGCAATTCTAAGATATCATTCCATATTATATCATTTAGATTTTAGATATATTTAAGATTATGTAAAAACTTTTACAGAAAAGTGACAACACAAAGAAGATACTTGTTTGTATTTCGCACTACACATGAATCCAACGAAATGTCTTTTCTTTATTCAATAATCCAACTTGCTGGTCCAACAGTGATACAATATCTTACAATCTTTGATCAAGAAAACTATAGAAATGTCTAAGAATCCACCCTACTTACTTTGAATTGTGAAGTATTTATACAAAAAATTATTACAGAATATCTCAAAACAACTTGAGATTTAATTTAGGAAATACAAATATCTTCTTGCAAGAAGATACAAATAACTAATGAATTGTTTCATGCTATCCCTTTTATTATGGTTGTGCTGGCCTTTATTGTTGAAGTGTAGCCCTTATGTTGGCTTGTTTTTGTAGAGTTTCACAGTGGAGTCTTCTTTACTTTCACCTTTCAACTGATACTCTTTAACTCTAATACTCTTTGACCTTGCTGCCCTGTTTTCACCTGTTTTACTTGGCTGCTTTGTTTTTATTATGTAGTAAATTTTTGCTGTAAATTTTTCACAGTAAATCTATCATTTTCTCCCACCATTCTGCATCTAGTAATTTCACATTCACCATTATCCTGTAGATTTCATCAGCCTCAGTATACTTTTCAAAATTAGGCTTGGTGAGGAACAAATGTTTTACCTCATGCTCAAGGAAAAACAAGTTCTCAAATGTGTCATATAACACTTTGCCTCTTGGGAGGGGTTTTAAGGATGAAGAACTGGCTTGTTCCTTAGCCAATTTTCCGAGTCTATCACCATATTCCAAGTGTGTCATGAACTTGTCATTAATGACCATAGGACTAGGCGGACCTTTCTCCATCAAAATCTAAAATTTATCCATGAACCTATCAATGGCTACCTGCATATTGTGGCACTTTTCTCCCAAATTAAGCATAAGGTTCCTTTTGGAGGGGACCTTCCTTATTTCTAAAATAGTTATAGTCCTATCTTCTATATTTATCTCATGGAGCTCATATCTGTTCTTGTTGTTGAGAAAATGGATGAGTCTATTTTCATCCTTAGGCTTATCTCACAATTCCTCATTTACTTTCTGTATAGCTTCTGTAGCTATATTCGCTAACTATGTTTGTTCAAAAATTACTTGGATTGATGGCCAAATATCATTGATAGAGTCAATGATATTTTCCCATAGGATTTCCTTGGTTTCTCCAAGTGGTTTCTCAAGTGTCAAATCCTTCTCTAGGATTTTGATTCTCTCACCCATTCTCTGGGCCTTTTGTGCTTCTTCTTTCTTCTTTAGTTGCGCAAGTTTGCATTCTATTTCCACAATTGCATCCTTTTTTCTAAACTTATTCATTTTAGTAGCCTGGATAGACATCTCTTCCATCGCTTTGACAAGTTCTGCTGCTTTCTCTCCTGATGTAGACTCTGTTGTTGCAGGCAAGGCCATTGCAAGTGGAGTTGTAGGTGCCAAAGATGTTGTTGGTGTGGATGGCACTACTGTGGAGACTGTGGGATAAAATTTGTTGAAGAAGTGGCCACATCTGCTTGTTTTAATTGTATCAAAGCACCCAATTCCTTTTTAGTCTCTTTTAGTTTATCATTTAATTTCAAGACCAAGTCCATTAGTTCTTCATGCCCCTGCTGGGCTTCTAGACTTCCAGTGTTTGTGGATGTTGTAGCTGAGGTACTTTTAGTTTTTTATTCAATGCAAGTATGTCATCGTTCTTCCTTTTAATAAGCTATTCAGTAGCTTTTCTATCCTCGGCATCATGTCCCCATTCAATCACTAAGTCCTCTAAGGACTTGATCCTGGTATCCTTGGTCTGTCAGGAGGCCTTCTCTAACTGGAATTGAGCTGAGATGTTGTTCAGAGCGTTGTTATTTGTGATGAATTCCAAGGGATCATATCTCCAGAAAAAACTTCTTTGGAACTTCATATTTTTTAATATGAAATATGCCTCGTTGCCAGCTTCTCTAAAGTTGCATATGAAGGGGCCTAGTTGGTCTTTTATTTTGAAAGTAGCCCTCTTCTTAGCATTGACAAAGTTTATTTCATCTACATTGATAATTTGCCTATAGTATTCTAATGCAAACAACCTCATTGGGAGGTATCTTGGTAGCTTGTATGGTGCCGGCATGAAACCATAAATCTTGATTTTTGTATGGTTCTGGTAAAGGTACCAGTCACCAACTTTGGTTTGCTTAGACAATTGAAGGGCCCTCTTTATTTCCAGACTAATTCTAGGAGGAGGGCTTCCAGTCAACATTGTCATGACTGGGTGTAAAAATAAATCAATGAAATCAGAGTAAGAGTGTGAAGACCATTATTGGTGGATCAATGGGGTCCAAAAAATGACTGCCATGGGCTAACCATTGGTGTCAAGCTTTTGAAGGGTGAATGGGAACTTCTTTGATTGATAGTATAATAACATATGGTATAAAACTGAGTACTTAAAAACCCTTTAATTGTTCATTATAAGGAATTCCTCATGCATCCTCTCAACTATAAATTGGGCATAGTCATAAATGACGGTAGGAGGCTTGCTTGGAGTGTAGATGGACATGAAGGCAAGGATTATTTCATCAATGTACTCACTGCTGGAGTAACCCAAAACAGAAAATATCATGGCCACAATATTCTTGCCCCATGTAGAGAAAATGATTGATACATATGGAGGGGAGTCTTTAGGGATGTGTTTATCTTCTCTGATGAAGGTTTGGAAGAGTTGGGCCAACTCTGTAGAGCTAAGTTTGGGATACAAGTCCAACAGGTCTCCAACTAAGAGTGGGGTTAGGCTTGGTCTTGGTTGGAGCTTCAACATTTCATTAATAGATTCAACAGTGATGGTTAAAAGGACTTTCTAGTCATGAGACATGACAGCTCTGTGACTGGGGACGTAGCAACCATAGGACATATGCACAATTTCAGGAAAAATGTGGACTTGGGTGAACTGGTACTTGGGAAAATTTGACTCCCAAAGGCCAATTTCATCAGCACGGTTCAGGAACTTGTCCCTACTTTGGCAATGTACTTTAAGCAGGGGTTCTAGGACAGTGGTATATTTTATTTGGAAATATTTATCCATGAAAAGGAAGGTGATTCGGGTCTAAATGAGTTGTAGTGATGGGGCCTTACATCCATTGCAATTGGGGCGGCCATTTTCAGTTCTTGTGGATTTGAGTGTGGGGGGTGATTTAGAGTTTTTAGGGCAATGGAGGTTTTGGAGTGGTTTATGGCTCACATTGTTAAAATTTAAGTAAATTTGATCTTTTTACATAATTAACAGTGTCAGAGAGGGTGAATTGAGTTGGAATTTGACAATGGAGCTAGAATTCCATGGTTAAATACCTGAAATTAGGTGGAATTGACTGTAAATGGTGGTTGAAGGCGACTGCAGAGGTTCTTATAATACTGGTACAGGTTGAATGAATGAGCTAGGCTGATTGGGGGCCAGGGGGAAAATCGCCTTATCGGGCTGGTAAAGGGTGGACATCAAGCTGATCCAATATTCTTGTGAGGCATTAGATGTGAAGGAGGGATGATCAACGGTGATTGGGAGATGGGAGTTGCACGGGGGTGAATGATGGGATTTGATGGGGGGCCCAGGGATTTAATTGCAGTGGTTTTAGGATTAGTTTAAGTACTAATCCAGGTTTAGGGGATCGGGCTAGACTGTAATGAGGGATTATGGACTGAGGGTGGGGTTTTAATGTTTTTTGTGGGATAAGGGATAGTAATGTAGTTTATAAGTAAACTATGGGGTGGGGTTAATTTATATAAGGGAGTTAAATATATATGGGGTAATGGGGTTTTCAAGATTTTTATATATTTAATTAAAAGGTTAATATGAAGTGAAATGAGCTGAAGGGGTAGTGTGCCTAGGTACTTGAAATGTTGTGTATTTTCCATATACCTAGTACTTAGGATAAATGTATTTGGTGGGTTTTTGTACATAAAACATGTTTATAAAGGGGTTTTCCTAGGCAAAAGAACTCAGCCTTAATATAGAGGGTTTTGTGAGGGGGATGAATGAATTGTGATGGAATTTAACACCTTCCTTCTTACGTCATCAAGCCGAGGGTCTGGTCGCACCAGAAGTCAGAGAAATGCTTTGAGTTTTGACTTAAACACTATAGGTATTAATATTTTTATTATGGAAGGGAAGTTAGTGAGTGTCATGCGGGTTAAAATGAATGAGGGGATGTTAAGTAAACCACATTGTGAACCATTTCTTTTGTCTTTTTTACCACTTATGAATATTTAAATGATGCATTTGAAACAATGACATAAGTGCTTTTTGTATCAATTATATAACATTTCTGCAACCTTTCTACTACTTATCCACTTACTCATCCTACCATTTTTTCTTCACTTTATTTGGGTGCATTTAGGCTACAAAACCCTTATTAATCTTTTTATTTTCTTTACAAAATAAACTATCTAATTCTAACCCTATATCCTCCAAGGGCTTAGATTAAACTGCTGAGCTCCTTTTATTCACTCTACCTATCTAATGATCTGCCAAGATGACACTGTTTGGTTAGATTTATTCACTACCTATGAACATAAAATTCAAAGCATGAAATAGCCATGTTTAAACATTTTGACTATCATGGATTGTGGCATAAGCAACAAGCTGCACACACTCATCTATTATGCACAAAAACTAAACAGTAGTGGCATTTTGATTTGCACAATTTCATATTTTCTTTTCTCTTTTGTGGTTCATATATTTCATTTTTTTGACCTTTTTTTTCATCATTTTTGTCCTTTTCTCATTCTTTTTGGACATACCCTCTTCACATTTTTTAATATTTTTAATATGGAAAACATTTGTAGAAAGCAAAAGTATGTAAAATATTACAAGGCTTAACCTTATTTAATCAAAATTATGACTCATGTTGGTATAGGAGCCTAACAGTAGCTCCACTTGGGGATGGCATTTCCTGGTGAAATTTCAAGAACATTGTTGATCAGTAGCCTTTGAATTGATGTTGATGTTGTCTTGAAAAATTATGCTCTATGCTTCTGCATTATTGATATTTTTGACAGTGAATCCTTAAAGCTTAGGGCCTTATTTTCGGGCTTCAACTTCAAAGATCATCATCCAATACAAACTAAAATTTTTGAAGAAAAATGAAATATGTAAAATGGGAAGTAAAAATTAGTAGTTAGGTTCAAAATAGTGTTTGCGTATTTGACCATTAACTGGTCCGCCTTCTTCTTCTGTACCATCCATTTCTCTTACAAGGTAAGAATTATTACCTCTGAAAGCATAAATGACATATGGGCCTTCCCATAGGAAATAAAATTTCCCTTTTTTACCTTTATCTTCCCTCCTTGAATCCCATTTTAGGACTTTATCACCAAGGTAGAAATCTTCAGCCTTGGCTCTCTTTTCAAAAGTCTTTTTAATCGTTTCTTGCACAACTTGAGATTTGATGTATACTTCCTCCCTGGTTTGTTGAAGATGTATTGTTTGGTTGATTCTTCTTTGGATACTATTTGGTTCAACCTGCAACTCTTGAAGCAACTTCATCACTAGTGTTCCCAAGGAGGATGGAAAAACAACTTCCATCCCATAAACTAGTTGGTAGGAAGAGGTACCAATTGATTTCTTTGTGGTTAGTCTGTTTGCCCACAAGGCATTCACTAACCTTTTGTTCCATGTTTTCTTATTTTCCTCTAACAACTTTTTGATGATGTTCACTAGACTTTTGTTTGAGGATTCTGCTAGTCCATTTCCTTGAGGATAATAGGTTGTGGAATGGCCCAAGGTTATATGATACTTGTTGTAGAAATCTATCATTATTTTGGATTTAAAGGCTGATGCATTATCAGTAATGATCGTGGTTGGACATCCAAATCTTGATAGAATGTTAGTTTCAAGGAAGTTTATGATAACAATGTTAGTGGCTTGCCTTGAAGGTATGACCTCTATCCATTTTGTGAAATAGTCTGTGGCAGTGAGGATCCATTTGTGTTGGGTAGAGGAAGGTGGGTGAATTTCACCAATGAAGTCTAAACCCCATTGTTGGAAAGGTGTTTCAGTAGAGATTGGCTTGAGGGGTAACGGTAGAATCTTTTTCTCTCCCTCAAAAAATTGACGTTTGTGACAGGAGGTCACATATTTCGTTACATCAAAAAACAAGGTAGGCTAGTAGAAACCGACTCTAAGAATTTTATCAACAATGGCTTTCCAGTAAATGTGCCCTCCACAATCACCTACATGAAATTCTTTAATAATTTGTGGGATTCATCTTTTAATAAATATTTGAGAAGAATACCTTCATGATTTCTCCAAAACAACGCATTGTCTAATATACAAAATTTTAAGGATTTCATCTAAAAATCTACTTTTGGTCCTAGATAATTCTGGAGGAGCTTGTAAATTCAGTAAAACATAAATGATATCAGCATACCATGGTGATTCAATAAAGGCTTGGCTGATTAGTGGAGTCGCCATCTCCTCTTCATTATCTATTTGTGTAATAAAGTTTGTTTCCAGGGCCTGACAGTTTGATTCAGCCATGAGCTTGGCTAAACCTTGGACCTTGATTAACTTAGTTGGTTTGATTTCTATGTCATATTCTAGAATAGTAGAAATCCGTTTTTTGCTCTTTCCATCTGGACCACCCTAAGTTATGATGTCTTTGACTACTGAATTAGGAACATAGGCTACTATATGAAAATATAAAATGTACACCCTAAAATCCTTGATAGCTTTGACCAAAGCAAATGATTGTTTTTCCATTACATTATATTTTAAGGGGGCATCTCTCAGGGCTTTGCTAAATAAAGAAATAGGTTGTTCATTTCCCTAGTCATTTCTCTGCAGTAAAAATGTAGCAATTGTGTGCTCATAAGCAAAGGAAAATAAGATGAAATCGCTGTCAAATTTTGGAATGATCAAAATTGGTGTTCTAGTTAAGGCTAGTTTAATGTCTTCAAAGGATTTCTTAGCCTCAATAGTATATTTTATGGTCGAATCTTTTTTCAACATATTTTTCAGTGATCTAATTAATTCTACTAGATTAGAAATAAATCTTCTAAGAAAGTTAATTTTCCCTAAGAAAGCTTGTAATTCCCTAATGTTCCTTGGATGTTGTATCTGTAAGATGGCTTCTATTCTTGAAGGGTCTATTTGGATACCATCTTTTTAAATTATATGACCTAGTAAATTTCCTTATTCTAACCCAAACAATGACTTCTTGGGGTTTAAAGAAATTCCATATTTCCTGCATTTAATGAAAACATGCCTTAGATGATCCAAATGTTCACTATCAGATTTTGAAAACACAGTAATGCCATCTAGATATACCACTAGGAAATCATGAATTTCTTTGGAAAAGGCTATATCCATAGCCCTTTGGAAAGTGGCTCCTGCATTCATTAGTCCAAAAGTCATTCTCGCATACATGAATGTACCCCAAGGAGTACTGAAGGTAGTCTTGGCTTGGTCATAAAGATGAGCTAAGATCTTATTGTAACAAGAAAACCCATCCAATAATGACATTATGGTTTATCCAACCACCCTTTGCAAAATATCATCCATTTTGGGGATAGGTAATTGTCTTTAAGTGATAATTTATTCAGGTTCCTAAGGTCCACACAGAGTCTGATCTCGCCAGTTTTCTTCCTAGTTGGCACCAATTTTGAAACCAAATCAAAAAATCCGATTCATGCAATTACCTTAGCATCGTACATTCTCTAGATTTCCTTTCCAATTAAAGGTAATAGGACACGATTTATCCTTCTAAGTTTTTGTTTGAAAGGTTTTTTATTTTCTTTTATAGGGATTGTGTGTTGTATGATGCTGGTGTCATAGGATTTGAGGTCCTCATAACTCCAAGCAAAGACATCCCCAAATTAATTTAATAGCTCAATGTATTTTATTCTTTCAGTGGGAGGTAATGATTTAGAAAGTTTGATCAATTTTGGATTTTCATCAGTGCCTATATTACACTCCTCTATATCAGATTTTAAAGGTTCCACTTTAGGCTTCCTAGGAACATCATTTGAATTAAACAAGTCTTCCAAAGGGGTTAATCCCTTTAGTAAGAAATTGTCTTTGAGGTTGATTACTTCAATGTCTTCATTAATTATTTCATCAATCTTAACTTGCTCTAGGTTTTCTAAATCTGATTTTGTGAACTTAGTGGGATGAAATATATCTATCTCTTCACCTTCTATCTCATGTATTTCTATTTTGTTTTTATTGTTAGGATCTATTGATGTGTCAGTATCTATATTGCTATTTACAAATTCATCTTCTGAGATTAAATTTTTTTTTATTTGTTTGTCATCAGCAAATATTTTCTAGTTTTTCAAATTATCTGCAATTGTAGGTTTGTGCCAAACTTTAGCATGTATTGATGGTTATGTTGAAAGGGTAACTTGTAGGTGCTGGAAAAAATTGCTAAACTTTGAGACTTCATATTATGTTTTCTAGGAATTACAATAACCTTGCTTTCTAAGAAAGTGTTTAGTATTTTTACAATGGTTTCTTTGTAACAACTTAATCTAGGGTCTTTAGTCATATATACAACATTAATTTGTTTTATAACTAGTTTAGAGTCTTCCATGACAGAGACTCTTATAGCTCCTAGCTTCCTAACTAATTTAAGACCTAAAATTAGTGCTTCATACTCGGCCATATTGTTAGTACATTTAAAATTTAGTTTGTATGCATGGCCTTCTGAGCGATCATTCTCTAGATTGTATATCCAAACTCCTGCTCCTGCTCCAAACTTATTGACTGACCCATCAAACTCAAGATGCCACAATATCTCATGTTCATAATTCACATCATCTCTTTCCACAAACTTTTCCTCATCTTGACTACCTTGTTCAGTGGAAAGTCCTAAAGCTTGGAAAGTTTCCTCTTGTTTTGAAGCCACAATTTCTTTTGGTTCTATATCAAAACTATCTAAAAGATTTTCGTGACTTTGATTAGTATTATACAGGATAAAAGAATCAATGTCTGAATGTATAGAGTAGATAGGAAAGTTTTGAGGGCGATCCTGGCTACTTACCATGTATTTCATTAAAGTTTCTTGGTATAGCTTCTTGGGTTGTCCAAAAATAGAAATTGTTGCATATGACATTCAAGTTGTAAAGATCGCTAAAGTTTGCCTCCCCATGATCTGGATAACAACATGCCATACTTCGTTCGGATGTCAGCAACCACTATATCCATAAGGATGCTCTTGGAAGGATATTGAACTAAGCTAACACTGAGGTCTTTGATCAACCCCAGACACTTTACTTGACTTGAGTCAAATGAAAATAATTCCTTCTAAGGCCTTGTAATTTCTAGGTTTAATTTCTCCATTACCGATTTGGGCATCAAGTTGTTGGAGCCCCAGAATCCAACATTGCATTATGAATAATTTTGTCATGGATGCTAAGGATAATGTAGAAAGGTGGTATTCCTCATTCTAGTGGTTTTCCATTAACATCTGGACCAAAAATAAGTTCTGGTTGGTCATCAAATAGGTTAACAGAATCCTCATTTTCAGCAATGTTCAGGGTCTGCTTTATCTGTGTTTTGTAAGTTTCATTTTTGATTAACTCTGTCAAAGGAACCAAAAGCTTTAGTTTGGCTACCTCTGCTCCTAGATTAAAAGGCAAAGGGGCTTTCTCTGTTTGAGTGCTTTGAATCTTCACAGCAGGGATTTGAGTGGGATGGTCTCCTTTTCCTTTATTGGGGACCCCTTTTTGTGAATTTACCACTCTAGTGTTTTGAGGTATGTCCACTGGTTTTCAAGGGGGAATTGAAGTAGAAGGTTGATCATGAAAAGGTTGATTAGGGGTTATCTCTACATTGGTGGGGCTAGAAGGATTCTAGTTTTGTCCGGGGAGAATCTAGAGGATTTTAGAAACCAGGGCTTCTTTGATTTTCTTGGGTTGATTTGGCACTGTTTTCTTGGTTTTGTATGGAATGTTAGTATTCTTTTACGCCTTAGGTTATATTGTTTATGCACATCAAATATGGTAGAATCATAACCTTCTTTATAATCAAATGACTCTCCAGACTAGATTTGCAATTGCTACAACATATGCAATTCCTGATCATCTTGGGTCAGAAAAACAACACCTTCATCATTTAATCCCATCAGGGTAATATGTGTGTCTTGCTCTAGGTCTTTAGGATGGGATGTTTCTGCATAATTTTCTTGGAAAGGATGCCTAATATTATGATCAAGTTCATTTTTCCCATTGTTTTGGTTTTGGTTTTGGTTTTCCTAAAGTTCGAGTTTCTAACTCAAGGTGCTTGTTGATTTTCCCACTAGGGTTTTCTCTATATATTCTATATTCTATCCATTAACTTTTCCATGCCTTTCGCTAAGCTATCTATCTTAATGTCAGAGGGTGAAGACTTATCTTTAGTTGTTCCTCTTCTTTCATTCCTAACACTAGCCCTTTTAGCTAATAAATTAGCTTCTACACTTACAACTACACTTTGCATATCTTATAGGGTTGGGGAGTTTCTTTATGTCGGTGTCAAAAACATTAGGGAACTTTATTAATGCTAAGTTAGGTGGAGGTCTAAGATTATTTGGAATTGCATTGTATATATTGTTAAATCTGGTGCAGTAATCTTGAATAGTTTCATTAGGTCCTCTCCTAATATTTTCATACTTTGAAAGGATATGTAGAGGATTCTTTTTCTTTTCCCATCTGTTTAAAAATTGTCAATGAATTACTTCTAAACTATCAATACTATTATCAAGCAGTGATCCAAACCATTTCATAACATCACTTGCTAAATTTTGAGTAAATAGTCTCATTTGGACATCCAAAATATCAATTTCATGAAGTTCAAAGTACTCTATCATTTTATTAACACGGTGTTGTGTTGTGTAGTTTCCTATGCCATCAAATTGGACAATTTTACTCTAGTAGTCTGCTAGCATGGCACCAAGTGGAGCAGGTATGACAAGGGGAGCATATCTATTTGCGATGGCTATAAGTTGGGAAGGGCTAACATTTGGGGTTGAGGCACTAGAATATGATATAGTAGTGGAGGATGAATTAGGATTGCTGAGTGATAAATGAGCAGTACTAGGTTGGTAAGTAAGTTAGGGTATGAATGGAGGTGGGGAATAGAATTCAGAAGTTAAAGGGAATAATGGTGAGCTAAGGGTAGTGGACAATTTTTCAGAAAGCTCAGAGATCTTCACGGTACTAAGGGATGATTGTGGTGAATTCAAAATTTGCTCATCAATTGATTTTTTGGATTTTTGGACTTCAAGGTCTGCCATAAACTCAGTATCTAGGACAATGTCACAAATTTCTCATCGAAGGGAAGATGTTCTAAAAACAACCATTCATTAGGGCATGAATTAGCTTTAACTAAGGGTGTGTGACTAGCTGAACTTTCTTCTGTTTTGGATTTTCTTGAAATCAAGTTAGGATTATCAAATACTTGGGGAGGGTTTGGATCTGGGTTAGCCCTAGTATAATGAGTTCTCCTCGAAGCCAGAATTTCAAATTTTTTTCTAATTGTTTTCTTTTTGTGAGAAATAAATTCTCATAAATTAATTTAAGAGGCTCAAAATATAGAATTAAAAATTTCTTAAAGGTTTATTAGGACTGAGTGTTCTTCCCGGTATGGTCGCCACTATGTTATCACTCAGAATTTTCCCTAGAAGTTAACTACAAACCAATCTTTTAAGTACAGGATCTAGCCAACATATGACTCAGAGAGGTCTCTCTCTTTATGTTTTAGCTTTGTGTGCTGGGATTTTAGGCTAGTGCTTAATGTTAAGGGGTTTTTGGATTTGTATTGGAAGTTGGATGTTGGAATCCTTACATAGATGGATAGAATGATGTCTTTGGCTATTGGGCTATGGATTCAAAGAAGGGTAGAATAATTGGGATTAAATCATTAAATGGAGTGTTCAATGGGCAAGTTAGCAGAGTGAAGCATAAGCTTTAGGTCGAATGGGTGAAATGATCTTAGCTAGGGTGAGAGAGAACTTAAGAATCCTCAAACCAGGATTAAAAGGAGGAACATAGGATGATCATGAGCAAAGAGTAGTTAAGAATCCTTTACTATAGACCAAAGGGAAACTACCTGAAATAAGGAGCAATCAAGAATTCCTTAACTTGGATAATTTAGAAGAAAAAATAAAAGTTCATGATAGTCAAAATAAAGTGCAGTGAAGCAAGTTCTAAGATATAATTCCATATTATAACATTTACATTTTAGATACATTTAAGATTATGGAAAAACTTTTAAAGAAAAGTGACAACACAAAGAAGATACTTGTCTTTATTTCACACTACACATGAATCCAGTGAAATGTCTTTACTTTATTCAATAATCCAGCTTGTAGGCCCAATAGTGATACAATAGCTTACAGCCCTTGATCAAGAAAAATATAGAAATGTCTAAGAATCCACCCTACATACTTCGAATCTTGAAGTATTTATACAAAAAGCTATTACAAAATATCTCAAAATAACTTGAGATTTAATTTAGGAAATACAAATATCTTCTTGAAAGAAGATAGAGACAACTAATGAATGGTTTCATGCTGTCCCTTTTATTATGGTTGTGCTGGCCTTTATTATTGAAGTATAACCCTTTATGCTGGTTTTTTGTTGTAGAGTTTCACGATGGAGTATTCTTTACTTTCACCTTTCAACTGATACTCTTTAACTCTGATACTCTTTGACCCTACTACCCTATTTTCACTTGTTTTACATGGCAGCTTTGTTTTTACTATGTAGTAAATTTCTACTGCAAATTTATAACAGTAAATCTATCATTTTCTCCCGCCATTCTACATCTAATAATTTCACATTCACCATTCTTTAGATTTCAATAACCTCAATATACTTTGCAAAATTGGGCTTGGTGAGGAACAAATGTTTTACCTCATGCTCAAGGAAAAACAAGTTCTCAAATGTGTCATATAACAGTTTGCCTGTTGGGAGGGGTTTTATGGATGAAGAACTGGCTTGTTCCTTAGCCAATTTTATGAGTTTATCACCATAGTCCAACTGTGTCATGAGCTTATAATTCATGACCATAGGACTGGGCAGACCTTTCTCCCTCAAAATCTGGAATTTAGCCATGAATCTATCAATGACGACCTGCATATTGTGGCACTTTTCTTCCAGATTAACCACAAAGTTCCTTTTGGAGAGGAACTTCCTTATTTCTAAAATAGTTGCAGTCCTACCTTCTATATTTAGCTCATGGAGCTCGTATCTATTCTTGTTGTTGAGAAAAAGGATGAGTCTATTTGCATCCTCAAGCTTATCTCCCAATTCCTCCTTTACTTTCTAGATAGCTTCTGTAGCTATCTTCACTAACTCTGTTTGTTCAAAAACTACTTGGATTGATGGCAAAATATTATTGATAGAGTCAATGATATTGGCCCAAAACATTTCCTTGGTTTTTCCAAGTGGTTTCTCTAGTGTCAAATCCTTCTCTAGGATTTTGATTCTCTCACCAATTCTTTGGGCCTTTTGTGCTTCTTCTTTCTACTTTAGTTGGGAACGTTGGCATTCTGTTTCCAAACTCGTAACCTTCTCTCTTAACTTATTCATTTCAGTAGACTCGATAGACACCTCTTCCATGGATTTGACAAGTTTTGTTGCTTTCTCTCCTGATGCACCTAGTGCTGATGTAGACTCTATTGTTGTAGGCAAGGCTGTTGCAAGTGGAGTTGTAGGTGCCAAAGATGCTACTAGTGTGGATGGAACTATCATGGAGGCTGTGGGGATAACATTTGTTGAAGCAGTGGACGCATCTGCCTATTTTAATTGGATCAAACCATCGAATTCCTTTTCAGTCTCTTTTAGTTGATCATTTAATTTCAAGACCAAGTCCATTGGTTCTTCATGCCCCTGCTGGGCTTTTGGGACTTCCAATGTCTGTAGATGCTGCAACTGAGGTATTTTTAGATGTTTCTTCAATGCAACTATGTCATTGGTATTCTTTTCAATAAGATGCTTAGTAGCTTTAATATCTTTGGGATCGTGTCCCAATTCAATCACTAAGTCCTCTAAGGACTTGATCCTGGTACCCTTGGCATGTGAGGAGGCCTTCTCTAACTGGAATTGAGTTGAGATGTTTTTCAGAGAGTTTTGTAGCTGATGGGAAGTTATGGCTTTACCTTTTAGGGTGGAGTATATCATCTCTCCAGCCTATTTGTGTAGTTCAGTCAGGTTTATGGGATGAATATCCCTTGCCAACACTTCGAAATCTACCCTTTTGAAATTTGATGTTGTCTTTGGTTGTTGAGTTGTGGGCTTAACAAAGGTCATCTGCAGCTTTCCCTCTTAAATATCAAAGGATGAAATTAGCCTTGTCTGATTGGTGGGAGTCAACTTCAAGTATTGTGCATATGTTTGGGCCTTCAACATCTCATTTCTAGCTTTGATTTCTTTATACCTTTCCTTGATATCTTGGTCTTTGTTAGTAGGCATTCTGAAGGAAGATACTTCAACATTGATCTGCCTTTCCAACATCTAAGCGTGTGATGTGGACGACTCTTGCATTCCTCCAAATGGAGTGGTAGGCCTACTTCTTTCTACCCCTTGTATTTTTGAACTTAGCTGAGTCTTCAGTGTACTCTTGCTTAGAGGCTAGATTTAGCCATTGCCTCTTGTTTGATTCCTGCTGCAAATCAGAGGTGGTCCTTCCTGAAGTGGATCCCCCTTCTCTATTTATTTTTGTGATCTTCTCCTAATTCATAGGAGTTTACATGACTAGGGGGGTACTCATGGTTCTCTCTGGTTCTCCTAGTACCTGCAGAAAAGAGTTTTCATCAAGCTGATTTTCTAAATCAGGTAGAGCATTCTATACATCTACTCTGATACTGTCTTGGTCTATTAGGGTACCCTCCACCCATTCTATCTGATTTGCATAAGCTTCTATCTCAGGTAGGGGATAGTGAAAGAAAAGTCCTAGTTTCACGTTTTGTCTCTTCTTTGTGATGAATTCCAAAGGATCATATCTCCAGACAAAACTTCTTTGGAACTTCATATTCTGTAATATCAAATCTGCGTCTTAGCCAACTTCTATAGAGTTGCATATGAAGGGGTCTAGTTGGTCTTTTATTTTGAAATTGGCCTTCTTCTTGGCATTAAGAAAGTCTATTTCATCTGCATTGATAATTTTCCTATAGTATTCTAATGCAAACAACCTCATTGGAAGGTATCTTGGTAGCTTGTATGGCACCAACATGCAACCATAAATCATGATTTCTGTATGGTTTTGGTGAAGGTACTAGTCACCAACTTTGGTCTGCTTAGACAATTGAAGGACTCTCTTCATTTCTGGATTAATTCTAGGAGGAGGGCTTTGAGTCAACATTTTCATGACTGGGTGTACGGATAAATCAATGAAATCAGAGTAAGAGTATCGATATTGGTATTGGTGGATCAATGGGGTCCAAAAAATGACTGACTTGGGCTAACCCTTGTTGTCAAGCTTTTGAAGGGTGAATGGGAACTTCTCTAATTGTTAGTATAAGAACATATGGTATAAAAATGAGGAGTACTTAAAAACCATTTCATTGTTATAAGGAATTGCTCGTGCATCCTATCAGCTATAAATTGGGCATAGTCATAAATGATAGCAGGAGGCTGCCCTGGAGTGTAGATGGACATGAAGGAAAGGATTATTTCATCAATATACTCACTGGTGGAGTAACCCAAAACAGAAGATATCATGGCCACAATATTTTGGCCCCATGGAGAGAAAATGACTGATACATATGGAGAGGAGTCCTTAGGGATGTGTTTCTCTACTTTGATGAAGGTTTGGAATAGTTGGGCCAAATTTGCAGAGCTAAGTTTGGGATACAAGTCCAACAGGTCTCTAATTGAGAGTGGGGTTAGGCTTGGTCCTCGTTAGAGCTGCAACATTTCATTAATAGATTCAACAATGATGGTGAAAAGGACCTTCTGGTCATGAGACATGATAGTTTTGTGACTGGAGACATAGCAAGCATAACACATATGAACAATTTCACGAAAAATGTGGACTTGGGGGAATTGGTACCTGGGCAAATTTGACTCCCAAAGGCCAATTTCATCAGCATGACTCAGGAACTTGTCCCAAATTTGGCAATGTACTTTGAGCAGGGGTTCTAGGATAGTGGTATCTTCTATTTGTAAAGCTTTATCCACCAAAGGAAGGTCATCCAGGTCTAAATGAGGTGAAGTGATGGGCCTGACATCCATTGCGATTGGGGCAACCATACTCGGTTCTTATGGATTTGAGTGTGGGGGGTGATTTAGAGTTTTTAGGGCAATAAAGGTTTTGCATTGGTTTTATGGCTCACAATGTTAAATTTTAAGTAACATTGATCTTTTTAATTAATTAATAGTGTAAAATAGGGTTAATTGACTTGGAATTTGACAATGGAGCTGGAATTCCATGGTTAAATACCTGAAATTGGGTGGAATTGGCTGTAAATGGTGGTTTAAGGCGGTTGCATAGGTTTGTATGGTACTGATATGGACTGATGAACGAGTTGTGTTGTCTGTAGCGTCAAAATTAAAGTAAATTTGATATTTTTACTTAATTAACAGCGTCAAAGAGGGTTAATTGACTTGGAATTTGACAATGGAGCTGGAATTCCACGGTTAAATACCTGAAATTGGGTGGAATTGACTGTAAATGGTGGTTAAAGGTGGTTGTAGAGGTTCCTACACTACTGGTGTGGACTTATGAACGAGTTGTGCTGTCTGTAGTGTCTGTGGAGCAATGGTGGAGGTTTGTGAGAAATTTAGTTGTTTGCGAGGGTTTCAATGACTCTCTGTGTTCTTGAAGTAAAAGTGTGGAAGTGAAAGATGGGTAAATAGGATTTTATAGAAAAAATGGTTTATTCTGGCAAGTTTCACTAATTGATGAATAGTGACGATTTTTGGTTGGAAAGGGGAAGTGGTTTAGGAGGTCCATCGCACCGGTTTTGTGGTGCAGGTGGTATTCGGGAGCGGTTTCTCGATTCCATTCAGCCTTTTCCATGTAGCATTAGGGCTAGGGGGAAATCCGCCTTATCGGGCGGGTAAACGATGGACATTGGTTCGGCTCGATATTCTTGCGAGGCATTGGATGTGGAGGAGGGATGATCAACAATGATTGGGAGATGGGAGTTGCGTAGGGGTGAATGATGGGATTTGATGGGGGACCCGGGGATTTAATTGCGGTGGTTCCGGGATTAGTTTAAGGATTAATCTAGGTTTAGGGGATCGGGCTAGACTGTAATGGGGATTAGGGACTAAGGGTGGGGTTTTAACATTTTTTGCAGGATAAGGGGTAGTAACATAGTTTATAAGTAAACTAAGGGGTGGGGTTAATTTATATAAGGGAGTTAAATATATGTGGGGTAATGGGATTTTCAGGATTTTTATATATTTAATTAAAAGGTTAATCTGAAGTGAAATGAGTAGAAAGGGTAGTGTGCTTAGGTACATGAAATTTTGTGTATTTTCCATATACCTAATACTTAGGATAAATGTATTTCGTGGGCTTTTGTACATAAAACAAGCTTATAAAGGGGTTTTCCTAGGAAAAAGAACTTAGCCTTAGAAAAGGGGGTTTTGTGAGGGGGATGGATGAATTGTGATGGAATTTAACACCTTTCCTTCTTAAGTCATCAAGCCGAGGGTCCGATCCCACCAGAAGTCAGAGAAATGTTCTGCGCCATTTTGACTTAAAAACTATAGGTATTAATATTTTTATTATGGAAGGGAAGTTAATGAGTGTCGTGGGGGTTAAAATGAATGAAGGGATGTTAAGTAAACCACATTGTGAACCATTTATTTTGTTTTGTTTACCATTTATGCATATTTAAATGATGGATTTGAAACAATGACATAAGTGTTTTTTGTATCAATTATATAACATTTATGCAACCTTTCTACTAGTTACCCACTTACTCATCCTACCATTTTTTCTTCACTTTATTTGGGTACAGTTAGGCTAGTAGACCCTTATGAATCTTTTTCTTTTCTTTACAAAATAAACTATCTAATTCTAACCTTATATCCTCCAAGGGCTTAGATTAAATTGATGAGCTCCTTTTATTCACTCTACCTATCTAATGATCTACCAAGATTACACTGTTTGGTCACATTTATTCACTACCTATGAACATAAAATTCAAAGCATGAAATAGCCAAGTTTAAAGATCTTGACTATCATGGATTGTGGCATAAGCAACAGGCTGTGCACAATCATTTATTATGCTTGAAAAGTAAATAGTAGTGGCATTTTGAATTGCACACTTTCATGGTCTATTTTGTCTTTTGGGGTTCATATATTTCATTTTTTGACCTTTTTCTTCTTTCTTTTTGTCCTTTTTTCATTCTTTTTGGACATACCCTCTTCAAATTTTTTAATTCTTTTAATATGGAAAACATTTGAAGAAAGAAAAGGTATGTACAATATTACAAAGCTTAACCTTAGTTAATCAAAATTATGACTCCTATTGGTATAGGAACCTAACATAGCCAAAATACATATTTAAAAAATATTTTTCCCTTTTTCTTTTTAATTTTTCCAAATATAATTTAAGTCTTTGAATAATGAAATCCTGGAATCATGAAGAACATGGTTCACTAATGAAACAATAAGTTTCTAGAATGAAACCCATTATTGGAAAAAATAAAATTTTGTTTTTGTTTTTGTTTTTGTTTTTTACATGAAATATACAGTGACATAATTATAAATATAATTATGAAGATCAAACCTAGTTACATTTTCTACTGCTCCCTCTTAACTAGGGAGATATTCATAATTCAACAATCGTTACAAGGATACTTCTCAAATTGAAATATTCTTATAAAACTATTTCGATTGATAAGACATATTCAACCATCAACACCATAACCAGCATTGTCAGATAACAACATGCCAAGGCATTGAATAACAAGATCTAATTCTCCACAAGATTAGAGCACAATGCTTGGAGGCATGCATATGGACACCACCATAGCATGTAAAGGCACATACCCCATCTGGATGTTCAGAAGGTATGTCCTTCAATAATTATTCTTATCTTGGATTCGTAATCCTCAAAAAATATAGGTCCTCTTTGACCAGTCTTCTCTTGGATACCTTATTAGATCCTCAAAGAGTGTCAGTCCACTAGACTACTTCCTATATTGTATTCACAATCCTCAAGGAGTATGAGTCCCAAACGCTTACCCAATCCTCCATTGTTCCTCCAAATGTGATACACTACATGTACAATGATTAGTCTTGCCCTAGTGTGTGACACATGGAGAATATGGTGTCCACCATCACTCGTATTAACTAGGGAGGAGGTCCTTACTCATCAAACATGGATGGTATTTCTTACCCCCCCTCAATCTGTGGGACACCATCACAATCCTTAGTTATTCTCTTACTTCATCAATGCATCAATTATTTTTCCTTCAGTGGAGATCATAGTGGTAGTTGAAAAGAATCCTATATTGCAATACATCATATCTGAGCTTTGACCTTCTTTCACATTTCATTTTTATGATAAGGTTTCTCAACCCCTAGTAGCATTATGTCATATCAAACTTCGAGATTCTTGCAGCTTTTCAATCACTAATGGTTCATCTATCATTTTCAAGGAGTGAAGCTTCCTCACAAATTGCTAGCACATGTCTTATTACTTCATAAAAGAGTTTTTCCTCATATTATTCATTGTGTCATATCAATTTTTTTATCCTTGTGCTTGTCTAAGCCATCAAAAGTACTACCCACACAATTCATGTGTTCCATGATCAAACCAAACAGTTGTAGGTACAAAAACATCAAACATGTTCTCCTTCTAGCCTCTTCATATTTTCAAGTAGATTATCAATATCAAAGTTTCCAAATTATAATATCCTCTAGAGTGTCATGTCAAATTTCATTACATCCTCCCTTTGAAGTCAACATTCCTTTGCATTATCTATCTACATATTGCAACATGTTTCTGCTTCAACTTTCAATTATCAATGTATTACTAGAATATGTTCATTGGTTGGAAACTTCAATGTCATGAGGGTTCTTACAACTCCCTCTTTTCATTATGCTCATCATTATCAAAGAATCATCATCAAACATTGGTCTTTCCTTGTTTTGTTCCTCCATCCTTCTAATCTTGCTTCCATAATTTTGATAAGCTTCTTTATGTGCTTACAAATCTCACTAGTAACTACAACAAAAAGAAATATATAAAGACAAGGGCATGGTGTCAATTTTATTAATCTGGGGTTTCTATGATTTCTGAAAAGGTATTTCTAGGGTCTTAATTAAAAACCCTAAATACTCCTTAACGTGACCCTTATTAGGGTTTTCATTTTGAGCGGAGATGCCTAGTCTTATTGTTCATGTCTTTAAGGCAAACTTTCTATCTTAATCCAACTTTTGCTAGGGAATAATACATACCATACACTCTTTCTCTCAAAACTCTTTTAGGGTTTCAAGATATTTTTAATATCAAATGAAACTAAGTAAACCTTAGGTACCTTTTCCAAAGAAATAGGGATTCCATATAGGAAACACTTAGGGATAGGGTTTTTCTATCTTAATACTTTTCTTCAAGGGTTAATTCAATTTAGGCTAGCATTCATAAACCCTAAATACAAAGATTCTTTAATATTGTGGCAAGTGTGTAGTCATCAAGACGTACAACAAAGAAATTATAAAACTCTAAAGCATAGTGCTAACTACAAAACCCTAACTATATTATTCTCATACCTGAAATGCAAAGACTATGTATCTCTAATATCGATGATTACAGGAAGCCTCTTCAAAGAGATATTCATAATTCATTTAGTTATCAAAGCAAATTCTTAAATATCTAGTCTCACATGTATCGACTTCATTACGTGACTTCATTCAAAAGGGGACAACTTCTTGATTTTCATAGTGCAGATATGAGCTTCATAGATATGCTATTTTAGCATCTAACATAGTCGTGGTCTATATAATTATTCTTTTGTTTTCAAAAGATTTATTCAATGACATGGTAATCTTTATATAAATCCAAACTATAGGTCAACTTTTTATATTAAAATTAGGCTTCCCCACACACACACACACACACACACACACACACACACACATATATATATATATGAGAAATTTCATGGCTTTTATGACTATCACTATTGTACTTCAATTTTTTCCATCTCATTGTTCTTTCTTCTACTTATAGAAGCTTCACAATAGAGTTACTGCCGCCCTTCATTAGATCATGTTCTCATCTACGATATTGATATTAGGGGTATTATTGACTCTTTTAAATTGTTGTCACTTAAAACTTTGTCTCATCGATCATTTTTATCAATTGTTATCAAGCCATAGATAGTATCCTTTCGCAATATATTACTATAGATTGTTACTGTCACTTAGATCAATATCATGTCTCCTTACTGTCCTACATCCAGATCACTCTGGTGTTCATGCTTTAGGTTGATCAAATTTCAAATTATAGAGACACAAGTTCCAATATTATTTATAAGAACCATAGAGATGTTCACCATAATTTAACAAGCCATAAGTTATTGTTTCAAATGTGGGTTGTAGATCATGGAGCAGGCCATGATCCACATATATTTGATGCCATCCATAAATAAATCGTTTTAGAGAGAATTTTATATGAGCCACTCTGTCGATATTTCAAATGTGTCCTACAGAAACCAATCTGATATTTAGATAATGCAAGTTGTGTATTGTCATTGATATCTCACAGAGCGATGCCACAGATATGATCATGCTATGTCACTGTCAACGCAAGAATATACGTGAGACATATATAGCATATGTGTGATGCAAGCGAGCCATGTGATGACTGTTATAATCAAAGATGTGATTAGCTATAATGGGCCATTATAACAAAAAAAATTGTAACGAACCACATATAAATGCGATCACAAATGCATATCGCTGCTACATAAGAAGATATTTCCTCAGAGCAATGGTAGTGTCTGATTCATAGAACCCCCAAGCTACATAAGCCATAAAAACAAACTAAGAACAAGCCTCAAGAATATGTCACAAGCATCAAGCTATCGAAAATTAGCTACAGACAAGAGTGTGTGAGTCTTTTTTATTTAATAACCCACAAATCATGAACCAAGAAAAAGGTTTATTAATTGAGCCTTGGAAAAATAACGAACTACAAAACTCTATTAAATGTGAGCCACAAGTTAAATTGAGCCATGATACCATCGATGCTACTATACAAATTTAATGCTTCTCATATCTCTTGTCGAACCACATATTTCTTGTTGTACGAACCAAAGCACAAATGAATGCCATGCGAAGTTGGTATGAAATAGGGAGCTACTGTGATTTTTTAGTACACATATAAAATGATCTGAAGTGAGACAGTGAAAGACAAAAGCGAACACTAAACAAATTGGATGATCCATAGATATTTGTCATGCCACAGATCCCGGATAATTTTAATGGCATACGAATCACATAGGCACTAAAATCTACAAGAATATGCCCGGAATTTCATCTAGACCACCAAAAGTCCTGGAAATTCATCCAATAAAATCTTATAGGGAGATAGATCCTTCAATCCAAATGGCAACATAGAGTGATCTTCAAGCTTCTTACCTCTAGGCTTAGTTCTAATACCATGTTGAGAAATCAGGAGGCTTGTAATTTAAATTAGATTTCTTTTTCTCCTATAGTTTTTGTTGGCTTCTTATTTATTTCATTATGTTATTCTTCATCAAACAATTACCAAATGTCAAAACATGGAGATCATAGTACACAAGAAATAAAACATATAGGCCCCAAGCCAAGGGAAAAACCCATGCAAGGGAAAACTTAATGAGATATCCAAGGCCCATGACCAAACTTCTAGATTGCAATTCAAACACTCCTTCTGCCCAACAAATCCACTAACAACAAGAGACTAGCAACAAATCTTCAACAAGAGATAAGATAAGGAATAACTTCCACAAACCCTTTATCCATTTCAAACTACAAACCTCCTACTTTTGTGAAATTTTAGAACTAACCCATTGAATGAACTGAAATCATCCTCTATTTATACTTTCTATAGGGGTGTGAATAGACATGTCTTCTAGGGAAACATCTGCCTGACAAATAGCAATGAATTTACATCTAGACGGGTTTTTGACCAAAATTAAGTATTTCAAAATTCTTCTTCATTTTTCTTTGCAATTGGTCAAAATAGAACATTGAATCTTTCACTCATCAAATCCTATAAGCATGAAGAGCATTCTTAACTAATGAAATAATAATTTTTTATCATGAAACTCATTCTTGCAAAAAAAAAATTCTTTTTCCTTTTGATTTTTACATGAAATATACAATAACATAATTACAAAGATAATTATGAAGACCAAACTTGGTTACATTTTCTAACACCTAGGAGTGCATGTGCATTCATAAGAATGTGCATTTATTTTTAATAATGTGTTTGGCCTTGTAGGGACATAAGCACATTCCCTATTTTGTCTTTGATAGCATTGAGTTGGCCTCTAGTGTTAAGGTTTAGGGGTTCTCGAAGCTAGGCACTTAAGAACATGTGTCTGCTATCAAGAATGCTTGTGTGTTCATAATGCAGCTATTATGGCCCCATATTTATTTTTGAGGCCATTATTTTTCAGAAAAATTATTATAATTGTTTATGTAATAATATCACAATAATGTTAGAATTATATACATATATAATATTCATATAATTCTAACATTATTATGATAATAATATATAAAGATTTATAATAATTTCTCACAAAAATGATGCCTTAAAAAAATGAAATGTGTTCATCACAACTGCATTCATGCATTCCTAAGGGTGTGGAAAAGTTCTTAAGTGTCTAGCTTCAAGAAACCCTGAATCATGACCTTGTAGACCACTTTAATGCTAGTAAAGCAAGAAAAAGGAATTTGCATATCCTCCTAGGAGCACAAAAAATTATTAAAAGTGTGAAAAACCCATATGAATGCACATGCATACCTGGAAGCATGCACATATTCCTGTTGATCTCTATTCTATGTTGTCATGACATTTTTTTCCCAAACATACTAATTACTAAGGTACATTTTTCACTCTTTAGAGATTAATAGATATATTATTTAATATCTTGTAATTACATATATTTATTTGTTTAGATGTTGTATTATTATTAAGAAATCAACTAGTTACCTATAGATGTTGTGCCAAGGACACTTTTGTAACTAGGCATAGTCACATTGCTAACCCAATTAAGCATTTAAGGTGTGTTGAGTCATGGAATGTGTCATTTTCCTTTATGATAATGAGTAGATATGCGTGATTTATGTTCTATTTGTGTGCACTGATGGTGACAAGATGGATTAGTTATGATTCTTCATCTCGCTCAAACATCAACGAGTCCTAGTCTTGGCTGATGATGGAGATAGTGGGCATCACTTGAATGATGTTAGGGATAGGGAAATTTCATTCAGATGGGCTAACTTTAAATTTTTTTATTGTGTCATTCGTAATTCACTATTTTCCTTCTTTGGTGAGAATTGTTATTGAATTTTTCTTAAGGCCTTTTGTGTAATGGGTTATTAATTTTGGTACTTTGTGAGATGTTGGAGTTCTTTACTATTTGTCTATGGTTGATTCTAGTTATATTTTTCACTCTAGGTCTACGATTTTCCTATGTTACCTTAAAGAATGGATTCATTTTCTACAATTTGAGTTTGTGAGGATCAACCACCACCCCATCTATCTGTTGCACCCATTTGTATTTGTGCCTATTTTAAGCCTCTCTAAGATAGATTCTCAGAGACCTAGTTAACTTCTATATTATTTTTTGCAGTGTCACTGTTTTTTCTAGTAATGAATCAATTTATTCAAGAAAGATGGGTGCTACTCTTACTGAAATATGTGACAGGATTCAAGTTAGGGAAATTTCTCATATTCTAGCAGTATAAGGGCTTATAGTGATGTCAAAATTGCTAGGTAATAGCATTAACAATATACCTTACCCAATACTTATGCTATGCTTCTTATTGTGGTTAACTTGATCAAGTAAAGTAACAAAAGTACATCATCTTGACAAATTATGTCTACATCGAAAGGTTTAGTAAGACATAGAGTTATTGAAGTCCAAATATATTTAGGTGTTTCATGTTATGGATCTCTATTGGTTACCCAAATCAATCATAGCTTTTGTATTTAAAAAGCAAATCAATTCTATTCTTTCCTTTTTTTATAGACTTAAAAACCTATAGGCCAAATTCCTTATTGTGCATAGAGTGGTTTTGGGTCTTTCTTTCATAGTGTATAGTGATATAAGGAAAGAAGAGGAAGATGTTGAGTTCTTTGTGACATCCACTTGTAAGCATACTAGCTCTAGCTCCATCATTATGGAGGATTAGAAAGAACATCAACAAAATTATAACATTCAAATTAATACTTTTATATTATTAGAAAATTTTCGGAAAAACACGTGACAAATCATTAACACAACTTTTTTTCAAAAAAATTCTAATATTGTAATAAGGAAGAGTAAGAGGTATGTCTTTTGGATGGATTTCCTATCGAGCCTTATGATTTGTATTTTATGGTTTTATCATTATTAAATATGTATATCTTATTATCTTATTATTTATTTTCATAATTTATAACATATATAATCATGTGTGCTAGGTGACTTATAGCTGAGATTTCATTTCTTTAGAAAATCTTAGTTATTTTTAATTATAATATAAATTAGAAAACTTAATAATAATAAAATATAATTATTAAATTATAATATTAAAATTAATTCCACTTTACAAATAATGAATCCGTAGATTATATTTAGAAGTTTGATAGCGATGCTAGATATTTCATAATCTAACACAATTTATTTATAAGGATTAAGCAACATGATTCTATTATATTATATAATATTATATTTATTTCCATATAGTTGAAAAGTATTATATAATCATTTTTTATTAATAAAATAATTTTATATTGCTATTTGAATGACGAGATATTATAGAAAATTAGGTGTATAATGAAATTTTTTTTTTCCTTAAAATAAATTAAAGCTCTTATTAAATAACGTTAAAATTTAATATACCAATCATGATTTTATGGAAAATTGGAAAATTGGAAAATTTTAATTCTAGAGAATTTCTAAGCATAATTCATAACATATATGATTGTGGAAAAATATATTATAGCTTCCTTTACTAAGACCTTAAAATCTAAAAGAAAAAATAGGTATAAATCCCTCATTAAAAGTATCTAAGTGATACCTAAATGGAAGGAAAATTGATCTTTCCAATCTATCTCATCCAGGTTGTAAGAGATTTTGGAGTTAATTATATCTCTTTAAACTAAAGAAAATAATATCATTTTTTTTATTCTTTAAAGATTAGAATTCTTAAATTAAAATAATTTACAAATCTCTTACTGTCCTCATAACCATCCAACATTTTACATGTGGAGGTTTTTTTTTTCTATAGAGTTTGAGATTAATAAATTTAGAGAACCTAAAGAAAGAAAGCATGGCCAAATAAAAATATAAAAAATTACATGACAATATTCATTTCTTATATTCACAAGTTAAGTAATTTTTTAGTTTGGCACCATGGAGTTAAATCCTCATTATACTTATTTTTAAAAATTTGGAATAAAAGTAATGCTTCAGATTAGTATCGTTACAACTATTAACTTTTTAGCCAATTGATATGATTTTTTTGGAAAGGTACCACACAAATGCTAATGAATAAATGGTTTTTTTTTAAATTAATAGAGAATGTATATTATTGAAGGGAGATTGTTTCAGCGTTGAGAGTCTGTCTTAGATTAAGATTAATTTCTATTTTCTAAGTGTCAATTTTAATCTCCCTATTATGATGTAAATTTATATATCTTGATTTGAATAATGAATTGGTAGAGCGTTCTCTACCTGGGTAGTCTCCACGTGCATCTTGTGCACCAAAGAGCTACAAGTTTCATATTATAAGTTGTCTTCCCTTGTTTTAACATGGTATCAGCACTGGTGACCTTAGTGGATGGATAATTGAGTTCCCTTGGTGGTGGAGTGTCTGGAGAGGAGCTAAAGCGGGGAGTTATGGTGGCTGGCGAGAGATTGTTTCTCTCTTCATTCAAACCTAGATCATCACTTATATTACTTTGAATATCGCGGTGGTCAAAAGAAGTTAGAAGAGGAGGCAAGGCATCTATGACCCCAGAAATTGCGTTGATCGACCACCACTGACATTTATTTTCATTAGGGCACCCTATTAGCACGATTATTGCCTTGGAATTTCGTGTTTGTTGACTTTTCAACATGTTGTGCATTTATACTAGAAAATCGAGTTGATTGAGTGGCAGAATGCCATCTGAAGAGGATCATTGGTTTAGGGTTTAGGTAGATCACCATCTGAAGTGGATCATCGGTGGAAGATCGCCATTTGAGTGGTTGAAAGGTGGTCATGAACTATGGTGGCGTGGTGTCGTGGAGTGGTTCAATGGAAGAGGTCATTGGCATTCATGCTCTTGTGGTGAACTGTGGTTACAAAAGGCATCAAGGCATTAAATCAGGGGTCAAGCTACTATGAGTTTGTGCAGTGAGTATCGTGGTAGCTCAATAGCAGATTAAAAGTCGCATCGAGTAGGTGTGGTGCAATGATACACAGATCATTGTTGTGGGAAGGTATCATGATTTGTTAAATTCCTCTATTTTTTTGCCATTGTGGAGAGTTAATGTTGAGATACTATGAGTGTCAAGAAGAGGAGGTTTTGTGGTGCTTCCAAGTCAATATTGATGCTTCCAGGTCAATATTGCTTGGCTAGATGGTGGTGTGGCAATGTGTGTGAGTAGAGATGTTATATTTCATGAGCAGATTAATGAAGCAAACATAGATGAAGGCTATGAGGAGTGACACATTCCTTTGTTGATTGAGGACAACAATGAGGAAATTAAAGATGAGCGTGCAGTAGCAACAACAATAGTAGTAGAAAAAGGAAGTTATTAGTGATGCATGTGCTATTAGAAAGCTAAGTTCGCTAAGGAGTGAGCAAGACAGATTTGAGGCAAGTACGCCACTAAGGAGATGAGGTAGGCATACCCAATTACCAACAAGATATAGGGATTATGCTCTTATAACTAGTAGGTTAAATGTTGTTGAACCCTCAAATTATAAAGAAGAAAGTCAATATACTGAATGGAGGGCAATCATGGAAGAGGAATATGAGTCAATACTTAAGAACAAAACCTAGCATTTAGTTGAATTGTGAGAAGGGACAAAACCTATAGGTTGCAAATGGTTATATAAACCAAAATTTAAAGTAGATGGTAGCATAGACAAATACAAAGCTAGGTTGGTAGCTAAAGGTTACTCATAGAAAGAAGGAATTGATTATGAGGGGAGCTTTTCCCTGGTAGCTAAGTTGAACAATATTAGAATGTTGATAGCTTTACCTAAAAAACACCATTGGAGTCTACACCAAATAGATGTGAAGTCTGCATTTTTAAATGGAGTATTGAAAGTAGAGGTTTATTTAAAACAACTTGAAGGGTTTATTAAAGGGGCAAGAGAATTTAGACTGCAAATTAAAGAAGCCATTAGATGGTTTAAAATAGGCACCCAGGTTGTGGTATGAAAAAATTGATTCATTTTTCCGACATCATAGTTATAAGAGGAGAAAAAATGACCCAAATAAGTATATTGTGTTTGATGAAAAGGGGAAAATTGTTTTGATTTCTTTACAAGTAGATGATTTCATTATGAATCGAAATGATGATGAATTGATTAAATAAATCAAAGTACAAATGTCACTAGTGTTTGTAATGGAAGACCTCAGAGAATTACACTATTTTTAGGGTCTGGAAGTTTGGGGGGACTCTGTGAAGAATTTTCTCACTCAAGGGAAGTATGTTAGAGGTTTATTGAAAAAGTTCAGAATGGAGTAGTATAAAGCTACCTCAATGTCTTTACAACATAATCTTAAACTTTGGATGGAGGATGATTCCAAAGAGGTGGATGCCACATTGTATAGAAAGCTAGTTGGGAGTCTGATTGATTGGACTACTACTAGACCAAACATAACATTCTCAGCCAGTGTCTAATGTCAATTCATGTCAAAATGTCTTGAGAACCACTCCGTAGCAGCAAAAGGTGTCTTGAGATACCTTCAAGGAACCATTGCTTTTGGTGTTAGGAACACTGATTCTTCTGATGTTATTTTGACATGTTTCTTAGATTCACACTGGGCAGGAAACCTGGATAGCAGAAGATCCATAATATATTATGCTTTAAATATTGTGTCGGGGGTAATCAGTTGGAGCAACAATAAGCAAAGTATTGTTTCCTTACCTTTAGTAGATGCAAAGTATCAATCAATGTGCACACCCACGTGTGAGGCTATTTGGTTAAGGAGAATTCTCCATGATGATGGAGAAGAACAAAAAGATGCAATAATAATCAGATGTGACAACCAAAGCTCAATTAAGCTGGCGAACAATCCTGTGTTTGACAAAAACAAAAAACATATTGATAGTCAGTTTCATTTTGTTAAAGAGAAGGTTCAGTCTAAGGAATTTCTTATTGAATATTGTAATACTTGTGATAATGCACCAAATGTTTTTACTAATCCTCTTTGGAGGATTAAATTTGAAATGTTTAGGGAGATGTTAGCAGTACAAGTGACCCCTTTCTCCATTAAGGGGGATCTTGAAATTAATGGATAATATATGTTATTGGAGAGAATTTGTTTCATAGTTGAGTTTGTGTCCTAGATTAGGATTAGTTCATATTTTCTAGGTGTGAGTTTGAATCTCCCTATTATGATGCAAACTTATATATTATGATTTAAATAACGAATTATTAGAGTGCTCTTTGCTTGGGCAGTCTCACTGTGTAGCTTGCTCACCTGGGAGCTACACGTTTCAGATTATAATTTGTCTTCCTTTATTTTAACATTTTTACAGCTATCATTGAACTGTATCACCACCTTATTCCTTTTAGGAACATTTTCAACATTGTCAATATAATAAAAGCAATATTATTGGTTGTTTCATTGAAATTAGAAAATCTTTTGATGTAATTTGTAGGACTAACTTTTGGAATATATTACACGATTTAATATTTACTTTCATGTTAAAGTCTATTATACTTAAGTTAAAAAAAAAAATCTTAAGTTTGGAAATATGTATTATTATTTGAAAGAAACTAGTTATAATATAGAAGTTTTAAGTGATGTTGTCCATTGTTCCTTAGCCATTTGATTATATAATTTGATAAGTTGAAAGGTTGTTTCAAATAAATGGTTGTTTTCAACTTGGCTCTAGATAACCTATTCATGACCCTTTTTCCTTATGATCAGGATATGGTCTTTATGGTGACGAGTCCTTACACTCTAGAAAAGTAACTATAACTTATCAAGGATTTCAAATTTAATGTGGAGATTAATATTAATATGAACAAAATAAATATCACAATAATTAGGTCCAAAAGGATTACCTACAATAATTTCATGCAAGCCAACAATTCGGTGAAGTGACTTCATGCAAATATATTGAAATCAATATTCATCATAACATAAATAAGAACTATATGAGTAAGAATATGATAAGTGAAGGGTCAAAATATTATTAGAGATTGAACGTGGCTACATGTTAATAGAATAGAATCTCAAACCATTAATACTTCTATGTTATATGATATTAAAATCTAGGGATACAATATTTTTAGAGAATGGTGGAGAAATACATAACAAATGTAAAACTATTTTATAATTTATATTTTGAATATCAAAAGAAATACATTATATCTTATTCTTCTTATAAAAGTGAATCATTCAACCATTGCAAGCATGTTTATGAGTGGGCATCTAATAAATAATAAAGGTAGATCCATATTAAACTTAGATGTGTAAATCATCTATATAAATCAAATCATTTGAGGTGCAAACCCATTTAGAACACAAAACTTGAAGAAAGGTTTGTACATCAAGATATTATATCCATGTGAGGAGTTGGACATGGAATTGGAGTTGATATATAGATTTCATCCCTTTCTGGAATTGAGAGAGAGAGAGAGAGAGAGAGAGAGAACTTGACTCCTTGTTTGACATGGAAGGAATTGCAAATCTCCTTTTTAAGGACACCAATAAAATGTTCCAATAATACAATTCCATTCATAAATGCATAAATGGATTGAACACCTTGAAAATCCCCTTGTTAATTTAGTCATTTAGTCATGTACACTAGATTACTTAAAGTTGCAACTCCAATAAATCCTCATTGGACTTTGGGAAAAAATGACCTTACAAAATGTATTGATAGTAACAATTTTTTAACTTTCAATTACTTTACAACATATATATAGTTGACATTCAAATATTTTATGTGTGGCCTACATTGACAAATTGTGAAATATTTAATTTAAATTTGCATATTAAATTATGTTATTTATAATTTACATTAAAATTGCTTTTGTTATTAATATTTTTTCAAGATTATTAAAAATGGAATAAACCATACATTTTAGGTAATTGAATATTTTTAATTTCAATTAATTTATTTTTATTTAAAAATATTGAAATATTTTATTTGTAATTATTAATTTTTTTCTCAATATACACTATATGAAATGTATATTAAAATATATATATTTTTAATAAATATTTCAATAACTCTTTAAGTTTCATACTAAAATTTCTTTAAAAATTTAAAGGAAATAGATTTTTCCCATATAGAAAAAGAAAATATGAAATTTTAGTAGTTTTATTTATTTATTTATATAAAATTAATAAAAAATTATATATATGAAAATATTTTATTAATAGAAAAATGCGATTTCTTTTTAGTTTTTATTACCTATACACATTTCCTATTTTATAGTTTTTACTGAAAATAACTAAATATCTGTTTTTTATTATAACCCATATATTTTTTAAATAAATAATTTATTTTTATTTTTAAAAATACAGTAAAAAATCACAAAACGAAATTAAATTGGAATATAAAATGACCTCTCTCAATAATAACATGAAAGAGATTTATTTTAACCAATTAAATACCTCAACGAAAGTTACATACCAACCGAGAGATGTTTGACGTAAATATAAACAGTGTTGCAGTATAATTAAATAGTTGAGATATGTGCTTTATAAATTACCGCAAACTCTACCCAAAGTTATATACTATTAAAAAGTAGTTTAACATAAATATAAATAGTATAGTGATATAATTAAAAGGTTGATAATCATTGATACACACCAACACACTTAATTCATAATACATTTCAGACTAAGTAACATTAAAAACAAATTATTAAAAATAAAATCATTAAAAATCGGTCAAATAACTCATATTAGAAACAAAGAAAATAAAATGTGTATTATTTTTTAAGCCTACATTATATTTTTCACATATTATTAACAACTCTGGCATTTAGACGTCTAGCAACACCATATAATTTGACATTTGACGCAATTAATAAAAATAATATGTATAGCTCTTTACAAGATAAATATGCAATGGAGCCTGATTTTTCACATATTATTAACTCTGGATATTGTGTACTTAGCAACACCATTTAATTTGACATTTGACAGATTTTCAGTGTCACGAAATTTGGAAATGATCCATGTGCGTTCAAACTTTTTATATCACAAATTAATTCAATAGTTAATCTACAATTTAAATTTCAACATTTCATCTGCATTATCCAATCACAGTGCTGTATATAGAATGCTTTACAGTTATTCGCCGTTGTACCTGCTATCATTTGTATGCAACATGCACATCTAACTTGAGAATTCACTTTCTAAACATGTTTTAGCTTGCGCTACTTTAAAAAGATATAAGTTCAGAACGGTGTACGGTAAATGTTAGGGATCGGTAATGATGAATTTTAATTATTTACTTCCTTTTGAAATAAACATTTTTAATACAATAACATAAGATGAAGCTTGACGTAACTGTGACGATTCTTATTTCTGAAACTTAAACAAAGATTCAATAGATAATGTTTCCTGCAGTTATAGAAAAATACCAGAACCAAACTTTGTTAAAGAGTACAGAAATTATATGATTTAAGGGAATATCGATGAGCACTTTGTGATATAATATTAGAAACCAATCAATTCATGTCCGGATGCAGTCATGTCACTTTGTCAAATTCTTCGGAATTATGAGCAGAGAATCAAGCGAGAGCTTTACTCAAAAGTGTTTCGAATAATTTGACTGGTATAATAAGAACGAATTAAAGACAAAGTTTTGGCATTATTATTATTAGCATCGCAGAATATAGAGATTCCATTGGACAAACGTATAAAAATATCGAAATTGCACGCACGAGTTGGATTGTTTTACCCATTAATTTATATGAACCATTCTGCAGCTCATGCTCGGCTTTTCAATCATAACTATTTTGTTGGACTATTATTATCGTTGAAAATAAAGTTTATAAGAAGTCAATTATTTTTTAATAAGCGACTGGTGATCCGCCTTTTAAGTTTCACTACGAGTCTGTGACAGAGAACCCAATGAATAAACGAGTAGAGAAAAATATTCTATAATGACCCAATACAGTTTTCATGATTAACGGAACATTCAAAAGTTTTGGATTCTGATGTTTTGTTTAGTCAAATTTCAGCTGTTGGTTTGTTGAACGATGGATTCTTATTCCTGAATTCCCTTTATTCCTTAATGAAAAAAGAGATAAAGAACTAGGGGATAGTGGCCGTCCAGCAAGCTAATTCTGCAGGAAAGGGATTGACTTGGAATTTGACCAGATTTCAATTTTATATGATCCCGGTGTGATTGATGGCAAACCGTTGTCCAGGGATTTCATCGCATTTGAAACTGCTCTGCACGCCGAAAACATCAATCACATAAGTCACTTTATCGAAAATTTAAGTCATCAAATTCCAGCTAAAATCGAAAAGAATATACTACACGATTAGTGGGAAAAAGTTATGACTCTGAACAAACGAAACAGGTGGCGATGGGATCCTCTCGTGTTATATCGTTTGCTCTCAACATGTTAAACCATTGAGGCACACAAGCAAAGCTCCTGTAGAATATCTGGGGCGTTTTCTTGATGCTGTGGAAAGTGTTGCGATGCTCTAACTGGTTTGGATAGACATGCTTGATTTGTTGAAAGGCTGTAACTTCAATAAATAACCTGCGGGAAGAAACTGAGACCACAGATTTTCAAAAGAAGAAAAAACGAGTTAGCTAAATTATATTCATGCTGTTTTACATTAGTAGAATGAAGTACTGGAGCATGTGTAGAATGATAATGTAGCAATTTAGTGGTTCAAACTATGATTCCCTTCTGTCAAAGATTTAGTCGACTAAGTTCTCTATACATTTTTTATGAATTATATTATTACCTGAAAAGATAAACTGGACTTTGACAAAATAAAAAGCATATTAGTTAGCAAAGAAAAATAACATTTTTTTTTCTATTTTACTTTTAAAAAGATTTTCTAACCGTGTTTGTGTGGTAAGGTTTTAATTAATGTATGTTAATGTGGTAAGGTTGTAATTAATGTATGTTAAACTTATAACACTTATTAGAAAATCACCAATTTTCAATTATGCAATTATGTTACGTATGGCAGGTATTTTCTATTTTATAGATGTGTCTTTTCTATTGCATAGAGGTGTTCCAATTAATCAAATGAAAAAATTTAATGAATTTTTTTGCAGGGTCTAAATTTAATGCGAGGTATGATTTTTTTTTTTTTTATTAATTCGTTTAGCATTGATATTATTTTACAATATTTTTTTTTTAATTAATTTGTCTATAACTTTTTATTATCTTTACTTATTTATAATTCTTTATTACTTTGCTTTATTATTTATATGAGATAAACTGTTCTTCATTGCATTTCTTTAGTATTTTATATAAATTTAACATTATACATTGAAAAAGATCATAGTTGTATTTACTTTTGGGTTAATTTCTAAAGAGGATGTGATACATAGGTTGCTGTGCAAGTTGTGATATTTTTAGAGGAGATGTTTTGGTTCCACTTGCTTCGTGCAACTCCTATTGAGACAACTCTTAACCATGTTTTTGCAACTCTGGTTGCTCATATCATGACTTACGCTGCAACTCACATTGTTGTTGCAAGTAAGGAATTCGAGTGCAACTCTTAGAGCATTGTTTAAATAATAGTGAAATGATTTATTTATTAAGTTTTTATTTTAATTATATTTTATAATTTTCATAGTTTATGATTTGATTAACTAATTTATTTATTTTTTCGAATATTTATTTAATTAATTAACTTTATTTTATTTTTTATATGTTTTTTTTTTTTATATTTGTGAAATATTAATTTTCTTTAACTATATTAATTAATTAAATTAATTTATGTTGTGAATGTAATAAGTGCGCGTAAATATCAACATTGTTCTATCCAAGTAGCACCCACATCAATAAAACATAGTGTTCTATAGTTTAGGTTGCTCTTGTAATATCCATAACCTTCTATTTTTGTAATGTGAAAATTGAGAGTGTAATGCCAACATGGAGGGCATAATTGGACAACACATTATGTATAGTGATAAAATAAAATAAATATGAATTTTTAATTAGTTCGCATGAGTCACAAATGTTCATGTTTGAGGGAGAGTGAGAGCAGAAAAGTGGAAGCTTGTTGTGACATGAGTTTCACTCAATCAACCTTTGGCATAACATGTGAGTTCATGGCATACTAAACAATACCCATAATTTGACTACATATTGCAAAATAACTTTAAAAATCACTTTATTAGCCCCCTACCAATACGAATCCAAAACACCTTCCTAATTTAAAACCCCTACTTCTCTAGATATTGTAGGTATACATTTTCATTAACATTTTTTTATAGAACTTTATATTTATATATCTAGTATAGTTACATGATTCCCATCTTATGACCCCACATGCATTCTACAATACACCTTTCTAATTTTGATATGCATTGTAGAAAATTAAGGATTCAAGGGTTTAGGAAGAATATGAAGGAGATGTATGAGTTAAATTAATAGAAGGACCCTTAGATCAGTCTGGGTTCCAAATGAAATTGACAAACTAGTATGAACTTCTTCTTCTTCTATTTCTACTTACCTTGCAACATTTATAATTGTGGACACTCCTTCCCCAATGAATACATTGTAAAAATATTATTAGGAGATTGAAGGGATAAATTATAAGATCAAAAGTAACATGAAAACTTAGCTAACAGCACAAACAACCTCAACCTACAAATTGAGGTTTATTTTTGCTATGAAAATAGAAATGAATCAATTGAAGTTGTCTCATATTCATCTTGTTATTCAATCCATTGCTTCAGGACATGTATTCAAAATATAAAGAATAACATATAATACACATATTTTTGTACAACATATATAAAACCTTTAACTGTTACTACATACTCAATATATTATTTATTTTTTCCCCATTTGTTTTCCCCCAATATAAATTCACATGGTATGGTATTTCTTTGTCAGTGAAATCGCCATGAGTGGTGCCTATTGGCACACCAGACTAAGCCACCACCTCACACATGGAAAAATGTGATTGAATGAGGAAGTGTTGACATTTTGTTGCAAGACATCAGGGAGGGTGGAACCAAAAATATCTCATGATATGAGGGGATGCAATTAAATTCAAGAAATAAAGAGAGAAAAAATGAAAGGAGACACAATGGAGAAAGAATCCTGAAATGTTGAGCATGAGCACAAAATTAAGTTGGAGTTGCAGTGGAGGAGTATCCTCTAAAATTCAAGGTTTTTTCCCTTGTATTGGTGTGTTGAGGCTACTAGATTGTGGTGTCCAAAACTAAATGGCAAATGAGAGGATAATTGAAGAATTGAACTACAAGTGATTGTTGAAAGAGTTGATACAACACCTCAGTGATTTTTGTAAGGTTTGCTATAGTGTTTTCTTCTCAATGATGTATGAAAAGAACCCACTTAAGATTGTGGATGAAAAATGATCTCAACAATAGAAATGATGCTAAACATTGTAGATCTACAGTTACTGATAGAAACAAAACCTGCCAAAATTCTCATCTATGCCGCAATCATAATTAAATAGTGAAATAAAGAATAATAACCCAAAAACATCCAATGGAAACCATATATGTAAAGAATGATTTTATTATAACACATGTGCACGGAACAAATATATGTTACGAGTCCCCCTCTATGGGATGTTTTCTTAGCAATCCTCAAATGCTTTTAGCTTCTGTAGAGTCTCTCTCCTCTATAATGCATAAACTTAGAAAAAATATGTTCTGTGACAATGACAATAACTAGAGTTACAACAGTGAGTGCAACAATGAAAATAATTAAAAGTGAATAATGAATGGAAAACCCTCCTATTTATAACAAAATATTGAGTTATCCTTGAATAATGAGCAATAATAAAATATTGTTGATCCCATTCTTGGAATTACCACTTGGAATACTTTATTATATTTGTTTAGGAGGGAAAAAGTATTTTAGAAATAATAAATAAATAAATGATTTATTTGTTATCTCAATGAATTAGTCAAGGAATAATAAACAAACAATGATTTATTTAATTATTCCTAAGGGATTTAGTCAAATTTAACAAAGAATAATAATTAATTAGTGATTAATTAATTATTCTTAGAGAAAAATAACATAAATAATGATTTAACTGTTTATTTTTCATGATTGGGTCAAATTTAACAAGGAATAATAATAAAACAATGGTTTAATTAATTATTCCTAGAAGAAAATCATATCAATAGTGATTTATTTAATTATTCTTCATGGGGTTAATTATAAATTACTCGATAAAGGTGATTTATTGGGTAATTTTTCACAGTGAAAGAAATTTTACTATGGTAAAATTGGCTTTAAATGGTGTACTTTGATCCATCTAGTAAATTACGCTAGATGATCAATTTTTCGGTGATAACAAGGTTGATAAAAATTGGAGTTCATATATGAAATAGTGTGGTTCTTGTTGAAATGAGTTAGTAAACCACTAAGTGCTTGATGAGGAAGTTAATAAACCATCAACTTCTTGCAAAGTAAGCGGGTAAGCCACCTAGTCAATGGGCTACAAATTCTTGTAGTTCTTTCCTTGAAGATAGAGCTAATAAAACATCAATATTGTAGATTTAAGCTCTTAGAATTGAGAAATACCCACGTTGTGCCTTGCATGAATTCCCTGAGCAAGCATCTAACTCACAGGATGCCAACTACAAGAAATATTGTAGTGTAGTTAGCATATGGTTGAGTCTAGACTTGAGGTCCCCCCTTCAATTTCCAATCATTTTTAGATACTTAAATAAGTATAATGACTTATGAATGAATTAACCATGGATAATGAAGGAATTTGACATGTTAGTGGCATGTTAATGGTTTAATATTATTCATGGAACATTGTTTAATTTACTGTATGTCCATGGTGGATAGATTGTCTTATATAGCTTTATGGATATGATGAACATTTTTATTACATGAATGCTAATATTTTCATGAACTAAATAATTGGTATATGATTATGCCTAGTCATATGAGGTCCCTCTATTAGCTTATTAATACAAGTGTTTTTCACTTATATGATTTATCTATGAATTGGGTGTCTTACATTCTTACTCAAGATTGTAGGCTATGTCATGGATAAAGAAGAAAACATTCACAAAATAAGTTAAATAAAAACTCAGATAAAGCTAATAGCCAATTCATTAAAGAGCGTTGTGAAGATTATTTGGTTCTGCACAAATATTATTTCATTTCCTACAGCTTCGCATGATAAGCATGATCTATATTTTTGTTGTGAATTCTTGTCTTTAAAGTTGCTTCTCTCTTTTTATCAAGATATGAAGTATGTTAGTTTTGTTGATGCAATCAAATCTTTTATAGTCATGGAATAATAGTTTTGAAGCTTGATATTTAGAACTCCCTTATTGTCCCTCAAGCTTGGTGTTGGTCCGTAGATATGTTATTATATTAGATATCAAAAACTTTCATTTATAATCTATATTCATACTTTTACCGCATAACCAGTGACTATTATATTACTAATTTTCACTAAATGAATTAATTTTACCTTGTGGTTAATTAAGTAATGATTTCTTGTATTTTTAATGATTAAATAAATTTTTAGTGTGGTTTTCCAATGACATTTACTAATATGTTTATGTTCCGAAACAACAAGTGTTAGTACCAGAATTTGACAATTCGGTACTTATATAAGTTTTGGTACTATGTAAAGGTTAACACATTGACATTTCTCGAGATGACATGAGTTGCAACTAGAGGCTTATTGATGTATTTATGTTCATTGGATCACACCTAAGTCACATAAGAAGCTCAAGACATTTCAAAATTACAGTCAAACCTAAATTCCACCTATAAAAATTTGGTAATTAATTCAGTAGCACTTTGGCATTTTCCGGAAATTTAATACTTAGTTCGTTAGGAGTTGGCATTTTCCAGAAATTGCATACTTAGTTCGGTACAAATTCGATACCTCAGCAATAGCTATGGGTACTTATGTTCAGATTTGGAGGAAAGTTAAACTGATGCCAAGTGGCATCGTAACCATCTTCAACAATAATCTAATACACTCCCCAATCATAACAATATCATTTTTAAATATTATTTATTATTTCAATTATAATATGGCAGTGAGATTTCCATGGAAGTAGATATGATCCTCTCTAATCAATTTCTTCCTTTACCCTATGTATTACAAAAAATAGATGTGCTTAGCATGATAAGAGAAGACGCAAAGAGGAATTCTAGGATCACTTTTTTGAGTTGGTTTCTGTAATCAAATTTAAGTTTCATCTATAATCATAAGTTGAATTTTTTTTGTTGTTGTAGTAATGAAGATTCAATGGTTGAGATTGTGAGCATATTTACTATTTGAATTAATCTCTCTAGGTGCATTGTTCAGGTAAGGAAGGGCCCCTCGATCTGAGTAGCGGCCCGAAAATCCACTCGTAGCATATATTTGGAGTTCATTTTCTGAATGGTGTGCTATTTAATTCCTCGGTTTGATATTTTCATTTTAGAAGATTATTCTTCAAATCTGAACACTTGCAATTTAACACATTTATTCATTTCTTTGCTATAATTTTATGACTTTTCTAATGCTTCCATCAACACCAACAGTCCATTCAAATCACACCCTTCAGGCCAACAGCTGCTCAATCTAAAGTTGCATATTACATATACCACGATGTGTTCCACTAAGTTTTATTATCATGACTTTTTGTTTTGGAGTCGTGTATTTCCATTGTTATATTAATAATGTGTACCATTATCATGCCTCATATTCATTCGAAATGGTATTTGTTATTTCATATGTCATGTTATAATTTTAAAGTTATTACATTGTTGTACGTATGTGTCATATTCTCATATCATATATGGTTATATGAATATATATATATATATATATATATATATATATATATATATATATATATATAGAGAGAGAGAGAGATATGTGTGTTTTTTTGTATTTGTCATTTTATTTTAATTATTTTGTTTTTTAAAATATTAATTAATTATATTATTATATGAATGTTGATATATATTGCTATAAATGTAATTTATGTTGTATTTTTGTCATCTATTATTATGAAGAAGTAAGAGGTGTACATTTGTAAAATGATTTGATGGAATAGAAAAAAAACTAGTCTTACTCTAATATTAGTTTTATTTTTGGATGTATCTTTTCTAGAGGGCAAATCTTTGAAGTGCATTTTCTTTGCAATCTTTACATTAGATTATTTTATTTTGTTTTCTTGAAACGTATGTGTGGATGCACTATAGGGAAGAATCATTGAAGGTTAAATATGCTAATAAGCTAGTTTCGCAAAGTTGCATGAACACCTTTATGCATGAAAGATTGCAACTTAGAGCCTTTATATCATTAATTGTTCCACAACCCAGTGTTGATTCACATACAGTTTTTTTATATTTTCACTACAAGAACTCATTGATGGACACTTAGACAATAGTAAGATCTTCACAATAGACAACATGAACATCTAAGCATGAATGATTTTGATCCATAGCCCTTATAGAACTAAGTTGTTTTATCTCCGAGTGATAGGCCTTATGGCGGCTTGTCATTTGATTTTATTCCCAAGTGTGACTTACCAAAATTAATTGTTAGAATATTCTAGAATAAGCTCCAATCCTGCATTTCCTATGATTGCATATCTAAGTCTTATGACACTGATTGATAATTAAATGTTGGAATTACAATACATATAATTTTTCCAATATTTTTAACTTTGTTGCGGTAGAGGTGCTAAAGGTATTAGAGCATAGTTCCTTTCACGAGTTTTTTTTTAATGATTTTAGTTACTGGGACAAATTTTGGGTGGAGATAAAATGGTAAGACAAATGGTAAAAACCTCAATGTCCACTTTGGTGCAATTGCTCCAAATCCTTGTTGTTTCCTTCTTTTTCTTTGCAAGTGTTTTTTACTTTAGATTGATTCATGAAAAGAAGATAAACCTAACTTATGTGAAGAGATAATTTGGTGACAATGCGGTCTTAATAGCATGGTTGAGCTTTGAATACATGATTGGTTTGGTTGTTTTTGTTTTAAGTGTGTTTCCTTTATATTTCTTTGGGATTTGTAAAAGTTTATGGTACTTAAGAACTTCAAAATCTAATCCATGTGTAGGACAGGGATTATTAAGCAGTAAAGAAATACTCAAGGATGATCAAGATTTTGGGGGAACTCTCTTAAATCTTAGGAGCAGGTGGGATCTGTGCTTCTTCGGAATAAAAAAATATTGATAATAACCACAAACTTATCTACCTCTCGAGAAGTGATAGAAGAACACCAAATCGATGAAGCATGTCTAGAGGAAGATCCTCACCCTGGAAATATTGTCAGAGAAGTTAAAGAATCATGGACCACATCCAATGGAGAGCAACCATTAGAACCTGAGATTGAAGAATTTTTGACATGCCTATATGTGGATTCTTTAAGAACATAAGAATATAGACATATCATAATAGAAGATCTGCATGACATGGTAAAGGAGGATATGCTAAATGAGCCAAGTAAAGAGGTAAACCAAGAGAATTTTGATTTTGTTAAAATTTTCTTTCAAGCAACTATAAGGCCATATCGCTCCTTCATTCTTCCTTACTTCTTGACATCGTCATTAAAACACATGGTTCTTCATGCTCATGTATGCATTGAAGATTATATTTTAAACTTGAGTGTGAATTTATTTTTACAATGTTTACATACATGGTTGCATTCAAAATACTCCTATATTTTAGGAGAGGAATTTATTTTCGTCAAGTAGAGTAGGATAGTAAATAAATAAATAAATGTTGCATATATTAGTTAGTTTAGTTATAAAATATAGTGCAACATCTTTCTAATTTTTTTTTTTGTATAAGTGGGGATGTTAATGGCTAAAAATTAATTAGTTGAAAATCGTAGATCTACGTTCCTATTGCATATTTCTGTTGGGGTCTCTTTTAGTTGCATATTATTTTAATGAAGATAGCCATACAATAATATTTCCAACTGTAGCATGGTTCAATTATTACTTTTCTTTCCCACTTATTATTTCCTTTTAGTTATATTTGTTTCTAGCTTTTTCTTCAATAAAGTAAGCTATGACCATTATGTTTGCAATTCGATGTGAAGCTAGAAATGATTGCATTTCAACATTGTCTAGTATTGCATACCAATTGTCTCGTACCTTATTTGAAATAATCAGAACCCATAATTTTGGTACCAATTTTCTATTTCGCAAGACAAAGTCAAATTCAAGGATCTTGTTTGTTGAAATACTAGAAGAATATTTGTACTCAAAAGAGGAAAAGACATATTCATCAATGGAATGGAACGCTTAGGAGAGTATTTGATGATATCTTTCCTTCTTCCTTAAGTTTTTAAAAATGATGCATTCATGATTTATCATTACTTATATGTTTTAAGACCATTATTTGAGAAATATGGTTGAATAAACAATCCTTTTCATAAAAGTTTAACTGAACGATTTTTACAAACTATTCATAGAGGATATACCTTTCCTTCTCTCGAATTTCATTTTTCTTATTCATATAAATTTCTTATTATCAATACAAAACATTTTCTCAAAATATAGTTACGAAAAATAATAAGCAGATTATAACAAATTTAAGAGGTCCATACAATGATAACAATGAAATAGAAACTTGAATACTATAACCATAACACCAAAGCATGATATATCCTCATCTTTATTAAGACTTCCACATGAGTTATTGAAGTCTCTAATCATAGTGTAACACTACATTAAAAGTGAAAGCATACATGAAAACTATGATTGGTAGGACTTTAGGTGCCCTTTGGTTATTCTTTGGTTAGCCTAGTCCATCTCACATTAAAATGGCTCATTCATGCTATGACCTTTGAGTACCTATGAGTATCTTATGCATCTACGCATTATGCAGGTAGTCAAAGTGACTTTGAAAGGTATCACCCTATGCCTTTAAGGGGCTTTCTGAAGTTGTTTCCCCATCCACCAATTGCAAAATCAATGTCCATAATCTAAATCTAAAATGGTAGGAAACATGGGACTAGCACCTTCAATGTAAAATATGTTCAAGAGGTTAATTTTTCAAGGCTATGGATGCCTACTCGTAGCAGGTATTGACCTATGATACCACTAGGAAAACCCATCGGGGCTATGGATTCTTGGGCGAAATGGTGTATTCTGCCTAAATAGGTGTCAACCAAACCAGGGATTTTGTCTATATGTATGATGGTTACTCTATATTGTTACAATCAAAAGGAACCATGTGTGGATGAATTCAAGGAGAAAATGAAATCCATAAATTTTCTACTAAACAATGGCCTTAAGGTAACCTTGAGTCCTCTATCATTTATTTCTCCTACTATATCTAATATTAAATTACCTTAGAAGTGGGACATATGATCATAGATAATTAACAAAACTCTACAGTAAAGCTTATCTTTAATACTTGGATGACATAAGACTTTGGTATTTGGTAGTAATGACTAATTTTTCATTTGGTCATCATTTTTTATGATCATTAAGAAAAAAAGAACCCTACCTACAAAGAGGGATATCTCCTTAAATTTACAAAAGGTTTCTTTTTCTATAGCAAACAATTGTTAAAGATTGATGGAAACATCTGTAATGAGTGATTTGGAATTTATTTTATGTTTGGTGTTAGTTTAACATCATCTTAATAAATCTGAGATGACTTATTTTTTTTCATTATTCATCTCATTAGTTCCATTATTTTTTTTTAGGTCCCTTTTAGTACTAGAGACATCTCAACAGCCCTCCTCACTTCTTCAGTACCTCACTTTGTTTCCATAAGGACATGAAAAACCTCAAGCATGGGGGAGTGGTTTTTGGGATATTTTCAACATATTCATTTCATTCTCCTCATCTTTCTTCAGCAGATCAAATCAACACTCATCAATTCTAGTTCTTTCATACTCTCAGCCTTACTTTGTTTCATCTTTAGCTTCATACAATGTCCATTGCAGCTTGCAGTATAAATCAAAGTTCAAAAGATATAATCGAGTTAAAACATGTTTAAAGGCTCTTTAAATCATTAGAAGTTAAGGAATATTGATGATTAGCCACTTCTTATTTCTTCACCTTTCTTAAACTACTGTTAAACCCCTCTTTTCCAATCTGTTAATGCATATTCTAGTAAGACCATAATAATGATTATGCTACGTGAATATCTATAGTGTCTTATCATTCAACATCATAAATCATTCATAAAACCATCATCTAAATGCTCTCAATAAGAGGATGAAATCATTGTTTCTTGTCTAAGAAAGGAACCACAAAATTAGTAATGGTCTTACACATTTCCAAGTCGATAATTATTTAGCCATTATCTCCATCAACACCTTATATCATCCACCATCCCTTCTTAGTCCATATTTTGTTTTCGTGAGGGTATGCAAAGTCTTAGGCATGTGGGAATGTTTTTCCCTAGATGCATTATCGTATTCTCTATCCAAACCTTTCATTTACAAACCATATTCATAAATTTACAACATAGTCAATAACTATTATATTATGAATTTTCACTAAATGCATTTATTTTACCTTGTGTTTAATTAATTAATGATTTGCTATACTTTTAATGATTAAATTAGTTTTTAATGTTGCTTTCCAATGAAAATTTATTGATATTTTTATGTTCCCAAACATGTTATCATACCGAAATTTGCCAATTTGATAGTTATATAAGTTTTGGTACTAAGAAGAGGCTAGCACATTGGAATTTCTCGAGATGACATGGGATGCAACTACATGTTTATGGATGGATTTATGTTCATTGGATCAATCCTAGATCACATGTGAATATCAAGATGTTATTCAAAGTTACAGTTAAACCTAAATTCCACCTATAGAAATTTTGTACTTAATTCAATATTAGTTTGGAATTTTCCAAAAATTCGTTACTTAGTTCAATACTAGTTTGGCATTGCCCAAAAATTTGGTACTTAGTTTAGTACGAGTTCAATGGTTTGACAACAACTATGGGTTGTTACCTCTAGATTTGGAATAAATTCAAACTAATGCCAAGTGGCATTGCTTCCATCTCCAACAATAATCTAATACACTCCCAAATCATAACAAGACCATTTTTAAATATGATTTGTTATTTTAATTATAGTAAGAGAGTGACATTTTCATGGAAGTGGATATGATCCTATTTGATAAATCAATTCCTTTAGCCTATTTACTATAAAGAATTGATCCGTGCAGTGTGAGAGGAGACGACACAGAGAGGAATTCTAGGATCACTTTTTTGAGTTGGTTTTTGTAATCATTTAATGTTTCATCTGTAAAGAGAAGTTGAAGTTTTTTTTCTTAGTGTAATCAAGGTTCACCTGTTGACATTCATAGCATATTTACGATTTGAATTAATCTCACCGGTTGCATTATTTAGGTCAAGAAGGTGTTACTGGAATAAGTACCCTAGGGATTCGAGTTGAAACCCCAACAGAGCAAGAGAAAAATACAGTAAGAAACACTCATACAGCTTAGGCAACATGCTTATATAATCAAACTATGCAATAGAAACCATACATAGATATCCTTTGTTTGGGTGGTTGCAACAAAGTTCATACCCTCTACAACTCCTGATGATCTTCGAATCTACAAATCAACCAATTCAAACGTACATAGTAGCATATAGATAAATCATTTTAATGAAACTAACTTTATATCATATAAAAAAATGATTAGTTATACATCAAAATAACATTCATACATGAATTACAACAGTATCTGATGCATAAAATAAGTCAATATCAGGAACATGACAACGTTTCTTTTTATTGTAGAAAGCTAAAACTAACACACAGAGAATTCACCTGAGTCTTCCTCTTCTGGCTCCAAGCGGAACCGTCCTCTAGATCCATTAAGTCCCGGGCTTCAACTGCCTCCTTCCATAACCAATACCATGATATCTCAAACAAGTGGGAGAATATCAACACTCAAGAAAACAAGGGTTTCTTGAAACTTGGGGAAGTGCTTGAAGCACAGGGATACTTCAATCTCAGTCAGGGATAATCTCAGTATAATAATTCTACCTGTTCTCCTCCTTAAGGCCTTCCTATAGAAGCCTATTTATACTTCTCCCAATTAGTTTTTTAGTTGGGAAATAGTTGGGAAACATTTGTGCCACAAACACTAGGAGGTAATCAACAAGTAAAACCCGTGAACTCCACCTATAATTAAGTAAATTTAAGTTTTTTAAGTGTTTTAACACATATATGTGGGTTGGGTATTTACTAACCTGCATGTACACACTTTTACCTCAGGGAAAAGTAATGTACAGGGAATAAACCATTGTTTTCAAAATATCTAGACCAAGTTTGGAAGGAGGGGTTGCCTTAGGCCATAAACCAAGAACCACAAATCAAAGGGTGTTAAATGCAGCTATAAAAAATGGCCCCTAATATATGAGGTCATAATGGGTACATGATGGCCAAAATGTATTAAGTATATGGAAAGGAATCCTGTCGAGACTGAGAAGGACTTCACTAGAATTCTGCTTGCCAAGGCATAGAAAAGAGATCAGAAAGAAACTGTTGTCTGAGGCAGGCATACCGATGCTCAGAGAAGGTAAAGCATGTCTGCATATCAAGTTCAAGTGGATCCACTATGTATATAAGTATAAATAACTAAAAGTACATAATGGATCATCTAATCGTGATAAAAAAGGTACATGTCTGAATATCACATATAAGAAGATGATCAATGAAGCTAAAAGATGATGTTGATCATTGATGTCAAAAAATGATCCCAATAGTACCAAATGAACATGATGGAATAAAATGATACTACATCGCAACATGGATGCTAGAATATAAGATGTCATTGTGAAGGACTGCAACATATAGGGTGGATGGTGTCAACTAGCAGTAATAGGAGTAACTGACAAGTGAACCAAAACATGCTAATGCAACCCAAGGTCTTCATAGACCGCTGTGGTACATTTCTACACAATGGGAATAAATGATATGAGGTCGACCACGTGAGAAATAATTTGGTTACTTCTCATTGACGTATACCATTAACAAAAATGAGACTACTCACCGATAATGATAATGAGATTCATGGTACCCAGTACAATCTAACAAGTGCGAATGAATGAGCTGAAGTCAAACACCTCGAAGAATCTATCAATCAATGGGCAATGATGGTTTCCCACTGTTGATAGTGAAGGAATTTTCCATTGAGGACTGCAAACCCGAAGGTACAGCCAAATGGACTCTGGATCTTTGTCCCATAGTAATGAGTCATAGTCGATAGGAAAGGATTTGCTAGAAGGAAGGCATTAAAGCATACTTCATCAATCTAGTGCCACTGTAACCTGTAGGCTAGTAATGTGGAAGGAATCAGATGAAAAAGATGTAGTAACCCAACCGAAGCACATTTGCAGAGCTCATGATAGAAACCCTCTGAACCAACCAATAATAAAAGCTGACATAGAGGCAAGGAATCCACCAATAGGGTCAAATCGAAACCAAGGCACAGCATGAATCCTAATGTGTCATAATGAAATCTGACGTCAAACACAAGGGAAAAAACTCAGTCAAAGACCCATGATACTGATCGATGCTAAGCACAAGGTGAAGTATCAATAATGAAAATAGGGCCAGGGTTCCAGGGTTCCACTCTAGGCCTGCCCTTAGAGCAATATGCCATCGTGAATAAGGACAAGACCTTCCAGCAAGAAGTTAATGGAAACTTTCTCAAACCCACATGAGAAAAGGACCAATATAACTGATGTGATGAAAAACACAACACTGACAACCAGGGATGGCCGACTGAAAAATAGGTCAAGAGACATCGCAGAGAGGTCGACTTAGGCTTACTTGGCTTGAAAAAAAGCACGACTCAATTATGACTATCTGGAAGCATATGATAACTCTGTATATGTTCATCATGCAGGAGGCATGAATGAACTCTCCATATGATTGGAACAGGTAACCAATCGGAGGAGAACTGACTCAATAACAAGGTTAAGGTGCACTTATGTCAAACTAAATCCCGCCCAAAATGGAGGAGAGACTTTCTTTTGAGTGCTTTTTTAAAGGGTGAAATCACTTACTCTACCTACCAATAATATATGGAAATGTTGCCCCATTCCCGCTCTTTTTGGAATATATAAATTTTTTATCATTTTCTTGGAAAAAGAATAAATGAATGCTATATTACAGTGGAAAGAATGAGTGTTAGAGAAATAGATGATCTAGTTCCTGGGATGGGAGCAATCCTATGATCAATACAGGGAGGTGAAACTGGTCAAGGACACTCAATGGGATGTTCCTTCCATGGGTCAAAGGATGTGTCAAGTTGCAGAAGCTAAGTTATTGCATGGTTGATTTTGTAGAAGACATGGTCAAATAAGTGGCTTAAACATGAGTCCAAGTGAAGCTAACTTAAGGCCAAAAGGTACAAATAGTCAAAATGCAATGCAGCAGTAAAACTCAACACAAAGGAGCATATACAGTATAAGGCCATAAATAAGCATAGAAGCTAGGAGAATGTGTCTTCAATGCAAAAGTCATGGCAGGACTAAAGAGGACTCCTGAGCCTACTCAGTTTAACAGCATGGGTAACTAATGTTAGTGAGGTTCTAAGTAAGATTCCCATGTAAAGGATGGCTCTATCATCACATCATGATTTAAAAAATTGGTGAGTGAACATGGTTTGCTAACCAAAAGATGATGGGGTCGACCTTGTGGCTAATGTATTGCTGAACGGAGGCTAGTATGCAAGATGCAATGGAAAAAATGGTTTTCCCTAACCTATATGCCAGTGAGTGAATGATACCTGCAATGACAAGTTAGCGGTCATGGGACCAAAATAAGATCTCGAAGAAGTGTCGAAAATATCATGAAACAATAACCCATTCTCGACAATCCAAGCCCACAAGTCAAAGAATTCATGAGACGAAAAATCAAGTTTTGAGAAAAAATTTGAAATTTCAAAGCTATATATTGACTTTTAGACTCACAAATTTTTCATTTCTATTTGGAAAAAAGTTGTGGATCAAAAAAGGAACAAACTTGCCTCTGAAGAATTTGATTGTTCAGATCACACCAAAGTTACCAGGTAACCCTCAAATCATGCTTGCAATGTTTTGTGATAGTTTTTAGAAGTTTTTATTAAGATTTGACTGTGGGAATTCATGTCAAAAAATCCAACTATGTGTACGCACGGGTTGGCTGTGACCAACCCACATATACCATGGCCCTACATGCGACTGTGTGTAAAGGGAACCCATGTGTATGCAAGTTAAAATTCAAACACAAAATCTAACTGTTGAAACTCATTTGTTTTTCAGGATGACTATCACGTGGAGAGAGAGAGAGAGCATACCACAATTGGCAATGAGGTAATGAATGAACAAAATGCACTAGATGCATTAAGAGGGTGATTGAAATTCTTCAAAATGCCAAACATGAAATCCAACACACACCTGCTAAAATTATTAATCCACTATTGGAGTGTAGAGGATGATGCCTTCATGATAGATCAAATGCCTCTAAAGATTGAGGTGGAAGACATCTATTTTATTACAGATCTCTCCCAAAGAGGGGAGGTTGTGCATTCAACCGGTAGGACAAGCAGTAGTCTCCTAATAGAAGACTATGTACACATATACTATCCTAGGCATCCAGAAAAGATTGGAAGTCAAATTCCAATCAAACACATCGATAGTTTATCTCTAAGGATTCTCTTATTTACCATTGCAAGGGTATACATATCAGCTTCACTGCATCAGGCTTCATGAGTGTCCACAAGCCTGACAGTGGAATGCCTAACCATGGTTTTCAATTGGTGCACACCTCCTCTGACCAACATGAAGAGCCAGCTGACCTCCATTCAAAAAGGTCACACAAAAGACTTTGGATATGAGACTATTTTATGCTCCTTCTTCGAGAAGGTACATGGGCTTCATCTAAAAGTATATGTCTCCATCAGCAGCCCACGAGATCCATGGATGGGTAGATGGGCTAACTTTATTAAATGCCTTGGAGGCGTGGATGTGCTGAGGATGACTTTTGATGATGATTTTTTTCGTGGTGAGACAATTAGATCATCACAGTTGACGACTACTCATATGTAGGCATGGATTTTTGAGGAGATCCAAACCTGGTGTTGCCACCAAACACAACATGGTGAGACATACATAACAATTTTTTAAGTTTTTATAAATTTTTAAGATTTCTTTTCCTTTTTAAAAATGAAATGAACTTAGAAATATTTTTGATGGGACAAAATACTACAAAGTGATCATGTTCTAGATGTGGGTCCAGTGAGATCAGATGGATTTCCAATGCACAGGCGTCATGAAAGAGTTGTTGAACAGGCAACAACTAAGAAAGAGAGGGTCCTATATGGAGTCCAAAAAAACTTTGTGAGATTAATTCACTAGGTACCAATGATAGCCATAGCGGATCTACCTAAGAATATGCAGCGTCGCGTGGTAGGAGTACCATGGGACTGGGTCCGCATACTTCGGCATGTGGCCAATGCAGTATTTAACTACATAGCCACTCATCTTGAGCCGGATTGATAGACAGACTGGAGATGATTATGGGCATTTAGTCCCAGTTTTGTATATTATTTTTTGAACACTTTATGTATACACAAGAAGTTTTATGATATATATACAGATCCAAATTTTTTATGTTTGTTTAATTTGATGAGTGATTGATATGCCAATCTAACGCTTGATTAGAAATAGAGTCCACTGATGAATTCTCAGATCGTGGAATGTGCACATATGTAATATAAACAAATGATCATTGCAACACTGTCACTCTAAAAAATTGGCGATATAAATAAGGATCTCGAACCCGATAAATGTTATTTAATTATGACACTACTAGCTGTGAGTCAAGATAAACTTCCAATGAATCAATTCCATAAATAGCTTCGGATAGTAAATTAATAATGACAATATATTCGGCAATGTTATTTAAAGTGGGACCAATACATACTCCCCTCGACACGATCAACAGACCAGATGGATAATAAATCACCTAAGCTACGAAAGTAATATTTCGAGTGTGCCAACTAGCGCCATCAGCGAATCCGAAATATACAATGTCATCCATCAACACCTGGCAAAGTAGATAAAAAAATGTCAATATTACAAAATTCTTGAAAATATGTACCAAAATACAATATATACAAACCAGCAATTGCTCGATCGAAACCTAAGAAAAATACTTCTTAAGGTAGAGCCCATTTCGGTGATCCACCAACATGTTCCCTTCAAAATTGACTAATTCATAAGCCCCTTTCCCAAAACTTTTTACTATAAAGGGACCATACCACATAGACTTCAATTTTCCTAACCCCAAGGTGACTTTATCTTGGTCATAGACTAAGACAAGGTCACCTTTAGAAAAGACCCGAGGATGGACAACTTTATCATACTGAATTTTAACCCTTTTCTTACGGGCCTCATTTATTATGGCAGCATCTCGATGCTGCTCATCTATATGCTCCAAATGAAGGAGGCATTCTTTGAGACTAGACATCTTTGGAAGAAGCTCTACAGGTAGCTTAAGGGATGGAATTTCACATTCAATAGGAAAAATAGATTCCAACTCATAAACTAACTAAAAAGGTGTAAAACTAGTGGTAGTCTTCACTGAGGTTCGGTATGCCCAGAGAGTTGAGTACAACATGATGTTCCAATTCAAGCAATGTTTTTCAATTGTCCTTTGCAGGATCATCTTGAGGGACTTATTCACAGCCTCGACTTGCCCATTGGCCTGAGGATAATACAGAGACAAATGCTCCTGTCGGAAGCCCATCTTAAGAGCCAATTCGGTCATTAGTTGTTTTTGGAAGTAACTGCCATGGTTAGTGACAATCTCTCTCAGGATACCAAAACGTGAAATACTCTTATTGAAGAGAAACCAGGTTGTTGTTTCACTATCATTTTTGTAAGTAGGCAGGGCCTAAGCCCACTTTATAAAGTAGTCTACGACCACTATAATATACCTGTGACTTGCCACGAAAGGTGGATTACAAGTAGTAAAGTCAATGCCCCAATTAGTAAATGGACCAACATTGATAACAGGAAAAGGAGGAGTTGGATGCGTGCACATCTTCCAAGTATAGACTTGACAAGGGTGGCAATGTTTGACTACTTCAATACTAACTTTGAAAATTGAAGGCCAAAAGTAGCCGGCACGCAAAATATTCTTGGTTGTGGCAAGCCCTGATAGATAAACACGATAAGCTCCACTGTGGAATTCATTAAGTATAGACTCTACTTCCTCGAGAGTTAAGCAACACTTAAGGATTGAATCAACCCTTCTGTGATATAATGTATCACCAATGATAACATAATTTTTAGCAAGGTGACATAACTTTTAACGGTCATCCTTGTAGGAAGAAGGTGAAAACTTTGAATTCTGAAGATATATGATGATATCTCCATACCATGGATCTTGTGAAGAAGAGGAATAAATGTTCATCGGGGAAATTTTCCTCATAAACAATGTCTTCTTGATAAGGAAGCTTGGAAATTAATTCCGCAAAAACCAATGACTTCTTAGACTTGGCTGACTGTTGGGTGTGGAGCTTGATTATCTTCTATATTCAAAGATATCGCCACATAGGACCCCAGTTCGAAATGGGGGTGGCAATGCCGCCCGTAATATATTCGCTGCAGGGGGGGTCCGGGGGGGGGGCTGTGACTCTTGGGAGCCCCCCCCCCCCCCCCTGGCGGGGGGTTTCGGGGGCAACACCCTCGAAGCTAAAAACAGCTGTAAAATTGCCTTGTAAAAGTATAGTAATTTCTAGTCAATCTGGGCCATTCATTAGGCGGATGATCTGACGGTAGAACTTATGTTTAGTTTAGGGTTTTTTTCCCTAGAAGGCAAGCCCTCTCTTTGTATGAGGGTATTGTATTTGAGGCTGTGTGATAGATGTGTATTGTGTGAGTGAGAAACAGAGAGGTGAGACTGTGAGAGAAAACAAAGGATATTACAGCGGATTTGCTGTAGGTTGTGTCTCTTCATTTTGCTGGATAATAGAAAGGAAGGACTGGCTGTTTGGGGTCGACGTAGCCCAAACTGGGTGAACCACGTATATCTGTGTCTCTCTTGTTTTGTGCATTTTCTGTGTTTATATTTCTGCAATATTTTATGTGTTCCATTGCTCCGTAATATATAATTTTCTAACATTGACAAGAAATCAATATCAAATCCTTGTAAAATAAAAATTCATTGATTGTATTTGCCCCCAATCACTCGCCTATTGAGGAAAAACTGAAAAGGATTGAGAACCGCTAAGACAAATGTTTTGTGTAGCAGAATATAATGACGAAGCCGCTGGACAACATGGACAGCTACCAAGGCCAATTTCTCGATAGGAGAATAGTGTAGTTCAGGACCTACTAAGCCTTCACTCAAGTAGTAAAATAGATGCTCCATGAGAGCATCATCCTCCTAAACCAGAACCATACCTATGTTTGATTATGCTACTGCGAGATATAAAAGGAAATCTCTGCAATAATTCGGTGGACTCAACAATGGGGCAGAGATTAATCCCTGTTTCAAGGCATCGAAAGATCGTCACGCAAACTTGTCCCATAAAAATGGAACTCCTTTCTTCAGCAAACACATAAATCCTTTAGTTATCTCACTGTAGTTTGCTATAAATATTCTCAAGAAATATGCCTTTCCTTGGAGACTTTGAAGTTGTCGAATGTAAGATGGTGGGGGTAACTGAATTACTGTCTTTACCTTGAAAGGATCTACTCGAATCCCTTCAGTTCATATGATGAATCCTAGCAACCGACCAGATGTGACTGCGAAAACACACTTATTTGGATTCAATCAGATTTTGTAAAATCAATATCTCTTAAAAACTAAATGAAGGTGGCTGGGATGATTGATTCTCTTTCGAGAACGAGTAGCTAAATCATCCAAGTACAGTTGACATGTTTGATGTCATGGAAAGCATAATACACGGCCAGCTGAAATGTAGCTCCATCATTTTTAAGATCAAAAGGAATCTTTTTGTATGCAAAGGTACTCCAGGGAAAAAGAAAATATTACTTATGCTGGTCCTCTAGATGGATAGAAATTTGATTATAACCAGAGAATTTATTCATGAACGAGAAAATTTCATTACCCACACATTCATCAACTATCTAATAAATAAATGGTGTGGGGTAATTGTCTTTCGGACAAGCTTTGTTCAAATCCCTAAAGTCAATGCACACTTGGATCATTCCTTTTTTTTATCTATAGGGAGTGGATTAGAAACCCACTCTATTAGAGGAACAGGGTATATGAAACTCGCCTTAAGCAACTTTTCAAATTCAACTTTAATAGCTATTGCTTTCCTAGGATTGACCAACCGAAGCTTCTGACAAATCGGCTTGGTTTTTTCGTACGTCTTTATCTCATGCTAGACTATAGATGGATCAATACCAAGAATTTCCTCATATGACCAAGCAGGCACATCTTGAAACTCTTTAAAGATGTCTATGTAAATTTGAATCTCTTCAGTGTTAGAAAAATTATATATTACGGAGCAATGGAACACATGAAATATTGTAGAAATATAAACACATAAAACACACAAAACAAGAGAGACATAGATATACGTGGTTCACCCAGTTTGGGCTACGTCCACCCCGAACAGCCAGTCCTTCCTTTCTATTATCCAGTAAAATGAAGAGACACAACCAACAGCAAATCCGTTGTAATATCCTCTGTTTTCCCTCACAGTCTCACCTCTCTGTTTCTCGCTCACAGAATACACATCTATATCTCAGCCTCAAATACAATGCCCTCATACAAAGAGAGGGGTTGCCTTATAGGGAAAAAAACCCTAAACTAAACATAAGTTCTACCGTCAGATCATCTGCCTAATGAATGGCCCAGATCGACTAGAAATTACTATACTTTTACAAGGCAATTTTACATTTGTTTTTAGCTTCGGGGTGGTTGCCCCCCGAGCCCCCACCGGGGGACCATTGGCCCCCAGACCCCCCAGCCGGGGGGGATCGGCCCCCCCCGGATCCCCGTGGAGGGGACAAGTCCACCCCGCACCCCCCCGCGTGGAGGGGTGTACAAACTTCCTAGGGTATACATCCGACTGAAACAAAGACCTCTGAACAATCATGCTCCACACACAACATTCAGGGGAATAATCAGCTCCGATGAAGACATTTTCTATAATGTTAGGATTCTTAGAGATGTTTAAAGGTACAATTTTTGAGATAATCGACATATTACCTTCAACAAATAATTGTTCTAGAGCCAAAGGGTTTGAAACTATAAAAACATTGCTAGTAAGCAGATTGGAGAACCTGGATTCGACTTCTTGCAATGGTGGAAGAAAATATGATCAATGATGTAAATATTCCAAAGGTCAACCTACACCTGTCATTGCTTCTAAAATTGCTTCGTCATATTGTAAAACTATATCTAAGAAATTCAGAGAAGAAGTAGAGTCAAGGGTCTAAGCTGGAGCCACATCACCATTTAACTCATCCATTGAAAAAGGAGTGGGATGGTTGTCTGTAGTGTTAACAATAGATTGATAGCTAAGTTTTTTTGCAGACATGGGAATTCCATTCTACCAACCTGGCCTCCATCTAATGTGGTCGTAGATGAAGGTAAGGTCCAAGGGTCTAAAAAATAATGAGTTTGAAAGAACTCTTTCCGTGAAGGCCCCTTAGAGAATGAAAATACATTAATTCTAGCACTAGGAGGGGGAAGGTCAAATATACCCATCAAGGAAGAGTAAATCCCAACTCCTAAATTCTCTATCGGTTGATGAGGATTATCCACCAATGGAATGGTAGAATTCGAAGTTGCTCGAGAGTTACCCAGAGAATAATCTAACTAATCAATTTTAACAATTATCCTGTCATGAGGAAAACAAAGGATGCGGAATAGAGATGAAACTATGGCATCATCTCTTAAATCTGATTCCTTCCTAAGAGGAGGTTGTAATCCTGGTTGGCATCAATGATTTATACCTCAATATTAATGACCTTTCCTCCAACACACATACAAAAATTCGGGATAATTCCATGTGGCCTATGAGAATGACCATCAAATATTGTTAAGAGAGTCGGTGAAGGAACAACTGAAGGTAATCCAATGGCCTTCCAACATGACATAGACATGACGCACATGGAAGCTCCCTCATCTATAATTGTCTGAAAAATATTGGTTTTTAGATAAGTAGACTTTATCTGGAAAGGCATATGGTGAAGAAGTCTATTTTTGGCATTCAGCATATCAAAAGTGAGCACTAAAGAATTTTTTTGATCCACTGCCCTGATTGCCAAAAGTAAAGCACTTCTCTGAGCATGACACAACTGGATTACCTCCAATGCAGACATAACACAAGGAAATTGAGCAAGATCCTCTACAATCAAGTAGTTCTAGGCTACCCTAGCATTAGGGTTAATAGTCGAGCACATTGTGGAACCTTTCGGTATCCGAGGTATAGACTCAGCAATGGGTCGCTCAATATGAAGTGGGTCTGTGGTTTCGAGAACAGATTTTTCCTTAGATGTTTCCATTTCACCATTATCACGTTCTCTTATGGCAACATCGACATGAGAGTTCATCATATAAACATTTGAGGAATTTTCCCCTTCCTCGTTGCCCCCTACGGAGGTACTGGCATTCGAGTTCGCGCCAGTAAGTAATTGTTGCCCTTCGGGAAAAGGGTTAGCCAAGAAATCTTGGGAGCTAAATGACACTTGCTACACTAACAAGTGTTGAGCATCCTGAATCTTGGGGCAGAGGTGAGTCAAATGTTCTCCATTGCATAACTTGCATGGAAATTTAACCTTATTCTTAGACTATTTTCTACCCTCACCGGCACCATTTCCGGGATTGTTTTCATTACCCTTCCCTTCCTGGTTCTTCTTCTTACCTCGTCCCTTCTTCTTCCCATTGGATTGTTGATTTATTTTGGAGTTAGAAGTTTGGATAGCATTTACGGAGGTAGGTTGGGAAGGTGAAGGTATAGACGATGCCGCCTAGTTAGAAGTAGTAGTTTGTAAAGACAATTACTGCAATTGGTTTAAAAGGTTCACCCTATTTGCGTCAATTGATCCAACTATAACATCGAGGTTAGGGCTTGGATTTTGTTTGGCTAAATCAACCTTGGATCTAGGAGCATCAGGTAGGATTTTTTGAAGAGTCCTAGACTAAGAATGTATTAGTTCTAATTGTTGAGCTCGAAAAATAGCCTGCTTTTCTGAATAAACAATGGAAAGAGAAATATCCTTGGAGATCTCAAGTTGTAAATATCTGAGAAAGCATTCGAGACGGAACTTTTGTGGAATTTCATCTTTGATAAGCCTCTTTGTCCATCTCCATTCCTAGATATGATCCAAAATATGAGTTGTCATGTCTTGATGAAAACTTTCTAGAAGCTTAGTTCCGACTTCATATAAGACAGGCAACTGAAAATGGTTCAAGAAAATATTAGCCAAATCAGCAAAAGAAGTAAAGGTGCCCCCTAGCAACTCTATATACTATTTGGTCGTATTCTTAGTTAAGGTGTGCTGAAATAACCTCAACCTAATTGAATCATCTATCAGGGAGTTGGATGAGCACCATAAGTGGAATGTGGTCACATTGTCTCTTGGGTCTTCACCATTCCTCCCTTCAAATTTTGGAATATCCTATGGAAGTTTAGTTGGTACTGGAGGCCAAGTCGGATTGTACCTAATTGGTTCATTTTTCAATTTAGTCAAGTCTGGCAAATTAAGCATGGCTAGAAAAGGAAGTCGTGGAGGACCTTAGGAATTCCATTTGGACTAGACGGGGTTCCCATAGGTATAAAAAGAATGACTTGGATTTTGAAAGGCACTAAGTTTCCTGAAGTAACTTGTAGAGCCTACTGAACCAAAGGGTGATCCTTGTGGTCTAGAAAAATTCGAAGTTTGACCAACTCCTACCGAAAATCCTCCATAACCGGTCAAGTTACCCCCTAACGAAGTATTGAAAGGAGCTAACAGCCCCTGATAAGGGTTCCAAGCATTAACAAATGGTGAAAAACTTTGAAATGAATTAATCTAGGAATACAACACATTACCTTGTTGGCCGAAAAATTGATTCCCATCACCTATCCCACTAATCGCAAGGTTTGTCCAACTCTGAAAGGCACAACTACCTTGACTTGTAAAAGGAAAAGGTATTGACCCTACTGTCGAACTAGAATGTGGTATATGACCACTTCTAAATGCGAAACCTTGAAAAGAAGTCGATCCACTCATCATGGATGTAGAAGAAGTTGATACTATATTCAAAGTAACTGAAGGAATAGCTTGAGAGGGCATTCTAAAAGGGAAAAATAAAAAATTGTGTGCACTAGCTTGAGAACATCCTCTCGTTAACAGAATGGAAGTAGATCCAAATAAGGATGTGCTGGGAGTGCTAGAAGGGATGGAAATAGTTCCTCCCCCTTGCACAGATACCGGAGTTTGAATGCTCACAACACTCATTTTTGATGCCATGCTTCCAACAGTGGTCATCATAGGGATAGATGTATGTGGACCTGCGTTCAAAGGCTTGTGAGTCAGGGTTCCAACGTATAACAAAATGTCTGGATGATCAGGAGGGAGAGGAGAATTTGGAGCCGCAACTGACTCTAAATTCTCTTCTACTTCGATACTATCTTCTGAATAGAAGAGGACATGAGAAAGAACATGTGTGTTCCTCTATAACTCTGTATTAGTACCAGGTCTATCTTGTGAAATAATGCAATGAAGCAGAGTATCAATCTTTGATGTGCCTGCTGCCACTGGTTGGAAACCATTGGTAGAATTGCTCCTACGCCTTCTATGATAAAGCTCTGGACTCGTAGGTGAAATCCCATGAAATCTCCAAGACCGTTGAGATCGTCAGTCAGCTGCTTTGAATTATTTTTATAAAATCTACTTAAAGACTCAAGAAAACTAAAAATCAAGGCTAACTAGGAGCACAAAACACTCACAAAAATGTACCTAAAGATATCAGCAATCAAACAACTTCCAAGTATTTCCACTTTGGGTGATTAGGTCCAGATACCAAAATACATGAAAGTTAATAATAAGGCCCTTCTGAAAATAGACTGGGGTAATTATGCCCCAGGCCTACTAGTGAAGGTATCAAAGGTAGTTATGTTAACCTCCATACAACAGCCTTTATCAGTGCAAACCCCCAAGCTTCATAGGGGTGCCCTCCAAAAGTACTGTTGAACGTGATACAACACCTCAGGTGCCATGGGATTCCCCTTCATAGTCACCTATGTGGATTCCTAGGATAGGAAACTATGGACACCAACTCATATCAAAGGCCGTGTGGAACAGTCGTGAGGTAGGATCCGACAAGTAAGAGATGGAGTATCTCTCATCCTTATCTTCACAAACCTTTGTCCTTAACTTCCAGACACGAAGCTTTCTTGGTCTCCCTAACGCTATTGGATTTCACTCTTTAATAAGACTTCTATGTCTTACAGTTTAGAGTGGCTTTGGAGAGTTTACTCTCCTCTCGCCTAATCCAAGGCCCTAAATAAACCTAAAACTTGTTCATGTATTCTGATGACAATACAAAATGTTATAGTTTATTGTATTAAGAACTTGATTTTAAATGGTTGTTATTTTAAGTCAAAGGGATAAATGGAAGTGAAATGAATGGTGTTTCTATAATGCAAAAGAAATTAATGAAAAACTAACTTATATGAATGCAATCATTTTTTCTTCAATTAAAAGAAATTTCTACTTGGGTTCTACAAAACTTCTATAAAGCAAGAAATTTTTCTTTTGTTTTGTTAAAGCACACTTCACACTCACAAAACCTAAAAAGACTATTGATGCTTTAATAATGCAAAGCTACCCTATTGCAAGGTGTACATGAAGATGCAAGATCCTAGATTACTCTAAAAAGAATGATGGCAATTGTTTATAACTTATTAATAAGCCAACTTAAGTGTTTGAAAGAATACAAATTATTCTCCAGATAAGAAGGACAAATCCAAAAAGATCACAATTCACTTTCAAAAAATCAAAAGAAACCAAAATCAAACTTGGAAAACGAAGACAAAAACAATGTCTTTTAAGAATCTTTCTTTTTCAAGAAGCAATAAAAACAACCTTTGAAAAGAACTCTAAATGCCACCAAAGACTTAAAAACCAAAAGAAGAGCACAAGGAAACTTTGCAAGTCACAAATTCGACAACGAATGAAAACTTGAACAAAAAGGGCTTCAACTTATACTAAATAACCCAAAAGGCAACAAAGATCTTTGACAAATTAACCAAGAAGTTAGGAAAGAAACACTTTCAAATTTGTCAAAAAGAAACTTTCAAAAAGCAAGAAAAGGTGTAAGGCCATGAAATGAAGCAAGTAGACCAATAATCGAGCTTGAAACTAAGACTGAAAATAATCTGTTGTTCTGGAGGACCAGAATGATCAATAACCTCTATAAGAAGTCTTGTGCGTCAAAACAAAAATCATAAAACTCACTCAAAAGAAAACCTAGGCCAAACCTTTTCAAATCATAGAAGATTCAAAACAGTAAGCTCACTGAATAATAAAATTATAAAGATAGAAATTGACCACTCAAAGACAAAACAAACCAAGAAACAAATCTTTCTTGGCAAAGGGATTTGAAAAAAAAATGCCAAAAATGGTATACGCCACTGTGTTCAATCCCAGAGGAATGTACACATGCTTCTGATAAAGGAAACTCACATATACACAGGTTCACTTCACATAAACAAGCATGTTTATGCTACTGTAAATAGACAAAAGTGCACATACAAAGATTTGCAAGAAAAATAAAAGATAAAGCCAAATCAAAAATATCAGACTTAAGGTCTTAGATTCAACTGGACCAAACAATATTGTCACAACAAGGAAACCAAGAACTGAGCCCTAATTGACACTGAACAACCCAAACTAGGAATAAGAAGATTGTTATCCCCAGTGGATTTGCCAATTCTGTTAGGGAATAAGTACCCTAGGGCTTTGGGTTGAAAGCCCAATAGAGAAAGAGTAAACTATAGCAAGAAACACTCATACAACTAAGGCAACATGCTTATATAAACAAACTATGTGATAGCGACCATACCTTGATGTCCTTCGTTTAGGTAGTTCCACCAGGGTTCAGACACTCTGCAACTCCTAATCATCTTCAAATCTAAAAATCAACCAATTCGAACACACATAGCAGCATTTAGACAAAGCATTTTAATGAAACTAACTTTATATCATATAAGAAAATGATTATTTATACGTCAAAATAACATTCATACATGAATTAAAACAGTATCTGATGCATTAACAAAGTCAATCTCAGGAACAAAACAACATTTCTTTTTATTGTAGAGAGCTATAAATAACACAGAGAGAATTCACCTAAGTCTTCTTCTTCCAGCTCCAAGCAGAACCATCCTTCAGATCCGTTCAGTCCTAGTCTTCAACAACCTCCTTCCATAACCAACACCATGATATCTCAAGCAAGTGGGAGAATTTCAAAACTCAAGGAAACAAGGGTTTCTTGAAAATTGGGGAAGTGCTTGAAGCATAGGGATACTTCAGTCTCAATCAGGGATAATTTCAGTATAATAATTCTATATCTTCTCCTCCTTAAGGCCTTCCCATAGAAGTCTATTTATACTTCTCCCAATTAGTTTTTTAGTTGGGAAACAATTGGGCCACAGGCAGTAGAAGGTAATCAATAGGTAAAACCCATGAACTCCACCCATAATTAAGCAAATTTAATTTCCTATGTATTCTAACACATATACGGGGGTTGGGTATTGACTAACATGCGTGTATATGCTTTTATCTTAGGGCAAAGTATCGTACAGGGAACAAAACATTGTTTTTAAAATATTTAGACCAAGTCTAGAAGGAGGGCTTCCCCGAGGCCAATAAACCAAGCATCATGAATAAAAAGGGTGGTACATGGAGCTATAACAGAAGGGCCCCTCGATTTGGGTAGTGTCCTAACATTTCACCCTTAGCATATATTTGAAATTCATTTTTTTAATGGTGTGCTGCTTAATTCTTGGATTTTATAGTTTTATTTTAGGAGATTTTTCTTGAGATGTGAACACCTACACTTTCATGCATCTATTCACCAACTCTTCTATGTCTTTCTAACATTTACAATGCTCTCAATGACACCCAAAGTCCATTCACATTGCTCCCTTCACATTGACATCTCCTCAATCTAAAGTTTCATATTACATATACCCATGATGTGCTCCACATTAGTTTTATTATCATGATTGTTTGTTTTGGTGTTATGTATTGCCATTCTTATATAGATTAAGAATGGATACCATTGACATGCCTCATATTCATTCGAAATGGTATTTTTTATGAAGTGTGTGATGTTATAATTTTAAAGTTATTACATTGTTATATGTAAGTGTAATATTATCGCATCACACATACACACACACGCACACACACACGCACACACACACACACACACATATATATACACTGAGACTTGTCATTTTATTTCATTTATTTTGTTGTATAATATATTAATTAATTATATTATTATGTAGTTTTGTTTCATGGTTTATATATATATAGATAGATAGATAGATAGATAGATAGATAGATAGATAGATATGTAATTTTTGTTGTATTGTTGTTATTTATTATAAGGAAACATTAAGAGGAGTACATTTATAAAATTATTTCATGGCTTAGAAAAAAAAGCTAATCTCATTCCAATATCAATTTTATTTCGAGGTGTATCTTTTCTCGAGGATAGATCTTTGAAGTGTGTTTCCTTGACAATCTTTACATCACATTATTTTAGTTTTTTTTCTTGAACTATATGTGTGGATTCACTATGGGGAACAATCATTGAAGGCGAAAGACTCTAATAAGATACTTTCGCACATTTGCATGAACACCTTTATGTATGAAAGACTGCAAATTAGATCCTTTACAACATTATTTGTGACAGAACCCACCCTTGATTCCATTAGTGTAATTTTTTTTATATTGTCACTATAATAATTCATTGAAGGACACTTAAACCTTAGTAATATCTTCACGATATATCACATGAGCATATAATCATGGACGATTATGATCCAAAGCCCTTATAGAACCAAGTTGTTTTATCTCTGAGTGACAGGCCTTGTGATGATTTGTCATTTGATTTTATTCCCAAGTGTGCCTCACCGAAATTAGTTGTTAGGATAGGCTACAATAGGCTCTAATACTACATTTCCTATGCTTCCATGTCTAAGTATTACAACCGCGGATTGATAACTAAATGTTGGAATTTCTCCAACGCTTGGTGTTCTGTGAAATTTCCCTGCCCTAAATAATTTTATTATAATTCCTTCAATTTTACATCTTTTCATGTCTTCATAGAAATCTACACGTCATCCAAGACTATATGGTATTTTAGTGTAGTATCTATTGAGGCCGAATACATTTTTCATCTTGAAAGAGCTAGTTGCATCCAAATGTACGAAGAGAGATATTCCCAATCTAATTCCCAAATGCATCCAATAGCACAATCTTTCTACTATTATGGAGTTGTGCACATATCAAAACTAATAGTTAGGGATGGGACCATACCTCCATTGAACATGCACATGATCTATGAATGCATGATTTGAAGGAATATTGACAATGGAAAATTATGTGCACCAAGATTTCATTTCGAACAAGATATAGCATATCCTTGTTGCATGATGCTAAAGGGAAGGACCCAGAGGGCTCCATACTGAGCCCTTGTGGTAGTTTCCACATGGAGCCCTACCACCTTTTTTCCATTATCTAATATTGAGAACTAGAGCAGTGATAAGACCACAAAGTATTCCCTTAACATGGAGGTTGGCCCTTCTTAATGTATTATCAAGTTCCATAGAGACCACTTTGGTGTTAGGTGACCTTACTACTAGCCCCCATCTATCACTAGAGGTTGAGGGAGTAATATGGGTGCTAGTGAATAAGCGATAGACCTAGTCATGGTGCATGTACAAAATGTTGCAACCACCCACTATGAAATTCTCACTATCATAAACAATGTGCAGTGTAATCTAGAATAGGTGTGGTTCATGTTTTGGTCACAAAAAATGTCATGAATTTTCTCATTTGCAAGACAATAAACCATTGAAATCATATCCCACACTCATTGGATCACCATCAGATTAGACCTTGCCTAGACCAACGAAACCTACATTCACCCCGAGGATCCCATACTCTATTTTGAGTTGATAAGGTGGGAGTTTGATACTGAAAAGCACTGGTGTATACTCAATACGACATTTTAGGACGAACAAATTAACATAATTGTCAAACATCACAAATAAAAATGGGGCAGGCCCTAATGGGGCCTATAGTAGAGTTGATGTTGTAGTGTCATGTGGGTGCCATGTGGAAACTCAATGCTTACATGGACTAGTATGATTTTTTAAACATAAAGGGAGAATAACTTTCAATTTGGGAGTCGGATTGAGATCAAATTTATATATTTTTGAAAGATATTAATAGAATGAATGTGATGGAAGTATCAAAATTTAACTATGTAAGCTTTGAAAATGATGATTGTCTAACCCCGTATTCATAATGTACCTTGGAGGTTGGGTTAATTCAATAAGTAACACCTTTCGTAGTTTGATGCATTTCAAGGGGTGGGAGAGATTGTTACAAAGTGGTATCAAAGAAAAGGTTCAACATTAGGCTTGAAAAGGCTCACAACACACGCACAAAGGAGGATTTTAATCTAATAATTTAATTTCTATATACATGTGTATTCATTTTAAAGTGATAGTTGATGTGATTTGATAATATGTTATTTTTCTCTATCCTTCATCTTAATGTGGGATTTGACTTTACAAGTAGCTTCCAATCAACATGCTTATTGCAAACATAGAAAAGTGATGTGGAAATATATATATATATATATATATATATATATATATATATATATATATATATATATATATATATATATATATATATATATATATATATATATATATATATATCTAACTAATAATAATGTGTGTGTAACAACACATAAATATAAAGGTAACAAAATAGAAAATTTCAATAACAAATGGAGAAATGATCAACATAATGGTATAGTATAGCACAAATATGTCTCAAAATGACTGGGAAGAGGACTTAGTGGGGAAGAGGTTAGAAGAAAAATCCTTAGATTAGTTCTATAACCTTTGGATATTAATAACTTAGTTAAGGAGTTGCAAGGAAGACAATGAAAATATCATCATAACACTTGAAATGCAAGTAGAGATGAATGCAATGATTTTGTAGAGCTACACTTAAAAAAAAAAAAATGAGCTAGTTGTCATCTATATAGGAAGGGAAAATTATAAGAAAATCCCATGAGAGATGTAGACATGATTACTGGAGACTAATAAGGAAAAAGGAAGTGTATGAAGGATGAAGAGGTAGAATCTTAGCCATTGGGAATGAATATATACTTCATACTATATGACTACTTTGAGAATATGTAGGCCATATTAGCCATTTTTATCCTAAAAGAAAAGGTTGATATATGGTGGGAGTATTTGAGAAATGTTAAGAACATTAGTGAGAAGAAATGGTCAAGGAGAAATTTTCAGAAATATTTTTCGGAGAAGTAATTTCTTAGGAGGTACTATGATAGAAAAATTAAAGAATTCCATGGTCATAAGTTAGGGAAGCTTACTGCTAATCAATACACAAATAGATTTATGGAGTCGTTTAGACATGTTCCATATATTAGAGATGAGAAGGTGAAGATTCAAGTGTACCTGAGTGGGTTACCACAAGATTATCAAGACACTATTCAATTTAATGATCCAAGAACATTATAGGACACCGTCCAAAAGGCCAGACATTGCTTTGACTATCCCAAACACAAAGTTGAGATACAAAGTAAATAGAAAATAAAGATAAGGAAACCTTCAAGCTAAAGGGGTTGAAATCATCAATATATAAGAAAGGAGGGAGACATGCAAAGTTCACAACTCTTTCCAAGAATAAGTCAGTAAAAATATACTACTACTAATAGAAAATTTCCCTCTAATGTAGTAAGGGAAGAGGAAAAGGGGTTTAGGAAAGGGCCACTGAAATGTTAAACATATGGATAGAACCTTATATAAAGGAACTTCCATTAGAAATAGTAGAATGGCACAAAGTTGTACAATGTGTAGGGGCAACAAAAGTGAATGATGTGGTTCTGAACTTACCACAAAATTATGATACATTCGACAATAGATAGGCATACCATCAATATTCAATATTTGAGATGGAAGGTATGGTCGCTAAACATCTTATTTCAATTTTAATTGACCTAGGATTTAATTTAAACTTTATTAGCCCAAAGGTTGCAGAGAAATTTTCTTTGTAGAATATAACCCATGAGAAATCATGGTTGGCTTAATTTGCCACATGAACCAAAATATGATTAACAAACATAGTGCAAACATATATCGTGGCAATAAGTGACATGGCTACATCAGTTTCCCTCAACATTTTATCATTGGCCTTATATGATGTTCTAATTGTAATGCATTGGTTAGCAACCAATAAAACCAAAATAAACCATTATGGTAAGTCACTAGAATACCTCATTAATGATGTTAATGACTTGACAACATAGGGGATAAGGGATCCTATATTACTCGTGCAAATATAAACACTAAAAGTGAAAAGATGAAGTAGAAAGTAGTGTGAATAATATGCAACTCAAGTGACGAGTGAGTCAACAAGTGGTGAGGCTAGAATAGAAACACACATGATGTTAAATTATTATAGTGATGTGTTTCTAGAAGAAGGATTATGATTATCACTAAGGAGGGATATTGACTTTACCGTTGAGTTCATTCTAAGAAACTTCTAGCCTCGAAAGCTCCATCTCATATGAGTACACTAGAACTAGTGGAATGTAGAAATTAGGTTGTATATTTTGAACTGCTCATGAAGTTTTAATCAAAATCACAAGACACAAACCTGATCTACTGATTTATGGACATTAATTCACAATTTAGAACAAAAATATCAAACATGAAAGAAGAAATAACACATGCAAAAAAAAAAAAAAAATTAGTTGGGGAAAGAAATTTGCTAAAAGCCTCAATTCCTCTTTGTATTGATAAAATGAATAGAGATGTATTACAATTTATTTGATCAATAAAGGCCTCTCACCAAGACTTAGTCAAATTTTTCCTCTTCTTGAGCTCCAATTTTCTTGCGTTGTTCCTTGAGGAATTAGGCCCCTATTATTTAGGAAATTCCTCTAATTGAATTGCGAAATTCCTTCAGTTGATCATATCACTACATGCAACACCTATATACTCAATACTAGTCTACAACTAATGTTACACTACCTTGGAATCTCTACCTCAACTGGGTATATAAAATTCTTTTCATGCACTACCTATATTGGGTTGATTGATTAGTAAACTGGATGATCATCGATTTTGAGTGAAGTCCCACTACTTAACTGAACTTGCACTAATTCCTCCAAAAGTTGGAACTAGTTTAACTTAAAACAACTTGAGCTAACTAACCTTGATTGCTACAAATTAGAAATCACACATCCTTAAGTGAACTCTAACTCCTCCAACTTCAATTTATTGATTAAACTAGGTGACGCAAGCCATGTCACATAAGTTAACATCATCCAAGTTGTCTGATCATGTGGAAATTTCAATTTTCTCAATTTAATCAAGTCAAAATCAAATTGAGAAATTTCTTCTGCATTTTTCAACACTCCCTCTGACCAAGAAAGAATTTATAAACCACCCCTATCCTGCACCTGTGGAACTTGAACTTTCCTCTTGAAAAAGTCTTTGTGAAAACGTTAGCATCTTGTTCTTTATCACAATGTACTACAACAATAATATATGCCTCTGGACATAGTCCCCTAAATGGTCATACTAGATATATATATATATATATGGTCGGATCAATCATGAAAAACATGGTTTTCAAAGAGCTTTATGAAAATGTGATTATCATAGTAGATCAAATTTTTTCCCATCATATGAACAAATAATCTAAGTATCTTTCTCATCTAGATCGCCTTGCATGCTGCTTGACCATCATCCATGTATTCTACTATTGCCAAGCTGAGTGACACAGATATTTGCTTCATATTTTACCAACAAACCGTTGTGCACCCAACACTAAAAAATACACCTAATGTACTTTTCATTTTTGGTGGACTCCCCGCCGAATTTGCATCTATAAGGCCACATAGCTTCACTCCCTCCATCTTTCTGTACCATAGTCTAAACTAGGTAGTGCTTTTGATGTGTTCGGTAACATGATTAGCTTTCTTCCAAAATAATTTGGTTGTCCTAACCATAGCTTGGACCAGTTGGTTGACTACATAGCACATATCTGGTTGTGTGTTCATAAGATACATTATTGAACCCACCAACTATCAGAAATAGTACCATCCATTTCCTCACCTGAAGTGGCATCCTCTTTCCTCTAGTTGGTCAGTAAAGGTCTCTCAATGGGTTTCATTTTGTCCATGTAAAACCTTTGAAATATCTTTTTGGATTACTTTCCATGAGATAAAAACAATTCCCTATTTCATTTCCATACTTCCAATCTAAGGAAGTAGTGCATGAGACCTATGTCCTTCCTTTCAAACTCTCTTGCAATGTCCTCTGTGAAATATCTCATTAGGTTCTCATCACTAGTTAAAATGAAATCATCAACATATAAGACAATAATCAATAATCTACCTTCTACAAAGATATGATAGAGTTTATCATCATCTTCACTTTTAGTGATGCTCAAACTGGTGAGATAGCTACCAATCATGGTGTACCATTCATGAGGTCCTTGATTGGCACTGTAAAACTCTCACTTGATTCTGCACACATTAGACTCTCGATCAAAACTCTCAAAGAATTATGGTTGCTGAATGTACACCTCCTCCTCAATAAATCCATTAAGGAATTCTGTTTTCACATCCATCTATGGATCTTTTCCCCCATGTATGCAACCATAGAAAGAATTAATCTAATGGATGAGTACCTTGATACAAGAGAAAAAGTCTCCTCATAGTCAATCCCCTCAACATGATGGTACCCCTTGGCCACAAATTTTTCCTTTTAATTTTCTATTCTTCTAGTTGCTTCATGTTTTACCTGAAAGATCCATCTCAAACCCATAACTGGTTTGAATACTCATCTTAGGACCACTTCACAAACATTTTTCTTTAAAATGGATTCGTATTCCTCCGTCATTCCATCAACCCATACATGATTCTCTACTTATTCCTAGAAATAGGATGGCTTAGTATATACAAGATCGCTCATTAGAACCATATACCTATTTTACTAATATGATGACCTTTTCTATCTACGTTGATTCGAAGGAGTTCCCACATTCTCCCTCACATCCTACACAAGTATTTGAGCTTCCGTTTTCCTTTTCCTACATTCTTTGGATGGTCTTTCTTGAGTGGTTTTCTCCATTCTCTTCTCCTCAACTTTTAGTTGCTCCACAACCTCTTTAGGTTCGTCCTTTGGAGCTAAAATCTCCTCTTCTGGTGGGATATGAATCTCCCTCTCAAGAGAGCACCACATTTCTTTATCTTCATCAAAATTTTAATCCCTTCACACAACTACTATTTTGAGGAATGGCAAGTACACACAGTAGTTGTGGGGAGTTTCTATGTAACCCACAAACACCCCAAATTTTGTTTTCTACTCTAGCTTTTTCCTTAATTATTTGGATACATGGCACTAAACAAAGGCTCTAAAGATATTGAAGTGTGACACCTCTGGATTCCTCCCCAAGAAATCCTCCTCCAGTGTAATCATGCCCATAATCTGATGTAGACTATGGTTCTGTAAATACACTATTGTGTTGCATGCATCAACACACAAATGAAGAGGCATACCTTCATCATGCAACATCACCCTCGCTTCTCCCATAATGCTCTAGTTATTTCTCTCAGCCACCCCATTATGTTTTGGGCTGTGGGGTGTTGTAAACTCCTCTTGAATGTCTTCTTTTGCAGAAAATAATTTACATTCATTTGACATTTACTCACTTCCATTATCTCTCTTGAGAGCCTTCACCTTCTTCCTTGTTTCCTTCTTAAAGAGTGCCTTGAATTCTATGAACTTTGATAATTTATCATCCTTCTTTTACATTGAAAATTTTTAGCACTTTCACCAGATGCCATCAATATAAATCACAAAATATTTGTGCCTAACATTGGAGGCTGTCAAGAAAGGTCCATAGACATCAGAGTGGATCCTTTTTGGCACTACATGTGCCCTGCTGTCCCAACCATGGAATCTGGATTTTGTGTACTTCCTTGAAGTGCATCCTTTGCATACATCTTGTTGCTCTAGTGCTCCTTTAGGGAGTCCTATGGTTTTCTGTTGCATGATATTCAAAGTTCCATGATCGAAATGACCAAGTCTTAAATGTAAACACTCACTGACATCATGACTTTGCACCTTCTCATCCTTTCTGCTTAATGCAGCACAATCCTCCACATCTAGTTTGTATAGGTTCTCCACATGAACTGTGATCTTCTTCACCTATCCCGTGGCTATGAAACTTAGGAATATGTTTCCTTTGTTGAAGGTCACATCATAATCATAGTACTCTAAAACTACAACAGAGACAATATTTTTCTTTAGGCCTAGAACCCACATGAAATCCTTTAACCTGGGGGGTAGACCAACTCGAGCCTGAATCCATCTGAAAGGTAATTGTACCAATTCTGGTTGTGCTATATCTTCCATCATCCCCCATCTCAATGTGCACCTACAAATATTTCTCCTCCATGTCACTGAAAAATCTCTACACCCTATCATGCAGAACGATGCACCTAATTCTGAGTACCACATGCTCCCCATCACTGTGTTGGACATGCAGAAATAAGGGTAAATTCAAGCTCAAAAACTGAAACCAAAACGTCTCCTTCTTCTCCTCTTCAGGTCTTCTTACTTGTCTTCTTGTGGAGACACTTTGTGGAATAGTTCCTGAATTCATGACAATGGAAGCACTTAATTTTTGACAAATCTCTCTTCTTTCCCCCTTAAATGGATTCTGGTTTGGATTGGGATTTCTTCCCTTCTCCCTTCTTTTCTTTACCATCGAATTCAAAGTGCTCTTCATTCTTTCTCTTGGATGAAGTCCGAACTTTGGTATTCCTCCTTAATTCCTCCTATAACAAATTGTATCATGAGATCACTCCAGTAGTTTTCCCTCCCATTCAAAAAATATTGACGGTTATTCCAACTCTTGGGAAGGCCCCATAAGGGCTAGGATAACCAAGTCATCTTCAAGGATAGTAACACCGACCCCACCTAGTTAATCACGCCATTGTGTGAACCAGCTGAGATACTATGGTATAGTTTCACTCTTCTACATATTCATACTTCAAATTTTATCCTTGAGCCCCAACTTCCTGTGTTCACTAATATTCTCGAACAATTTTCTCAGTTATTTCCACATTGTGAACAAAGTTTCCTTTCTAGGAATATTCGAGACAATATGATCCCATAATCCCTCCAAAATTATCCTCCTCAACTTGGCTACATCTTTCTTCCATTCTACAAGGTCCTAGACATAAGTTGTTGGTGGTCTTAGAATATATGTCTTGACATATTCAATCAATCCATTCTCATCGAATACTTCTTCCATGCAGTCCTTCCAATCCAACAAAATTTAAGGTGCCTTCCAAGGCATACTCTACCCTTAGTCCATTAAAGGCTATCTTCTCAGCTCTTAAGAAATCCTGCTACACTGATCTTCAAATTTGAACCTCTAACAATTTTTTTTTAATATCCTACTCTAATGTGAATATTACTCTGATACCATGTAGAAATTAGGTTGTATATTTACAACTGCTAAATAAGTATTAATCATAACAACAATACACAAACCTACTATACTGCTTGATGGATATTAGTTCAAAATTTAGAACAAAATTCTCAGACATGAAAGAAGAAATAACAAACAAGCAACAAGTATTTTTATCTGGGGAAAGAAATATGCTAAAAACCCCAATGATTAGTTGTATTAATAAATGAATAGTGATGCATTATAATTTCTTTCCTCAAGTGAGCACACCCTATAAGTGTACAACCTATCTATCAATTGAGAAAACCTTGTAAGTGTATAACCAAGACTTGGTCAAATTTTATCTCTGGTTTAGCTCCTATTTCCTTGCATTTTTCGTTGAGGAGCTAGGCCCCTATTATTTAGGAAATTCCTCCAATTGAATTGCGTAATAAATTTAGGCTGATCATCTGGCTAGATGCAACACCTGTACACTCAAGACTAGTTTGCAATTGATGTTATACTACCTTGGAATCTCCACCTTAAATGGGTAACTTGAAATCTCTACGTGCACTAGCTATTTTGAACTGATTGATTAGTGAACTAGATGATCAGTGAGTTTGACTAAAGTCCCACTACTTAACTAACGTTCCACTAGTTCCTCCAAAAGTTAGAACTAGTTCAACTGAAAGAAATGTGAGATAAATGACATTGGTTGCTACAAATTAGTAATCACACATTCTTAACTGAACTCTAACCATGTCACAAAAGTGAACATCATCCAAGTTGTTTGTTGTTGTGGAATTATTTTTTTTTTCAATTTAATCATGGAAAATGAAATTTAGAATTTCTTGTTGCACTTTTCAACATGGAATTGAAGATTCAACTAAAATAATGTTGGATAAAGGATACATTAGACTCAACGTGTCAGTATAGGGGACCCAAACATTATTGATAAAGAATAAGGATTGTGTGTTGTGGCTATACATTGATTAATGAGAGTTGAATGAGGTTACAATGATGAACAAGTACTTTCTACCTAGGATTGAGGAATTGTAGTGTTCTCAAAATTATATTTGAGTTTTGAGTACCATTAGGTTTGGATATATGAAAACATCCACAAGAGAACCTTCAATATGATATATGGAGACTATGAGTTTTTAGTTGTTCCATTTCAACTCACAAGTGTAATAACTACATTCATGTGCCTAATGAACAACATCCTCAGACTGTATTTGGAGAAATTTGTACCTTTTTTTTAACCAAGTACTTTTTTACTCAAAAAATGAAGAAGAGCATGAAGAGGATATGAAATTAGTCTTTCGAATTCTTTTCTAGCATTGAGTTTTTCTCAAAGGTCAATATTTGGGGGTTCTCGAAACTACAAATTGAAGAACATATACATTCTCTCAGTGCATTCTCTCAATAATGATGTTTTTTTCTACATGAATGTAATTGTGATGGGCCCATTTCCACTTTTGACACCATTATTCCCTTCAAAATTATTATAAATATTTATATAATATTATCGCAAAAATTATATATATGTATAGGTATATTATTCTAACATTATTTTTATTATATTATATAAATATTTATAATATGTTCATAGAAAAATGATTGCCTCAGAAAATGGAAATCAGTCCATTAGAACTACACTCATGCATTCGTAAAACCATGTACATTTTTCTGAGTGTGTAGCTTTGAAAAACCCATAACCTTGATCTTGGAGGCCATCTCAATCCTAGCAAAGCAAGAAATTGAATTTGTGTGTGTTCCTCGGAGCACAAACATATTATCTAAAATTCCCACAACTGTTGGGAATGCACGTGTTCCTTGAAAAATGCACCTATTCTTATTGATCTCTATTTTAAGTTGTCACAACCATTTTTTCCCAAACATAAATTGATTACATAGGTAATTTTTTATTCTTTAGAAATAAATAAATAATTTGTGTTCTTTGTGAAACATTTATCATATATGATTAATAATTGTGGAAACTTGCACACATAAATAAATAGATAAATTATTTAATATTTTTTATGGCACACGTTTAGTGGTTTAAATATTGTATTATTATTAAGAAATAAACTATTTACCTATAAATGTCGTGTGAAGGACACTTCTATAACTTGGCCTACACACATTGTTAACCGGGTTAAGCAATTAAGACCTATCGAGTCATGGTATGTGCCATTATCCAAGATGATCATCAGTAGATATGTGAGATTTGTGTTTGATTTGTGTGAGATGATGGTAAAGGTACGGTGTAGTTATGGTTCTTTGTCTTGCTCAAACATCAATGAAGCCTAGTCTTGACCAACGATGGATTCAAACGTCGATGTAATAGTGAGAATCACTACCATCATGTTCTATATAGGGAAATTTCATTCCTATTTGCTATGTTTCAATATTTTCGTGGTATCATTTATCATTCACTATTCTCCTTCTTTTGTTAGAATTTCCCTGGAATGCTTTTTTGTGCCCTTAGTGCAGTAGGTTACTAGCTCTGTTACCTGGGCAATTATTGGAGTTATATACGATTTTTATATTACTTATTTTACTTGTATTTTCCACTTTAGGTGTACGATTTTCCAATGTGTTTAAGGGTGGGGTCTATTTCTAAAATTTGGGTTTGTGAGGATCAACCATCACTAAATCTATTTGTTTCACCCATTTCTCTTTGTGTCTATTTGAAGCCTCTCCGAGCTAGATTATAATTGAACTACTTAATTTCTATGTTATGTTTGTAGTGTCACTATTATGTCTAGTAATGATGAAACTCATGGATGCTTCTTATACTCAAAGATGTTATAGGTTTCACACTAGGGTGATTATTCACATTCTCACAGTATAGGGGCTTATAGTGATGTTGAAATTGCTAGGAAATCATATTAGAAATATACCTCACCTAACACTCAATATTTTCTTGATACTCTAGTTAACTCCATCAAGAAGAGTAACCAAAATACATCATCTCAACAAATTGTGTCTACATTGAAAGGTTTGGTGGACAAAACACACTTATCGAAGTCCAACTACAATGAGGTGTCTAATGTTATGGCTCTCGATCGGTTACCAAAAGTAATCCTATTTGTTGCACTCAAGTAACAATGTCATTCTGTTCTTTCATATATTGATAGATTTAGGATCCTATCGACAAAATTCCCTATTCTCCATACCAAGTTTTTTGGTCTTAGTTTCAAAATCTATCATGATATGTCTAGGAAAGAGGAGGAATCTATTGAGCTCATGGTAGGATCCACTTGTAATAATACTAGCTCCATCCCCATCGTTATAGAGGACTAGAAGGAGCATCAACAACATCCTAAAAATAAAATGAATATTTCCATAGTTACTCGTATTCATAGAGTTTTTTTAGAGATACTTGTATTGAAGATTGAACACATATATCAGAAACAAAGTTTTTTTTCAAAAACTTTCTAGAAACATTCTAACAATGTAAAGTAAGAAGCATCTCTTTTGGTAGACTCTCCTATGAATCCCTCTTTATATGTATTTTATGCTTTTATAATTTTTACATATGTTTATGGTTATGGTTTTGTAGTAATAATTTTTATTAGCTTATTGTTTATTATCATAATTTACGACATATATAATCATATAGCTATTTTAGAAAAAAATTATAACTTACTAAAACTTTTCTATACACTTCATAAACTTGTAACTAAAATTTAGTTTCGTGTTAAAAACCTTAGATAATTCTATTGGTAATAAAAATAGAATTTAATAATAATAATAATATAACATTAAAATAAGTTTTTGTTTATAAATTGTTTTTAACTTATATTCTATAAATTGATCAATTTTATTTATAATTTAAATTTAATAAAATATATATATATATATATATGTTCTAACTCAGAATGTTGCATATTTCATAAACTAACACAGAATTTATTTAAAAAATTAAGCAACATGATCGATTATATTATACAATATTTATTCAATATAATTAATAAAATATTATATAATCATATTGTATTAATAATAAACTCTTATAAAATTTTATATTGTTATATTGAAAAACAATTTATTCTATTATTTAAAAGATGAGATATTACAAAAAGATTTAAGTTTTATTTCCACTAAACTTTTATAAAATCAAAGTTGTTTTTTAGTTAAAGAAATTAAAGAACGAATTAAAACCCTTGCTAAATAAGGACAAAAATTAACATGCCCATCACGATTTTAAGACAATCCTCTCCATTATTTTAATTCACGATAATGGCCAACTATAGTACGAAATACTGTATAAGTTTGTTGAAAAAGACATTACAGATTCTTCTAGTAAGTCTTAAAAATCCAAAAACAAAAATCGATAAGAATCCCCCATTAAAAGGAAATATAGTGATGTATACGTAGAAAGAAAAATGATCTTTCGTACATATCTAGATTAGGAGAATTTTTGGAGTTAATTGTAACTAATAAAAAATAAAGAAAACAATATTATTTCCAATAAAGAAAACAATATTATTTCCCTCTAGGAATAGAATTCCTATAGTAAAATAATTTAAAAATTAATAATCTAAAAATTCCTTAATGTTGTCCACAACTTTCAAACATTTCTACATAAGTGGACGTTTTTTTCTTTCAAACATTTTCTATATAAGGAAGTTTTTTTTTTAAATAATTAAAAAATTAATAATCTAAAAATTCCTTAATGTTGTCCACAACTTTGAAACATTTCTACATAAGTGGACGTTTTTTTCTTTCAAACATTTTCTATATAAGGAAGTTTTTTTCTAGAGAAGATATAGAGTTTAAGGCTAACAAATTTGCAAAAAGAAAGCCTCAAATCTGTGTTGACAGGTTTCATAGAGTTGTATTATACTTAGTGAGCTAAGATAAGAGCTAGTCAAAGTTTAGTCCTTGATAAATTGTTGTTTGACCAGGAACTATATAACTTAGTTGGACTATTTTCACTAAAGACAGATTGAAATCCTTATAGAGAAAGTGTATGAGGCTTAGGTGCAAGCTAAATAGTATAAATCATAAGAAAAAAAATTATATAGAAGAGAGTTTGAGGCTAACAAACTTACAAAAAAAGAGATTTAAAGAAAGAAAAAAAAAAGAGATTTAAAGAAAGAAAAATGTGTTAAGTACAAATTTTTAAAATTGCAATGAATATCTTTAGTTTTATATCCATTAGTTATTTAATTTAGTAGTTAGGGAACACATTCCTAAATGATGGAGTCAAATCTTCCTTGTATTTATTTTTAAAATGTTGAGATAGAAGCAATCCCTCAAATTATAAGACCATTATAATTAATCCCCTTTTATCTAATTTATATCGAATTTTTTGAAAGATAATGTCAAGATGTTAATGAAAATTTCCAGGGAATTTGCTAAGGGATAAATGAAGATTTAAACTTGGCATTAAATGATATACTACCTTATCCTACTAAGGAACATTTTCAGCAATGTCAAATTAATGAAACTAATAATATGTATTGTTTCATTTACATTAGAAAAGTCTTTGACATAATTCTTATGACTAATTTTTGGAATAGATTAGAAGAGTTAAGAGTTACTCTCATGTTGAGGACTATTGCACTAAAGTTGTACAAGAAGTTTTTTCAAGGTTTAGAAATATTGATTATTATCTTAGAGGAATTACTTGTAATATAAGAGTTAAGTGAGGTTGTATATTGTTCTTTAGTCATTTTATTATATAAGTTAACAAATGACAGGGTTGTTTAAAAGAAGTGGCTTTTACTAAGCTAACTCTAGCTAACCTATTCATGATCATTCATGAGCTTTCTTCCTTTTTCCTACAATATGGTTCTTATGGTTTAAGGGATAAATGAAGTTTTAAATCTATGATTCAATTGTAGACAACCTTATTCTACTTAGGAGCATTTTTAACAATGTCACAATAACGATACAAATATTATTTCTTGTTACTTTCAGATTATAAAATCCTTTGACATAATTCCTATAACTAATAATTGGAATAAATTAGAATAGTTGAGTTATTTGCATATTGAGGGTTATTGTTATAAATTTGTACAATGACAATTTTCAAGAGTTTGAAACAATTATTATTATTTGAAAGAAATTAGTTGTAATACAAAAGCTAAGTGGGGTTGTCTACTGTTCCCTACCCATTTTATTATATAAATTGACAAATGAGAGGGTTCTTCAAAATAAGTGGGTTGTATCAATATAATTCTAGTTGGCTTCTTCCTGATCCTTGTTCCTTATTCTTATGCTATGGTTCTTATGGTGACATGTCTTTATGACCTTGAAAAACAATTGAAAATTGTCAAGGATTTCTAAATTAGTAATGAGATCACCATTAATATGCACAAACCAAAAGTCATACTAATTACATTTAAAAATAACACCTACACTAATTGTGTGCATGCCAGTGATAGTTTAGGGGAAGTGTCCTCATAGAATATCTCTAAATAAATATTCATCATAACATAAACGAGAAATATAGAACTAAGAAAATGATAAGTGGAGGGTTGAACCCTTATTAGAGACTTGAAAATGGATACATGTTAGTAGAATTACTCCTCTTCAAGTGAATGTCATCATTCCTATTATGTTATTTACTTCTAAAGTTTAGGTATACAATACCTATAGCGAATGGTGGAGAAATACATAACAAATGTAGAATTATTTTCTAACTTATCATCTCAAAATCAAAATATATACACCCAATCTTATCATGCGTATGAAAGTGAACCATTCCCCCATTGCAAGTATGTTTATGAGTAGGCATATAGTAAATAATCAAGATAGATCCATAGTAATCTTTGATTTGTAAATCGTCTAGATGGATTATCTCACTCATGGTGAAAACCTATTTAGAGCATGAAACTTGAAGAGATATTTGCATCTCAAGAGGCTTGTTCCGTCTCGAGGCTTGGATATGGACATGGATTTGATATAAGGATTTGATCCCTCTCGGTACTTATATACATACGAAGATTTGATCCCGTTTTTGACCTGGAATATATATATATATATATATATATATATATATATATATATATATATATATATATATATATATATATATATATATATATACATATACATATACATACACATACACATACACATACACATACACATACACATATGCCCCCACTCTATGTCTCACATAGAAGGAATTAAATTTCTCCTTCACTAGAAACATACAAATAAAATGTTCCAATCATAGAATTCCTCATGATATTGCAATTTTCATTGTTCAAATTGCATTGTTAAATTCATAAATGGATTCAAAAGAGTGAAAATTCTCTTGGTCAATCGAATTATGTAGATTATATAGCTTAGTATATTACGTAGCTTAAAGTTGAAATTCTAGCAAATCTTTTTGTGAAAAGTTGATAGTATAAAATGTTATAATAATAATAATTTCTTATTCTGAATTGCTTTATATCATATATACATAATTGACATTGAAATATTTTATTTAACATAGCCATGAGAACATTTTATATGTGGCCCAAATTTTCCACATTAATTTTTTTTTGTTATTAATATATTTTTAAATACAAATAATGAAATACTTTTGCTTAATATTATATATTGAATTATGTTATTTATAGTTTACAATAAAATCATTTCTACTATGAATATCTTTTAAGTGTTGTAAATCAAAATAATATAAAAAATTGAATGATTATACATCTTTCCTAATTAAAAAAATTCACTTTCGATTAAGTTTTATTTATTTAAAATAAATAAAAAAATATTTTTCTTATAAATATTAATATTTTTTTTTCTTTTTCTCTATAAAAATTTATACTAAAATGTATTACTTGAACTCTACCCTAAAATGTCTTTAAAAATTAAGAAAACTATAGATCTCTCAGATCGAAAACTATAGATCTTTAAGAAAAGTATAGATCTTTATCATATAAGAAAATGAAAATATAAAATTTGTGTACTCTAACTTATTTATTTCTAAATAATCTCCATAAAAAGTTATGTTATATAATAAGTATATGAATATATTTTATTTATGGAAAATGTTTTTTTATATATACTTTTTTATTTTATTATTATCTATACAGTTAATTAAATAAGTGTATTTTATTATAATCAATATTTTTTTAATTGGGTGAATATATATATTTTAAATACATTTCCCAAAAGTGGAGAATGGAAAAAGTTACACACTCATATTAAATTAGTATGCAAAATGGTCTCTAAGTAATAATAAAATAAAAAACATGGAAAAGAAAAATCACATAAACAATTTCAAACTCTCACCAAAGTCATATATCGGTATATAAATATAAGTAGTATAATGATATAATTAAATAGTTAGCAAACAATTATAAATATCAACCAACTTAATTTATAATATATCTCCCAGTGCAAATATTAAAATAAATCATAAAAATCAGCTAAATAAATTATATTAAAAATAAAGTAAAACATCCTTTTATAAAATAAATATAATGTATAAAATATGTTTCGGGGTACATTATGTGTCTCAGATATTGCGTTTAGAACGCCATATAATTGGACATTTGACACAATTAATATATTTAATATTCAGGAGACAGATGCAATGCATCGTACCTTTTCACATGTTAGTAAGTCCGGATATTGGGCACTTCACCATTTAATATGACATTGGATAACTTTTCAGTGCGATAAAATTCGTAAATGAATAATGTGTGTTGAATACATTTTATGTCACATATTAATACAATAGTTAATCTACAATTTAGATTGTAACATTTCTGCAATATCCAATCCCAGTGCTGTATACCAAAAACAATTTTTTCTACAGTTATAAGCCGGTGTACCTACTATCATACATATGCATGCATATCTTGTTTTAGAATTCTGTTTGTAACATGTTTTCGATTATGAAAAGCTGTGTAGTTGTTAAGCAGCACTCTCTTTTGGTAGTCTAAAATGATACAATTTCAGACATCTAAAGTAAATGTTTGTAGAGTATAAGTTAGGGACGGGGAATGATGAATTTTAAATATTTTCTTGCCTATGAAATAAATCCTTTTAATATAATAACATAAGATGAAGCTTTAAGTAATTGTGACGATTATTATTTCTAAAACTTTTACAAAGATTCAACACATAATGTTTCCTGCAACTACAGAAAAATAGCAGAACCAAATTTTGTTAGGTGTACGGCAGCTATATAATTTAAGGAATATAGGCGAGCACGTTTGTGATATAATATTAGAACGCAACCAGATCACTTCCTGACGCCGTAACGTCACTTTGCCAAATTCTCCACAATTATGAGTAAAGACTAAAGCGAAAGCTTCACTCAAAACCGTTTTGAATAATTTGACTGGTATAATAAGGACGAATTGAAGACAAAGTATAGCATTATTATTAGTAGCATCACAGAATATAGAGATTCCATTGGGCAAACGTATAAAGAAATTCCTAAATTGCACGCACGCGTTGAATTGTTTTACCCATTAATTTATTGATACCGTTTTGCAGCTCATGTTCGGCTTTTGAATAATAACCATTTTGTTGGACCATCAATATCGTTGAAAATAAAGTTTATAACAAGTCATCGGCCTTTTAAATTTCAGTCTGAGTCTGTGCCAGAGACATAGTTTTCATAATTAATGGTATATACAAAGGGTTTGCATTGTGATATTTTGTTTCGTCAAATTCCAACGGGTCGAATGATGGATTCTTATTCCTGAGTTCCCTTTATTCCTTCGTGAAAAAGAGATAAGTAACTATGTGATACTGGTCGTGCAGCAAGCCAATTTTGCAGGTAAGGGATTGATTTTGAATTTGACCAGATTTTAATTTTATACGACCCGAGTGTGACGGTTGATAAAACGTTGTCCAGTGATTTCATCGCATTTTAATGTACTCTGCATGCTCAATCGCATATGCCAATTTATAAAAACTTTAGGTCTTCAAATTCTATCAAAAATGGAAAAAGTACTAGAGGATTAATGAGAAAAAGTTGCAGCAAAGATGTCTGAACAAACGAAATAGGTGGTGACGGAATCCCTTCGTGTTTCGTCGTTTGCACTCAACATATTAAACCATTGACGCGCACAAGCAAAGCTGCTCTAGAATATTTGAGGAGCTTTCTTCATCCAGTGGATAATGCCGCAATGGTCTAACCGGTATGGCTACAGGTGTTTGATTTGTTGAAAGGTTGTAACTTGAATAAATAATCTGTTGGAAGAAGTTGACTCCAGCCATTTTGAAAGGAGGACAAAACGAGTTAGCTAAATCTATGCACGCAGTTTTATATCAGTAGGATAATAAAGTAATGGACAGTTGTACAATGATAAAGTAACAATTCAGTTGATCAAGCTATGATTGCCTTCTGTAAAAGATTTACCGTTTTTTTTTGGTTTACTCTTAAATGGAAACATAAATAGGAATTAATAAAATGAAAAGTATATTAGTTGACAAAGAAAAATAAAAAAAAGTTTTTAATGGGAAAATCATCAATATTTAATTATGCTACAAATGTGAGGTATTTTCTATCATATAATATAGCTCCCTCAATTAATTACGAAAAATAGAAAATGAAACTGAGGTATGAAGATCTTTATTTTATTAATTGTGTAAAGGTTTTCAAAACTAATACAACTCACAACTCACTTATACAACTCTAATTCCAGAACTCCTCATACAACCTAATTCCACAACTGCTATTGATGCAACTCGAGTTGATGCCTTCGTTGGATTTCTATTAGAATAAGAAATTGGAACATTGAGATTGGAACATTGAGATGATGTTGTTACATAATTGTTATTTTATTATTTCAGTTGATACAACTCTGAACTACACTACAACTCACTGATACAACCCTAATTCCACAACTCCTAATACAATTCTAATTCCACAACTCCTATTGGTGCAACTCAACTTAATGCCTTCATTGGAATTCTATTAGAATAAAAATTTGGAACTTTGTGATGATGTTGTTACATAGTTGTTATTTTATTATTTCAATTGAAATGAATAATAGAGATGAATTAATTTGTTAATAATTATTTTAGAATTATGTATGAGTTGTTTATTATATGCTAATTACTATCCAATCAAAAGAGAGATTTATAAAGCTTTTTTTTATTGTTTTCAAACTATTAACAAACTATATAAGAAACTTGTTGGTATAATTTATTAATTGTTATTTTATTTTTAAACAAATGCTATGTATAAAAAGAATTCCTTTTTCATTTAATGCGAGGAATCCTAGAGTATTATCTAAATCTTAATGAAATGATCTAAATCATAATGAAATGATTTAGTTAATAAGATTTTATTTTAATTGTACTTTATAATTTTCATATTGATTTGATTAATTAATTAATTGATTTCGTTTTTGCATATTTATTTGATTAATTCATCTTATTTTTTACATGTTTATTTTCTTTGCATATTTATGAAATATTAATTTCCTTTAACTAGATTAGTTAATTAAACTAATTCATGTTGTCGACGTAACAAGTGTTGATAAATATCAACATTATTCTATGAAAGCAAGGCCCACTCAATTAGAACATAGTGTTGTGTAACCTAGGTAGCTCTTGCAACATCCCTTACATCACCGGTGCTTTTGTAATGCTAAAATTGTGAATGTAATGCCACCATGGAGGTCATGACAGGATGAAACATTTTTGTAACCATAAATAAATTAAATTTAAATTTTTAATTGTCTAGCCTAAAGGGAAAGACACACAGTTCAAAGTATGAGGGAGAGTGGAGAAGTGAAAGAGTGGTGTCTGGTGACATAACAAACTAAACAACCACCTCATGTATGGAAAGATGTGATTCGACAATGAAGTGTGGTAATTTCATCCTAAGACATGAGGGAACGTGGAATTTAAACTCTCTTAGGATATGAGGGAGATGTAAGCAAAATCAAGAGAAAAATGAGAAAAAAATAGGAGAAATAGTGGAGAAAGAATCCTAGAGTGTTGAGCATGAGTGCAAGAGCAAGCCAATGTTGCAGTGGAGCTTAATTCTTTGAAATCTGGGCTATATTCCCTTGTATTAATGTGTTGAGGCTAATTGATTGTGGCATCCAAGCCCGAAAGCCCAGTAGAAGGATGAGTGATAGATTCAACTACGTGTGTTTGCTAAAAGAACTGATAGAACACTTGGTTTTTTCTTTTAATATTGATAAAAAAAAATAGAAAGAGTATATGAATCACTCTAGTGGCCCCTAGAAATAGTTGACAAACCACTAAGTGCTTGTTGAGGAAGTTGATAAACCATTTATTGGTTGCTAACTAGGTTGTTAAACCACTTGGAAAATGGGCTACATATTCCTGCATTGGTTTCCTTGAAAATATAGCTAATCAACAACCCATATTGTAGATTTATGCTCCTAGAAATTAGCAATACTAATTGGAGCCTTGGGTGAATTTCTTGAGTAAGCATCAAACTCGATAGTTTGCAATTAGATAAAATATTGCAGCGTCGTTGGCATATGGTTGCATGGAGAGTTGAAGTCCCTCCTTTCATTTTCATCCATTCATAGCTACTAAGATAAGTATAATGACTTGTACATGAATGAAAAATGGATAATGAGGGTATTTGATATGTTATTGGCATGTCTGTGATTCAACATTACTCATGGAACATTGTTTAATTTATTATATGTACATGGTGGGTATATTATCTTGTATATCTTTATGGACATGATGAACACTAGGTATTATATTAATGTTAATATTTTCATGAATTGAAGAGTTGTAAGATGATTATTCCTGGTTATATGAGGTATCTCTATGAGGCTGTCAATACAACCCTTTTTCATTTATGTGATACATATATGAATCCAGTGTCTTGCAACCTTACTTATCTCATGGACAAAGAAGACAACATTTATATTACAAGTTAAACAAATAATCAAATAGAACTAATAGCCACTTCATACAAGAGCGATGCAAGGTTTATATGGTTATGCACACATATTACTGCATTGTCTTGAGCTTAACATGGTAAGCATGATATGTAGATTTCTTATCAAATGTTTTATAGAGAGAAATTTCTCTCTTTTTTTCAAGTTCTAATGGATGTTAGGTATATTGATTCCATCGAATCTACCATGGTTATAGCATAATAGTTTTGAATGTTTACTTTTTAAAACTAGGTTCTTTTCCTTGAAACTTGGTGTTCTCGGAAATTACCCTGCCCTACGAACTTCTAGTATAATTCCTTGAATATCCCATCTTTGTAGGTGTTGGTAGAAATAAATATCTCAGCTAGGACCAGATGTTCTTTTGGTGTACTACGTATTTGGTTCAGATACATGTTTCCCCTTCAAAGAGTTAGCTCCATCCATATGTGCGAGAAGCTATATTTCAGATCTGACTTGCAGATGCATCTGCTAATCCAAGCTTGTGACTATGCTAGAGTTGCACTCATATTAAAATTATTTGATAGGGATAGAACCAGATCTCTATTGAACATGAACATTATCCGGGAGTCTAGGATTTCGGTGCATATTTTCAATTGAAAATTGTGTGCACTAGAATTTCTTATGGTACCCAATATAAAATTTTCTTGTCACATGATGATGAAGGGAAGGACAAAGTGGTTCCAATGTAAATCCTACATGAAAGTGGCAACATGGATCCCACACACCACTCAGTATTTCTTTTATTTTTTGTAACCTTCATCATGAGAGTAGTTATAAACCTAGGGTGTATGACTTTGAATTGGAGGTGGGCACTTTGTAATGATTTTTCAAATAATGTAGAGACCACATGGATCACCTATAATTTTAGCACTCTCCACCACCTATCGCTTGAGTTTTTAGCATGTAGTATGGCCATGTTGGTGAAGAAGCAAGAGACCCATCCATAGTACTAGTGCAAAACCTCTCCACCACTGATTCTCCATTCGTCATCATTGTAAACTATTTGTACTATACTATATAATGGGTGGTGGTGGTGGAATGGCCATGGAAAATGTAATGAAACTTCTCATTGTTGGGATAATATTATAATAGGATTCTCTACCTCCTCGTTGGATTTCCCTTGGATCAGAGCCTAGCTAGAGCAATGACCCTTATGTTCACCCCAAGGGCCCCCTAGTCTACCATGAGTTAACAGGTTGGAGGGGATATGATACCAAAAACCACTTGTGTATATCTATTTCAGTATCTAAGGATGTAGAAATTGAGATAATAGGGAAACATCACAAAACATGATGGGAAAGTGCTAGGTGGGTCCTTTAAATGAGTTGATGTGGTATTTCCACGTCGTTCCCTTGGATTTCAGATTAATTCAATAAGTAGCATCATCTGCATCTTGAGATATTTTTAGCAGGTGGGAGGGAATAATACAAAGTGGTAACAAAGTGAAGATTCAACATTAGACCTACAATGGCTCATAACACATGCACATGGGACGATTTTAATATGATAATTTAAGTGTTATATACACGTGTATTGATTTTACACTAGCAGTTGATATGATTTGATAATATGTTGTTTTCTTTTACCTGCATATTGATGTGGGATTTCATTTTACACCTAGTTTCAGATCATGATGCTTATTTCAACATACGAGGGTGAAGTGAATTTTTTTTTTTTTTTTTTGATTTAGCTAACATGCATGTGTATGTAACAATACAAAAAGAGAAATATAAGAAGAAACATAATTACAATAAGAAATGAAGAAATGAGTAACTGAATGGCACAATACAACATAGACATGTCTCAACATGATTGAGAAGGAGATTATGTTGGGAAGAAGTCGAAGGAGAAATATTTGAATTGTATGGGTAGTATTATTAGCTTGAGAGCAGAGTTAAGTGATTACAAGTTAAAAGATGAAAAGATCATTATAGGGCAAGAAAAGAAAGAAGATATGGATTTAGTAATTTTTTTAATGTTTATGAGACTTGTAAATTCTGAAGCAACATGAGCTAGGTGCTAGCTATCTAGGGAAGTAAACATCCACAGAAATCCCATTAGATATCTAGAAACAGGGATTGGAGGCAAATAGGGAAAAATGGGGAAATTTAAGGAAGAAACATAGGTAAGTAAATGAAAACATAGTAATAAAATAAATTCCACTTAGCACTATGGAAAGAAAGTCAAGAACCTTGACCAGTCATGAGATACTATAACTTGAAGTCACCATCACAAAAGAAGATGTGAGAAGAGCTCAATACCAAGATAATTCAAGAAATAAAATCCCTCTACCTTCGATGGAGAGATAAAAAAAATCCAAAGAGGTAGAATATTAGCTATTGTGAATAAATAAATACTTTAGATTCCATGAATACTCTAAAAATATGCAGGCCATAGAGCCATTTTCTTCTTGAAAGGAAAAGTTGATATATGGTTGGAGGATTTGAGAAATGTTAACAACATTAGGGAGAAGGAATTGTCATGGCGAAATTTTGAGAAATATTTCTTTGAGAAGTACCTTTTTAAGAGTTACTATGACAACAATGTTAAATAAATCCATGAGCATAAGTAAGGGAAACTTACTGTGGATGAGTACACTAAAAAATTTCTCAAGTTGTTGAGGTACGTATAATATATCAATGATGAGAAGGTAAATATTTACGGGTACCTCAGTAGGTTACCACAAGCTTATCGATACATGATTAAATTTGATGATCCAAGAACACTAGATTATACCATCCAAAAGGCCAAATAGTTCTATAAGAAATCCAAAAGCAAAGTTGAGAAATGAATAAACTAGAAAAATAAAGATAAGACCAATTTCAAGGGAAAGGGGCCAAAATCCCGAGGATATAAGCAAGGAGGGAGGAATGAAAAGCTATTTACTCTTTCCAAGAATGTGTAATAGTAAAAATGCACTAACAGTAATAGAAATTGGCCCTCGATACTAGAAAGAAAATATTTCAAGGAATTTAGGAAACGACCCATGCAATTTTGGAAACATGGAAAGAATTATCATAATCAATAGTATAATTGAAGAACTTATACAAAGTGAAATAAGAAACTGTAGTGGATGATGTGGCTGATAACATATCAAAAAATTACAACACATTGGAGAAGAAATATGAATATCATCAAGCTTTAGTAATTGAGATGGAAGGTGTAGTTGTTAACCAACTTATTTCATTTTTAATTGACCCAAGTTCTAATTTTAGCTATACTAGCCCAAATGTTGTAGAGAAATGTTCTTTGGAAAGAAAAACTCATGGGAAATCATGGTTGGTTCAGCTAAGCATGGAAACGAAAAGATGGGTGATATACATGATAGAGTCATGCCCCATGACAATAAGTGGCATGTATACATCAGTTGATCTTAGCCTTTTACCATTGGTCTCATATGATATTCTAATCAACGTGGATTAGGAAATGTCTCATAAAACCATAATCAACTATTACACAAAGTCACTAGAGTACATTAGTGAAAATGTTATGGAAATGACACTGCAGAGGATAAAGAATATTATCACCCTCATGAAATATCAACACTCCAAATGAAAAGATGTAGTAGAAAGGGATGTTCATTGTATGAAATTCAAGTGATAAGTGAGTTAGGAAGTAGCAAGGAAAAAACGGAAGCTTGCTTGGTGTTAAAGCATTTTAGTTATGTATTTCTAGAAGAAATACTAGGATTAGCATTAAGGAGGGATATTGACATTACCGTTGAGTTCATTCTTAAACCAAAGGTAGCCTTGAAAGCTCCATATCAGATGAGTACAATACAACCATTGGAATTGAAGATGCAAACAAAAGATATATTGGATAAAGGATACATTAGATCCAATTGTTCACCATGGTGAGCCCCGGTGTTATTCATAAACAATAAGTACGACATGTTGTGCATGTACATTAATTAGTGGAAGCTAAATAAAGTTACAGTGAAGAACAAGTACTTGCAACCAAGGAATTATTTCTTGTTCAATCAGGTGAGATGAGTTGTGGTGTTCTCCAAAATAGATTTGAGGATTTTGTACCATTATGTTTTGATTAAGGATGAATACTTACACAAGACAACCTTCAGGATGAGATATGGAAACTGTGAGTTTGTAGTGGAGCCTTTTTGGTTCATAAGTGCACTAACCATATTTATGTGCTTCATGAACAATGTCCTTAGACCATATTTAAAAAAGGTTGAACTGGTGTTTGACTGTGAAATTGTAGTTTACTCAAATCTAGAGATTATCATGAAGAGCATCTAAAGGCATTATTACAACTATTAAAGTAGCATTGGATGTATAGAAAACTTGGCAAGAGTGTATTTCTCCAAACACAACTTCAATACTTGAGCCATGTAATTTAAATACAACGAGAGGTTGTGGACCCTAAAAGGATTAGGGCCATAATAGATGGCCCACTCCCTTGAATTTCATAGAGGTCAATACTTCATGGAATTGGTCAAATATTACCAACTGTTAACTCAAAGCTTTTTAAATACTTGGCATCCAATCATGACCTTGCAAAAGAAAGGAGGTAGATTTCATTTCACATTAGAGTGTGAAATAATTTTTTTTGTAGCTAAGGAAATTAATCACATGTGCACCTATTTTGATAATAAAAGATATGGAGGAGGAATTTTTTATTTGTACATATTCTTGTAAGGAAGGACTATGAGTAGTCCTAATCTAAGAAGGATATATGGCTTGCTATGAATTGAGGAACTACAATGCTCATGATTTGGAACTTGTAGCAATAGTGCATGCTTGGAAAATGTAGATGAATAGCTACTTGGGAGAAAGTTTTTTTTGATGTCACACCATGGAGGGTTGAGATACTTATTTGATCAATTGAGGATGAATGCTAGATAAGAAAGATGGCTGGCCTTGATTATTGAATTTTATTTTGAGGTAAATCACATTAAAAGTACGAAAAATAAGGTAGCAGATGCACTTAATAAAAGTTACAATTGGCTTATTTCGCAGTTGTGAGGACGTGTGAAGTTGACCTCGAGGAAAGGATCAAAAAGGAATTTATTTGGCATTACCATTATGAGCATGTTAAGGAATGTTTATAGAAGGAGCCAAACGGATCAATAATTAATAGGTACAATCTCACTCAATATGGTATCTTTCTCTCAAAAAATGAAAGGAACGTGCCATGTCTAGCTGACTTAAGGAAGCTCATCATGGATGACTTTCATACTGACACATTACACAGGTCATCTTGGTTAACAAAAAATGATATAAAACATAAAGAAAATGTGTTATTATCCAAGATTGAAGAGGGAAGCTATTGAATACATTTCCAAGTGCCTTGAATGCAACAAGTAAAAGGAGAATGTAGACATGAAGCAAGATTTTTACCAATAACATAAATTCCTAAATGGAAGTTGGAATTCACATCTATAGACTTCATTATGAAATTATCAAAAACAACCAAACAACATGGTGTCATTATGCTAGAAATGCACAACTTTAGTAAGGAATCTCACTTCATAGTTTTTATGTTCACCTATAAAAACATTTACATAGCTAATATATTCATAAAGGAGATACTTAGATTGCATGGAATACATAAGAAAACTATCTCAGATGAGAATTCTAAGTTCAATTCAAATTTTTGAAAGGTGTTGTTTTCTAGTTTGGAACCTAGTTAGCTTTTAGTACCCATATTATCCTCATATAGATGGCCAAATTAAGAGTGAAAATAATTTTGGAAGACATTATGAGAATTCATGGCAAGCATCATCCAAAGAAGTGGGAAGGATTTTAACATTATTGGATTTTTCTTACAATAATGGGTATCATGATTAATTGAAGACAATTCCTTTTGAGGCACTATATGGTGGAAAATGTAACACTCCTATCAATTAGGATGACCTAGTGAAAAAAATGGTTTTTGAACTTGACATTTTCAAAGAAATAAAGAAAGAAGTAATCAATATTAGGGAGAAATTAAAAAACCCATGATTGTAAAAATATTTATGTCAACTAGTAGAGAATGAACAAAGGATTCCAATTGCGAAGGCATGTGTATCTTTTTATTAGACCAAGGAAGAGCTCACATAAAGTGAGGACTTGTGCTAAGTTATCACCCATATTTCTTTAACCATTTCAATATTTAAAAAGAGTGGGTCCAATTGTTAATAGATCGACCTTACCATCATAGTGAAAGCGCATGATGGTTCTCACATTTATTTTCTTAAGAACTATGTGCATGCCACTAACCATATATTTGATTGGTATGTGATATAGGTGGAACATGAGCGAGAGTTCAAACCATAACCATTGTGCATCATGGATTGGAGGAAGACTACACTCTTGAATTGAGTAATAAAGTAGGTCAATGTATAATGGAAGAACTTTGGACTAGATGAAGACACCCATGATATGATAGAACAAATAAGGTTACTATAAATTTTTTTATTTGTTGATTACATATATGCAAGAGTTGTGAATATAAATCCCATTTTTGTTCTTTTTCTTTCTAGTTATTGAAACGTTGAGAATGGGGTTTCCTTTGTAACATTCCTCACATCATGCACTATTTTATAATTTTAGAATTATGATCTAATCCCAGCATTGATGCCATGAATAGTTGATGCATCACTTTTATTCATAAAATAAACTAAATACAAATTTCCTATTAGTTCGTTGAAGAGAGGGACATGTGGATTCAAGTTCAAGGGAGAGTAGAGAGTTGGAAGATTGGTGTCTCGTGGAATAACAAACCAAGCCACCACCTCATATATGGAAAGAAATTATTGGATGAGGAAGTGTGGATGTTTTCTCCTGTAACATGAGGGAAGGGGAATATATTAGTCTCTTATTATATGATGGGACAAAGAAAAAACAAAATAATAAAGTAAAACAATGAAAAATGCAAGGAGAGACAATAGAGAAACATTCCTTGAAACATTGAACATTATTGTAGGATAAAGCTACAGTTGCAATAGAAATATATGCTTCAAAATTTTAGGTCTTTTCCCTTCTATTGATATACTGATTACAGTGGACTATGATATCCATGCCTAAATGATGAATGGGGGGCTCATTGGACAATTTGACTATGAGTGCTTATTGAAAGGGTTGGAAACCCACTCAAGTCCTTGTTGTAAGGATGATAAACCCTTAGGAACTGTAGTTAAACCACTATGGTTCTTGCTAAAAAAAGCATGATAAACCACTAATTTCTTATTAATGAAGCTAATAAAAATTTTATTTCTTCCTAAGTAAGTTGATAAATTATCTAGATAGTGAGATACATATAGTTGTAGTGTCTGCCTTGAAAATACACCAAATAAGCAATCCAAATTGTAGATTTGGAATCCTAGAACCGATTTATACCCAAGCTAAGCCATGGGTGAATTCCCTGAGTAATAATTCCCTTAGACTTTGGATTTGGCTAGATTTATGTCATCTAAAATAAATATTGTGGAGTAGTTTGCCTATGGTCAGGTCTAGTGTTAAAGTCTCTTCTTCATTTTCCATATATTTTTAGCTATTCATATAAGTATAATGACATATACGTGAATGAAGTATGGGTAATGAAGGTGTTTTATACTTTATTTCCATTTTTATGGTTCAATATTACTCACAGAAGGTTACTGAGTTTATTATATGTCCATAGTGGAAAATTTCTCTTGCATGTCTCTATGGACATGATCAACCTTCATATTATATGAAAGTAAATATTTTCATGAACTAGGGAGTTTTTATATGATTATTTTTTATCTTATGAGGTTCTTGTATGAGACTATTAATACAATTGTTTTTCACTTATTTGATATATTTATGAGTTGGGTGTCCCTCTACCTTAGATGAGACTATATATTATCTCATATACAAATAAGAAAACATTTGTATCGTGACATAAATAAAGTCTCATGTATATTTGATAGCCACTAATTTCAAGGGCGATGTGAGGATTCTCTAGTTGTCCACACATAATGCTGGATTATCTTGAGATTCACATGATAAGCATGATATGTAACTTTCTTGTTAAATCTAGTATTTTGATCCACTCCTCTATTTTTCTCAGGATGTGACCTATGTTATGTCTATTGATGCCATCAAATATCTTGTTCACATGGGATAATATTTTTAATGGTAAATTTTGAGAAGTAGGTTCTTATCTCTGAAACTTAGTGTTCTCGACAATTTCCCCACCCTAAGGAATTTTAATATAATTCCTTGAATTTTCCCTCCTTGTAAATCTTTTGGAAATATAGATATCATTTAGGATGTGATGGTCTTTTGGTGAACTACGTATCTAGTAGAGATACCCATTTCCTCTTCCAATATTTAATTATATCTTGATGTGGGATGAGGCAAATTTCTAGTCTCACTCACGGATGGATCTGGTAATATGGGAAATTGGCTATTCTTGAGTTGTGCAAATACGAAAGGTATTAGCTAGGGCTATGACTAGATCTTCATTAAACATGCACATGCTACAACAATTCAACTAAATGAGGGATGTTGATGGTGGAAAAGTGTGTGTAGTAGAATACCTTTTGGAATTGGATATAACATGTTCTTACCACATGATACTAAAGGGAAGTACCCAATGGGTTCCTCATCAAGCCCATGTCATAGTGGTAATGTTGATCCATTAAACTACTCACTCTCTTTTTTCCTTTTTCTAACCTCGAGCCCTATGGTAGCGGTAAACCTAAGACCCATATCACCTTTCCTAGGCACAACAAACCTCTCCTTATACACTTAAATAAATTTTCTTATCTTAAATAAATTCTTAGGAAGGATATAGATGTTTATGTTAGGTCCCTATAATACTAGTGATTACCCCATTACTGTTGTAGTTGTATCCCTTATTAATATTTTTGCGCCCCTATTGTCCCCATATTTTGGTTACTGTGCCCCATGGAATCCCTCTATTGTTATTTTTGTCACTTTATATTATTATTGTTAGGTCGGCTGGGTTATATTGTGACTCCTTAGACTCCTATATATAGAAAGGAGGTTTTGTCATTTGAATCATCCAAGAATTTGTTCATCAAAGAGAATTAGTGACATAACAAGTCTCCTGCTACACCTCTAATTTGTTCAAGGGTGTCGTGAAGAAAAATCTTATCTAACACCAAAAGTCTACTCTGTATGACCCTCAGGAAAATGGATATGTAGAAATGAGTAATGGAGCATTGGAAAATAACTTGATGAAGGTGATCAACAAAAGAAAACAGGATTTGACATATATACATTTTGAGGTCACTTGGGCCTACAACACCAACTCGAAAATAGTTAGTAGGTTCACCCCTTTGAGGTAGTATATGGAATGAATGCTTCATTATATATTTATTTTGAGGACAACCCACTAAGGATTTCAACATCACTTGACATGGATCTCAAGCATAGCAAGAAATGGTAAAAAAAAACAAATGCACTTTATGAATGAATGATGCAAGCTCTCATACATAGTTTAGTGGCTCAAATGAAAAGGAAAATCTAGCATGACAATCATATCAAAGCTAGAGCCCTCGAGGAGGGAGGTTGGGTTGTCTTGTATCACTCTAGGTTTAAAGAATTTAAATTAAATTTCATGGCTAGATGGTTGGGACCTTATTTGATTGAAAACTTCTATGATGATGGTTTATTTTGGATCAAAACAGTACCTGAAAATCACATTCCACTTTTTGTAAATGGTGATTGATTGAAATTCTACAAGAAACCCCTATCCAAGGATGAATTTACTAATTCAATAAGAAAGGATTTGAATGTTAATGATATAATTATAACTCTGAATCCATTCAAACTCTGGCAACAAGGAAAATAAAAGAGGATAAAAGAAAAAATAAATAGAAATAACCTATAACGAAAACCTCTTCCGAGGCACTTGAGGAAGGGTCATTAGCTAGAAACCTCTTTGGGGCATCTTGAGGCCATGCGAAAAAATAATAGTTATAAATATTATGAGGTAAAAATATCCTTCGAGGAACCTAGGGTAGACCTACTAGATGAAAACTTCCATGGGACACCTTGTGGGCCTTAAGAAAAAAGAGAAAAGAGAGAAAAATAAAGAAAATTCTTGATGAAATTGGAAGAAAATGGAGAGAAATGTTTATCTCATCTTTATTTGTGTGCAAACAACACAGAGGGAAAAGATCAAGAAATATGAGGAAGGTCAGCGTACATATATGGACCAAAACAATAATTCATGTACTTTTATGGAGCCCAAAAAGCACCATTACACCATTATCCACCATGACCTATCATCCATAGCATCCTCTCAACATTTCCCACTCATTTTAATGTATTTTTGTCTATTTCCCTAAGTTGTTATAGGAAAGCCCTATAATGTTATAGGATAGCACAAGTTTGAGAATAAGAAACATATTGAATATTTTTCTTGCATACAGGTAAGAAATGAGTATCAAAATCTTCCCATCACTCATCCATTCCATCACGATGTCTTGACACTCAGATTTTCCTCCAATTTTCAATCATTTTGTATCCATGACAACTAAAAATCCCCATTTCCCCATCTCGGTCACCCTCAACAAAATTTCCTACCTAACCACCAACTTATACTTGAATAATTAGAATTATTTTCATGATGAGATTCTATGAATACTACATGAGACTGCACAACCCTGTAGTAGCTTTCAGAAACACTACAAGCTTAAGAATCTAGCATTCTTGAAGGTCACTGCATGGATAAAAACTCCACATCTTCAAAATTACCTTTTGCAATCTAAACACAAGTGCCATCTCAACAAAATTACCCTGAGTATCTAAATGATTTTTTTTTATACTAATATAGGATCCTGTATCCAACAAAAAGAACATAAAACTCACATACAACATCATCAAAATCACCTACAGAAGTATCAAAAGGTAAGGGACTAGGTATGAACCTCCAAATATCACCCTTAAAATTTATCCCGAGCGTTATAAAATAATAAAAGGTGTAAATGGAAGAGGGATTCATAGCTAAATTATTGTATCAATTGCCTCAACCACATATAGTATAACACTTCACATTTTCTCTAGGTCACCCACACGTTTGAAAGAGTAACAAAAAATCTATAAATAAATTGAAAAGTAATCCATCCTCACTTATTGATGGAAAAAGACATGGGCACGAGAGTTGACAAGGAGTAGGTGGGGGCAAGATCACCTTTTTTGTGCTAATCCCCTTCCCATCAACCACTAACACCAAGTTCACATGCCTTGGAGCACTCCAAGTTTATCACTTTGAGTTTTGCATGCAACCTAGCTAAAAATATCATCAACAAAACTCGCCACCACCATAGCAGTGAGATATAACTTTACACCTACAAATTTTCTTCTATAGGAACCTATAGGAATTGATATAGAATATTGTAGGCACTACTATAGAAAACATACATATTGTTATATAGTGCTAATGTCATCCCTAGAACAAGCATAAAAGTATCAGATGAGTTAAGAAAAAAATATCCTAAAGAAAACATAATTGCAATTTCCCTAATGAAATTTTGTATGAGATTCAATGCTCAACTGGTCAACATAAATTATTTCATATAGATAGCCCAAAATAAAGCACACATATAGTTTGATGCTTTGAGAAGTTCAAATTAGAAAAAACATTTGATATAATGAGTTGAATGGAGTAATAATTTGAAAATATCTCGCCCTTTTGATTTTAATATTGTATACTTCATTTCTGAGTTACAAGACCCCTTATTGCCACAAAAATACCCTGATTGCTATAGCAGCACAAAACTAATACTCCCTTATACAAAAATTACCTTTTCGAAATTTGTGAGGATTTGTGTCATACATGTAGGTTCTAACGCCGTACAAAAATTACCTGCATACAAATTCTAAGAAGAGAAAATAAACAATGTGAGATTTTCCCCTGGATCCCAAAACCGGAACGACTAGCTTGATTTTTCATTATGTTCCTTTCAATGTTGTAATACCTATATATACATGTTGAAGCATCCAATACCATGGATTGAAAAACCATCGCGCTCAAAACCATGTGCTAAAACCATGCACAAAACCATAGCTAGGTTCGTCCCACCTAATATAGGGTCTTAAAAAAATTTCTCTGGGGCATTGCCTCAGACCTTACAGAGGGGGGTTACCCACCCCCCTCAAACCCCTTCGACAAGGGGGCTGCCCTCCCCCCTCTAACCCCCCTTGCACAATCAACATAACAAAGGGGGGGTTTTGTCCCCCATCCAACCCCCCAGTTAACTAGGTGGGTAGTTGTGGAAAGATTATAACACAACCCAACATTCTCCCACTTGTTGTTTTGTTTACACACGAGGCCATAGGAGAGCTTACTCATTTATCTAGCCCTGCAACACCGATTGTTTCTCTACACCAAGAGAACTTCTCAGAGCTAACATATTTTGTCAATGCATCCACAATATTCTTTAAGGTGTCCACCTTTACCATCAACACCCTTTTTTCTTCCATCATATCCCTCACAAAGTGATACTGAAAGTCAATGTGTTTTTTCTTTGAAAGGTAGGTAGGGTTCTTTCCTAAGAAAATTGCACTTTGGCTATCATAGTCTATTCTTATAGCTCCCTGTACTAACCCCATACTTGAACACATTCTCTATAACCAAACTACTTCCTTTCTTGCATGAGTGGCTACCATGTATTCTGCCTCTATAGTTGATAATGCTAGTACAAATTATTTGTTAATCATCCAACTGACTACACCTCCAAATAGGTTAAACACATACCCACGTGTAGATCTTCTCAAATCAAGATCTCTAACCCAGTCTGCATCAACAAAGACATGAATATACAAAACTCTATCCAATCCTTGTCTTCTTTGATAGCACAAACCATAACCACTAGTGTGACACAAATACCTGAAAACTTGCTTCACTGTTGTCCAATGCTCCTTCCTTGGTTTTGAAATAAACATCCTCAATACTCCCACTACATGTGCAATGTATGGCCTAGTACAGATCATCGCATACATCAGGCTACCAAATGCACTTGCATATGGAACACGAGACATGTCCTCTTTCTATTCTTGTGTCTTGGGACATTGTTCTATAGATAACTTTACACCTATAGGAATAGGAACCTTCATTGGTTTACTATCTTGCATATTAAACCTCTGTAGTATTGTCTCGACATACTTCCTCTGGTTTAACCAGAGCTTCCCCTTTGCCTGATCTCTCTTAATTTCCATGGCCAAAATAGAGTTTGCAGCACCAAGACCTTTCATGTATAATTTGGAAGACAGTTGGGTCTTCAAATCCTGGGTAATTTCTTTGTCATTTCCAACCAGCTACATATCATCCACATAAAAGACAAGATAAATAACATGATAACCAATTAATTTAAAATACACATAGTGATCTGCTTTGCTTCTGGTGAAGCTAAATCCCCATATAAATGTATAAAATTTTTGATACCACATCCTTGGTGACTGTTTTAGCCCATACAAAGTTTTCTTTAAGTTGCATAATAGTTCTTTCTTATCCTTCACCACAAATCCTTCAGGTTGCTTCATTTATATCTCCTCTTGCATATCCCTGTGAAGAAATGTTGTCTTCACATCCATCTATTCTACTTCAAAATCAAAAGTAGCAACAACAGATAAAAGTAATCTAATATAAGCTACATTGGCAATCAGCGAAAAAATATCACCAAAATCAATTCACAACACTGGGGAATAACCTTTTGCTACCAACTGAGCTTTGTATTTCTCCAACTTTCCTTCTGCATTCGTCTTCTTCTTAAACACCCATTTGCTACCAATGGGTTTCTTTCCAACCTACAACTCCACTAGATTCCATGCCTCATTTTTGTGTAAAGATCTTCAACCATGGTCTCTTTCCAGAGTTTTCCATCCTCTGAATCTACTGCTTCCTTCAAAGTTCTGGGATCATAATCAGTAATAGATAAAGCAAAATTTGAACAAAAAGCAGATGGACTATACCTTTATGGCTGCCTTCTTTCTCGAACTAATCTTCTTACAACCAGCGTTTGTGGTTCTTCATCTTTTGATTCCTCTTCTGCTATAGAGTTTGATTCTTTCTCCTTTAGCTCAACCTATATCTTCTCAGGTTCCTCTGATGGGACTTCATGTTTAATAACATCTTTCACCTCTCTGAACACCACATCTCGACTGTACACAACCTTAATTGTTACTGGGTTCCAAATCTTATAACCCTTTAAAACATCCTTATACCCAATAAAGATGCACTTTTCAGATTTACTATCCAACTTTGTTATTTTCTCCTTTAGAACATGTACATATGCATCACATCCAAATACCCTTAGATGTGAAAGAGCGGGTTTCTTACCAATCCATGCCTCTTATGGAGTCTTATCCCCAATGCTAATGAAGGTGATATGTTGACTAGGTAACATGCTGTCTCCATCGCCTCTGCCCACAATTCTTGTCCTAACCCGTCACCACTGAGCATGCTTCTTTCCCTTTCCATCAACCTCTTATTCATTCTTTTTGCAACTCCATTTTGCTCAGGTGTGTATGGAGTAGTCTTTTATCATGCTGTACCACACTTCTTACATAATTCTTCAAATTCCTTGTTGCAAAACCCTCCACTGTTATCTGTCCTCAGCACCTTTATCTTTTTCTTTGTTTGGTTTTCCACTAGAGCCTTAAATTCTTTAAACCTATCAAAGACCTCAGATTTCTTCTTGAGGAAATATATCCATGTATTCCTGGAGAAGTATTCTATAAATGATACATAGTACGCAAACTTACCCAGTTATGGAACCTTCTCAGTCCAAACATATCACTATGCACAAGATCTAATATATGTTTCACCCTCTTACCACCATAGGGGAAACTCACCCGATTCCACTTCCAATATACACAATTTTCACAGAAATCAAAATTGAAAGAGCTTTTAGTCATACCTTCTACCATACCTTTACCATGAAGTATTCAAAGGCCCTTCTCTCCAATATGTCCAAGCCTTTGATGCCATAGCATGGTCTTTTCTCCAGAGACCACTAGACTTTTGCTCCACTTTCAGGAACCATAAAACTATTGCACCCATCAACAATAATGCTACCTTGCAGCTTGTACAAAGTTCCAATCTGAACTCCTTGTATCAATACCAGTGATCCTCGAGCCATCTTGTAGGAATCCTTCTTGAACACTATTTTTACACCTGCGTCATCCATCTTGCTTATAGAAATCAGATTTCTGGCCAATGCAGGAATATGTAGAACACCCCAAAGTGTTCTTACCCTTCCCCCTTGCAACTTCGACTTTACATTTCTGTGACCTTCCTGTCATACCCTAAGAAGGAATCACCACCATCATATTTTTCATATGCGTAGAACCACTTTGTATGAGGAGTAATGTGAAAAACCATGCCTCATGATCTACATGTGTACTTGAAGAAGCCGAGTACACATCCCCACCTTCATCGAAGGTGGTTTTCACCTTTGCAGAAGGAGCATCATCAGATCCCTTTCCTTTGTGAGAAGCTTTAGATTTATAGTCCCTTTTGTAGTGCCATTCATTTACACATTTCCAACACACCACCTTTACAGGTTTTCCTGGAGATTTAGATATCCCTCTAGATTTATATCTTCCGCTCAATTACTTATTTTTGTTTCTATTCTGGGACAGTTCTTGTAGGGACAAGGCATCCCCATTCTGGCTCTCCATATTTTTCCATCTCATCTCCTCCATTAGGAAGTATGAGAGAATTTCATCAAACTACAAGGTAGTTGCATTGCTACCTATTGTAATAATGAGACTATCCCACGAATCTGGTAGAGAACGCAACAAACTAATGCACTTATCTTGATCTGAATTTTAATATCAACAAACAATAACTGACTTACCACAGTATTAACTGCATTGAGATGCTCTGTCACTGAGTTTCCACCTTTCATCCTTAGGTTATACAATTTTTCCGTAGGAACAGTTTATTCACTAGAGACTTAGATTGGTACAAAGTCCCTAACTTGTCCCACAAAGCCTTCATCGTAGCTTCCCCTGATACATTTAGTAATACTGAATGTGAGACACACAATCATATTATGATCTTTTCCTTCAGATCCAACTTCTTCCATTCTTCATCAGACACTCTTGTTGGTTTAGTACCCGGATCTACCACGATCCACTAATATTTATCCACCAACATATCCTCCATCTTGAGCTTCCACAACTCAAAACTCTGACCATTAAATTTCTCGATCTCTATCTTTCCACTGCTCACCATCTTCTTTTACCTCCAGAATCGATTCCGCAGATCTCCCTCTAAACAGGGTCTACCATAGGCTCGAGTGAAACCCCTCAATAACAAAAGCATCCCCTTGAAGCCAAAATAGGTCTGATACCAAATGTAGGTTTTAACCCCATACAAAAATTACCTATATATGAATTCTAAGAATAGAAAATAAAGAATCTGAGAGAATAACACATAAGACACATATACACAGAGATTTTCCACTAGATCCCAAAACCAGGACTACCAGCTTGATTTTTCATTATGTTCCTTTCAATTTTACAATACATATATATACATGCCAAAGCATCCAATATCATGGACCAAAAAACCATTGCGCCGAAAACCATGTGCTAAAACCATGCACAAAACCATATGTAAGTTCGTCCCACCTAATATAGTGTCCAAAAAAAATTTCCCCTTGGCGGCACTGCGCACCCCGTAAAATGGGTCTACATGCCCCCCTCAAATCCCTTCGAAAGGGGGAGATGTCACCCCCCATGTGACCCCCCCCCGCTCTACAATCGGTGCAATGAAGGGGGGGCTCCAACACCCTCTTACCCCCCATTTAACTAGGTGGGCTAGTCGTGGAAAGAATATAACACAACCCAATAATACCATGCGGGTGAGATTTAATGGAGGCGAACCCAAAGATATAACTAGGATTCATCAAAACCCTAAGGTTAGATATATCTTCGAAATCTATTATTGGCTAGGGTTCTTTAAGTGATTAAGGGGTTATGATGATGAGATAGCCTTATAATTTTTCCTAAACCTAAAACATCTTGAAGGCCATCAAATAGTTACTCCATTCAAGGCTATAATCATATACCTTGTTCATAATATCATTATCAGATTCACTACCATTCCCAAGGGGATTAAATGTAGCAAGAAAGAGATACTTGAAGAAATTAATGCAGAAAGAGGATTTTTCCTCCTTAATTAGCAACTTGAAGAAGATGAGATTGGAATTAGAAGAGATCCTACCACACCCACAAAATGAGGTTGCATATCACATTCTTAAATACATTTATTGTGAAGGGAAAATAAGTATTTTTTATGCGTACCTATTCAGGCCCCTATGTAACCTCAGGTTCGGAACAAACTTACCTGTCGATGGAAGGCCTAACATCCCACATTTTCTCCTTCAATCAATGAAATAAATTAGCACAAACATAAAGGAGGGAAAACATAATTACTTGGCTCATCATATCTTGATTACACTAATAGTCATGGATTCCGTGGAACACTTACAAAACCCTTTCCCTAGGGTATATTTTATTGACATCGATAAAAAATATTTCCTAGAAGCCCAAGAAGAATCTAACACAAATTTGGAAGAGCTAGAAAATAATGAAAAAACCTAGGTAGAAGTAGTGGCAAAAACAAGGTTAATAGAGTAGTAGACAAAGTTATGATAGTCACCATGTAAGAAAAAGAATTCTAAGATATAATTAGCAGGGATAGGAACCCATGCCGTAGTACTAGAATCACAAACATAATCCGTAACGAAGAAAATTGAGACTTAGGAGGACATTAAAATGCCAAGGATTTGAGCTAGAAAGGAAAATAAGGAATCAATAAAAACCACTGAAACATAGGAAGGAGAGGAAGAAAATTTAGAGGATAAAAAAAAATAGAGTATTGCGACATCGATATCCCTAAGAACTCTAATAAAACTCAAGGCATGTCGACCAAGAGAACCTCTTATTTAATGCATTAGAATAAAGGATACTAGAATATGGTTTACTGTAATTTCTAATCATCCATATCCCACGCCTATAACCATCAAAGAAACTCCAAGCCTTGACAAAGAGGGGCCTTAAAAGGAAGAAGGTAAAAGACTTATGACATGAGTGCTACACCTAGTAGTAACAACCACACCTCCTAAGGGAAAGGTGTTCCAATTACAAATATATGGACCAAGCACTCAACCTACATGGCTATAGGAGAAAATAGTAGAGCTACAGGAATAGCTTACAAGGCTATATGAACACATAGTAGAGCCATAGGAATCTCCCAAAGTATCATCTTGCTGTTATTCTTGGATTTAGGTAGGAAAAGATCCCTATTTACTTAGAATCAATATTATTATTTTAGGTTGAAGATGAAAAGGCTAGAACTCAAAGATGGAAGAAATTTATAGAATATAAGGGAGTTGCTAATGTTGGAAGGATGTAGGATGAAATGAAAAATATGAGAGAGGAGATGGAACTCCTAAGGTTTGATGAGAAAATTGAAAGGGATCACCCACAAAGAGAAAAAAATAAGATAAGGTCCCAACTAAAGAAAACCCAAATAATGTTGCAAGAGAAAGAAACTCAAGTTACTATTCTTAAAACAAACCTAGGCATCGTCAAACACCTTTCCATATAGGAATTGAGTTTCCAGAAACCATCCAAAAACTTACTCGTTATTTTTAAAGGAGAAGTGGTTCCAATTTTGGATTAAAATGTTTGGACAAAAAGCATCACTCCCTCTACATGATGTTAAACAATTTATTGATTTTTTTTGTAGTACAACACATAAGACAAGGCCAATATTTCCAAACTTTACATGCATAAATTGGTGCTACCTAATATGACCATATGGGGCACAAATTCATATTTTTTGAGATACACAACTAATGGCCCTAGAATCTTCTCTAGGGCATGAGGAGATCAATGTAGAGGAAGTAAAGATATCAATAGAAACAAAGTTGAAAGAACCACTTTGGATCAGACAAAGACATCCTAACCCATCCATAGTCACTTCTCCCCATGCAATTAAGTTAAGGACACTAAAATGGTGAATATTTTCAAATAGAGGTAGGTAGATTCCATCCTCCATTTTGAGTATACCTTCAAACTACTGGGATAAGAGGGTTCATGGGTTTTCTAAAAGATATGGAATAATTATCCCTACACTATTGAGATCAAGGAATATTATTACCTCGATAGGTTACACAACGCACTAGCAAAAACCTCTTTATATAAAAGAATCATCCATAAACATGAGACACGGTGAATCAAACTCAAGTTTAACCCTAGTTTCTTGCTAGGACTTCAGGAACATCAATGAAAAGAGGAAGAATCAAGAGAGTGGCATGAAATTTAGAAAAATGTAGGATTTTTTCTAGTAGGTATAGCCACCTCCAACATAACATGGGGTGTTGAACATGTCTCCAAGCAAATGAATGAGGAAAAATGGAGAAAGGAATAATAATAGGTTTCTTAGAGGATGAGAAACAGTTTCATGAGAGGGTGTGATGCACCACCAAATTAGGTATACAATAAGGCCCGTTTGACCTTCCTAGGCACATCAAACCTCCCCTTCCATATGCACCTCAGAATTTGGTATATCATAAGTCCCATTTCACCTTAGTTGTGAGGCCAATTAGGGAGAATGATACTATTTTTTAGGGATTTTGGAGGGAAGGTAATCCTCCTTTTCGAGGTTTACCCTCATTCACCTTGTATATATAGAGGGCTCGAGTATCCCTCTAGGAGGTAGATATAAAGTTAGAATAAGCTAGTAGTACTCAAGTTACAGGAGTCTTTAACTTGGAGGTTCCAAATCTACAACTTTTAATATACTAACATCTTTTCAAGTCAATGAAAGACATTATTTGTTGCCATATTATTTTTCCTTCAAGGATTCAAGACTCCTTACATTAGGGCCCATGGTAGGATCTCACTACTTCTCATGTACTACTTATTTCTACAATTTCATTTGCAAGTAATATTAATTTGTGTGGGGCTAATTAGCTTATTTCTTACAATATTTCTTGTGCAACAGCAAAAATTAGATGGTATATTTTTTTTTATAGTAATCATTTGGATTCTATAATATCTATTTTTGTGAATTATAAATTACTTTGGTTGTTTATCTTTCATTGTTGAATTTTTTTCTGTGTTGTACTTGTACAATTTCCTAGTTTATATAGACACAATAGACTTTGCAACCATCCATGCATCGAATAAACCTTCCTTCCAAAGATACAAAGACAAGGAAATGAATTATTAGTCATTCCTCAACTTTCATTAGCCTCATTAGATCTTTGAAACGCATCATTACTTCATTTTTCTGCTCATTGGACCGTCTCCTATAACAAAATGGAGACTCATGTAGTAGCTTGCATTTTGCATCTACAACTCATCAGAATTTAGATCCAAGGCATGATTAGTATTATTAGAAGTGTTTCAATGTCCCTAAGACCCTGAATATGAAGTTTAAAAGCAAAGAGAATAATCATATTCCCTAACCTTGTTTCTATAGAAAATTACATTTTTCCCGCAAAATTAGTGTTTGACATTTACATGCCTTATTTTAGTTGTGAGTTTTCTTTCTCTTCACAACATAATAGACATGTTTTTGTATCGTAACAATTAAAATGGTTTCCTTTATTCTTCCTACAATTAATGTAATTTTTCCTATTGTATTGTACTTCATACATTTTGAGTTTCATCTGTAGCATAAATATTAGAATGGTATCTAAGTACTTTTACCTCATCTTAGTGTTTTCACCTACATAGAATCAACAAAAGAATAATATAATACATGTTGCATATATTTTTCCAACCTTTCTTAATTTTTCACGAATTTCGGGTATTTATAATTAAAGTCAAGACCCTTGCGAGTTGCAATGTTCTTATTGAAATACTAAGGGCCATCAAGTACGACCTCTACATGGAGGTGGGTCATTCTTAATGAATTTCTAAGTGTTGTAGAGACGATGTGGTTATCGTGTAACATTATGACCACCCACCACCCAGCGTTGGAGGTTTGAGTGTTTAAAATGGGAACATTGATGAAAAAGTAGCTAAATTTCTCCATGGTTATGGTGTCAAACATTTCCACCTTCCACTACCAATAAGTCATTACTTTAAACTATGTATAGTGTAATATAGAATGATATGTGGCAGTGGGATGGTGATGGAAAATATATTAAAATTTCTTTTTGTTAGGAATATGGATTAATTAAATTCTCCCAACCCTTATTGGATCGGCCTCACATCTAAGCCTGGCAAGATTAATGACTCATATGTTTATCCAAAGGCCCCCTTTGTTCATCATGAGTTAACAAAGCAATGGGTTGGGGTTGGGGGTGGGATATGATACATGAAACATTTAGTGTATACCCACTCCAATATTCAAGGACCCAGAAATGGGACTAATGGGGAAGGTCCATGTGGCATCTACACTTGAGTTGAGGTTATATTGCGAGGTGGGCACCATCTTGAAACTCAATCCTAACATGACTTAATATGGTTGGTTAAACTTCGAGGGAGCATATAAATAGGGGAGTCGAATTGAGGTAAAATTTATATCATCAAAAATATCTCAATGAGTTGAACATGATGGAGGTATTAGAATTTAATTTTGAAAATGTTAGTAAAGAAGGTTTTTTGTAACCACATCTTCATAACATATCTTATAGGTTGGGTTAATTCAATAAGTAACACCTCCCACAATTAAATATAGTTTAAGGTGGTGGGGGGACTTTTACAACTCTTTTTTCTACTTGTTAAAATTTCAATGTTGGAATTGATGTCAATATGGTCATGATGTTGCTTTTCATATGCAAGTGTGATAGATTTTTGTCTTGATGGACTTGTTAGTTGGCATTGATGTCAACATACTTATGACTAGAACTAGTCGAGGGGATTTTTTTAGGTTCATATACTACTAGTGTAGCCCCTTATTGTTATTAGTGGAACCCCCTTTATTGTATTGTTCTGCCCATTTATTCACCATATTGTTATTATTGTGCCCCATAGAAGCCCACTATTATTATTGTTGTGCCCTTACAATATTATTGTTATGTAGGCTCTGATTATATTGGGAACCCTTAGACTCCAATATATAGAAAGGCAGTCATGTCATTTCTATCATCGAAGAATTGTTCATTTGTGTAATGTAAAAGAGGTTTCCCCTTGAAGAGGCATATTTTGATGTTTTTGATCTATCTCTTCTTATATTTGTGAGCTGGTTCCATAACATTTGCTATTAGAGCTTTGGACTCTAGGCTTTCGCTACTTCAAACAGGTCATCATGGTATTTTTTCTATAACCATTTTTCTACGAACTTTTAGAATCTTAAATTAAAACTCATTTGAGCTAAAATCTTTTTCAACCCCATATAAAAATTGTATATATTGTCTTGCTATATTTTCAAAGATATGAGCTGAGGAATTTAGGGTTTTTGCAGGCTCAAGAATTTCATTGCAAATAGGTCATCATGACATTTTCACTATAACTTTTTTTCTACGAAGCTTCAAAAGTGGAGATAAATTCTACATTTGATGTCGGTTTGAGCTTGACATCTTAATTTGATTTTATATGCTACTAATTTAGGTGGTTAGAGTTCTACTATAGGTGTTGCGTATTTCTATAGATGTCTTGTATGTCTATACATGTGTTGGAGACATTGGATATGAAGCTACATGTGTTGAGATGAGGTAGTATGTGTTGGAGATTCCTATATTGGTGTTGGAGGCAGCTGGATAATATGATGCTGCTACTATAGGAGTTGGAGATGTTGCTACAGGTGTTAGATATTTTGCACAAGTGTTGTATGTGTTGAACAAGTTGTGGTTGTTGCTTTAGGAGCTGAAGGTCATGATCTAGGTGATCAGGTTGGCAGACTGGGTATTGAATGTCACTAAATTGTTATTGGCCAATGTCATCAGTTGTAGACTTGTCAAGGAGGCTTGGGGGAGTGTTTAGCAGTTCAATAAGATGATCCATTAGCTAGTAGAGGTCATGGACTGATGTTTTAGTGTTTTTCCTTAGATTTTGCCCCAGTCCCATGGATCAAATCTTGTAGGAGCAACTGACAAGGTGCTAGTCCTTGGTAGACATGCCTATCAGAGTGATTGCAATGTTCTAATCACGTAGAACCAGTGTCATGTGCGTGACCAAGCATTTTCACATGCTTTTCTCTATATTTCTTGTGCTGGTCAGCTAATTCTTGTATTGTCGTGATATTCTTATTCCGAAAATTTTGCTTTATGTCCGTAAAAGTTTGTGGGGCCTCGAAAAGTTAATAAAATTTGAAGATATCAAATGGTAAGTGGAGGTAATTGTTTGATATAGTCGATGAGTTGAATCTGGATCAAATAAAACATATGAATGGAGTTGTGGAGCCCTGTAGTTCTTTGTAATTATTGAGTTGAGCACCTCAGTTCATCTATATATTTGGGATAGCTAAATGATAGTTTGGTTGGTCTTCCTAGTGTGTGGAGAGAGTGTGAAATTGGAGAAGAGTGTGCAAGGTTTGCAAAGATTATATTGCAAAATTTTGAAGGTCATTTGTATGTGTTGTAGCTCATAGTAGAGTTTGTTTCAAGCATCATATTTGTGTAGTGAGTGAGAAGATGACGCATGGATTGGAGTAGTGTTTTGAAGATGTTTTTTTGTTAATTGTGGTGTCTTGGAAGTTGGAGATTTGTTTTATACTATGTGTTTTGAATGTGTGTTGCTGCATTGCTGATGTTGAGCAGTTCTCGGTTTTTGTAGGAAATATTTTGAAATGAGAACCACGTAGAGGGGTGGATTTGGTGGACTCCAGTGAAATCAATATAACTGATTAGTTTTATCGATTCAATGGTGGCTGGATAGTTTGACGGAAAATGGGTGAGGTTCGTTGGTCATGGTGGCTTCTAGTAGATCAGGGATTATAGAGTCGATTGATAGTTCATGAGTAATCGGGTGATGGTCATTGATCGTGGTGGCCTTCAAGGGATGGTAGTCCATAGATTGAAATGAGAAATAGTATCCATTTGATAGTAGCCAAATTTGTATCTCTATGTAAAGAATTGTTTGACATAATAGAATTTGGGCAATGCAACAACATCTGGTAGTTTCTTTTTGCCCTGGAAAGGGTTTTCCACCAGACATACTTGAGTCCATTTTGTTGATTTCTCTTATGGTTGCATGTCTATATTTGATGCTCTAATCAGTTTTTATATGTTTCATATTGTGCATGGTTAAAAAATAATTAATTGGAGAACAATTTATAAGTGCCTTTGCTATTGATTCACCCACCCCCTCCCCCCTCAATAGTGATATAGTTTCCAACAATGGGTATTAGAGCCAAGTTCTCATGTGCAACTTGATTGATGGAGAGTGGATCTTGGTTTTTTCTTTTGAAAACATTTTTGCAAATTTTATGAAATGGATCAGCAAGGAATTCCAATACTTGAAAAATGTAAATTTGTAACTAGGAGAGTGAATATGGATTCATATTTTTTATCCATTGATGAAGATATTTTTCTATTAGTTGAGTATGGAAATAAAAATGAATATAATGATTTGGCTAAAAATATCATTTTGAATAGTGTTTCAAAATATGATAGCGTGAATGTCAATCATTGTGAGATTCCAAAATAAATGTTGTATAAGTTGGAGAAATTGTTTCTTGGAGGAAAATTGCATTGTTTAGAAATGGAGAAAAACGCAAAGGATTCTACTTTTATGGTAGTAAAAAATAAATCCTCCTCGCAAGAAGATGAATGAGATAGTGATTATAGTGGTTGATAGAGCATCAATATTGAAGAGAAACAAGAAGATATTGGTTGCAAAAAACATGAGCAATTCAAGGTGAAGGCACTAGAAGCAATGTTTCAAAGACTCACGACTGAAACTAAAGACCAACAAATGTTGTTGCAAATGTTCGAGGAATAGGAATGTGCATACAAAGAATAAATTTCAGATTTAAAAATTCAGCTTCCAGTAGGAATGAAGATTGAAATTGGAATGAGGAAGCAATACAATGAATTGGAGGATGAGTTCTAAGAACTGAAAGCTGAAGCAAAATCTAAAAGAGAAGAATTAGGGAGGCTCAAAACCAATTCTCAAACACCTAAAAGAAAATCAATAATTATTGGAGCCCCGAGTGGTAGCAAGAAAATGATGAATCAACAGAAAAATCACCAAATATGCATGAAGAAAAAAAAATAAGGGGAGGCCAAAGAAGAAGAATAAAATAGGGAAGTGTTATAATTATGGAGTTCGTGGACACATAGCAGAAACTTGTAGAAATGGAGAGATTAATATGTCTCATTAGAAGGATAAGCCAGAGGAGAAGCAACATCAAGCATGCATGTCTTCATTCATTAGGTATAATAATAGTTTTTATGTTTATTTTTTTCTCATGCAATAATTTTTTCCATAGGGCTATTGATTACAGGGCACATTCAAGGAATGTAAATTATACCAATAGAAGACATTAGCCTATTCATTTATTCCTTGTCCACATTACATGTTTTGTGTATGATAACATTGGCCATAAGGCCAAGGATTGCAAGATTCCCATTTATCTAAGGATATCCAACCAGAGAAAGGAGAATATGCAAGGCCAACTACATAAGAAGAAGAAGGATCAACAGATGAAAGTTTGGAGGAGAAAAGAGAAGAAAGGAACTTCCACCAAAAATTGGGGCCTACATCGTCTCAGGGAGAGAATATGGTTGCATAATTAGATAGATGCAAATATTGAATTGTGAAATCATATCAGAAACTATACATGAAGAAAATTATGCATATTGTAGGAGATGTGTGTGTTAAGGTAGAGTCCTTGAGGTTTCAAATTCACCTCCACTTTCACATATACTTCTATTGTAGTTTGATTTTAGTTGTTTATCCATGTAAATTTGTTAATAGTTTTGTAGCAACTATATGTTTTGGTTTCTGTTGATCGTAATGTTGATATGGAAACCAAATAGTTATTCTTATATGCATTGTCTAGGTGTGATGGGGGATCATAGATTGAGGGGGAGAATTTGTGCTTCCAAACTCACTTGTAGTTGTTGGCATAATGCTCACTTTGAAGGAGTTTTGTTGTTCTTATTTATCATGAAGGTGTTGCAGGAATGAAGTTTTTAATGTTGCTTCCATATAGTAGCAAGATCATATGTTTTTCGCTATATAGTTGATGTTTATGTCATACAGTGTCATGTATGTGTAATTTGAATTGAGATCAGATGATGTGTTAGATTTGGCTCATCTAGATTTTGCACTCTATGGCTCATGATTTCTTTATTCTAGATTGTTTATATTGCTGCTCATGTGTTGTTCGTTGGATGAGAAAGGAGAAGGATGTTTTTTGTTGCTCATGATTTAATGCATGCTGATAGATGAGATATTGTGCACTAATGTGGATGAGTTATGATGATATATATATTGTTGTTCATATGTGAAGCATACATGTTTTGTTGCTCACCGATTTACTGCTTATACCTTATTGATGATGTTGCTCACCTATGATGAGGAGATAATGAGTTTAGTGCTGCAAATATTGCTATAATGCTAGATCTTATGCTATTGTTGTTGTTGCTACCCTTTTATGTGTTTCTCATGATTTGAATTGATGATGCATTATGTTAATGGTTTATAGACTTCATGATGATGTTGATATATTTATTGCTGCTACTATGACATATTTCTATATTGCTTCTATCAATTTATTTTGTTGATGATGAACGTATGAAGCATGGTGGATGCTAGTGGTTATCATGATTTGGTTGCAGGATATTTATTTATGGGATGGTGATGGACAAGGTGTTGAGTCGCCATGCATTAACACATGTTGTGGCTAGTTCTTCTATTGTTGCTACTACACATTGAGAGTATATATCATTGCAAATTTATGCCATGTACTCATGTCACCTCATCTTTTGGGCATTTACAGAAGAGATCACAATTGCGTGCAAATGTAAAATCCATGTATTCTTATTTTTCTATCTTGTTGGAATATTTCTCATGGAGAGACCAATGGTGTCTAGTATGATTTGTCACTAGCTATGCATGGGTGAATGGGTGTTCAAGTAATGTTCTATGTTATATATCTTTGATGTATCCCGATTACATTGGGTGCATGATATAAAATTTGATTGGTTGAGTGATGGTTGGTGATAGAAGTGCTTATAGAGGAGTCATATGTCAACCCTATGTACTTGTCTCAACAATGTATTTTCTCCATGAACCATTATATTGTATTGTAATTCATTATATATTTTGTCCAAAGTTAGTTGGAGTCATGGTTCAAGAGGAGTCTCTTGTAATTGTAAAGGAGGCTTATTGTACCAGGTAGATATGTTACTACATCAGAAGAGAGAATTTGATTACAAATTCATTGCACACTTTGGGGCAACATGTTTATTTTTCAGAGTTTGCTTGATATTGGCTAGAGGTGTTGGCTATAGAATTCCTTGTTTCGTATGTTTACCTTGTAGGAGATACTTCTATGGGTTTAATTAGTATTGTGGTGAGTATGACATGCATTTTCCTACTCTCATATGAAATTATTTACAATATTATTTAGTTTTTGTGTGGCCCTTTTCCATTAATGTCAAAGTGGGAGAGAATTTGGATGGATAGAGACCAACTTTAGGGTTGCAACTTCAGTTTTTGGAGAGTGTATGGAGATCAACCTCAAATGTTGGATTGAGGATGGAATCAATGTTAAAAGGGGGATTTTATTGGCATACTAGTGTTGGCATTGATGTCAACATGGTCATGAAGTTTCTTTTCATATGCAAGTGTCATGGATGTTTGGCTTGATGATCTTGTTTATTGGAATTGATGTAAAAACACTTATAAATAGACCCAGGGGAGGTGTTTTGGAAATGGATTCTACATGTGATGTTGGATTGAGTTTGACATGTTTAGCTGATTAAAGATGTTTTTGCTACAAGTGGTTAGATTTCTGCTAGGTGTGCTGCATATGTCTCTACATGTCTTAGGGACATTCAATGTGTTGCTACATGTGTTACGGTGATGGTGTATGTGATGGAGGTGACACTATCAGAATTGGAGGTAGTTGTATGATATGATTATACTACTCCAGGAGTTGGAGATGTTGCTACAAGTGATAATGATGTTGCTACAAGTGTTGGATGTGTTCGACATGTTGTGGTTGCTTCTTCAGGAGCTAGAGTTGATGATCTTAGTGATCACATTTGCATACTAGGTCTTACATGTCACTAGATTATCCTTGACCTATGTCATCAATTGTAGAATTGTTAAAGAGGCTTGGAGATGTGTTCAAGAGCTGAAGAAGATTATCCATCAACTAGAAGAGGTCCCAAACTGATGTTTCATTGTTTTTCCATAGGTTTTTCCACAATCACATTGAGCCAATCCTGTGGGAGCAGTTGAAAAGCTTCGGTTACTGACAAAGATGACTATGGGAGAAGCTATGATGTTCTAGTCACACAGATCTAGTGTTATGCATGCGACCAAGCATTTTCATGAGTTTTTCTCTAGATTTATCACATTGGTCACCTAGTTTTGTATTGTGACAACATTCTTGTTCAAAATTTTTGGTTTATGGTCGGAAAATCTCGTGGGACCTATGGAACTTAATTAAAGTTCAATATATCAAATAAAAAGTGGATTTACTGGTTTTATAGAGTCAATGAAATGAATCTAGATCAAATCAAGCATATGAATAGAGTTGTGGGGTACAATAGTTCTTTGTATTTATTGAGCTAAGAACCTCAGTTCATCTATATATTGGAGATAGCTCAATAATAGTTTGGTTGGTTCTCCTAGTGTTTGGAGCGAGTGTGCGATTGGAGAAGAGTGTGAAAGATATGTGAGGATTGTATTTTAGATTTTTTGAAGAAGTTTGTAGGTGTTACATCAGATAGTAGAGTATGTTTCGACCATCATATTTGTGCAGTGAGTGAGAAGATGAAGTGTGGATTGGAGTAGTGTTTTGAAGATATTTTTTTTTCTTGTGGCATATTGGAGGTTGGACATGTTTATTACATTGTGTGCTTTGAAGATATCTTGTTGTAGTTCTCACGTTGAGTATTTCTCGGTTCCAGTCTAAATTATTTTGAAATGAGAACCACATAGAGGAGGGGCGAGGGTGGACTTGAGAGAAATAAATATAAGTGAGAATTTTTCTCAATCCAATGGTGGTTGTATAGTTTGACAGAAACTAGGCGAGGCTCATTGGTCATGGTGGCTTCTAGTAGATCAAGTTCTATAGAGTTGTTAATAGTTCAGGAGTAACTAGGCGCATATCATTGATCATGGTGGCCTTCAAAGAATAGTAACCCATAGATATCCATGAGAAATAACCTCCATTTAATAGTAGCCATATTTGTATCTCTATGTAAAGAATTGTTTGGCATAATAGAATTTGAGAAGAACAACTGTTAGCATTATGATGCATGTGTTGTCCTTGATGGAAACTCACTTGTAACAGAACAATTATATTATAACTAGATGAATCCACAAGTCAGTTAAGAGGTAACAAAGTGATGGAACATAATAACATAATGATGGGACAAAGGTTCACATATTAGAATCAAAAGTTTGATAAAGGTGAATATTTGAAGATCTATATGCACGTTCGTCAAGGCCAAGTAACGTATACACATGAGTTTAAAGAAGAAAAGGCACATACAATTTCCACACCGTAGTATTCTGAATACCAAGGGTACTTACCATGGCATTTCCCTATGGTATTGAGACCAACAATGGTTGTTTTGATCCCATCTAAGGAAACCATTGGCTCGAGTATGGTTTTGACCTATGGTATTGAAAAACGATAAACTATATAAAGTGGTAAAGATCAAAGTGCGTAAGGTGTGAACTGATGGCAATATTATGAATAGTTAGATCTAAAGAAAATATGCATGTTATGGGATTTTGATGCTTTTCTTGATCTAAACTAAGTATGCACATGAGCGTTTGATGATGGGTAAGATCCAATAAATTTAAGATGACTATCATGATTATGAGATGAATTTATTTGTGTCGATGGAATCTTAATGCGTTATTTGTCTATGTATGTCAACATCTGGGTACGACTAAAGTTCTATGTTGCAGTGAAGAAGTGATTATGAATTTGCAGATCTGTACGTGGGTTTTATATCCTTCAAGACATGTACACACGCAGGTTTTTTTTGGTAAGTTGCGTACATGCTGGCTTGTTTCCTGAAAAGTTTGTACACACGTGGATATGCTTTGAGGAAAGCGCGTATAGAAAGTAGGGATTTTGATGAAAGGGTGTTTAATCAATTATATCAGTTGTGATGTGTTTTTTTATTTGTCAATGAAGTCTTCTTCATGATCTGGGTTTAAATAATGATGTTTTGATTGTGGATTGATTGATTGAAGAATGTTAGGATTACTTGCTAATTGTGATTGAAGATCAGAGATAGTTCTGTGATTGGTTCAAAGTGTTGCAATAGATCTGATTATGATTCATTATTTTCTTTAGAATGGCAGTCGCCCACTTTTTAGTCTTAAAAAGTTTAATATTTGTACATGGGTATGCTTCATAAAAGATGCAGACACGCATGGTTTTGTTGCAGAAAAGTAGCGTATACATTTTGACAGATGGTTGATCATGATTTGCAGCAACATAATATGGTTTCTGTGATGTGCAGTTTGATGTTTGATATTTTGGTTACAATGATTTGACTATTGCAGTTGATTGGTTGAGTTTTGATTAAATTTTAGTTGATTGGGTTTCAGTGATTGGTTGATTCAGTTGTGTAAGAGATTGTGATTGTGTTAGAGTGATGAGTTATAGTTTGATTATTGGTATTGAACTTAAGTGTTGGTAGTGGGTCCAATCTGAAATTTTGTTGAAATGTGGCCTACAAGTTATGTTGTGTTGTAGGAGGTGGATGAAGTGCGAAAATTCATGAAACGTGGTCCACAGATGTTGCTGAGGGTTGGAGCCTTCAGTGAGGAAGTCAAAGCTTCCTACCAGTAGTAGTTGGTAATCAGATCAGGGGGTTGTAGCTCCCTTCCAGTAGGAGGTGGAGAATGAGCAAAGGTTGTAGCATTCTGCAAGTGGGTGCCTATGTATTGGTATGAATCTGCACCAGTACAAGACTATAAAAATATTTTTCTTTATATTAAAAATAAATTAGAGACGACCACAATAGGTGGTTTTTTCCCACATTAGGTTTCCACCTTAAATCCTAGTGTTCATGTTTTTTTCTTATGTGTGATGCTTTATTTTGCTCTTACCACACATGGTTACTGGCTGTCTAATTTTTAATAATTCATTCATGCACTAGCTAAAGACAAGATAATGATGAATTAACTAAAACATAAGTTTACTGGATGTACGTCAGTTGTCTTAAGACCATTCGTGTGCACACGCAAGTTCCTTTCTGTAAGGTCATGTACAAGAATCAAAATATGAAATGAGAAGGTTATTGATTTGAAAATACTAATTCACCCACCCCAGCCCCCCATGTATTTTTTCCAACAACAACAACAATCAGTGGCTTTACTTCCCTGGAGAGGGTTTTCCACCTCACATACTTGTGTCGAGTGTCTTGATTTATTTTATGGTTTCATTTCTATATTTGATGCTCTCATCTATTTTTATGTGTTTTAGCTTCTACATGGTTAAAGAATAATTAAATGGAGAAAAATTTATAAGTTCCTTCATTACTGATTCACCCCACGCTTTCAGTAGTGATCTAGCTTCCAACACTAGTTTCCTAATTATCTAAGTTGTGTATTCACATAAAATTTATTTACTTATGTAAGTAATTTCTAGTTGTGATATCATTGTATTTAATTATTGACAAATAGTTATATCTATTTATTTATAAATTTATGTAAGCAATTGATTATTCATCTTTACTTCTTATTTGAAATTCTTTCATTTTAGACTATTTTCAATTGATTTATGTCCTTGAATAAATGTTCTTAATGCATGATTACATTTGTTAGTTCAAGTAAAAATGGAGATTATCCTGGCGAGGATTAGTCTTTTCATTTTCTTCCTATGTGGTTTGTTCTACCCATCTTGGGGTTACATTGTTAACCTTTCTAACCACACTAGATAGAAGTGTGTTATTTCAATTTTGTGAGTGTGATGTTTAATGTCCTTCAAGAATGTCTAATTTTCAGCAAGCATGTTTAGCTTCTTTCAAGCACGTTTACCTTCCTACTAGTGTGTTTACTTTGTTGTGATGTGTTTACATTAATATACACATGTTTAATTTCCTACAAGCATGTTTTCTTTCTCACAAGTGTGCTTACTTTCCTACAAGTAGCTTTAGTTTTTTTACTTTTAAACTTATAAAACCTTTCCACCCTTATGAATTTCTTATACTCTATTAGAAAAAGTAATAACTGATACTAAAACTACAAAACAAATTAATGAATGTTAAAAGTGTGTAGATATATAGTGCATGCTAACTTGCAAACTCTATATGAGTTGTGGGTTGAAAATTAAATGCACATTATTTTTCTTGTATTTCAGAGAAATTAGAAAGGTAATTAAAGGTGTGTCATTTTTGGCACCATTTCCGAGGAGTTACCAAAGGCACATTTGTCATGCATTGCTTTGAATTTCATGTTTTTACATTCATAAGAGATTATTTTCTTGGTTGTTGCTAGAATACATGATGAAGTTCATTTATACATATTGATTGAGATGTTATATATTCGTGTGGTGTAGTGACGACCACCCATGTTATTGACCTTTATTTTCTAGGAACCTTGGAGAAAGGAAGAAAATAATTTATGAATGAAGAGGAGACAAGGGGATCTCAAAAAACTAAAGCTTGAGGTATGCGATGCATTATGAATTTCATGTATTTGGTAGCTTTGTGAATCACAATTTTTCTATTAGAAAGTTCTTATTTTTTTAGTCTCCCCACACCTCCCCCCCTTATGGCATGTACTCTCTTTTTTTTTGGGGGGGGGAATGTACACTAAATCAATGATTCATTGTTTAAGAAATTAATTGTTGAAAATAGTACTTGTGTTTACATTGTAAAATTTTATTATGTGCCTCATCTCCTCCATTTTCTTTGTAAAATTCTATTGTAGGATTGGCATTGGTACATCTTATATCTAGACCATTCTACTATAGAATTGGAGAGCACCTTTGCTAGGTACCCATGTGTCAAAATAGATGTAAATGTGTCCATAAGATGATAAATATGTCAAAGCCTATGTCAACATTGATGTTTAGACCTAGAGTACAATATTTTCCTAGTCAACCTATACTAGTATACCAATTCTTGGCCTAAGTTACAACTTGTTCCCAACTAGCATATTTCTCCTAATCAAAGCCTTGCAAATGATTAAAGTATCATCATTTGATAGATATAATCCAAGCCCTCTCCATACAATTTCAGTCTCATATTCTCTTATTGTTTCTTGGATAATAACAATCAATATGACTAATATCAATATATTTTGTATCTAGAATACTCTCTTATAGAGTGGGAAAGAAAAATTGTTGGGTACCTAAGTACCTTAGTAGATGGGATTATGTCCAAAATATAAAACAAAATAGTTCATTCCTTAGATACAATTAATGTTTGGCCTCGAAATACAACTACTTCCTAGTCAACTGATATGAATTTTTGGACAAAAGGAATGATTGGATCCCAATTAGTACATTTCCTTAAATTATAGTGTTATAACTAAATGATGTGTGAATATTAATTCCATAACAAACTATACATGAAAATTCAAACCTTTTCGAATATTGTTCTTTCTGAAGTTTTGTAAAAAGATAATGACATATTTCACACCTCAAATAATCCCATTCATATTTGAAGTAATGGGTAACTTCATGGAATCCCATGATCATTATGCCATAATCCAATTTCTACCATGTTATTCCTACTGTTGCATGCATTATATGGTATATGAATAGAAAAACATTTAATTATCAATTCGGGAGTTTGTAAACTTGGAGGTGCAGCACTAGAAATGCTAGAGAGAGACAGTAATGACCTACAAATTAAATTTTTGCCTAACTCGCCCATAAAATTTGTTATAAAATCTTGGAAACAATGATCAATCCAATTCTACAACTAAATACATTCATTAAACTAAAACCCTAATTTCTACATTAGCTCATTATGCATTCAAATGTTCAAATTTTGACTTATTTCTTGCAAACACTCACGCAGTGTATTAGTAAAAAGAACTAAACTATCAATCAACTATCAATCTAGAAAATACTAGCCAAGATTTCTAGGAAAACAAACCAAAAAAACATTGCTTCAAGCCAAAATCATTGAAACAATAACTTCTACATGTTCTTGCTTCTCACAAGACATAACAAATCTCTCACTCTGAATGTAAATAAAACTTTCTCAAAAATAAACAATTTTTTCTTTAAACTTCAATGTGAGAAAAATAAAAATCAATATCTTTATTAGTAGATTCAAAGGTCTAGGGAAAAAAATATTCTCATGTTTAAATAGCAATCATAGATTGTAGGCTTCCTAAAAATATATTACATCTAGAGATTTTGTTACATAAGCAAGTCTAGGAATGATCGTCACAATATTCTAGTGAAATTTATATTATACATGAACAAAGGGCAGTGGATTCAATGCACTCTTAAAACTTGCATACGAACTCAAAATCCAACTAAATCTTATATCAAAATACAAATCCTAGAAATAATGAGATGGTGAAATAAAAACTTACGAAAAGAAGGAATCACAGGATTTTTTTATGGCTACAAAAGCATAGGCATTACTCTGTTTAGAAGTGCTAATAAAAGCCACAAATCATTTATTCAATGCTTGTCTTCTTTATAAACATTCCAAAGACTAGATCCATTTCAAATAAATTTTTATTAAAGGCTTATGCATCTACTAAGAACTAACACAAATTCCCATCCATGTAAGAAATATGTGTGCAGACATCATACGTAGGTATAGAGATATCGTTACAACATTTTGAAATAAGTCTATTAACTTTGGCATCACATGCCAATGAACAAACCCATATTTCAGTGCATCTATTGTCTCTAATTCATAATGAAACACCCCAAATCATAAGAGCCCCACTACATAAATTATTGATACACTTTTAATCGCAATAAACCTAATGTATGACTTAAAGAAGTGTTCAAGATCATGGCTATGTAAAAAATAGAGTATATAAATAAAAATTGAAATGGCTCACGTGTGAGGTGCTTTCATATTCATATATGGATATAATATAAACATAAAGTAAGAGAGTATAGTCTCTATTACTATCAAAAAACTCTTCCATATCACATAAAATTAAATTTCAATTTGAAGAAATAAAGTGTATAGTTTCTATGACTGATATCAAACCACAACCCCTCCAAATCAAGAAATAATGATATTAGTTAGCATAACTTGAACATAAAATATCGATTACCAGTAGTACATATATGAGCTACACACAACAATAAAATAAAGATAAAAAGAGAGACAATGAGAGAGGACAACAAGCTAAGCTGGGGGGCCCTCCCAACCAGCTTGTTGCATTATAAAATAAATCAAATTACAGCCATAAGTTGTATAAAAAATCCTAAATGTAAAAACTACCAATGGTTTCCATATTCAACCAACACCAATTATTTACATTGTGAGATAAAGATACCAGATTCCATCAAGTTGTGGAGAGTGATCTCAATATTGATTAGAACAACATAATTTTACATTAGAACCACTTAACTTGGCTTAGAGCCATAACTCTCTTTTTAGAAGTCTTTTTAATACAAACCCAATAAAAAATAGGATGTATGAAGATCCCAAAAATTTTCCATTGGTATAACCATATTACAACCATTAAATAACTATGGAGATACAGATTTGATGCATAATTTTTCATTTTCTGCCAATCTAGGCATACTCCTAAAATTTTGGAAAAGTGTCTTTTTTTAGAAAACAACCTCAAGTAATCCTCTGTATCTACCAAACCATGGCGAATTTCATAAAATAGATTGAGGCTTAGTTAAATCCTTGTACTAGGAATAAAATGTGTGTTGCATAATCTCTAGATTCCATTTCATCTACATGGAAATCGAGAGAAACTTGGCAGTTTGAAAACTATGCAAATTTTGGGGCTGATTTGTCAATTTGTTTCTAGAAACTCACACGTGTGACCTGTGTGCATTCTATCTCATGTGGAGGTGTTCAAACATCATTTTAAAAAAAAATCTTCCTCGATTTTTCCCAAAAGTGTTCCGAGATGTCGAATCCCAAATTGGTGCAGGCACTGCCTTGCTGGTGTAGGAACTGAAGTGAGTGTAGGCATACTAGTAATTGATGCAATTACAAATAAATTGTATATATTTAAATGAAGTTTTATGCATATACTTTAGGACTTGAAATAACACAAAAAACTAGCATTAATAACAATCTCGATATAATTTGTATTGAAATAAAGGGGATATACTAAAGAATAAATAATTACCTTGTCATGCTTCTAATTGATAATAATATCCCAATAATGATAGTAAATTAGATAAAATTGTGAGTAATCAAAGGGAAAAAGGTTGAAATAAATATGACTATTTTGGGGCCTGACATCCCCCCATTCTCATCGTCTTGCATATCCTCGTGTAAGAAAGACCTCTGATAGAGACCAAAGTTAATTAAGACTGTAGGGCCAAGGTTTCTCTATTAGAGGCATCCTGCATTGACTTAAACTATAGGGCCAATTGACTAACAACATGTAGGTAAGTTCCATATGATGTTGACTCCCTTTTCATTGGTAAGACAAGAAAGACTTGCAAGCATAAATTGAGTGATGTCAAGACTAATCTTCATTATTCTCTGAATAATGTTGGGATTGCCATAGGAGTGCTAAAAATTTTGTGACTATAAGGATAGTGTCATCATTAAATACCCAGCCAACAAAATTTCCATAAGCATCTTAGGAGTAGCCTTAGTTAGAATATTTTCACTTCAATATCCCAATTATAAATAAAAGTGACATAATTTTAAATACATGATGTTAAAGATGGATGGAAATAGGGAAAATGTAATATGAAAAATGATACCTATAGAGGATGACCATCTTCCATTTACCCGTGCATATAGCTGAAGCTCCTCTTTTTCAAGAAATGTGAATCACCTACACTAAGGGTCCCTCATCCATGAAAACATTCATATTTTTGAAAGATAGAACTCCAAAGCACATTGTTGAAAGGATCTTAAAGCGATTCTTAGAGATACATGATAATGAGTTTAAGGAAAGAAAAAAATGGCCAAGTAAATAATAGTGTAAAATTAACTTTAATACCACCGGTATGGCCCTACTACCAGCAGGTGTATATAATCTCGACAGGGATGTGTTTTAACCCTATAAAATGACTATGTCCCATCTATTATATATAGATTCTAAGTCATTTAAAAGAAGTTGCATTGATTTATAAATTAGTTGAAGATCGTTGTCCTCACTTGCTAATAAACTAATGACAAAGCTATTCATGAGGGCTAACAAGAATGAACAAGCCAGCTCATGATGGGACCTCATTTCTTAAAATTTTCAACTGAAATCCATTATCCTAGCTTGGTGACCAATAACAGTAATGTCATTCTCATTACGACTCATGATCGTGGTAGGTCTACTCATAATTAGACCTCATATCCCTGAATTAATCCTTTTTAAAATAAACTTTGATCATGATTAACCTCAGATAGGTTACTTACTATGTGGGGAGGAAAATCTACTCCTTAAGAGCACGGGATGGCATGAAAGCTTTTTAATGAATAATATCTACTAGTTGCTCCTTCTTTCTTAAAGACTCGTTTCAAATAAGGCATCTTAGATAATGAACAACATATTCCTTAAGTTAATCATGTTATGGTTCTCATGAGAGATAATTAGGGTTTTATAGGAGTGGTCCACCATAGGATTATTTTCATCAATACCTTCTAAGAGAAACTTGAAAAGGTTCCTTGGATGGCATCTTTCTCAAGTGACTAGGCTAGGGTTATAGTTTTGGGCATATAAATGGAAAGTATTAAGCATAACAATGAGAATTCCACCTAGATGACTCAATGGATGACCAAAAAAATTATGAATAGGAAGAAACCCATTAATTATAGTCACTTTACAAACCAGTGTGGCATTAAGAGTGAATTTATTTTAACAAGACTTACCACAAGAGTGCATACTAATAGAAATTTCAATAGTTGTGACTCGGAAATTGTAGTTTCAAGAGTGCTTTTGTAAGAATTTTATTCAACTGGCATGCTTATTTATTCCTCTTATACTACCCTACACTAATTTAAAGAGAGGAATATCTCCTTCAAGTGTAGGAGTACTTTGAGTGTAACCATGTCGGTAACATAATACCAAACATACTAACATTTAGGTTCAAAATGTGAACTTTAACACATAATGGATTATTAGAATCCAGTTGCTTCAATTAATATGGTACCAAGAGTTATCAAATTATGAGGGAATGACGTGTGTTGATGATTAATTGAAACTAGGATTTAATGGGATGCACATATTCATTATTCTAACTCATACAAGTCTTCCGCAATTTGATAATCAGTCCCTTAGAGGCATAAGGGATTCGCTGAAAAGAAACATAAAAACCCCTCAAGTTTGTGCTTAAATATATATTTTTCAGATTGACAAGAATGGTTAAGGGAAATTATACGGTTTTGAGCTTCAATAATACTTTCAGGATAGATTCCAATTGCAAATTGATCCTCTAATGGTCTTTGACTTAGATTTTCCTTGAGTGAATGTTCTGTAGTGATAAGATATGTTTCGAAACACACCCATTCCCCGAACCTCAAATATCTAACATTTCTTTCAGCATGGGAATCAATGGGAAGAACATGTGTTTTAGATTGTTGTGCAACCTCAGTGGTTGGGTTAAGGAATGGACTATGGTTTGAACTAGGTTTTGTTTTAAGGCTTGGACTACACTTTGGATCTAGGTTATAGTTTGGGCTAGGGTTTAGACTATTGTTAGGTTTAGGATTTGGATTATGGTTATGGTATGGATTAGGATAATGACTAAGGTATGGATTAGGGTATGGTTGAATAGGTAGATGGGACCATAGAGGATGATAAATCGGTGGTACATTGGGCAGAAATTGTGATTGATGTTGTTAATTTCGCATGAAAGACTTCCATAGGGAAGAGGCCCCAAATCATTCTTGAGGCCATTAAGATATCTAATTCAAAGAAGAGGGTCGAGGAGAGAGCCACTATGGCCATGAAGTAGGGTATTTAATTGGCAAAGGACTAAAAGTTTCCCATGGAACTACAGGATTATAAATTTGTTGAGGAACCTGTTGAGGATAATAAGTATTAATATAAGCATTAAATGATGATGTATTTTTATTTATACCTAGAGTTTGATTCGATTCCTTACTTTATTTCCTCAATACCTTTAATAATCCTAGTAGCTATGGGAAATTTTCTGTTGGATGACCTTCATCGCAAATTTTACAAACTTTTAGTATACTATATGGGCATTCTCCCAAGTTCTTCTTTCTACAGTTGGCACAAAACTTTAGCAGTGGTTCTTCAATTTTATCACACATTTTTTCTTCCTACAAATCATCGAATTATGAAATAAGATAACAAATAACATAGTTTTTAAAATTTTCATGCAAAGTACTAATTTCTACACTCATGAGCTCGTCATTGGATTATTTGTATATCTTTGTAGCAACATCAGAACTCCTTATTGAAAGATTATTTGAAATAAAATTTGTTTATTCTCACAATCCAATTGATATATTCTATCATCACATGGATGAATAGATAAGGGGGGCTCGGTTCTCATAGCACACTAGAAATTAAAAAATAAACCTTGAAAAAAGTGCAAGAAAGAAACAAAAACTTGCAAGAAAAACTAGGTCAAAAATTAAACCAAATGGCACAGGTCACCAAGCTCAATACCCTAAGCACCTTCTTGGAAACTACACCAAAATTTTCGTTGTAGTATATGGTATATTAAAAAACCAACATTTAATTGTCAATCAAGAAATGCGTAAACTTAGAGGTGCAACATTAGAAATGCTGAGAGAGCCCCTAGCGACCTGAAAATTAAATTCTAGCCTAACTTTCTCTTAAACCTCCTTATAAATTCTTGCAAACAATGATTAATTCAAATCCTACAATTAAATACATTCAATAGACTAAAACTACTACTCCTGCTTGTCAAATGATACCACAAATATGTCACTTTAAATGTAAATAAAAATTTCTCATAAATAACCAAATTTGTCTTCAAATTTCAATATGAGAAAAACGAAAAAGCGGTATCTTTATCAATAGGTTAGAAGGTCTAGGGAAATAAATATTCTCATGTCAAATTACCAATGATATATTTTGGGCTTCCGAAAAAAAATATCACATCCAAAGGTTACGTTATAACCAATTCCATGAATGATCATCACAATCCTTTAGTGAAATTTATATTATACTTGAACAAAGGACGATGGATTCAATGCTCTCTTAAAACATGCATACCAATTGAAAACAAAACTCAATAGTATATCAAAATATGAATCCAAGAAATCAAATGTTGCTGAAATAAAACATTATGATAAAGAGCCATCACATGAATGTTTTGTGGCTATAAAAGCATAAGAATTACTCTATTTAGAAGTGGTCATAAAATCCATATATGATCGTCTTATTTATAAACATTCCAAAGATTAGGCCCATGTCAAATAATTTTTTATTAAAGGATTATGCATATACGAAGCACTATAACCAATTTATAGCCATGGAAGAAATATATATGTAGGCATTGTAGGAAGATATAGAGATAATGTTACAACATTTTTCAATAACTCTATTAACTTTTGTATCACATGCGAATGGAAAAACCCATATTTCAATGGATCTGTTGTCTCCAATTCATAATCAAATGCTCAAAATCATAAGAGGCTTACTACATGAATTATTAATATGTTTTTAATCGCAATAAACCTAATGTATCATGTAAACAGGTGTTCAAGGTCATGGAAATGTGAAAAATAGAGCATATAAATAAAACTTGCAATGGCCTATGTCTGAGGTGCTTTTAGATTCATATATGGATATACAATAAATGCAAAGTAACAGAATATAGCCTATATTACTATCAAAACACTCTTCTGAATCACATAAAATTAAAGTTCAAGTCGAAGAAACTGAGTGTGTAGTTTCTATAACTGATATCAAGCAACAACCACTCCAAACATAAAAATAATGATATGAGTTAACATACCTTGAACATAAAATACTGATTACAGGAAATAGATATAGGGCCTACACACACCAATAAACTAAATATAAAGGGAGAAAACAAGAGGGGATAACAAATTGGGTTGGGGGGCGCTCCCAACTAACTTGTTGCATCATAAAATAAATCAAATTAGAGTCAGAAGTTGTATAAAAAAATAATAGGCAAACCATGCCAATGGTTTCCATATTAAATCAACTCCTAGTATTTACATCATCTAATAACTATATCAGATTCTAGAAACCTATAGAGATCGATCTCAGTATTGATTACAGCGACATAACTTTACATTAGAATCGCCTAGCTTGGCTTAGAACCATAGCTTTATTTTTATAAGTATTTTCAATACAAACTGAATAAAAAATAGGACGGTTGAAGATCCCAATAGTGTTCCATTTATGGAAGTCTATTAAAATCATTAACTAATTAAGTAGATACATATATGATGCATTCTTTTGCATTTTCTGCCAGTCTAGGCATATTCTTAAAATTCTAGAAAATTGTGTTTTTATCCACAATTTCCTCAAAGAACCTTGTGTATCTCCCAAACCATGGTGAATTTTGGAAACTGAATTGAGGTTTTGTTAATTTCTTATACTAGGAACAAACCCCATGTTCCATAATTTTGAGACTCAATCTAACATGCATGGATATCGAGGAGAAATTTCACCGTTTGAAAATTGTACGAATTTTGGAGCTGATTTGTCTATTTGTTTCTAGAAACTCACACATACAACCTAGGTGCATTCTAATTCATGTGGAGGTGTTCAAACATCATTTTAAACAAACATATTCCTCGATTTTCCCCAAAATTGTGTCGAAATGTTGAATCACCAAATTGGTGCATGCACCACCTTGTTGGTGCAGGAACTCAGTTGAGTGCAGGAAGACTATAACTTGATCCGCTTAGAAATTAATTGTATATTTTTTTAAGTGGATTTTCATTCATCTTCTAGAGCACCCTAAATTACAAAAAACACTATGATTAATAACAATCTCCATATAATTTGTATTGAAACAAAGGGAATATACTAAACAATAAATAATTACCTTGTCATGCTCCTAATTGAAGATAATAGCCCAATAAGGATAGTAAATTAGATAAAATCATTAGAAATAAAAGGGGAAATTGATGAACTAAATACGACCATTTTGTGTCCTGAGAACTACCAAACCTTATTTCCAAAAGCAAAAAGAAAAAAAACATTATTGAATTTACTAATTTATAAAAAATTAGAGGACAGTGCAATTTTGAGAGATCATAAGGTAATGTATTTAAAATAAATTTGCATGAAAAATACCCTTAAAATATTTTTTCTAACCCAATTCTAATTTCTGAACTTCGATGTCAAACAAAAATCTTGTGATCAAAACAGTGACTCATTATCAAGACATCGAATTTAGGATAGAGTTGGATAAAGTTGGGACATTTAATTTTTTGATGATTGAATGGTTATATATTTTGAACACGCTTATATGGTATATGCCACTATGAATTTATATTACAATGCAATTTGAGTTACTCAATTTCTATTTCGTATGAGAAAGTTATGTAAAAAATACTAACTATTTAGCTGAAGTGTGTAGTCCTTAGGCTTTGAGTCATATTATAACCCATAGTTTCTATCAATTTCTCACCATTTTTTAGATAAATATCAAGATTTATAAAATATGGAAGTTTTTGCGTATAATCTAGAATAATATAATAACAATACCAATCATAGGAATCTACAAGCAACTAGTGCTTAAACTTTGTTTCCTAGATTGTTCATTGGAATATTAGGCTCATACATTATTCTAATTCTTAAAATCATTTCCACTAGAGATACCTACAGGTGTCTAATTACATTTCCATTTGGAATCATATCAAGTCATCATCAAATAAACAATTTACACCTAAATTAGTGATTTTTGGTCTAGGATAGGGAACAAAAACAACTATGTCATGTAAGTTGTTCCTATGTCGTTCGACATAGCATCTCATGGAATTTTCAAAACCTGCTTCTAGTTAATATAGTCACATGAATTGAATTTATTTCGGGTATGAAATCACTTTTATTAGACATTAGACAAGGAATTCATTAGCAAAACAATGTTGAGTAGTCTAGCTAGTCAACGCTCCTTAGTAGGTATAAGAATTGAATTTTTGTGTTTATCATTCTCTGGATCTATTTTATTAGAACTATTTGTGACATGTTTTTCCCGTATATTTTTTTGAACAAGGACTAATCACATTTGTTTTGCAGATAAGTGTTATATTTTACAAACTCTGAGAGGAACAAGAATGTTAATTCACACATAAAATAGTTGCTGAATAAAAAAGTTTAAACTCTAAATGTTGTTGCCTAAAATCTAGAGCATTATCATCCAAAATCTACAACACTATTGTTAGGACTATGAGTATTTTTTTTCAAACTCTACAGTGTTGTTTCTAGTCTATTGCATCAAGTAAAGACTTTTTTATTTTACTTTTTATGGGCATGTTATAGCTGCTACAATACCCTCCAATTATATTGGTTTTGCCTTCATTCAAATTTTGGAGCCTCCTAATGTTCGTATGATCTATCATTTCAATCTATTCAAGTTGTTCCATGCTTTTTGTTTGTGTTTTTCTAATTATTCAAGTTCCTTCATAAAGAATCCTGAAGTGTCATATTTTACTAGAAGCAACCCTCGTGCACCTTATAGAGGCAACTCTAACACACTTTCTTATATTAGATTATCATGTCTATCATAAGAAATTGTGTTGGGAACTCTCCCTTGACCTAGCACACATTCTAGTCACATTCAACAGTTTTGTTGAAAAGACTTGCACCCTAATTGTCGCACTTGGATATTAGTGTCATTTTGTTGCCATTTCAGTTCATACATGTTGTCTTTTGGTATTGTGCATATTATTCTCATGATTTTGATTGTGCATATGTGTTTGATCATGTTGTGGACTCGTTATGGATTCTCTTGCTCTCTTCCTTGTTCAATTGATCTCTCACTTAGTCAATTTTGGGTTTTTATTTATCTTCATATCTTGTGGTATGTTGTGAACATGATTACCCTTGAAATCAAGCCATGAGTGAATTACGTACTCCCAGGACCTTAACATGACTCTCTTCCATATTACACCTTGGCCCTGTACCCATCACAAATATTCCTTTCCATCACGAATGCATAGCACATTCCTAAGACACAATCTCTAACCCCTTGTCTCCTAAACCTTTGCCTTCTGCTCAACTTGAAACAAATTCCCTTCATGAGTGTAGAGACATCTCCAATCCACAATCATCATCTCCCTATGTCCTAAAATTGCGGCATGTGTTAGGATTGGGTAGACTTTCCTTCATGAGTGCATAATGCATTCCCTTCCTCTTGAATATGTTACTTGCACCTAACTCAAACAACCTCCTTTTAATGGAATAATAAGCACTTATAGTGCCCACACCTCCACCTCCTTAATATGTGCTATGCACCAAAGAAATCATCTCTCTTGGTCATAGTGCATTGTTTTGTCGTAGATGTTCTCAACATGAGAAAACAAGATAGAATACATGACTTTGGGACCAATATCTATTTCAATGAGTGAATGTCATTTACATGTACTATCATCTTAACAGGGTATTTGATGTTCAAGGAGGTTATCAAGGAGAGGCTTCAATAAGACACTTATCATGAAGAAGGTAAAGAAATTTTGAACTATGACAGATAGATGGAAACCTAGGATGACTTGGAAGCCTCTAATACTATATCTACAACTTTTGGATGTTGCATATGAAGTACATTCCATATCTATTATGAAAATTTGAAGATATAGTAAAAACAAAAATAGCTTGGTATCGAAACATTACAATGAAATCGCATGTCACAATTGCAAAATTGTAGCTTCTCAAAATGTGAACACAAAAGTGTTATTTTGTTCCACGTATTTTCACTACTACTCATTTGGTGGAATGTAACTTTTTAATTTCCAAAATTAGAAAATTTAAAATCTGGGGAAGCCCGAGGGTCACACATGGAATTTGAATTCTCACGAGGAAGTCTGAGGGGCATGTATGAGCTCAGAATCCATACAGTAGCTAAAGAGCCATGAGGGAGGTCAAGAGTCACATGGGAGGTAAAAAGCCATTCCATTTTTTATCATAGTAAACCCTCATAACTAAAGAAAAAGACTTTTAGCCTTGGCTTGTAAAGTTTGGCATAGGATAGAAGATCATTCTTTTGAGAGGAAGGTAGCCCCTTCATGTTCCACTATTGGGGCTAGTGATGCATCAATGTAATTGTGTATCTTTTCACTTTCACTTATTGTTTTGAAGCTCTCAAAGCCATGCGTACTTTCATGCATGTATAATGAATGTTGTAAGACTATTATTTCATTTTTTTAATTATGTTTGTTTTCATATGTATTAAACAAAGTGAACTATTTCGTTGGCTTTGGTATGTATCTTAAATGAATTCTTCATCCTTATTTATTTTTGTGATTGTTGTTACTTTGTGAACAATTTTGTATATTAATTAATGATTCTTTCTATGTATGTGTGTGTATTTATTAGGATGGTACTATTACTTTTCTTCTAAAGTTTGACTCTTTATTTTACCATGCATGAAAGTACTTTATACACATTCTAATTTAATGTTTCACAAATCTACCTTACTTTCTTATCTTAAAAGTTATGTGCATGCTCTCTTATGCTTTTCATTTTAGCTAAGGAAAATATTTAATATCATTATAACGGTAACCCAGCCGATTTCCCAAATGGGGTTCCTATCCCAAATGGTGTAAGTTCTAGTTGGGACTTCATACCAAGGAGTTCCCCTTGCATAATTGGAATTCTAGCACCATCAACTTTTTGGCACTAGAAGGAGGGAAGCTAGTGCATGGCTAAAAATTCAACTCATCAGGTCAAGAACCTTTAGCTCAAGGAAACAATTGTCCAAGTCCATTTCCAAACCACATATCAATGAAAGAAGAATAATCTCATCAAGGTTTGGAATGTGTATATGAGGTTACTTACAATCAACTCTAAGAGAGTCACCCTATAACTTGTTAGTTTGCAAAAGCTCTTGGATTACTCCTTGTCATATCCATTAGTCCTCCCAAGTAATCAAGGAAAAGGGCCACCCATCGTGATGTTTTGGTTTCTTCAGGCCAAGACCTGGTTACTACTACCCTTGATGATTTCGATGAATCACTTGAAGAATATTTACATGAAGGGAAAATTGCACCACCTAACATGGAAAATCTCGAGGGAAACATGGAGAGAATTCATTTTTCAAATAACAGAAAATTGAGATATAATGACAACTTGAATGATAACGAGAATTTGAATTAAAAAGAGAGGAATATTCTAAACTACATATTGAGTATGAGGAGAATATAGAAGACATGGATAATGGCAAATTGGATTGGATGGCCAAAGGGCCTCTTGCTCTTCCAGGCCAACTTCATTGTTACCTAAGCACCTACAAACGCTGCTTACCAAGTATGATCTAGATAAGAAAACGACGATGGAAGACCATATTGATGATTTCTAATTGCATCTAATAAAGTTGGAGGTTCAATATGATTATGTTTCTTGTAAGATATTTCCTTACCCTCCTAAGGGTAGAGAATCAACATGGTACCAAATCCTTCTAGAAAATTCAACCAACAATTGGAGGGATTTTAAGTAGTTATTATTGGAGAAATTTGTTGATGATAAAACTCCTGCCATGATACTTAAGGAACTTAAAAATATCAAAATGGTAACAAATAAAACGTAAATGATTTTAATTATGGATTTACTTGAATTTTGATGAAATTCCCTATAGATGTGGGACCTAATGATTTTAGCGCTAAGGATTATTACACTATTGCCTTACCCATAAATATTTTCGTCTTTATGGAAAGAATTGTGAAACAAACATTGGCTCAAAAATTTGCTAAAGGTATTGCTATAGGGAAGGACATTAGATCTATTATAATCAACATTGACCAAGAGGATTCAAAATATTATAAAGGTACCAGAAGGAAGTATCCAGCCACTTCTCATAAACTAAATAAAATGATTGTTTTGATATGGAAATATTAACTAAGTCCTGAAAGTTGTTGACTAACGAAGTATCTGAGTTGTAAAGGAATTAAAATGAGGCATCAAATAGTAAGAATTCCTTTAACTCATTCTTCAAAAAGAATACCAATCAACTGGCCAAGCCTCCTCAAATTTTTGACACAGTATTCAATGTTGAGGACGTGGGTATTGAGAATTATTGGATGTTTAATCAAGAATTGCATTCTAAAAATACATACGCACAATGGAAACATAATATTAATATTATGATTGTTAATGTTTTGGAAGTTCTGACTACACTGAAACAATTTCAACATACGAGAGAGGCTAATGTACCAGCCCCACCGAAGGTTGATACAAGTGTTGTTGATTCATTTTTTTCTTTTGATCTTATTTTGAATAATGGTAAACAAGGAGCTACTGAGACCCTAGTGGGTGAAGTTCCACCAAAATAGTAGACCAAGCCATAAAATTTGAGGAGCAGAGGGCTAGTGCCTGATTAGGATGTGGATAACTAAACAACGAAATTCCTAAGGAAAAAATTATCTCTTAGTAATCCAGTTTAAGGATTGCAGATGAAATCCATAGATGCTCACCCCTATAAAAATACTTACACAAATAATAATAATGTGTGTTTCACCCCTGTTGAGGCCTCGAAAGTCGCTGCCACAACAAAGGGGAAACCACCCGGTCCGGAACCTTGAAAGCAGCTCCTTTTCCGTTTGGAATAGTGGCTCCGACTGGGGATAATGGGACCAGTTTCCCAATAATAGATAAAAGTGGGATGGACGAGTAGCTTATGCGGTAGGATAATGATAAGCGAATAACTAAAACTATCAGCAAAATATATAATCTAATAATCTAATCCCGGGACTTATCACTTGGTAAAGTGTAGTGTTTGATGATCTGTACTTTAGGGCAGGCATATAGATGACTCTAACACTTAAGCATGGATGTTTAAACCATTTAAGATTGCTCTGCATAATTAGTTATGCAGAGCGATTACAGCGAATTACTACACTTAATCATTTATATCATTGATACATGCATGGGTGAAAGAGATAACAAATCACCAAAACATTCAATAGTGAAACGAAATGAAGATTCGTTGTTATATCGCATACATGCATTCAATAATAGCAAAGATAATAACACAGCAATTCATATAATAAGAAATAACACAGATACAGATAATAGTACCATGTAAGCTGCTCGATCAATCCAGTATATTAATCACTATGTCGCAGTCCTTCCTTCAAATCAGAAAGCATTCCCAACAACAAACAGTCGTGTGCAATTGTGTAAAACAGCCTTCTAATCAAAATTGAGGACCGTTGGTCGAGTTTCACAAAAGAATATAGACTGAAGCACAATAGTGCAAACTTCAGCCTTTAAGTCTATTACAAAATTTTACGACCCTTTCCAAAACAATGAAAGGGTCTATAAATACTATACTAATCTAAATATCTAAACAACTGAAAAGCTATTAAATTGGCATCAATAAATGTTTTTTTTTCCATCTTTCTTGGTGATCTGGTAGTTGGCGGCAATGCTTCATTCGGTGGGTTCTTTGCCTTTACTCCTTAGCTGACATATCGCCAGCATTGGCTCTACTTCTGGTGGAGTGTTGAGACGCGAAGTTAGCTGGGCATCATATGTAGCATCTTGAATGTCGGGGATCAGGCATCCGAGGGCATCTGTTAAACACTTGAGAGCAGACCTTTGAGTATGTGGCTTGACTAGAAAGAGTCAATATGCATCAGAGGTTAAAGTATTTACTTCGGTAATTAACTTCCTCTGTTCCTCCAAGTCATGATAATTTGTTTGTTCAAGCATATCTGCTGTTGTTATGCTTCCAGGTGTGCACTTGGAGATCATGTTTGCCAAATAAAGTGTATCATTGACTAGGTCAATCATATTGCTGGCAATTATTTTACACCTGGAAGCCGCCCTTTGTGCTTTCATTACCTGAGTGTTCCGTTCCGTGAAGAGTATGTCCTTGTACGCTTCATGGATTCGGGACAAATTCGCCGCTTTCCCTTCAACAATGTCTTGCCACTCAACATAATCGGATATGGCTTCTTCGGCCTGATCTAGCTCATTTCTGGCCTTCTCTATTTGCTCACACACTGTTGTAGATATTTCGCATAATGACTCAGCCTTAGCAAGTTGTTGACATAGAAGTCTGATCTGAGACAGTAATGTGCTATTTATTTGAGTTGCCTCTGCTCTGAAGACTTTCACATTCTGTGTGCTTTTGATACCTTCGAGCTATGCTGATAGTTGAGCTATTCGCTCATCTTTCGATTTCATCATCATCTCATTTGATGCTTTCAACTGTGACAATGCTTCTGACAATTCTTTGGCCTTCTCAGTTTCACTTTGGTCTATCCTTTGTCTTTCAGTTTGCAGTTGCTGGGTTAACAAATTGTTTTCCTGCTGTTGAGCCAGCAACTGCTCTTCCACCTGTGCTGCTTTGTTTTTCGCTTCAATTACCTCTGCCTGTAATGCATATATTTCATGGTCCTTAGTCTTCAACAGAAGACTTACCTCCGATGCTTTGTCGATAGTTGCTGCAGAATAAGCTCCCGCGAATTGCGACAGCTTTGTTAGATCATCGGAGGGATCCAAATCCTCCTTCCAGACCATATTGCCCGTGACTGTTTGCTCAGGAAAGATAGAAGGTTGATCAAGCCTTTGTCTTTTCTTAGAGCGCTTAATAACAGCTCTATGCTTTGGGCTGTAGAAAATATCTAGGGGAGGAATTTCTTCCACCTGGAGAACAATTTGATCGGAAGGGTCCTTATTGATTACCTCGACATCCTGTGAAATGGGGGGCTGTTGGTTCCTCCTAGAACCTGAGAAGAAGTTGTATCGGGCGCATCGCTTGTTTTAGAGGTGTCTGTGTCTTTGGAGCCTTCCTTACCACTGATAATGGAATCGAATTGGTTCCATTGTTTAATCAATTCAGGATCGGTGGAGGTTTGCTTATGTTGCTCTGTATGGTCTTTGCTCCGTTCTTTTTCTTGTTCTAACTTCTGCTGTTCTTCAAGTGCTTTTCGCTGTTGCTCCTCTTGCGTTTTCCGCTGCTGCTCCTCCAATTCCTTTTTCTCCCTATCTGCTAGTTCTTTCTTTAGTTTCTCTTCTTCCTTCTTCTTCCTCTGCTCTTGATCCTTCTGTGCCTTTTGCTGCCTTTCTATTTGCTCCTTTTTCTACCTCTCTGCTTGCTCTTTTCTTTGCTTCTCAGCCTGCAGCTTCTTCTGCCTTTCCTCCTGTTGTTTATCCTGTTCTTCAGTTGTAACAGGAGGTGGATGTATCTCTTGCCGACCAGGCTCGCTTGAGGAAGACGCTGGGGTTGTGGATAATAAATCTAGAGGCAGAGTTTGCAACCTCTGCTCCCTAAGTTTGTTAAACTCAGTCAACGCCTCATCATTGTATTTCATTCGCGCAAGCTCTTTGGCACGGCCGATTGTATCGGCGGCGATGAACATGTCATCAAACATATCCTCTTGATGATCAACTTTTGTTAATTTCGCCTGTTCTAGGGCAATGTAGGCGATTTTATTTGGATCATAGAGTCTGTTTGAGATAGTGGCCAAGGATAAAGCTTGCATTTTTGTTGCTTCTTTTTCTGCATGCTTGTAATTAAGCAGAGTAAAAACCCCAATTCTTAAAGGAAAAGAGGGCCAACCTCTCTTCTTCTCCTCTTTGAGAGTTTGTGTGACACTCTCGGCCATAATCTGGTAGCAGATTTCCCGGGCTAACAGTTTGTCTGGGATATATAAAGGGAGGACATGCGGCCTAGCCTTACTCCCAAAAACTCTGATATAGGTGAAATGCTCCTCTCCGAACCAGCTTGCTACGGCTATTAAGTCAAAAGAAGCTTTATAGGAAATTCTGGGAATGGGTTTGTCATAAATAGAATAGTGAATGGGCGCCATGAAACCATTGCAAATTTGATATAAATGGTCCTTGTAAGAGGACTTCCACAATTTCTGATGGTATAAATGAATGGGTGTTGGATCTTGGGTGGTTCATCTCCAACCGAGGACAGGAAACTCAGAATTAAAACACAGGGTATCCATAATGTAAGCAGTATAATAAAACGGTGGTATTTTCCTTTCGGTAACTATGGTTTTGGCTCTAAATTCACGAACAGCTGTGACCAACTTATCAGAAAGAATAGTGGCCCAATCCATAATTATACTATTGACCGCCGCTTCCATTAGGGGAACCATGTCAATATTGATATTAACGGAGTCATGTAATCCCCACAATCTACACATCATAATCCCCGCATAGCAATAGGGGGAAGCCAAAGAAACGTTGGAGTACTTACCCGAACTTTCATGCTTGTGTTTGGCTGGGTTCTGTCTCCAATCTCGGAGGGGTTCGGATGGTGATTCATTTTATTTTGCGAATTTCTCCACGAAGGCTCTGTTATAGACTAGCTCCGGTTCAGGCAGATGATACATTTGCCTTAGGTCATCAGGCTTGAATGACCCGAAAATCCTTCCATCCCTTGTATGAAAAGTTCTATCAGTGATGGGGATTTCTTCAATTGCCCAGCGCACCACATCTGTGTAGGGGAGAACCTGCTCTCTGGCCGCTATTCTGTGTAAAAAGGAGTCGGCCAAGTCTTTGAGCGTTGCATCAGACTTCCTTAGTACATCTACACTAGCCGTTCTCACTATCACTTGCGGTTGCTCGGCCTCCAACAGATTATATGTGCCCTGCCATGTGGTCCTAGCAAGACCAGTGCACGTAGTGTCTGAGATAAGGCCTTTCTTCGAAATTGTAGCAGCTTGACCTGCAACAGGTGTTGTAGTGGAACCGGTACCCCTCTTGTGTTTCTTCCCCATCATGTTCAGGCTTTTCTCAACAAACGAACTCTACACAAATGCAAGAGAAACCGTAACACAAAAAATAATGAAGACAAAGCATAATGGGAAAGATATATATCATTTGAAGCGTGGCGATATTAATTTTCAAAAAGTGGCTGCGGATCCAATCACTGGCAAGAGATCGCATATGCATTAATGGTGTTTTTAAGGCCTGCTACCCATTAAATGACCTTTACACTGTTATGCAGCTGAATGACCCCCTAACGCGTGCAACAGATATGAAAATGCTTTAGATGCAAGTATTCGTTAACCGAAGGGGCAAAGTTATTAAATACGCATGCATTACCTTATCCCTGCATTTAACGGCATTTTGAAATCTGCGCTTTATCAACCGGATTTAAATATAATTTTAAGGCTCAAAGCAATCACTTTTCGAAAATGCCGATTACCAATGAACAATGTCGCATCGCATCGGAGGAGAGAGTTACACTATTGTTTGAAAGGAGTCCTGGCGAATGCCGATTGCGACATCGCATCGGACTGGCGCGTGAACACATTACCAGATGCATATTAAGTGATTTGCCGACCTCCAATAGCGATATCGCATCGCATCGGGGAGAAACCTGAGCGCCGTATGAGAGTGCAAGGGATTCCGCCGACGGCCGATAGCGATATTGCATCGGGTCGGGGGTTTATAAATTAAAGTGTTTTCCCACAGGAGGCAGTTCCGATAGCCGATCGTCGATATAGCGTCGCATCGGGGTGTAAGATATGTGCTCTTTTTGTGTATGCATTGAATACCGCCAATCGCCGATAGTGATATCGCATCGGCAAAGACCAAAGTGCCATTTAAATGCGTCTCTCTTGTTATTGCGATATGCGATCTTGCGATCGCTTTATCGCAATAACAAAAGATTGTTTTATTTTGGGAACATTGTTATTCGAAAAAGGCTTCAATTCACAAACACATTTGATTATCATATCCTTTTCGAACAAAATCATTAATGCCAATTAATTTTTTAAAAGGGACCCATTTCATATGTTGATTGTTTATGAATACAGATGAAACAAAATGGGGGGTTGTTGTAGGGCACAACAATTGGCGATTCGTTGGTAGAACCGGTTATCTCTGAAATTAATACAAACACTCAAGCTTTTCAAAAATAGAAACTCAATCAGAAGGAGAACTTCTAATATAACTAGATATTCATGTGTTCTGACTAAAGTGAACTTCATTTTGTTAACTTCTTCTCATTTAGTTTCAAGAAACCAAATACATAATAAGTTTCAAAAATGAGTCTTTATCGGTTCATAGTGATAAAATAGAAAACTTTCCCACATCAGCTTTTATAATTAACCCCTTTGTCATAGGTAGAGCCTCTGTTGCCAGCAAACATTTATAGTCTCGACAGGGATACCTTTTAACCATAGTATTGTCCACTTTTCCATTCACATAAGAGTGTGATTAACAGAATGAATCCATAAAATGTTTTCATATTTTATTTTTCATCTGTTTTTCTTTGTAATTAATAAGATAAAAAGCCACTGTCCTGCTTTGGTGGCCAGCTTATGAAAATGCCATTCACTGGTAATAATTTAACTGATCAAGCTGGCTCGTGATGAGACCCCTTGTCTTGAAATTTCAAGCCATTACCCTGTTTTGGTAGGCAGTATTGGTAATGTCAGTTAACCTATTTTCCTATGAACATGGTAAGAAGGCTTATGATAAGACCTCTTATCTTTAATCTTTTATATTTTAGAATTACACTCTGAGTAATCATAACCTTTAGTTAATGGGGTGAACAATCTTCTCCTTAAGAGCAAATGGATTACAGTTGAAGAGTTGAAGATACTGAAAATGGGTTAGCTTCTATCTTTTAACAGATAACCTTTGGAGACTAGTTTTGAAAACAGAAAATGATTCAGAACTTTTACCTCTTGAGAGGAGTCTTCAAAATTTAGATTATAGTTTCAGAACACAAGGATATCTAGTTTCCTAGAAACTATTTCTTTTGATTGAGGGTTTTATTATCTAAAAACAAATATTTATATTATTTTTGTGAGACAGCTTCCTCAAACACAACAAAAGGTCAATGGAGATACTCTACAGTTTTATTTCCTACCAATCCTACAAACTACGCAAATCTATAAAAGGAGAAGGGGTTACCTTCTCAATTAAAGAATTTCTTCAGGATCAGGCCATTGACGGGGAGAGAATCTCTCAACCCTGATAAGTCTTGCAATATAAAAGTTGAATGGCCTATCTTTTCACAGACCTGAAATGGTCCAAGCCACATTTTCTGAAATTTGGTATGCTTACCTTTTTCTTCATGGGCCTTGTCCCATTTGAGAACTAAGTCACCAACTTGAATTTGTTTGGAACCGGATGATGCTGAGTCGAAGGATGCTTTGATGATTTGTTGATGTCTGGCATGAGTGATTCTGGCTTTTTCCCTCTGTTCTTCTAATCTGAGAATTTGGTCATGTCTAAGTTGGATAGAGGAAGGAGGAGTTTCTTCAATGTACTGTACTAGGGCTAAAGATGGAAGAACAAGATTTGTAGGCAACACGGCTTCTTTTCCATATACCAGATTGAAAGGAGATGTCCCTATAGAAGCCTTTTGTGTTATTCTATCAGCCCATAATGCAAAGACCAAAAATTTATGCCAGTTTCTATGATTCTGTTCAACAGTTCGCTTAATGATTTTGATAAGATTGTTATTAGTAGATTCGGCTAAACCATTTCCCTGGGGATAATAATTGGAAGAATATTTCAGTTTAAACCCCCTTTTAATAGCAAAATCATACATAGCGTTTCCTGAGAAATAGGAAGCATTATAAAAAACAAGAGCGTTTGGAACACCAAACCTGGTAATGATGAATTGGTCAATGAACTCGATAATCGCCTCTGCATTTGCCGCTTTCAAAGGAATAGCCTCTACCCATTTAGTAAAATAATCAGTAGCAGTAAGGATATACCTATGTTGTTTGGAAGATGGTGGAGTAATTTCCCCGATGATATCTAATCCCCATTGTTCAAATGGATGTTCAATGTTGACAGGTTGCAGAGGGAAAGCGGATTTTCGTTGTCTTCCACCAGATGTTTGGCAATTAAGGAATTTTCTTACGTACTCATGGCAATCTTTAAATAGAGTAGGCCAATAATATCCAGCATGAATAATCTTGTGAGCTGTTGTGTCAGCTCCAAAATGTCCTCCAGCTGGTCCATCATGTAGCTCCTGTAAAACCTTTTGAGCTTCAGGTTTCTCAAGACATCTTAACAGGATAGAATCATAATTTTGTTTAAACAACACATCATCAATGAGAGTGAAATTCTTAGCTTTTAACCTAATGGCCCTTTTATTTTTGTAAGATAAATTTGGAGGAGCATGACCGTTCTTCAAATAAAATATCAAATCAGCATATTGAGATTCAGAATCAGTGACACTTATCTGATTGATGGATTCAATCTGATCCACATCGCTTGATTCGTGAATGTTTGATGCTCCTGCCAATATCCTGCAAAAACCTTGGCCCCTAACAATCTTTGTTGGCTTTATTTCTAAGTCATACTCTTGAAGCGCTGTAACCCAATTGGCTCTTTTTTCACCCAATTCTTTCTGAATTAATAGTTGTCTTACCGCTGGGAAAGGAACTATAACTTTTGTGTGGGTTTTCAAAAGGAAAGGTCTATAATGTTTGACTGCTTTGAACACAGCAAAGGCTTGTTTCTCTACATCAGAATAATTCAATTCGGCACCTTGAAGATTTGAACTAAAAAATGATATGGGTGCTTCTAAGTTGTTATCATTCAGTTGTGTGAGTACTGCGGCATATGAAGTGTTGGATGCAATAGTATATAGTGTAAAATGATTAGAAAAAATTGGAGTATTCAAGGCTGGGGCATTGATTATTGACTGTTTGATAACATCAAAAGCTTGCTTTTCTTCTGATCCCCATTCGAAGACTGAATTCTTCTTGATCATTGTCTGAAGTGGTAATACAATCTGCGAAAAATCTGGAACAAATCGTTTGACAAAATTAATCTGACCCAAAAATGACTGCATTGATTTTTTGTTATGAGGGAAAGGGATTTCAGAAATTTCATTAATCCGATCAGGATCAATATAAATACCATCTTTGGATACTATAAAGCCTAAGATTTTTCCTTGGTCAAGAGCAAAGAAGGACTTCTTTGGGTTTAGAGAAATACCATATCTTCTGCATCGCTGAAAGATCTGATTTAAGTCATGCAAATGATTATCTCTCTTCTTAGAATACACAGTAATATCATCTAGATAGACGACTACTGATCGATTAATTAACCCTCTGAAGGCCATGTCCATAGCTCTCTGAAATGTCGCTCCGGCATTTATAAGACCAAAAGGCATTTTCTGATATGCATAGGTTCCCCATTTTGTTCTGAATGTAGTTTTAAGCTGGTCATCAGGATGTACCAGAACTTGGTTGTATCCGGAGAATCCATCGAGAAAGGACATCAATTCAGAACCTGCCACCGATTGGAGAATTTGCTCCATAGTAGGCAATGGGAAGTTGTCTTTCAAGCTTGCTTTATTGAGGTTCCTGAAATCAATACAGATTCGAATGTCGCCATTTTTCTTTCTGACTGGCACCATATTAGAGACCCAGTTTGAATGTCGGACTGGAAAGATAATCTTGGCTTTCAAGAGCTTGTTAAGTTCCGACTTTATCTGGCTCTCCAAACTTGGATGTATTTTTCTTAGCTTTTGCTGAATCGGTTTCTGATCAGGAAGCATAGGAATGGTATGCTGGATAATAGATGTATCATATGTCTTTAAGTCATCATATTTCCAAGCAAAAACGTGTTTGTTTTTTCTTAACAATTTAATAAATGCTTCCTTTTCCTTCTGAGATAGTCCTGTTCCTAAGTTGATGTTTTGAGGAGCATCGTCAGTGCCTAAATTTATTAATTCAAACCTAAGGGTAGAACTCAGAAGCTTTGTATTAATTACAGGTTTAAACCTGTCTTTGATATCATAAAGATCTTCAAGCTTCACCACAGGTTTGGGAATTGAATTTTCTTTGGGCACTTCTTTCATCTGGGAATCATGATCATCTTCCTCAATAACTTGCTTATCATAAGAATTCTCAGAAGTTAAAAATTGCAAAATATCATCATCATGATTAAATACTCTCCAATTAGTGACATTGTCAGGAATTGAAGGTCTGAAAAGTAATTCTACAGAAAATCTATCAAGGCTGTAGTCTTCAGAAGGTAGAAGCTTTGAAGCTACATTGGCTAGTAAATCTGCGGCTGAATTTTGAGATCGAGGTATAGAAGAAATGTTGAATGCCAAAAAGTGTGAGGTAAGCTCTTGAACGAGCGATTGGTAATGTTTAAGGTGAGTCGAAAGGCAATGAATTGCATTTCTAACCTGTTTGACTATGATTTCCGAATCGCCGAATACCTTTAGATATCGCACTTCAAGGCCGATCGCTTTATATAAACCCTGGACCAGAGCTTCATATTCAGCTGTGTTATTAGTACACTCAAATTCTAGCCTACAAGACAGCATTGTCTTTTCTCCTTGGGGACTAACCAATATACATCCAGCTCCTGAACCTTCAGTGGACTTAGAGCCATCAAAATACAGAGACCAAAATAAAGAAGTATTAACTAAAGTATTTACATTTTCCTGAGCATCATTAAAACATCTGGATTTATCTGTTTGTGAAAAATTTTCAATTTGAGATGCAAAATGATTGACTGAAAAAGGAGATGGTTGGGCAACAAAGTTGCTGAAGAATGATTCGGTCAAATAGTTCCCCAAAATATTGTTATTGAATGCCACAGGTTGGTTTTCTTACTCGAATTCAGTAACTATGTGTGTCATATGCTTCTCACGATCGATCCTTATTTGATTTGGCTTTCCCTTGTAGGGAAGCCACATATGTGACCAATCTGTGGAAATATACCCATGTAGTTTTTCGGACCAATCTCTGCTTAAAATTAAACCATAAAATTTAGGTATGTCAGCGATTAGGATGTCAATCCTTTGAACAATTCTAGGGTCGGCTGGCAACCTGATGGTTACAGAATTAATTTCTCCCACAACCTGCACTTTAGTTCTATCCAACTGTACAATATGAATGGCAGACTTCTGGGGTTCAATGTTCAGCTTAGAGCAAACTGAAGCTGGCATTATATTAGATGAGGCCCCTGAATCTATTAAACAGTTGTGTAGGTTTCTATTATAAATCTCGTACGTCAGCAGGAAGGGTGGAGTGTGAGAATTTGATTTATCTCCGATTAAGACTGAATCGGTAATTTCAACCATACCTGCGGGAGGCTGGCCTGAATCGTTGGCAGCTCTTGCACTGGGAAGGGGAATAGAGGGAACAGCATTTAATTCTTTGAGAAGTAGCTTTTGCTGATGTTTCAGTTTACTAAGTTCAAACATGGTTATATTTGCCTTGGTTTTCTTCATGTCATCAACAATGTTATATTCCATTGAATCGGATACCACTAGAGTCTTGGATGTTGAAGGAGAACTAGAAGTTGAAGGCTGGTTTTGAGGAACTACCACAGGTGACTTCTTTGGGGGAACTTTTTCCTTTGCTGTAGTAGCGCCTGCGCTCCTCTTCTTTGAAGTTGCCTGGGCGGGTTCAGGAGTGCTTTTACTTCTTGTAGTAACCGGAAAGGCTTCTTCTTCATTCTCCATATCAGAGTTTGGGAGTATAAAATCCCACATTTCGTGGCATTCAGCTACTTCTTCTTCATCATCGGTCTGTGAAGGTGTTTCCTCTTCCTCTTCTTCTTGGTCCGAATCAGCGTTAGATATAACATTAGGTGGCTTTGATTCGGTTCTCTTAAAAGTCCTAAATGGTCTTTTGCTTGAAGTTTCAGCCATCTGCTTTTTAATCTCAACCATTTCATTAGACAATGTTTTAAGGACCTTTTGTAAACCTTCAATGTCATATGGGTCCTTCGGGGTTTTCTTCTTGGAATCTTCTTTGAACGAGACTTTTTTAGCTTTTCTATCTTCTAGAGCATCTTTCTTTTCAAGAGCATTGATGCGCTTTTCAACGGCAAGTGCCTCTCTCATATTTTCATCTAAGGTAGGTTTGCCAGCCCTGTCTACAAAAATGGCTATGTTGGCAGGCAGGGCAGTGATGTACCATTCACTTCGGATTTGCTCACTTGGTTTAGAAGCAGTAGGGATTTTATTCAGTAGTTTATTAAATCTGGCATTAAACTCCTTTATTGGTTCCCTGTGCTCTATTCTCAAATTGGAGAGGTCATTTATTAAAGTTGCTAGGGACCTATCATCCCCATATTTGGTGAGAAACTGCTCTTGCCATGTATTCCAACTGGTAATCGAACCAAAGGGTAAGGAAAAATACCAGGATCCTGCTGATCCTTGTAAAGTGTAGGGGAAAAGTCTGACAACAACATCTTGCTCTGTCACTCCTTTTAGGTTAACTGCTAACATGAAGTTGTTGATATGTTCTTCAGCCTGGATCCCATCATCTGGATTGAATTTAGGCAGCCATTTTTCGGGATCATTGGGTAGATCATGCAATGGTCCAGGCATGTTGACTGATCCTGGCCTAGTCCATGGATCTGCCATTATAATGGCGACAGTGGTTGGGACTACTGCTGGGATTCTGGATGTGTTGGAAAGGGTTGAAGATGAGGAGTGAATAGATTGGGATATTGAGGCTTCTGTTCCCTGGTGAATGACAATTTGTAATGGAGGAGTGGGTGGTTGACTTTGCAGATGAGGAGATGAAATGGAGGATGTGGAAGAAAAATCCCCAGTATCAGATCCTTCAGTATTTTTCTTTGGCTTTTTCCTTTTGGGTAAAGGAAACTCAGTTGGTTCAATACCAAGTTTTTCACTCTGAAGTCTGGTAAGAGGATGAGTGAGGTTGAACTGCGAAGTCGCACTGCTTTCTGATATCTCAGATTTCTGTGGTGAGATCGAGAAGCTCTGAAGTTTATGGATTAGAGACTGGACTTCAGGAGATTCAAGACTTAGCTGTTCTGGGATATGATGGGATTGAGCAGTGGTGGTAGATTCCTCTTCTTCTTGGTTATGGGCTGGCGAACCAGCATGTAATTGAGAAGAACGAGGAGATTTGGAGGGAGAATTACTCTTAGAATGACTTGCCGATTTGGGTCTGCTTGCCATTCACAGTCAAGCCCTCCTTCTAGCGCCAATTTTGTTGAGGCCTCGAAAATCGCTGCCACAACAAAGGGGAAACCACCCGGTCCGGAACCTTGAAAGCAGCTCCTTTTCCGTTTGGAATAGTGGCTCCGACTGGGGATAATGGGACCAGTTTCCCAATAATAGATAAAAGTGGGATGGACGAGTAGCTTATGCGGTAGGATAATGATAAGCGAATAACTAAAACTATCAGCAAAATATATAATCTAATAATCTAATCCCGGGACTTATCGCTTGGTAAAGTGTAGTGTTTGATGATCTGTACTTTAGGGCAGGCATATAGATGACTCTAACACTTAAGCATGGATGTTTAAACCATTTAAGATTGCTCTGCATAATTAGTTATGTAGAGCGATTATAGCGAATTACTACACTTAATCATTTATATCATAGATACATGCATGGGTGAAAGAGATAACAAATCACCAAAACATTCAATAGTGAAACGAAATGAAGATTCGCTGTTATATCACATACATGCATTCAATAATAGCAAAGATAATAACACAGCAATTCATATAATAAGAAAGAACACAGATACAGATAATAGTACCATGTAAGCTGCTCGATCAATCCAGTATATTAATCACTATGTCGCAGTCCTTCCTTCAAATCAGAAAGCATTCCCAACAACAGACAGTCGTGCGCAATTGTGTAAAACAGCCTTCTAATCAAAATTAAGGACCGTTGGTCGAGTTTCACAAAAGAATATAGACTGAAGCACAATAGTGCAAACTTCAGCCTTTAAGTCTATTACAAAATTTTACGACCCTTTCCAAAACAATGAAAGGGTCTATAAATACTATACTAATCTAAATATCTAAACAACTGAAAAGCTATTAAATTGGCATCAATAAATGTTTTTTTTTCCATCTTTCTTGGTGATCTGGTAGTTGGCGGCAATGCTTCATTCGGTGGGTTCTTTGCCTTTACTCCTTAGCTGACATATCGCCAGCATTGGCTCTACTTCTGGTGGAGTGTTGAGACGCGAAGTTAGCTGGGCATCATATGTAGCATCTTGAATGTCGGGGATCAGGCATCCGAGGGCATCTGTTAAACACTTGAGAGCAGACCTTTGAGTATGTGGCTTGACTAGAAAGAGCCAATATGCATCAGAGGTTAAAGTATTTACTCCGGTAATTAACTTCCTCTGTTCCTCCAAGTCATGATAATTTGTTTGTTCAAGCATATCTGCTATTGTTATGCTTCCAGGTGTGCACTTGGAGATCATGTTTGCCAAATAAAGTGTATCATTGACTAGGTCAATCATATTGCTGGCAATTATTTTACACCTGGAAGCCGCCCTTTCTGCTTTCATTACCTGAGTGTTCCATTCCGTGAAGAGTATGTCCTTGTACGCTTCATGGATTCGGGACAAATTCGCCGCTTTCCCTTCAACAGTGTCTTGCCACTCAACATAATCGGATATGGCTTCTTCGGCCTGATCTAGCTCATTTCTGGCCTTCTCTATTTGCTCACACACTGTTGTAGATATTTCGCATAATGACTCAGCCTTAGCAAGTTGTTGACATAGAAGTCTGATCTGAGACAGTAATGCGCTATTTATTTGAGTTGCCTCTGCTCTGAAGACTTTCACATTCTGTGTGGTTTTGATACCTTCGAGTTGTGCTGATAGTTGAGCTATTCGCTCATCTTTCGATTTCATCATCAGCTCATTTGATGCTTTCAACTGTGACAATGCCTCCGACAATTCTTTGGACTTCTCAGTTTCACTTTGGTCTATCCTTTGTCTTTCAGTTTGCAGTTGCTGGGTTAACAAATTGTTTTCCTGCTGTTGAGCCAGCAACTACTCTTCCACCTGTGCTGCTTTGTTTTTCGCTTCAATTACCTCTGCCTGTAATGCATATATTTCATGGTCCTTAGTCTTCAACAGAAGACTTACCTCCGATGCTTTGTCGATAGTTGCTGCAGAATAAGCTCCTGCGAATTGCGACAGCTTTGTTAGATCATCGGAGGGATCCAAATCCTCCTTCCAGACCATATTGCCCGTGACTGTTTGCTCAGGAAAGATTGAAGGTTGATCAAGCCTTCGTCTTTTCTTAGAGCGCTTAATAACGGCTCTATGCTTTGGGCTGTAGAAAATATCCAGGGGAGGAATTTCTTCCACCTGGAGAACAATTTGATCGGAAGGGTCCTTATTGATTACCTCGACATCCTGTGAAATGGGTGGGCCGCTGGTTCCTCCTAGAACCTGAGAAGAAGTTGTATCGGGCGCATCGCTTGTTTTAGAGGTGTCTGTGTCTTTGGAGCCTTCCTTACCACTGATAATGGAATCGAATTGGTTCCATTGTTTAATCAATTCAGGATCGGTGGAGGTTTGCTTATGTTTCTCTGTATGGGCTTTGCTCCGTTCTTTTTCTTGTTCTAACTTCTGCTGTTCTTCAAGTGCTTTTCGTTGTTGCTCCTCTTGCGTTTTCCGTTGCTGCTCCTCCAATTCCTTTTTCTGCCTATCTGCTAGTTCTTTCTTTAGTTTCTCTTCTTCCTTCTTCTTCCTCTGCTCTTGATCCTTCTGTGCCTTTTGCTGCCTTTCTATCTACTCCTTTTTCTGCCTCTCTGCTTGCTCTTTTCTTTGCTTCTCAGCCTACAGCTTCTTCTTCCTTTCCTCCTGTTGTTTATCCTGTTCTTCAGTTGTAACGGGAGGTGGATGTATCTCTTGCCGACCAGGCTCGCTTGAGGAAGACGCTGGGGTTGTGGATAATAAATCTAGAGGCAGAGTTTGCAACCTCTGCTCCCTAAGTTTGTTAAACTCAGTCAACGCCTCATCATTGTATTTCATTTGTGCAAGCTCTTTGGCACGGCCCATTGTATCGGCGGCGATGAACATGTCATCAAACATATCCTCTTGATGATCAACTTTTGTTAATTTCACCTGTTCTAGGGCAATGTAGGCGATTTTATTTGGATCATAGAGTCTTTTTGAGATAGTGGCCAAGGATAAAGCTTGCATTTTTGTTGCTTCTTTTTCTGCATGCTTGTAATTAAGCAGAGTAAAAACCCCAATTCTTAAAGGAAAAGAGGGCCAACCTCTCTTCTTCTCCTCTTTGAGAGTTTGTGTGACACTCTCGGCCATAATCTGGTAGCAGATTTCCCGGGCTAACAGTTTGTCTGGGATATATAAAGGGAGGACATGCGGCCTAGCCTTACTCCCAAAAACTCTGATATAGGTGAAATGCTCCTCTCCGAACCAGCTTGCTACGGCTGTTAAGTCAAAAGAAGCTTCATAGGAAATTCTGGGAATGGGTTTGTCATAAATAGAATAGTGAATGGGCGCCATGAAACCATTGCAAATTTGATATAAATGGTCCTTGTAAGAGGACTTCCACAATTTCTGATGGTATAAATGAATGGGTGTTGGATCTTGGGTGGTCCATCTCCAACCGAGGACAGGAAACTCAGAATTAAAACACAGGGTATCCATAATGTAAGCAGTATAATAAAACGGTGGGATTTTCCTTTCGGTAACTATGGTTTTGGCTCTAAATTCACGAACAGCTGTGACCAACTTATCAGAAAGAATAGTGGCCCAATCCATAATTATACTATTGACCGCCGCTTCCATTAGGGGAACCATGTCAATATTGATATTAACAGAGTCATGTAATCCCCACAATCTACACATCATAATCCCCGCATAGCAATAGGGAGAAGCCAAAGAAACGTTGGAGTACTTACCCGAACTTTCATGCTTGTGTTTGGCTGGGTTCTGTCTCCAATCTCGGAGGGGTTCAGATGGTGATTCATTTTCTTTTGCGAATTTCTCCACGAAGGCTCTGTTATAGACTAGCTCCGGTTCAGGCAGATGATACATTTGCCTCAGGTCATCAGGCTTGAATGACCCGAAAATCCTTCCATCCCTTGTATGAAAAGTTCTATCAGTGATGGGGATTTCTTCAATTGCCCAGCGCACCACATCTGTGTAAGGGAGAACCTGCTCTCTGGCCGCTATTCTGTGTAAAAAGGAGTCGGCCAAGTCTTTGAGCGTTGCATCAGACTTCCTTAGTACATCTACACTAGCCGTTCTCACTGTCACTTGCGGTTGCTCGGCCTCCAACAGATTATATGTGCCCTGCCATGTGGTCCTAGCAAGACCAGTGCACGTAGTGTCCGAGATAAGGCCTTTCTTCGAAATTGTAGCAGCTTGACCTGCAACAGGTGTTGTAGTGGAACCGGTACCCCTCTTGTGTTTCTTCCCCATCATGTTCAGGCTTTTCTCAACAAACGAACTCTACACAAATGCAAGAGAAATCGTAACACGAAAAATAATGAAGACAAAGCATAATGGGAAAGATATATATCATTTGAAGCGTGGCGATATTAATTTTCAAAAAGTGGCTGCGGATCCAATCACTGGCAAGAGATCGCATATGCATTAATGGTGTTTTTAAGGCCTGCTACCCATTAAATGACCTTTACACTGTTATGCAGCTGAATGACCCCCTAACGCGTGCAACAGATATGAAAATGCTTTAGATGCAAGTATTCGTTAACCGAAGGGGCAAAGTTATTAAATACGCATGCATTACCTTATCCCTGCATTTAACGGCATTTTGAAATCTGTGCTTTATCAACCGGATTTAAATATAATTTTAATGCTCAAAGCAATCACTTTTCGAAAATGCCGATTACCGATGAACAATTTCGCATCGCATCGGAGGAGAGAGTTACACTATCGTTTGAAAGGAGTCTTGGCGAATGCCAATTGTGACATCGCATCGGAATGGCGCGTGAACACATTACCAGATGCATATTAAGTGATTTTCCGACCTCCGATAGCGATATCGCATCGCATCGGGGAAAAAACTGAGCGCCTTATGAGAGTGCGAGGGATTCTGCCGACGGCCGATAGCGATATTGCATCGGGTCGGGGGTTTATAACTTAAAGTGTTTTCCCACAGGAGGCAGTGCCGATAGCCGATCGTCGATATAGCGTCGCATCGGGGTGTAAGATATGTGCTCTTTTTGTGTATGCATTGAATACCACCGATCGCCAATAGCGATATCGCATCGGCAAAGACCAAAGTGCCATTTAAATGTGTCTCTCTTGTTATTGCGATATGCGATCTTGCGATCGCTTTATCGCAATAACAAAAGATTGTTTTATTTTGGGAACATTGTTATTCGAAAAAGGCTTCAATTCACAAACACATTTGATTATCATATCCTTTTCGAACAAAATCATTAATGCCAATTAATTTTTTAAAAGGGACCCATTTCATATGTTGATTGTTTATGAATACAGATGAAACAAAATGGGGGGTTGTTGTAGGGCACAACAACCCCTAAGGCATTATAAAAAGCTTTACTAGCCACAAATTTAGCACACCTTTCCAATGATGAAGATATAACATACAGTATTTACTAAAAAATGATTGAGGGCATGAAGAGCACCCATGCTAATATTTCAATTTATGAGCTAGAGAAACTGGGAGGTCAGTCAAAATTTATCATCCAACCCTTTTCATACAATCCTCCATCAAGTAAGACAACTACTACTTCCAAAGATTCATTTGGTGAGACCAATACTATCCTTGAATCTATTGTCAATGCCACTAATGTAATTTTAAGATCTTTGTATCCAATTTTCTCTTAACATTTGAAATTTTCAACTATAATGTCCATAATTGCCTTCTTGATTCTCGTGTGTCAATAAAAATTATGTGTCTATCTATTTCTAATAAAATTAATTGAAAATGGGAAAATACTGGTGCAATAATATAATTAGCTAGACCAGAAGTACAGTAAATTGGTGAACCAAATTATGTTATAATATGTTTATCCTTTGGTCATAGGGTTCACCAATGCATTGATATTGTTATTATGGAAATTATGAAGGTCCACGAGTTACTACTAAGTAGGGGTTGGTCCAGTAAGTTTTAAGGTTATTTCACTACAAACTGGTACCACTAATGGTTACCCTACAAGGGGAATAAGAACAATATTTGAGTGGAAACTGAGCCCATGATAAAATATATTGTTGCGATGCTTGAAGAACACAACAAGCTCATCAGCTTCACACAAGAGATATTCAAAAATATTTTTTTAGAAATCAATCTTGGATGTTACCTTGCATAACCATCTTCTATACCACTAAACACCTAATTGGAACTCCTTCCTTGCACTCCAACTAGTGATAAAGACCTTTTAATTATAGATGTAAATACTACTATTATGGAAACTAACCCAGTTCCTATTTACATTTGGACTTAGTGTTTTGATGGTTCCAAGACATGAGAGGGCTCTAGAGCTAGTTTCATCCTAATTGACCATCAAAATAAAAAATATATAATTTCATGTCGATTAGAGTTTGAGTACATGAATAATGTTGCAAAATATGAAGCACTCATACTTGCGATGAATAAGTCTATTCTCCTCAAAGTAGAAGCATTGAAGATAGTAGGTAATTCAAATATAGTCACGCGTCAAGTGTGACATACAATTCACTGTGTTTCACCTAATATTAAAATTTTCAACAAGAGGTATGGAGGCTTATTTATCCATTCCAATATTTTAACATTAATTATGTTCTTAGAATTAATAATGAAGCTCCAAACACTTTAGAAAATGCAATTGATAGGTTCTCTCCTCTTCGAGATAATTTTTTTGTTGAAACTATTTATATACCTTGTATACTAGACAACACAACTAATTTCCATATGTTAAACAATGACCTAAAAATACTTGACTTCATGGTTAATGCTGACTTCTTAAAAAATGCAACAAATGATGAGGATAAGCATGCAAATTTATTAGGAGATGGACTTGAATTTCATAGAGGAAACCACATGCCTAAGGGTGTTGTATCATTAGAAAATATCTATGAGTTATGGAACCCCTTTAGAGGACCAACAAACAAAAAGAACAAAAATTTAACATTATTGAATGAACAGGTTAATTTGGGAACCAAATAAGAGACAAGGTATATTAATCTCGGTACATGTTATTCACCTCAATAACGTTATGATTTTATCCACTTATTCAAACAATACAAAGATATATTTTTATGGACTTATGATGATCTGACAACTTATGATAAGAAACATTCTAGAACATGGTAATGATAAAGGAAGGGGTTAGGCCACTATAGCAAAAGTTGAGAAAAGTTCCTCCTATGCTTAAACCTTAATACAAAAATAAATGAAGAATCTCTTGGATGCTTGAATAATGTTTAAGTTTTTCATTCTACTTTGGAATCAAATTTTGTTTCGGTTAGAATTAATTTTGGTGAAATATGATTATGTGTACATTCTTTGAGTTTAAATTGGGCTTCTGACAGAGAAAACTATGCCACACCATCTATGTAGTAGATTCTCCATACGATATTGGGATCAACAATTTTCCCGATTCCTGATGGATTTTCCGAGTACAACCATGTTTTAGTAGCATAACCTAATAGATTAAAGACAACCTTGAAAACAAAATGGAGTACATTCGCATTTAGGAAAATGTTGTTTGAGATTATAAATGTTGGTGTCACTTTTAAATGGGCCAATGACATCACCTTTTAAGGGATTAATTTTTTAAAGGGTTTTTGTATATTTGGATGACATTATTGTCTTCTGCAAGAACACATTTGATCGTATTCATCATCTAAAACCAAATATTTGAATGTTGTTGGAAATATGACATACCATTAAATCCTACGATAATCATCTTCAGAGCATCTAAGGAAAAACTTTTCAGACACATCACAACATAGAGTGGAATCAAAGTGGGCCTAGAATAGGAAAAATCTATTGCTTGGATTCCATATTCTATAAACAACAAATCTACGCAGTCCTTCTTTGGGAAGATAAATTTTATTCGAAAGTTTATCTGTGACTATGAGTAAATTGTCCAGCCTTTACAAGAGATAATTAAGAACAATTCTAGATTTAAATTGGACCAAAGAGAAAATGATTCTTTTTCCCAGATCATTTAAATGATAATCAAGGCCCCAACATTATACAACGTAGACTTCAACAAATATTTCTTGTTATACACCTATCCTTCTAACACTTCGACCGCAACCATCTCATCTCAGGAAGACAACCAAGGAAATAAAGGGCCAATCTCGTTTATCAGTCTTGGAATATATGGATAACAATTAAACTATCCCACCATAGTTAAATATGGAAATGTAGTCTATAATTCAGTGAAGCATTTTAAGCCTTAGCTTCTTAAAATCATCTTATCCTATTTTTTCCTCATCCAATAGTGAGAAATTTGTTTGTAGAATAGGAACTAGAAGAATAGAGAGACAGACAAATGATAAGCCTACAAGAGTATGATTTGGAATGAAAGCCAATTCACACAATTAAAGTCCATGGTCTTTTCTAGCTTGGTGTGGAAATATTTATCTCTCGGAAGAGGAAACATCTAGCTCCAAATAAGAAATCCATATGTATAACATCGATCAAGTTACCCCAACAAATGAAACTCCGTCCAGATTCACTAATGTATGACAATATATGGCGAAAGGAACCTTTCCCTCACACTTATGACAAAAGTGGAAAAGAGAAATGCATCTTAAAGAATGATCCTATCAACTTATTCATGGTGTGCTTTTCTAAAAGTACCATAATGGTGTCTTGCTCATATTCTTATAATGTCCAAATTCATATAGGTTTTTAAAAGATCTTCATGATCGACTAGCTGGAGGGCATTACATGGGGAATACTACAACTCATAAAGTGATGTGGTCCTATTACTATTGGTCAATACTTCTCAAAGTTTCTCACACCTATGCATGCAATTTCTTGTTTTCCAAAGATGTTCTAGCCATGAGAATAGGTCATCCACCACATTACAAAAAATTATTGTTGAAGAACCGTTTCAACAATGTGGATTACATTTCATTGCAGAGGTAGTTCCACATTCATCAAAAAAACATTGGCATATATTAACTACCACAGATTATTCCACCTAATGTGTTAAGGAAATTATGCTAATATTATTGAATGATTAGGAGGTCATCCAATTCATCCAATGAAAAATTGTTACTAGGTTTTCCATTCCTACGTCACTTATATTTGACAATGCGACTATTTTTTTGTGATTGAAACTCTATGATTTTACATTGGAAAATAATATTTTGTTAAATACTTTATCTAACTATTATCCTTAGGGAAATAGTTTAGCTGAATCAACCAACAATAACTTAATCAAAATACAAAAGAAAACCATTTTCAGTGAGCAATAAAATCATAATAAGGCTTTGGTGAATTCCTTATGCTCTGGCCGAGTGACACCCAGACCCTCTCATGGAACTTCGTCCTACCTCATTTTATATTGCAAGGAAGTTATTCTACCTCCAAACTTGTACTTCTCGACGTTACAGTTATCTCAGGATTCTCAAGGTAAACCATGTATGATTGTTCAAAGTAGGATAGGCACCCTCCATAAATTAGATGAAGAAAGACATGAAACTAAGGAAATTTTTGTTGTGCACCAGAAATGTATGGAACAATGGTTTAATAATTAATCTACATGTAATAAAAGTTTTGGTGTGGGGGACTTAGTCTTAAAATGTGATAAATCCCATGAAGTAAATCGAAAACACACCAAGTTCCAATCCCTTTGGATCAGATCCTTTACTTTTGATGACAACCTTGGCCCCCATATTTATTATCTTCAATCATCAGATGGGAGGATTGACTATCTTCCCTTCAATCGCAAATATCTAAAGTTTTACTTTTAGTAGCTGACCTAAGCGGCATTTCTTACATGTACATATTTCTTTCCTTCCCTGTATTTCATTCATATTTTCTATTTTGCATCATGTTTTATCTCTTTAATTTTGTGTGTTTTTCAATCACTATAGATGAATAAGAATTTGAGTGAAAGTGTTTTTCTGGCTCTAACAAATGTGGTGAAAGATTTAAAAGGGCATTGTGACATCTGAAAATGCTTGGCTAACTTTTGGCCTCCATCTTTGTTTGCACATAAACATTCTTAAGGGTCTATGGCACTCAAATGAAAAATATGACTAATTATAAATAGAATTTTAGTTTACCTCTTATGCCCATATCTATTATAGGATCTTCATTCCTTGAATTAGCCATTTATATTTATTGGTTTTAGCATGTAACTTAGTCAAGTAGAGAAGGGAAAGTAGAAAAAATTATGTTAATAAGCTAATTTCAGGGGTATATATATAAGAGTCTTTTCAAAACAAGGAACAACCTCTCTTAATCATAAATAAGTAAGGATCCCTCTTCCACCTTTAGAAAAATAAAATCCCATAAGATGCCAATGTGCATAATTTGATAAAATAAATAAATGGTGAAAGAATAGAAACGTTGCATCCATAGAGAGGTGAAGCAAGAAACGTGGCTAGGGTACCTAAAAAGCATGTTGAAATTTGAGAAACACCTAAGATGATCATAAACTATGAACATCTTTAACTCATGAAACTTATGTAATCATCCTCCCTAATTGAAACAATTGAAGTTGGACTAGTATTGTGAAGTGTGTTACGCTGACAACATGAATAATAAACTACAAATTTAACAGGGCTAAGTAAGGAAGATAGTGGGATGTATAAGATGAGACAATACTTCCCGAAAGGCTACAATTCATGCATAAAGTTGGACCTAAATAAATAAGTTGTGGTTCTTCCTGTGAGTCACCAAGCGTTGTATCTGCTACAACACCCTCCAAGATTTTTCCTTCATTCAAATTTTGGAGCCTCCTAATGATCGTATAATATTTTATTTCAATTATTCAACTTGTTCCATGATTTTTGTTTAAGTTACTCCAAGTGTTCAAGTTCCTCTTAAAGAAAACTAAAGTTTCATCTTTTGATAGAAGCAACCATGGCACACCTTCTCGAGGAAACTTTAGTTAAATTTATCATATTAGTTGATCCTCTCTATCCTAAAAACCTGTGTCGAGCACTCCCCCTTGTGTTAAGGAAATTTCCAGTCGTAGTCAATACTTTTGTCATAAGGAATTGTGCCCTAATTATCTCACTTGGAGATTAGTGTTGTTTTGTTGTTATTTCAGTTCATGCATGTCGATTTTTGGTACTGTTCATATTATTGTCTAGTCAATTTAACATCTTAAATTGATCTACATAAATTATCAATCCGGGTAGCATAAACTGATGAAGTGTGGTGCACCAGATGTGCTTAGTTAACCTTTTTCTTAATTCGTCGTTTTATAGATTTTTTTTTTGGGGTTTTGTTTTTGTTGATCTCCTAAAGTGTCTAATGCAAATAGAAACCCTACTCTATGGTCTTAAGAATACTTTTAAAGGTCAAGTATGGATGTAGATTTCAAGACAAGGTTTATGTCCCTAATGGTAACTTCCAAAACTTAGCACTTCAAAAGATCTCAAAACAAGCTATTGATCAAATCAGTACTTGAACAAAAGTGTAAATATGCAGCTACTTAAATCAAACAAAAGATGAAGTACTAATCATGCAATCACTGTCTCTACTGCTTGTCTAAATACAAAAATAATAGTTAAGCTATTGCACTCAAACAAATAAAAAACTGCAAACTAATAAAAGTAAAATCAAATTGCATCATTCATAGTTTGATTCCATGCCGGTTAGTCTAGCTATGGCTTTCGAAGATAATCATCAATGACATGAGCAATCTGATATCTAATTGCAGAAAAGCAAAACTAAAATCAAATCACAACATTCATAATCTGATTCCTCGCTAGTTAGTCTAGCTATGGATTTCAGAGATAATCATCAATGACATGAGAAATCTGATATCTAATTGCAGAAAAGTAAAACTAAAATCAAATCACAACATCCATAATCCAATTCCTTGCCAGTTAGTCTAGCTATGGATTTCGGAGATAATCGTCAATGACATGAGCAACCTAATATCTAATTACAAAAAAGTAAAACTAAAATCAAATCACAACATTCATAATCTGATTCCTCACCAGTTAGTCTAGCTATGGATTTTGGAGATAATCGTCAATGACATGAGCAATCTGATATCTAAACTAACTGACAAAGAAAATAAATAAGACTAAAATCAAAGCATAACTGAAATTGAAAGAAAAAAAAAAACAAAGTCAGCAAAGAGGAAAATCTCATGTCATTATTTGATGCAAAAACATGTAAAGAAAAATTAATCTACAATCAACCGGTTGAACATACTTACATGAATTAAAATTGCATTAATGGAAAATCTAATCTATCAAACTTGAAAGCAATCAAACGACATAATGAAATCAAAGCAAAATTACAAAATGAAATCTTCTCTACATTACATTCTAGTATGATCCATGACATCTACTTCACATCTCCTTCCATGTTGAGAACATCAATGACTTATTCAAATTCTTCAAAATTGCAAAGTACAATAAAGCTCTCCAAAACTTTCCAAAGCCATCTCACAAGCTAACAAGCTTAAGAACTAACAAGCTAAGACTAACAAATGAAGTAGAGAGATCTCCTATTTATACAAAAAGATGAGAAGCCATCTCATTAATGAGAGTCCATGAATCTCTCCCTCTACCTCTAGAGTCCTAATCAAAATAGGAACTGATAAGACACATGTCTTCTTAGAGTTACAATACAATTAGGATATATGACACATATCCTCACGATCCCATAATTCTTTCCACTCAAATTCGAATTTGGCCTTAGAGTGCCACATAAGGGTCTTCTAGAAGCCTCATTTTAACCTACACATGTCAACAATATCAACCCACTTGTTAGGTATAAGAATATGCACATTATTTTCTAATTTTTAACCACAAATTCACTTAAAAGGCTTAGAATTAATAAAGAATGGAAAAACATAAATGTGGCCCAATGATAATGAAAGTGGGATGAATGTGGTGACATAGTAGTGAAATGGAGGTGATATAATGGACATAATAGTGAAAGTGTAATAGAAATGAATGACATTTTCAAGACTCAACATACCCCCCAACTGAAGCTATTGCATGTCCTCATGCAATATATATTACATTAACTCTTTTGATCCTTGAGCTTTGGCTTAACTTTGTATGATATCATTTGATAACTTCATATTTTTGCAAAGTGTTTTACTTGAATTGCAACATGGTTGGTTATTGTGTTACAACCAATTTTTTTGTTGTTGCATTCTATTGTGATCTTTGAACTTTGCATAATGATATTTTGATTATTGTTGCAAAGTATATCTTTATTGGATTGCATGATGGTTGGTTCTTGTGTGACAACCATAATTTTGTTTGTATCCAATTTATCCTTTAAGCACTTTTTTTGAAAAGCCATTTATGCTCATAATAACAATGTAATAGTTAATATATGCTGGAAGTATGTGGGCTCCTGAGTATGATATGGAAATGGAAAGATATGAGGATGAATGTATTCCCCCCCCCAACTGATGGTATTGACAATTTTATGAAATGAGGAAGAGAAATGTTTTTCCAAAAATTATCATTCTAGCTTTTTATGGAATTCTATGGTCAAGAGTTAGAAAATGATGTACCTTAACTTACCCTTTGCAATGGATGAGTCGTATGTGTGGTGGCTGCAAAATTCTGATCATATTCTTCTTCAAGTGGTTGAACAAAAGGAGTCATGGATAAAGAGATGAGATGAAATTTTTATTGCTTCTACTAAAACTTGCTGAATTTGCTCCAAAATGCTGAAAATAATAGTCTTCATGTTTTCAAAACTCATTGGCACAATTCCTACTATGTGAAAAGATGTTATGATGTCGAACATAGTAGGAAATTGTTGGCATAGTGGCCATTAATGGATGCCGCTAGTCAACACGAGAGCTCTCACCATTGATGACAATGAAAGTCAAGATGTCCAAACACATCCTGCTAGGTAAGAATGATTTTGTCAATGTTAAGTCACCTAGAAGATCTGACGAACAAGGGACATTAATGTATTTCCATTATTTGTTAGCATGAGAACTTGCGATTAAAGTATGCAAGCCTCAAGGTGTTTTTTACAAAGAACATAGTCTCAAAGGACTATGGACTCAATAATTTGCATTGAAGCAGGGCTTATTTACGAAATGAAAATGACAAGAAATAGAAGATGGAAATGGAGAGTAGAAATGGAAATAGGCAATAAGCATGTGAATGAGCCTCTTGCTTTTATTTGAGGGTTATGAATGGACAAAAAGAGATGGAAAGTGTATGTGAATGTAAATGGAAAATATGGAGTGAAATGAGGTGAATGGTTTATTATGAAGTATGGATGTGATGGAGACAATAGTATCTAAAAGTTTTTCAAGTGTTTGTATCTGATTTTTCATCAGCATATTTTCTCTTTGTTGTTGATCATCCTTTTATGAAACAAATTGGTTTCTTAGAGAGACACCATTCTCTTGTAGTCATTTGTCCTTCCTCTTGGAACCTACAAAAAAAATAATACTTCTTCTGCAATGGAATGAAAGATTATCAAAGGAGAGAGATGGTCAATCTCTTTAGTTATGATATTTACACACAAAACTAAGAATTTGTATTAATGAAACAAGTTCTTAAAGGAAAAATCAAAAGAATTTATACTTGATTTGGAATTAGTGTCTCAAGTTGATGTTGCTTCTTTTCAGCAATTCATTTCATTATTTTCCATTTAAAACTCTAATGGTGGATTTCTAATTGTGTAAATCTTGTTGAGATCTTTCCAACGATACTTGAATCATCAAAATCTGATTTTGTATGAGAAAGTTAAGCTGATTTGAACAATGGGGTTTTTCAGCTGCGGAATTGGAGAACAGCTGCAGAATTGGACTTTAGCTGCGGAATGTCGATGGTTTCTGTAGCTAAAAATCTTGAATAAAAGGTTAGAAATTTATCCTTCATCATCAGTCCAAAATTAATCAATACTTTCAGAAAAGTGAGAAAATAACTTATTCATTTCATTGATTCAAATTTTTTTTTTTTTCTTGACATGCGGTGACTTAGTGTGGCGACTTAGTGATAACACATAGCTTGACTTCCCTTTGACCGGGATCTTCAACATCGAATTGGATGAAATGAGTAGGACACCCTCCATGTACTGACATTTTCCTAGCTATCCATGTGGCTCGTTTTGTCTCTCGACACCTGTAACCTTCAGAAGTAATAAAATGGTTGCGGAATTGCCAGTTAACTGCGGAATTGGGCTGCATTCCGCAGCTAAACGACAACCAACCATTAGTTCTACACATATTTGGATACGTGTGTCATGCATAGCTTTTTATCTCTTCCGCACTTTCCTGTGGAGTTTCAACAACCTTAAAAGTAAGTGATTCATCCTTAAAACGAATATTTTCAGTTGAAACAAAACCAACCAAAATGATATTGATCCCTTCTCTAACTGAAAATGCTAGTTTTACTACACAATAGGCCCTGGGCCTCCCATGCAAACAACAGATAAAGTTTGATAAATAATCAAGGATACTAAGGTCATGCTTGATAATAACATTTCACCTTCTCCTTATAAATGCGGGGTTTGGCATTAATGGTAACAGGGTGCATATTATTCACTGGAACTATATTGACGGTAGCCTGGACCATAGTGAAATCCCCTTGACCTTCATTCTTAGATACTGTGATCACACGGGGATTGCCAAAGTTCGCAAGAATCCACTTCAATTTTTGAGATGAACTGATCTTCAATTCCGTGTAATTCCCTGCCAAATTATTGCTACGTCCCACATGGCGTTCAGATATGGTGCTGATACAGTGGGCAGGTTTAGTAAAAAAACACTTTAAGTGCTGCAAGACATTATGTGATAACGAGTAATCCTATGAAACTCGCCATGGATACATTCGCAAGCAAAAGGGACATTCATGGATGAAGGGATTCTCAGAACTTTTGCAACACGGATACCCTAGCAAGCACGACACTCCTTTCGGGTAGTTCTAGGAAACCAAAGTAATTAGTGGAAATTTTGGGTTTAACTCACACGAAATATACATGAACAAAATGTGAGTAAGTTTTCGAATGGCCTCTCCATCGAATGCCAAGAAGCTCCATGCCACATTGATTGGTTGGTTGCGTATCCAATTAGGATTGTTGTCAGCAGGTGTCATGTCTATTATCAAAGACCCGTATCCAATTAGAATTGTTGTTAACAGGTGTTATGTCTATCAACAAAGAGCCGTATCCAATTAGAACTACTATTAATCGGGAAGTGGAAGAGCAGGTATTAGATGAGCGGCAAAAGGTGGGAGAATATAATCAGCAAACAGTTAATTATCAGCATGCCATTGATTTCATATCAAAAGCAGCCGAATTAAATCAACTATCAGTTAATTAATTCAAATTCCATTTTTCTCCATGCGGCAGACAAAAAGAGGCTTCAGAGAACTGAGAAATTCTCTTAAACCGCCACGAATTTCTTAAAACGGTTTCTGGGTTATCTAATTGACCCTACTGCCGAAAAAATCCATGTTTTACTTTTCTCAAATTCATCTTCATTTGGCCAAATCGTGCATTTAAAGTTTGAAATTTGTCTCTATTTTACGTTTTTCCTTAGTTTTTGCATTCGGCCTGTAAAATCGATTTCAGGAAAAATTTGTTTTTAGATGAAATCAACAGCAAATGAATTAGTCAGTTTTAGGGAGGGGACACCGTAAAAATGTTTCCTATCATATTAAGTAAGTGCTGAGATCTATTGTAGCTGGAATAGCTCAGAAGTTTGTTTCAAACGCTTGCCAAAGAAACAGATGGGAATCTTATAGTGGATTCAAATTTGATGCAAATCTGTGTGAGGTTGGAAAAGAGTTCAACTTTTGATCTTCATAGTAGAAAAACCATCCTATTTTTTATTGGTCTTTGAAATAAGATCATGTGGCAGGCCAAGACCAAAGTCATAGTCATTTCCGCACCTCCATATGAAGTACCAATACAATACTAAGAGCAACTTTATAACAAGTAGTGCAGCAGAGAAACCCAACCCAATTTTAGCACTAATAGATAAGCCACGCTTTTCCCAAAAGTATGGAAAATCTAGTAGAGATGGCACTCCATAAAGGTCGTGACTTTCTCATAAATGTTAGTAGGCATCTCCATATAGGTATGTTATCAGTTGGGATGTTCTGGCTGTATGAAGGATTTTCACTAACATTGGCCTACTACCACTGATTAAAAGAGTCAGGCAAAAAACTAGAGGAGGCTTTTGCAGATTTTATTAATTTTTTTTAAATGTTTTTGCATGTTCGTTTTAAGGCCAAAACATAAATAGGGATGCAGATTTCTATTGAGGCGACGGTGAAAGCTAGGATTGAGGATAGCCATAGATTTTTTTTCTCTTTTTTTCTCTGAAATTGTAAATTTTTATAAGAACGATTAATGATTTTCAATTTTAGGCAGAAAATACTTCAAGGAAAACATGCTAAAAATAGGACTTTGACTGAGGTCTTAAGCTGATTTTTTTATCAATCTGGGCTGGGTGACTAGGATAGGATCCATGTTGGGACAATTCTGGAGATGCCCATGTCGTCGGTTTCTTCACTGGATGCATGTAACCTATTAAACCTTGAAATCAGCTGCAGAATTCACAACAAGCTGCGGAATCAGGCTACATTCTGCAACTAAGTTGCAAAACCTTATTAAAATAGGATATAGTGTTTTAAGGACCACTGTAAACCATAACCAGTCAATCTTGGATAGTTGAACCTACCAAAGCAGTTGGGTTTCATTTTTTTTTTTTGAATCAATTGAAATGATGAAGTTTATTTTGTCTTCTTTTATTTTTTTCTCTTTTTCTTGTTATTTCTTTTTATATATTTTTAACATAACAATTCTTTTTTTGATCCTCTAGATTACACAAAGTGCAGGAGGAGAACATACTCAAGAATTATTAAATTTTTTTTTTACATAACAATCTCTTTTCTGATCCTCCAGATCACACAAAGTGCAAGAGGAGAGCATAATCAAGAATTATTATTCTTTTTTTAGATGTAAGAAATAAGGACTCCTATTTACACTTCCTGGGAAACGGCGCCAAAATTTCTAGTCAATTTAATGTCTTAAATTTCTCTACATAAATTATCAATCTGGGTATCGTAAATTGATGAAGTGTGGTGCACCATACGTGCTTAGTTAACCTTTTTCTTACTTCGTTGTTTTATAGACTTTATTTTGTTTTGGGATTTTTTTTTTGTTGATCTCCTAAAGTGCCTAATGCAAATGGAAATCCTATTCTAAGGTCTTAAGAATACTTTTAAAGGTAAAGTATGGATGTAGGTTTCAAGACAAGGTTTATGTCCCTAATGGTAATTTCCAAAACATAGCACTTCAAAAGATCTCAAAACATGCTATTGATCAAATCAGTACTTGAACAAAAGTGTAAATATGCAGCTACTTAAATCAAACAAAAGATGAAGTATTGATCATGAAATCATTGTCTCTGCTGCTTGTCTAAATATGGAAATAAAGTTAAGCTGTTGCACTCAAACAAATCAAAAATTGCAAACTAATAAAAGTAAAATCAAATCACATCATTCATAGTTCGATTCGTTGCCAGTTAGTCTAGATATCGCTTTCAGAGATACTTGTCAACGACATGAGAAATCTGATATCTAATTGCAGAAAAGTAAAACTAAAATCAAATCACAACATTCATAATCTGATTCCACGCCAGTTATTCTAGCTATGGCTTTCGAAGATAATTGTCAATGACATGAGAAAACTAATATCTAATTGCAGAAAAGTAAAACTAAAATAAAATAACAACATTCATAATCCGATTCCTCGCCAGTTAGTCTAGCTATGGCTTTCGGAGATAATCGTCAATGACATGAGCAATCTGATATCTAATTGTAGAAAAGTAAAACTAAAATCAAATCACAACATTCATAATCCGATTCCTCGCTAGTTAGTCTAGCTATGGCTTTGAGAGATAATCGTCAATGACATGAGCAATCTGATATCTAAACTAACTGACAAAGCAAATAAATAAGACTGAAATCAAAGCATAACTGAAATTGAAAAGTTAAAAAAAACAAAGTCAGCAGAGAGGCAAATCTCATGTCACTATTTGATGCAAAAACATGTAAAGAAAAACTAATCTACAATCAACCAGTTGAACACACTTACATGAATTATGCATGAATGGAAAATCTAATCTATCAAACTTGAAAGCAATCAAATGACATAAGGAAATCGAAGCAAAATTACAAAATGAAATCTACTCTACCTTACATTCTAATATGCTCCATGACATCTACTTCACATCTCCTTCCATGTTGAGAACATAAAAGCTTTATTCAAATTCTTCAAAATTACAAAGTACAACAAAGCTCTCCAAAGCTTTCCAAAGCCATCTCACCAGCTAACAAGCTTAAGAACTAACAACATAAGACTAACAAATGAAGGAGAAAGATCTCCTATCTATACAAAAAGATGAGAAGCCATCTCATTAATGAGAGTCCATGAATCTCCCCCTCTACTTCTAGAGTCCTAATCAAAATAGGAACTGATAAGACACATGTCTTCTTAGAGTTACAATACAATTAGGAGTGTGACACATATCCTCATTAGCACATGATTCTTTGCACTCAAATTCGAGTTTGGCCTTAGAGTGCCACATAAGGGTCTTCTAGGAGCCTCATTTTAACCTACACATGTCAACAATTTCAACCCACTTGTTAGGTATAAGCATATGCACATTATTTTCTAATTTTTAACCACAAATTCACTTAAAAGGCTTAGAATTAATAAAGATTGGAAAAACATAAATGTGGCCCAATGATAATGAAAGTGGGATGAATATGGTGGCATAGTAGTGAAATATAGGTGAAATGGAGGTGATATAATGGACATAATAGTGAAAGTGTAATAGAAATGAATGACATTTTCAAGACTCAACAATTATTGTGATGAGTTTGATTTTACATATGTGTGTGACGATTTTTAGGACTTATTATGCATTCCATTACTCTCTTTCGTGTTCTACTAAACTCACACTCAGTCAATTTTCTATTTTTCTTAATCCTCATATCTTACGTGATGTCATGGACATGGTCACCCACTAGCTCATGTCATGAATGCATTGCAAACTCCCAGGACCTACACATCACTCGCTTGCATCTTACACCTATGCCCTACACCCTACAACACACTTGAAACTGATTAACTTCATTAGTGCAGACCACATCTCAAGGCCATTGTCATCATCTCCTTGTATCCTAAAATTGTGCCTTACACTAAGCTTGAGAACTGTTGTCTTCATGAGTGTATAACACATTCCCAATGAGGAAGCTTGTCACTCTTTCCTCTTGAATATGTGACCTATGCTTGAATGTACGAACCTTCCACTATGATGTCAAAATGTGCACTTCTAGTGCCCAAACCTCTAGCTCTTGACTCATAAATTTGTCCCTTTCAACCAAGAAAGCCTCCCTTTTAGTCCTAGCGCATTGTCCCATCACAATTGGCCTCTTACATGAGAAAAGAAGATAGAATAGGTGATTTTGGGACACATTGTCTTTCCATGTTTGAATTTGATTTGTAGGCACTATCATCTTAACAAGGAAGATGAGTTTCAAGTAGGTTATGAAGGAGAGACTTCAAGAAGAAACTTATCATGTAGGAGATAAAGGAATTTTGAACTACAATAGATAGATAACAACCTAAGATGACTTGGAAGGCTCTAATACTATATCCAAACCCTTTAGAGGGTGAACATGAAGTACATTCAAGATATATCATGAAAATTTGAAGACAAAGTAGCAAAGAAAAGAAATTGGCATCGATAAATTACAATGAAATCTCATGTCATAGTCACAAAGTTGTAGCTTATCAAAATGTGAACATATGACTATTATTTTGGTCCATGTATTCTTGCCATAATTTTGGTGGAATGTAATTTCATAATTTCCAAAATTAGAAACTGTAAAATGTGTGGAAACTCAAGGGTCACACATCGAATGTGAAGAGTCACTATGAAGGTTAAGGGTCATGTAGGAGTTCAAAAGTCATATGGGAGCTCCGAAGTCATGAGGGAACTCAAAAGTCACAAGGGAGGTAAAAGGTCATCATATCTATTATATATAAACACTCATAACTGAAGCAAAGGACTTTTATCCTTGGCTTCTCAAGCTTGGCATAGGAAATACGATAATTTTTTTGAGGAGAAAGTGGTTGCTTCATGCTACACTACTGGGGCTAGTGATGCATCATTGCAATTGTGTACCTTGGAACTTTCATTTAATGTTTTGAAGCTCTTAGAGCAAAGTGTACTTTCATGCATGTATTGCTAATGTTGTAATACTATATTTGCATGTTGTTGATGTATGTTTGTGTTCATATGTACTAAAGAAAATGAACTATTTTGTTGGATTTGCTAAACATCTTAATTCAATTGTGCATCCTTATTTGTCTTCATGATCGTTGTTACTCTACAAACTATTTTTCAAATTAATTAACATTTTTTTCTAAGTACATGTGTGTATTTATTAGGATGGTACTATTACTTTTCTTCTAATGGCTCACTCTTTATTTTTCACATATGTGAAAGTACATTATACACATTACAATTGTAGGTTTCACAAAGCTAGCTTACTTGCTTATCTCAAAATTTATGTGCATCCTCTCTTATGTTGTTGATTTTATCCAAGGAAAATATTTAAGATCATTATAATGTTGATTTCCTGAATGGGGATCTTATCCCAAATGGTGTCAGGTCTAGTTGGGACATTATAATGGGGATATCCTCTTGTGTCGAAAGACTTCCAACACCATCAATAGGTCACCTTGATACAAATTTTAAAATCGTGGAAGCTTGGCTTAGTAGTATATCATATAAAAGAAAATATGAAAATACTCTTTCATCATTGTTAGAGATGGATCAAGAACAAGAGTCCAAGTTTCACAAGTACCTTTAGATAGGAATAAAACATGTGTTGCAACTCACCATCAATAGATGTTGTAATTATCTAATTCAAAGTGTTGCAACTCTATATTGCTAATTATTGTAATTCATTATTCTAATAAAAATTACTAAATATCTCGCAACAATTTCTACAACTCCCTACAATGAAACATGTGCTATAACTCCTAAATTTAATTATTGTAGCTTTGCATGATATGACTCTCACCTCACCATGCTGGAACTCTCAAAAAAATAATAAGGATGAAATAAAGACCTTTTTTTTCATAAATTAAGTGCCATCACTACATTGTCAATTCCCTTACTACATATGAATATCTTCAATGAAACCTACTATTAATCCTACTGATTCACCAAAACCATGGCATTCCCGTGGATTTCCTTATTACCAACTGAAAATAATTACATGTTGAAATTTATGAATTTCTCATGTTTATGTCGTTTCCCTTAAAGCTTAATCTTTTGCCTACTACCCATTCACAACTTCAACCTTGTAGTTTTATACTTCCATATCCATCCATCCCTAACCCATGCAATAAATTAATTCAACTAACTTATAATGTTGAGCCACCTTTTCATCATATTCCATTATATAATAAATTTGATGGTGAATACTTATCAAAGGAATCATAAATCCTTGGAACATATTGAAGGAAGTACTATAGTGAATGTACCATTGTAAGTACAGATGAGGCACATTAAAATGATGTTATAGGCATTGGATACTATTTAGAAAAGTGTAGCTGACATGGGAGAATCCACCAAAGTAGAAGAATAATATTATAGTAAAGAAGAAGATGAAGAATTGGTAAAGGAGAAGATGATGAATATGATAGCTGAGAGGAGTTTCAAACCAAATACGAAAGTTCCTATATAGGAATGTTATTTAAATGTCGATGAATTGATGGATGCGATCAATTCCATAAATAAATATTTTAATTATGAATAGGTTAATGAAAAGAAAATAAGGAATTATGTGTTGACAAGATTGAAAGGTCATGAAGCCCTATGGTGGGATGTAGTGTGGGTAGATAGGAAGACAAAGTGGAAGTCAAATATCAAGGGTTGGGATAGCATGTGGTTGAATTGAAAGGTAAGCTAATTTCTAAGGATTACTAGCTAAATATTGTGACTGAATTGTAGAATCTTACAGAAGAATATATGTTAGCAATGCAATACAGTAAGTAATTTTACAAATTAAACATTAGAGCTAGTCATGTTGAAGGAGATGTTAAAATGATTACTAGGTATATTAATGTTTTGAGGTATGAAATTAACTATGATATTAGTATCATATTCCTAAGGGAATTAGAAGAATAATATCAAGATGCTCTAAAATAGGAAGAGATGATGACCAAAAAGTAGAGTCAAAAGAGTAGACGAAGACGTCTTGCGGTAGGAAAAGGATAACCAAGTGGTATATGGATATTTTAGTGCTCAAGGGATGAAGGTGGAATTTCAAGTAGTCAATCACTAAGTGGAGATTAATATAGAGGAAGAAGACCTTGGTCAAGAGGTAGAGGTAGAAGTATCGACTACAAACACTATTGTTATATATAAGGAAAATTGGAACAAATGTCATGGGAATGTCTAGAAAATCATCCAATAAGTCAAAAAAGTGCAATTGAAAAATAAGAAAGAGAAGAAAGTGTAATACAATGGAAACTAAAGAAACCCCTAAAGGAGGGGAAACAATATTGATCAAGAGAGTTTTGATCAAAACAAGGAATAAATCTAAGGATCCAACCAAGAGGAAAAGTTTGTTGACAACTATATCTAAGTCAAAGGGTAAGAGTTTCTACGTTGTATTGATAGTGGTAGTACAAATAATTTGATTTCCACTGAGATCGTAGGAAACTTAGATTTGATGAGAATAATGAAAACTACTTATAAAGTATCATGGTTTGAAAAGGAAATCAAGTTTTGTTGAATGAATCGTGCAAGGAAAAATTTAATATTGGCAAATACAAGTATAAGTTATTATGTGATGTAATTCCTATGGATGTTCGTCATATTTTGAAGAGAACAACAAATAATACTTATAAATTATCATGGCTTGAAAAAGGAAATCAAGTTTTGTTGAATGAATAGTGCAAGGTGGACTTTTATAATGGAAGCTACAAGTATAAGTTATTATGAGATGTAATTCCTATGGATGTACATCATATTTTTTTTGTAAAACCATGGCAGTATGACAGAAAGACTATTCATGAAATTATAAGGAACATTTTTACACTTGATAAGAATGGTAGGAGACATGGGTTTTTACCTACGAAATATTAAGGATAAAATGAAGAATTGATTCTATGTAGTGAGTTTTTAATGAGTGGAATGGAGCTACTGCAAGAAATGATGAACGAAGAATTAAAGTTTGATTTACTTGAGAAGCCTAAGGTACTTCTTACTATGAAAAAATATATATAATTTTCCTGAAAAAATCAAGGCTATGTTGGTTCAATTTTTTGGTATCAATTTTTATAGCTTTCCATGTAATCTAACTAATAATATAACTATTAATCATCGTATATACTTAATTATTGGATCAATTCTTCCAAATAAACCAACATATAGAATGATTCCATAAGAGAAAGAAGAAGTGAAGAGATATGTGCAAGCGTTTTTGGATAAAATCTCATCTAGGAGAGTTTCAGTCTTTGCTTTACTATAGTATTAATAAAACAGACAGTGCATAATGGAGAATATGTATTCAATCCATAGCCATCAATAAAATTATATTCAGGTACATATTTCCACTCCCATGCATTGATTATTTAGTATATTTTTTGACTGGTGCTATATAATTTTCAAAAGATTTATATGAAGAGTGGATACTAGAATATTAGGATCAGGGAAGGAGTTGAATGGGTGAAAACCTTTTAACAAATGGTGGATTCTATGAATGGTCAGTGAGGCATTTTTCCCCACTAATGCTCCTGTTAATTTCATGACATTGATGAATGATATTTTGAAGGAATTTACTTGTAAGTTTGTTATATTCTATCTAGATGATATCCTCATATATAATCAAACAAAGTAAGACAATTTGATATTTATCAGGTTAGTCTTAAAAATCTTGAAATGAGAGAAAACATTGATTAATTTTGACAAATGTAGTTTTATGAATAAGAAATTCAGATACATGAGTCTTATGACTACTAAAGATGGTTTGAAGATGGAGCAAGGGAAATATAAATCTATCACCAACTATCATGTTCGAACTAATGTCTTTAGGGTGAGAAGTTTTGATGGCCTCGAAAGCTTTAATGGAAAGTTTATGAGGAACAATAGTAGAATTTGTGTTCCTATTGTATGAGTTACAAAAAGTAAACAACCATTCAAATCGATAATAGTAGCTGATAGAAATTTCAAATTGTTGAAGCAAAAGAAAAGAGAACACCCTTTCTTAGCTTTAGCATAGTTTAATAAAAAAATTAAGTTGTGATAGATGCAAGTGGAACTACAATTAGAGATGTCTTAAGCCAAGAGGGTTAATTGATTACATATTTCAGTGAAAATTTGAGTGAAGAAAAATAGAAATATTCCTATTGTGATAAAGAATTATATGTCAGAGTTTAAGACTTAAAGAAATCAAGAAATTCTCTCATGCCCAATGATTTTTTTCCTATATTAATAATTATGGTTTGTAGTTTATCAATAGTCAACCAAAATTGAACAAAAGACATGCTAAGTGGGTAGAATTTATGCAAAATTTTACATTTGTAATGAATCACAAAAGTGGTACATAAAATAAGGTAGCTAATCTAGGAGTAGAATTAATTTAGTTCTACATGAACTAAAAGTTAATGTTTTAGGAATTGAAGAGCTAAGAGAGATTTACAAATATGATGTAGGTTTTAGGGATGCATATTCAAAATGTGAAAATACAGTCAGTACTAACATAACTCAATGGTTTAATTACATCATTCAATAATGTCTTTTACCCAAGGATTAAAAACTTTGCAGACCAAAATTCTCAAAGGGAGACAATATCATGAAGGAAAATCATAATGGAGGAATATTAGGGCATTATTGATATGATAAAAACAATCCTCAATAAATGTTTTTGTTTTTATTTTTGTTCGGAATGCATTCTAATTAAAAAAAAATGTTGAATAGTGTAGAGTATGTTAGAATCTAAAAAGAAGGATTCAAAATATAAGTTTATATCAGTCATATCCAAATCCCAAAAAGCTGTGGGACTCTGTAAGTAAGGATTGGGTTTTGGGGATGCCTGAAAATCAAATAGGTAATATTTTAGTTTATGTTATTGTGGACATATTCTAAAAAATGGCACATTTCATAGCTTTTATGAATATTAGTGATGAAATCAATGTTGCGAATTTGTATTTTATAGATATTGTAAGGTTTCATGATTTTCCTATAAATATTATTTTGGAGAGAGATAAAATATGTGCAGCCCATTTTCAGAGAACAATATGGAAGAGACTAGGTACTAACTTGAATTTCATTTCAACATACTACCCATCGATGGATGGTGAAATAGAGGTGATAAAAAAAAGCTATGAAAATATATTGAGAACTTTGGTGAGTGATGATCCAATTTTGGATTCTCAAAATTTCATCGAAATTACAAAATGTCCAAGATGGTCATTTGGAAATAAGTAATTTTCGATAATGTAATAAAACAAGTGTTTTGACCAACATGGTCATCCACTCAAGTTTAGATGTTGACATCAGTTCGACATCAGTGTCGACATCAGTTCAACATCAGTGATTTACATCAGTTCGACATCAGTATCAACATTAGCATCGCGTCAGAACAAAACATCATCATATCAACCTGTGACATGTAAACACAATAAGTTAGGTTTGTAATGACTTAAAAGTGTTAAGAATGTCAAATGTCCAACCCACTTTGTAAACCTTAAATGATAAGAAATCCTAAGGTAAAAGGACCAAAAACCTAGTCTAAGGTCCTCGATCTAAATCAAATTCCTAAGAACTAGTCCTAGGTGATAAATGATGCAAATCTACCTGGGGGTCATTTAGGTTCGGATTTTAAAACCAAAGTTCTAATGCTAGACCTATGTCCTAGTCCTACAAACTAGCCAATCAAGAACCTATGTGTTATTTCCAACCTAAGCCTAAGTTTATTACCTATCGGACACTTTTCTCTAAGTCCTAATACATTAAGATAATGTATTAATGCGAAAACTAAGTTTAACACCCCTCGGGCATTTGTTAAACATTACAAATAAACATTTAAAATAAAGCACTGTCCCTAACCACCAGGCAGAAACCGCGTCGGGACTGCAAGGACCATGTGAGCAAGTTAAAGGCCACGGTTATGGTAATACGTGTGAACCACAGACTTAAAGCCACGTCAGAAATCTAAAGGATCTGACCAGCATAGGGTTTTGGTAAGCCGCGGGTTATAGACCATGACAGTCACCACGTCAGGAACCGCAGTAACAGTTATGATTTGAACAATTGCCGGGGCTATGAAGGTTCAAGGTTACGATTTTGAAACCACAGTGAGAGAGCAGTTAACATGTGAGCACAAAGTCGGGGGTTACAAGACCGTCAGAGTCACCACCGAAGCGCCGTTAGCCAGAGCCGCAGGAAGCCCGCTTATTCGCATGCACGGTTGTATCCTCTGCACCGCCAGCCTGACCGTCAGTAGTCATCGTCTTATCCAAAGTCCAATTGTGGGTTTTGTTTGGATTGTATGTGGATTTAATGCCAAGGTGGCATGAATCTATCCTAATGAAACCCGAAAGCTCTCAATGCTACGGATTAGGATAATGAAACCATTAATTCGATGAATATCTATATCTCTTCGAGGATATGAAGGAATTCATTTGCCAAGTTTAAATAACTCCGCTTATAAAAAGAAAAGAATGTTTCTTTGAGGAGGAGGAGAGACTTGAGAGCAGGAGTGACTTGAGAGGAAAGGAGATAGTGTTCTCCACTTCAAGATGAAGTGAACATTCTCGAGAACATATCAAATAAATGGTGGAGACTTTCTTTTTGCAGGTTGTTTAAGGAGCAAGGTACATCCTACTTGCACAGTTTCAGCATCGAAGTTCATTGATATTTGATGGGATCCACTTCGACGTCTCAAACTCTGTTTAGCCACCATACAATCAAAGGTCCATAAAGCTTCACTTCTTCCATAATAGTGTGTAATTCATCCTCATCCTTTCTCTGTTGTTGAAGGGTAAGAATCTGTATTCAGGTAAGCCTTTTCAGGAGATGATCCATAACTACAACATTAGTAGTGAAACTGGTGATTCATTGTAAGCAATAATTCTCTTGGCTTAAGGAATACAACAGACACACATTTCTGAGGCAAACCTGGAGATGTAGTCCAGGAGGGATGAACTCCATAACAAAATTTTGGTATGATTATTATATTAGGTGATTAATGTGGAATAGTTAAATCTAAATATTCATAGATTTATACTTAAAATCATTTCATGTCTAACAATTAAATCACATAAACAAATAACTATTCCGGTAACGCTTGCATTCGATTTTGTACAAGAACTAGAAAAGATCTTTGTCATTCCGCATTCAGATCAAGTGATCATCCAAAAAGTGGGATCATGTACTTTCTTAGGATGATCCATAAAATATTGTGGATACTCCACTGGATAGTTCATCATAATAGATCTGATAATATTATATTAAAATGTCATAATTTCTACACTATTATAGTTTTATTAAACCTCTATATCTATAAATTTAACTGTAATTAGTGCATGCATGCGAATGGAAATTATGTAGAAAACTATAGAATGATAAAACAATCTTACACACACACATAAGACACAAGATATGCTATAGGAAGCCATTTCAGGAGAAAACACAAATCGAAGCTGAGGTTACTTCGCTCTCTTTCTCTTCCTGGAAAGGAAGGTTACAGGTACAAATAACTAATCCTTGTGACCTATGGGTTGCTATAGTGTACAAATCCTATTTTTTTTCCTTACCTCCAATATCTCCTAGCTATCTTTAGTCAGTTATGGAACAAAATTGTCTCGAAAGTATGGAACGCCTCTTCTTCTTAGTGGCCCAGTTATAACATAGTTTGATAACCTACTACTGGTTAAGTTTGACTACATCAAATCTTAACTAGAGTTACACTATACACTCTTCTAGAGTATTTTACATCACAATCATGTGGCTAGCCCATTTTACATGAATAATGGGGCTGACATGAAATCCTATCAAACCATGGTGGTGAAAATATGAAGGTCAACTTTTGAGTGGCATAACATTTGCATGCAAACTGTGATTGATGTGCTTCATGCACCATTTGGAATAGTTGTGCGTAGAATATCTTGGAAATGTGACATGCTAAAGACACAAATTTATACCCTCAAAAAATGTTGTTTCATGGCTTAAAATTCTCCCAGGAGGTTTCAGACATTGTTTTGCCAAATTGAGTCCTGCCAATAAAAATGATCCCATGAGTTGATTCCTCCTCTTTTTACACTTTGAATGCATCAAACTGGATGACAAACAATATAATGATCCAATTCAGATCATAAGGATAAATTGCATATAATGCTTCACCCAATAAAGGTACATTAATATGTCCATTTTAGATTTTGTATGAAATTTATAAACTTGAGAGGAATTTAAGAATTGAGAAATTTGCTAGAAAAAAGAATTAAGGACTTTTGATGATAAATACTTTGCATGAAACATGTAAGAGTTAAAAGGGAGAGTTAAGCAACAAGTGTAAGATAACAACGGAAACTACAAGGAGAGAGAGAATATGATAAGATAACTAGACTTTAAAGTGTAACTTAGTTATGCCATATTTTAGAAAGGAAAGGGTCCCTGCAAGAACAGACAATAAACTAAAACCAAAGGAAATTTTGTTTTAATGCTTATGAGTTAGAAATTCCTTGTGATGTTGGAATTTCTCCCATTTCCAATGCCATTGATTTTTATTCCTTTAGGAAATAGAATGTATTACAATATATTAAATTGTAAGTGATGAAGGTCAAACTACAGGATGTAGGAAACAACTATTAAAGGAAGTTTAGAAAGAGTTGGAAGTAGTGTTGGATCAAAGGATAACTAGGAGAACTAGAGGTAAAGATTATTTTTATTATTTGGTGAAATTGAAGAACCAACCAATAGAATATGCTAATTGGATGATAGCAGTAGAAATTTGAAAGTATGGAATAGACATAGAAAATCTAATGAACAACTATGTTCTTCCCCAAGAGTCTAATGCAGGACCATATATTAGTCAAAATCATTTTTTACCCTTTTAGGTCAAATTTTGTTTACTAAAGTAATCTGGTTTCCTTAATTTCATTTAATTTGTAATATTTTCCTAAATTGTAGCCCATAAAGTATCTATGTTGTTAAGAAGTTAGTGTTTGAGTTGCCTACTATGAGAAAGTATTGATTTGGCCTAATTAGTGATTTATTAGATGATATATTGAATTTTTTGAGTTTATATATGAGAGCTCAATGTAATATATTTTCAGTGCTATTGAGATATAGAGACTTGTGTGCATGAGAGGGATGTAGAGATTTGAGATTGGAGAGGTTGATTCGAACCTAACGAAGGTTGAGCGTATATTTTGATACGTAATCTTCCCCTTTTCATCTTGAATTCATTTATCATATATGTATTTATATATGTGATGTGTGTTTCAGTTTGTGTGCAACTGAGTGTTGGTTAGAAGCACTTTCATATTTGTTGCAAGAAAAATCGAGTGCCACAGGTTGCTAGATTTCTATGACAACTTTATCATTATGACTACATATCGAGCCCACAGTTCACACTTACTGTGTAAATACTGGATCGAATCCTAGATTACAAATGAAAAACATTACCTTGTCCAAATTATGTTATTTTCAATTTTTTTTCAGCTATGAGAGGTAGAGTAATATTTGTTACATTTTTCCATCTACCCAACATAGTGATACAATTGATATTTTGTCTCTTTGGTTATCTGAGTTGTAGAAGATAGTATAACCGCAAGCCTTGGTCGAACCCCGAATACATAGAATGAAGCACCAATTACATTAAAAAATCACCATCGAGATCAAGGAGGCAATATTGATTGAAAAATATATCTAGACCAAGCGAGGAATTTGGATTGAAGAGCTATTTGAACCATGTATTATAGAATATATCCTAGTTTGAAAATAATAAGGATTTTGGATCCAAGTTCACATTAATACTTCTCAATAGGTATATTGTCATCACTAATTGCATAAATTAACTGACATCTAGATCTTTGGATTCTACCTCAAGAATATGGATATTTGGGTATCTAGATCTGTAGACCATAAATTTTTGGATTGATTTATAGATATCTAGATTCCAGATTGCATGAGAATTTTTTGTTTAATTTTTGGGTTGAATAGATTGTGATTAAGTTATAAATATTGATTTTAATGTTAATCACCACTACTTCCATGTATATTTCTGATTCAATAGAGATATTTAGATCTTTTAGGAGGATTTGGAAGAGCAATGACCCAAGAAATACTCCTTGGGAATCCTTCTTTTGGTTGAGGTGCCAATATCTGAAGCATATAACCATTGGCTAATGGGAAACCAATGTGGAATCCTTTACATCTCTTGATATTTTTCCACTATAAAAAAACCTATATTGGTATCTTAGTTTAGATGAATATGTCAATATTCTGATATCATCTCACCACCACTATCTTGGAGGGTTGACCCTTTGGTACCATTAGTTTCAAGTGATGGGAAACTAATTGCTACATGTGGTTTTCCTTATCATTCCAAATCAAATGGCTAAGAATTCAACCCGCTAGGTAGTGCATATGATAATATAGGTAGCAGTCAGTCATGCTGGTTGGTTTACAGTGAGCGTTAGTTTAGACCAAGGTGATAAGGGTTTGAACCTTTGGTCAATTTTGTGTATTTATACTCAGCATTCCATGGTGTGGAATGACATGTCAACTACTCATTGGAATCTACGTAAGTAGGGAAGGAAAGGTAAAAAATAGAAATCTAGAAACTATCACTGAAGAGTGAGGGCTTGGTGCATTCCACCACAGTATTATTTATTATAAATTAGCTATCAAGTTGATAGAAGATTCTAGGATTAGGTGAAATCTATTGAGTAGGAGAGAAGGGAATTATTAAAAAAGAATCAGAGTAGAAGAGTGTACTCCCTTTTGCGATTGCACCAAACTACAAAGAAGCCCTATTTTACACAAACCTAATTAGTGGGTTCTATCATAATTATTAATGGATGGATGGAAAGATTTAGAGACTATGATTTACTTAATTGGATGAAATTCAAGTGTTGCATATATTTACAACCAACTTTCCATTCAATTATTTATGACTAGTTGATGGAAGCATAAGCATGATAGTGGAGAATATTGTTAACTATGGTATTTCCCTTTATAGTGAAACTAATGGTGACAAAGAAGCAAGTTGTACACCTTGATGTGCGTCCATAATTTAAACAAAGTGATTGGTGGAATATGTGATCCAACCCTCACAACACAATGCAAATTGAAGATGAAGGTTCCCAATGCCTTCCAACCTTAGCCACATTGTAGTTCCTCCTCCCATATCTACCCATTTTGATTGGCCTATCAGGATAAACATGAGTTCATGGCTACTATGACATGGATCAACCTCCTGAATAACCTGAAGGAAATGGACTTGAGAAAACAGGACCTTACTGACTTCCCTCAGGTGCTACAGGACCAACAAGAGCTAAAAAAACACTCCAGGTGCACAACCCCTGAGTTAACTTTACTTTCAATGAAGTAGACCCAACACTCCTATGAGAATGTATGCATGTGACTAGACCCCTTGATTCACTCTCAGAGGCTTACTTCCCAACGAATACATTTTTTTTCACTCAATTATGAGCCAGCAACCCTGAGATCTGAACCACCTTTTTAGGGCTAGGATCTAGATCTCTACCTAGAACATATTAAAACTCCCAGAAATAATATAACATAGACACAAAGCCTCTAAGATAAAACTTAATCAAGGAATTGACCTAGCTTTGTTTAACCATGAAATTCATTCTGTCAAACACATTGAGAACAAGAGATGTACAAGTCATGAATGCATATTTGAACATAGATATCTAAAACTTATATGAGGTTTACCAAGAAGGACTAATACCCTCTCACGATAGCTACAATAACAAATATAAGTTTATTCATTCATTAACCATTCATTTCTCAATCAAACATGATAAAAGCCATAACTTGAATTTGGCATATAACCATGCTTATAACAAACATATAACCAAATAAATGACAATGATAGAAAAACCATTAAGGGCACATAATAACAGGTATAAATACTCTTGAAATACAAGAGGAGCTTAGCTCGTAATGAGATATTAAAAATCCAACCAATTCAGGGACTTCCAAGTACCATGTGACCATAGATTGTGCTCAACCAAATATTTCCTTAAGTCAATCACCCTCGTGTGATATTCCAAGAATGAATGTGGGATATTAAGGGATAAAGAAATACGTAAATAACCATGGGAATATAGAGGTCAAACCAACTAACCCTCAGACTACTATGATCTCACCTAAACCGGTCCTAAGATGACAAAACCAAAAGAACCTCAAATGCCTCAGAATTCCTTTACCATAACTTTAGGATTTTTTTTTCTCCACCCACCTATTAAGGGATTCTCAGAGAAAACAATCTCCACCAATAACCCTTGGCATTTTCCTGAGACCACCTCACTCAGATCCAAAACCATGTAGAAATCCAAAGCTCAACCAAGAATTAATCCCATCACACCACGGTTATCCAGAAATAGAAAGGGAAGGCTAAAACCACTATCAAAACCCGGTAAAAGGTATGCGAATGACAACAAATTAACCAAATACACACATGTATATACCATAAATGCCAGAATTAGCTAGGAAATCATACGTGAAACCTGTTATGTGAAAGTATTCCCTTTGAATCCTCTTGATCCAACATCTCCTTGCTTGATCCTTGCTTTCCTTTTCCTTCCTTTGATTTCCTTATCCTTCCGTTTCTTTCCTGTTTTCCTTCTCCTCCAATGAAACATTTAGGGGATAAAATTCACAAGTGGGCTAATATTGCATGCTTTTTCCAAAAAAAATATTGACAAAATTCCATTTTTCTAAAAATAAATTCGCACAAATTTTATAGTATAAAATTATTTTACCTTAAAAATCACCAATATTATATATTTTCAAATATAAAGTAATTTTAAATCTAGACATTTTTACAAAATTATCATCAAACCTTTTAAAATTTGGATATCAGGGAATAGCAAGATTCACCAAGATTGCTAAACTTTAAGATAAAATTCCATCCTTCAAATTTTCCCTGTTCTCCTCTTAGTGTTCTTCTCCTCTTTTAGACTATTTCTAAAAAAAAAATTACTAAAGGCTCAATTGAAAAATCCATGAACTGATCCTCGGAAGACTTTTTATTATTGAGGCCTCTATTTTCTTCAATTTTCTCTGTTTTCATTCATTTTCCTCCTCACATGCAAATTTGTGACCTTTCACCTACATTTCCTCCTACTTTATATTATGTTCATAAATAAATGCCAATAAATTCCTCTTTTCGCTTTAAATGCATTTGCAAATTTCCCCTTCGCTAAATGAACGCCCACTAGGATGTCTTTCCCAACATTCACCTTGGAATATGTGTCATGTGACCTTGCTCTTGTTTTTCCTTTATTAATCTATTACATGAAAATTTAATCTGGGGTTGTTACATACCCCTCCTCCTTTTGGGAACACCATCCTCAATGTTCTATGACACCTAAAACTAGGAATACCGCTTAAAAGAAAAACTTACTGCTTATGGAGCTTTATAACCCAACTCATTGCAATATTACAATGACCACTACTGAAAACATGAAAATCATATTGTTTACTGAAGCTTATAAGACAACCCATTATAATAACAACTACATATACTTATATGCATTTTCTTCAACCAACAAATAACCATATTTCCTATGGAGCTTTATAACAAAGCCTGATATAGTATTTACAATAATATACACATATACACATATGCACATTTTCTCTAGTCAACAAATAAAAGGATATTATGCATGTATCAACAACAAGGGAATCAAGGGACTTACACCTCCACCCTAAAAGGTAGTACCAAGATTCACCTCCTTCCCAAGAAGTCTAAAATCCACTGCCAAGTCAACCTGTATCTAGTGTCCAACACTATGACCCTACACTACTTTACCCTTAGTGAACATTTATTGGCTCATTATTCCAGGGAACACTCCCAATGTATATGTGATTCCACCAAGAAATGCTAATGACTAGAAAAAATTCATTCCTCATGCTTCCCTTCTCTGCTACATAGTCCCTCAAGAAATTTTGTCAATCCCTTCTATGTAGTCACAAAACTTTCAAGCTCCACCGCATCCCCTATCCTAGGTGATCCATCCCCTGGAAAGGTTTCCTAGCATCAGAAGGTCCAAAAGCCAAGGCATATCCCTACCTCAAAACCATCATACCAGTCATAACATGATCATGAAAATCAATGGACACTATTGGGTACTAGTGTCCCATAATGACCCTTTTGTTGAATGCTTTACTACGATAATGTTTCCCATTCTAATTCCTTTTGCCACTACTGATTCTTGCTATCAATTTCAACCATCTACAATAGGAATTTTTAGCCAACCAAATGAAGAATTTCCAAACATGATTTCATGTACTAGGAACATAACTATCATTAGACCCAAAAATGAATTGAAATAAATTTAAATCATACCTCATTGGTGGTCTCTCAATAAGCTACACTAGCAATTATGTTTAGTTCCTATAACAACAAGTCAAACATGCTCTTTGATCAAATCATCATGTGTAAACATATCACATTCGATTAGCTCAAAACACAACCATCATAAATCAAAATCATAAATCACATGAAACCATGATAAATCAGAGTCATAGATCACAAGCATAATTCAAACTGAAATAGAATACTGATACTTGTCTTTCTAATGATTCTTTTTCTTTTTCTTTTGTTATTTTTCCTTTTTGTACACACACTAAATCGGTTTCCAAACCTGGCAAGCACTCGGTGACTTCGCTTTAAGTATCAAGGGAAGCTACAGACTAAATCACCTCCTCCATTAATTTTATCAACAAGAGTATCTCGAGACTAAACCGCCTCAACCCGCAATAGCAACAAGTGTATCCTGAGACTAAACTTCCTGAACCCTCAATATCAATTACAAGGCCTAGAAAACCCCATATATTCCTATCCCATCACAATATACAACATATAAATACACAATGTACCAAAACACATATACCTACACCCGATGTACAACACTATTGATACACCCACACTCAATGTACAACACCACACATAAACCCACACCCAATGTACAAAACCACACATACACCCACACCTAGTGTGCAACACAATACATACATATACACTTAGTATATGACATGACGCATACTCCTATACCCAATGTACAACATGGCACATACACCTACACCACGTGTACAACACAATACATGTACGTACACACCATACAAGACCATGAATACACCTATCATGATACAACAAATGTACAATACCTATAGCACCATACAAATATACATAACACAATAGATACGACATGTACACAATACCACATGTACACAACACCACCTCCATGACTTGTACACAACACCAAGTAGAAAAGATACACAACATCACATGTACACATCACCACATGCACAATCTATACACAAAACCACATGTGCACAACACCACATGCATGACATGTACACAACACCACCTACACATATCAACCCATGTACAACATGTACATAGCACCATATGCAGACAACACCACATGTCTAATCATGCACACAATACCACATGTACATAACACCACATATCCAACATGTGCACAAGACTGTTATGAAACCAGCTCACAAAAAGATAGAAAAGAGAGATCCATGCATTAGAATTCAGCCTCTTCGAGGGGGCAACCTCCTTTACATTACATAAATGAACAATTCTTGGATGATTCAAATGACAAAACCTCCTTTCTATATATAGGAGTCTATGGAGTCACAATATAATCCAGCTGACCTAACAATAATAATATAAAGCCACAAAAATAACAATAGAGGGATTCTATGGGCACATTAATAACAATATGGGGGTAATGGGGGCACAATAATATAAATAAGGGGTATAAATACAATAGTAATGGGGTAATCACTAGTATTATAGGGACCCAACATGCCCCTCTCCTTCAAAAAAGTGTTGTCCTCAACGCTTGAGTAGTTCAGGATACTTCTGCATAAAATTCTCATCCTCCCATGTGGAATCTTTAGCGGATAAGTTCTTCCACTTGATAAGGTACTCTGAAATTGATCGATTTCGTAGCTGTCGAGTTCTTGTTTCTATAGCTGCTTCCGGTTCCAATATAATTTTTCCTTCCTCGTCTAGTTCTGGCAATATTGTTTGAACTGGGAGCTTGTCGCCTATAACCTTCTTTAAGCATGAAACATGGAAAACTGGGTGCAATCGAGAAGCTGCAGGAAGCTCCAATTTGTATGCCATAGTACCAATCTTTTGCAACACCTTGTACGGACCATAATACTTTGGTGATAATTTATTATCCTTCTTAGCTTTCTTGAGGGACATTTGCTTATATGGTTGTAGCCGTAGGAATACCCAATCACCTACATCAAAACTTCTTTCACTGCGATGTTGATCTGCCTGTTGTTTCATTCTATTCTGTGCCAACACGAGGTTATCCTTTAAGAGTTGGAGGACTTGTTGTTGATGTTCGATGTGATGTTCCACTGCCTGAACCTTAGAATTTTCTCTTAAATATGATGTGATGGATGGTGGTTGATACCCATAAAGTGCCATAAATGGGGTCATTTTTGTTGTTGTATGAAAGGAAGTGTTATACCACCATTCAGCCAGAGGCAACCATTTGACCCATTGTGTCTGTTTATCATATACAAAGCAACGAAGATATCCTTCCAAACATTTGTTTACTATCTCAGTTTGCCCATCAGATTGAGGATGATAAGATGAGCTATGAGCTAACTGAGTACCAAGACAAGAAAATAATTGTGTCCAAAAATTTCCAGTGAAAATGGGATCTCTGTCACTTACAATAATCTTTGGGTTTCCATGTAGCTTTTGAATTGTTTCCATAAATGCAGTAGAAACTGTGCTGGCTTTAAATGGATGTGATAATGCACAAAAGTGTGCATACTTGGTAAGTCTGTCAACTACCACCATGATGACACTCTTTCCCTCAGACTTGGGTAAACCTGTGATAAAATCCATTGATACCTCCTCCCAACGTTGGCTTGGAATGGATAAAGGTTGTAATAGACCCGGTATCTTAATTGTTTCAACTTTATTTTGTTGGCAAACCAAACATTCTGCCACAAACCTTTGAATATCTGATTTAAGGCCATCCCAAAAAAATTCCTTCTTAACCCTGTGGTAAGTTTTTAAAAATCCTGAGTGCCCTCCTAAGGGAGAAGTGTGCAATTCCATAAGAATCTTTTGTTTTAGCTGGGAATTCTTACAGAGGTATAAGCGATCTTTGTACCATAATGAATCATTTTTCCAGCTAAATGTATCAGACGTACTGGAATCTTGTTGTAGCTTTCGAATAAGTGCCCACACTTCTTCGTCATTCTTTCATTCCTCCCTTGCTTCATTTATCCAATCTGGTTGGATGATAGAAATAGCGCACAACAATGCTTCCACATCCTCATCCTTCCTTGAGAGTGCATCTGCCACCACATTTTACTTCCCTTTTTTGTAGATGATTTCAAAGTCATAACCCAACATCTTTGTGACCCAATTTTGTTGCTCTTCAGAGGATAATCTTTGTTCTAAAAAGTATTTAAGGCTATCATGATCTGTTTTTACCTTGAAGTGTCTTCCCATTAGGTAGGGTTGCCATTTCTTAAGTGCATGGAGTATTGCCAACATTTCCTTCTCATAAATAGCTTTTCTTAGAAACTTTCCCTTGATTGGACGACTTTCAAAAGCAATGGGTCTTTCATCTTGCATTAGAACAGCACCAATTCCATTTCCTGAAGCATCACATTCCACAATAAAGGTTTTTGTGAAGTCCGGTGTAGCTAAGACCGGTGCTTGGCACATTGCCTCTTTAAGATGTTCAAAGGCCTTTGTTGCTTCCGGAGTCCATGAAAATGCATCTTTCTTCAATAATGTCATTAGAGGTGCTGCTATTCTCCCATAATTCTTAACAAACTTGCGATAATACCCTGTCAACCCAAGAAATCCACGCAAATACTTTATGGATGTGGGGATTTTCCATTCCTTAATGGCTTTAATTTTGGTAGGGTCTACCTTAACTCCTTCACGAGATATAATATGACCCAAATATTCCACCTCCTGGACTCCAAAGAAACATTTGGATCTTTTGGCATATAATTGTTTCTCTTCCAATAGTTGTAACACCCAGTCAACATGTTCAACATGATCCTTCAAGGACTTGCTGTAGATAAGTATATCATCAAAAAATACTAACACAAATTTTCTAAGGAATGGTTTGAAAATTGAATTCATCAAACCTTGAAATGTTGAAGGTGCATTGGTAAGGCCAAAAGGCATGACCAAAAATTCATAATGACCCTCATGAGTTCTAAATGCCGTTTTTGGAATGTCTTCAATCTTCATTCTGATTTGATGATATCCTAAACGAAGATCCAACTTGGTGAAGTAAATTGATCCATGCAATTCATCCAGTAATTCATCAATGACAGGAATGGGGAACTTATCTTTAATAGTGAGCCTGTTGAGCTCCCTATAATCCGGACACATGCGCCATGATCCATCCTTCTTGTGCACCAATACTACTGGAGCAGAGAAAGAACTTTGACTCGGTTGAATTATACCAGCCTCTAGCATTTCTGCAACCATACGTTCAATTTCACTTTTTTGGACATAGGGATATCTGTACGGCCTGATGTTTGGAGGAACACTTCCTGGAACCAGATGAATAGCATGATCATGATCACGCATAGGTGGGAGACCTTTGGGAGTCTCAAATACCTTGGAATGATTGTCCAGAACTTTTTGGAGATCTGGAGAAATAGATGATTCTAATGTGGAAACATCTAGCGAACATAATTGTGCAATTACACCCCTTTGCTCCTTTTTTAGAAGATTTGTCATACCATTAGAGCTGATTATCTTTCCTGTTTTCCCTGCAATACCCCTTAATTCAACTTCCTTTCCTTCCACAGAAAATTTGATGAAAAGTTCTTGAAAATTAAAAGTTATTGTACCCAAGGATTGTAGCCGTTGGACTCCTAGTACAACATCAGCACCTCCCATTGGAATGGAAAGCATTGGGCTAGTCAATACATATTCTCCCATGGATAGCTTGATATTATGGCACTTTCCAAAGCAATTTATTGTTCCTCCATTTGCAATCATCACTTGACACTCTGGTGCTGGATATAGGAAGCAATTCAATTCTTTTGCTACCCTACAATGAATAAAATTTTGGGTGCTTCCTGAATCAATCAACACTATCACCTTTTTCTTCTTGATTTGTCCTTCTATCTTGATGGTTTGAGGAGTGGTAATTCCCGCCAATGCATTACAAGATATGGTGGAATTTATTTGTTCTTCATCTAGGCTTTGTTCCTGGAGTATATCTTCTTCTTTTGACTTTTCTTGCTCCTTTTCTTCTTCCTCTTCACAATCTATGTAGAATAATTTCTTCTCAGCACACTTATGACCTTTAGTATATTTGCTATCACAACTATAACAAAGCCCTTTTGCTCTTTTTTCTTCCAATTGTTGTGGTGTCAACCTTATAGGTTGTGGAAGACTAGGGGCAACTGCACTTCCGTCTTTATATTTCTGAGTGGTATGCTTCCTGGTTGCCATAATTTTGCTTTCCATTTTTCTTGCTAACCTGAATGCCTTCTCTAATGAATCAGGTTCCCAAAGTCGAACATCATGTTGGATATTATCCTTTAAAGACCCTATGAACACATCAATCCTATGCTGTTCTGGAATATCTTTTACCCTTATGTTCTTTTTGGAACTCCTCAATGTGCTCCATTATTGAACCCTTTTGTTTGAGACTTATCAATTGGCTAAAAAAAGTGTTGCTTGTATCCTCATAATGTGCTATCAATTCTTCCGTAAAAATTGCCGAAGTGATAAATTGTTTGCGAGAGCAAAGCCATTGATACCACACAAATTGATTTGGTTCCAAATATAAAGTTGCCATACGTACCTTTTGTGTGTTTTGCACATTATTGAGATCGAAGAACTGCTCCATCTGTAATATCCATGTGGCGGGATCCTTGCCATCAAACTTCCTCATATCGATTTTTGGAATATGGTGGGTCTTCAATCCAACATTAGAATCTATGGAATCATGATTAACATTACTTTTGTTCACATCATGAGTTTCCTTTACAACCTTTTCACCATTAGTAAGTATCTCTTGTAGAAAATTTGTCAAATCTGTCTTCAAATCTGCCATGTCTGTCTTCAAATCTGTCTTCAAATTTGCCATGTCTTTCTTCAAATCTGTCTTCAAATATATCTTCAAATCGTCCATCTTAGTTTCAATTCCCTTTATCTTAGATTCCACCCCATTTATCTTAGCATCTGTTAGCTTTTGTGAGCATGACATTTGTTCCACTTGTTCTTGTAATTTTGATATATCATGTAGCATTTCTTCCTCTTCTTCATGAGTCATGCTAGAGCTTTCAGGTTCCTTACTAGGTTCCTTACTATTGTAGGGGTATAACTACAATAGTAATGGGGTAATCACTAGTATTATAGGGACCCAAAAAAGACCAATGTACATAAGACGACACATACAACATGTGCAAAAAACCATTTGTACACAACATTACATAAACAACATGTGAAAAGCACCACATACACACAAAACCACATGTAGACAACATCACTGGTACAACATATAAGGAGCAATAGTACCATACATCCAGAGATTACACTGTCTCTATTAGGAAACCTTCCATCCAATGTCTCTCCACCATTTATGGTTATCCTAGCATGCCATATATCAGACTGCTCTATCTCTCATGATGTATCCCTCAGCATTATATGTCCATAACATAAACCTAGGCATAACAAAAACACATAATATCAAATCATATCCACATGATACTAGCCTCATAAATATTTTAGGGTTACTCTTCCCACTTGATAGTAGGAACCTTCTCATGACATTCACCTAAATAAGTAATAATTCCTCTACAAGAATGGTCCCTTATGACATGTCATACAATGACATATATACACACATACATACATAAATTTTAGCATAAAACAATCATGATCCCTGATGGACCTATCATATAACAACATACATACATACGTGTATACATATATAATCATCAGTGTAATCATGATCATAACATACTAACCAGATATCATAAGGTCATGATTAAGATAACTCCATTTATCCATGCACAACATAGAGAACAATAGTTCCGAACATAAACAAGGCATATTATGCCTCAATCCATTCATGTTACCTTTGTTGTTTACCTTTCTCATCACTATCTTGACATCGTCAATTTACCCCAACATACCCACCCAATACAACTAGTTTTTATATCCTTACCTTCAGCTTCCTGTATGCATGCACCGAGTTTCATCTAGGTCTTACATTACCTTATGGGTAGCACACAACTCTGCATGACTTCCATTAACTTACTCCTTCTAAACCAATTCCCAAAGTGCTCAAAACATAAAAGGAAAGAACCAAAACCAACCAAGAAGAAAACCCTAAAAACCCAATAGCAATACGACACCAAAACAAGTTTGCATGGCCATGCACAACACACAAAAAACTATAAATCAAATGCAACCAAATCACAAAGGACCAAAATTGTGAAACTAGCAACAAACATCATGACTCAATCCCCATGGTTTCATAATAATTCCAAAAGAAAGCTGAACATGAGCCTTCTTTAGAATTTCATGGTAGTTTCTTTTTCCATGCCACTCTCCTCCATCATACTGCCATAAACACATAATTGTGAGTGTACATAAATAGATATACAATATACCAATTAACTTACCATGTTGCATTCGAGTCTTGCTATGTACTATCACATCACTCGGATGTTAGTTATATAAATAAATCAACTATTACCTTGTCATGCTAATAGGAAGCCTGTTTCCCTATAATTGCTCACATATGTCACTCACATGTCCCAAAGATCAAGACAACTTTTTTATTAATTTAAATAAACATTTACCAAGACTAACAACCATACCATAATCAACAGTCAACTCATAGTCATTACTCATCATTACTACAACTAGCACCCACTTTCTCTCAAGTAAATATCAATTTTCTCAACACATAATATCTTAGTAGAACCATCTTAAAACAATATCGTTCCTTCATACAATCTTATAGATACATACCCATATCATGTGACTAATCAGACATTCAAACAACCTGTAAACATACCATGTTATATAAATCAAATAGACGACGTACTTAAACTAAAACCTTAATGTATCTCAAAGGGATGCTATCACACTCACATAAGTCAGTCTAGATTAGAATGACAAAACATCACAAATATATGGACTCGCACATGAATATCATAACCATAACCATATGCAAAGGCAAATCCAGATTATCATGATACACATAACATCAAGATCTTAAATGCAATGAAAATAATCATCTTGTGTATGACTGCAATGCATTTAAAAACAAATTATTATCATTCACGACTATCTGATGCATGTGCATATGACCACACTAATCAACTAGCATTTATCATGCATTTTAGCATAACAACACTAGAATGATTGGCATGTAAATAATCATATTGCATATTACAACCAATAACCAACATACCGACATGCTAAAAATACAAAATTGTATGATGATATTCTCTCAGCACGAGACCTACTATTGAAAACTCTCTTTGATGATCTGCTTCTCCTGCTATATCTTAGCCAACAGATCAACATCAGACTTGATATCAAAAACTATAAAAACAGATATATACATGACAACCATAGCCATTATCATGCATGCACACAATCGACATGCATGCATAACAATCACATTCCTCTCATCGAGTCCAAGTATTGAACCATGATTTGATACCACTCTATAATGCCTCATCCCATATCTACCCACTTTAACTAGCCTATCAATGTAAACATGTGACAATGGCTACTATGACATGACTCAACCTCCTAGATAACCTTAATGAAATGGATTCGACAAAACAAAACCCTATTGACTTCCCTGAGCTGTTATAGGACCACCAGAAGCTAACCAAACACTCCAGGTGCCCAATCCCAAAGTTAATTTTTTTTCAATGAAATGCACCCCCATTCACTCCCATGACAAGGCCTCCATGTGAATGGATCCTTCCAGTCACTCTCAGACGACTACTTCCTAGCACCAACAGTCTTTTTCACTTAGTTTTGTGGAAGTGACCCTGATATCTGAGCCACTTTTCCAAGGCTAGGATCAAGACCTTTCCTCAAAACATAGTGAAACTCACATAAATGATAAATAACATAGATACAAATCGTCTAAACAATCATTAGTCAAGGACTTGACCTAGCGCAGTATAACCATAACATTTATTCTATCAAACACATTAAGAATATGATATGTATAGGTCATGAATACATGTATGAACATAGAAATATGAAACTTATCTCAAGTTTACCAAGAAGGACTAATTCCCTCTCATAATAGCTGCAATAACATATATTAGGTCATGTATTCATTAACCATTCATTTATCAATCAAGCATGATAAGAGTGATAAATTGAATATGTTATAGACCCATGCTCATAACTAGCACATAATGAGATAAATGACAATGATAGAACAACCATTAAAGCCACATAATAATAAGTATAAATACTCATGAAATACAAGAGGAACTTAACTCCGATTGACATACATAAAATTTGACCAAGTTAGGGACCTCCACTTACCATCCAAACATATATTGAGCTGAACAAAATCTTTCTTTCAGTCAATCACCCTCGTGCCATATTCCCTGTATGAATCTTGGATTTGACGGGATAAACCAATCCATAAAAAACCAAAGGAATCTAGAAGTTAAACCACCACCATCCTCACACTACCATCATCTCACCTAAACCAGTCCCAAGATCACTAAATCAAATCAATGTTGGATGCCTCAAAATTCCTTCACCATCCCTTGAAGAATTTGCATGTCTCCACCCACTTGTTGAGGGCTTCTCGAAGAAAAGCATCTCCACCCCCAACCCTTGATATTTTCCTAAGGCCATCTCACCTAGATCCAAAACCTTTCAGAAATCCAAAGCTCATCCAAGAATGAATTCCATCACACAATGGCTACTTGTAAAGGGAAAGGAAAGGCAAAAACAACTGTCAAAACCTAGCAAAACCCATGCCAATGACAACAAATGAACCAAATACACATATTCATATATCGTGGATGCCAAAACCAACTAGGAAATCATACATACAATGTTTTATCTACAAGTATTCAAGGTGAAGTTGCTTTATCCAAACATTCCTTGCTTGATTGTTTCTTTCAATCGCATTCCTTTGCTTTCCTTTTCCTTTCTTTTCTTTCTTGATTTCCTTCTCCTATTGGTGCTCTTCTCCTCGCTACAACTAATTCTGAATTTTTTTTTTACTAAAGGCTCAACTGACAAAAGCCATGAACTGATATTCAGAAGCCATTTTATTATTGAAGCCTCTATTTCCTTCAATTTCCTCTATTTTCCTTCAATTTCCTTCTCATGTGAAAATTTGATACCTTTCACATTTGTTCTCCTGTTTTCCATTATTTTCATAAATGAATGCCAATAAATTCCACTTTTCCTTTTCAATGTCTTTTCCAATTTCCTCTTAGCCATAATAAAAAAAATTAACTCCTGCTATGACGTTTTTCCCAATGTTGAGCTTGGAATACGAGTCCCATGACCTTGGTCTTATTTTTCCTTTATTACTTTATTACATGAAATTTTAACTTGGGGTTATTACACATAGATGGAGCATTAGTATGAGGGACTAGGGATTTTCACCCTTTCCCCTCCAAATAAAATGAAATCCTCTACATACCCATCACCCATGTGTGAATTATTTTGAGAACATGTAAACTATTTCCTTATCCACTATCATGTCATTAGTATGTTGTATGTGTGTGTGTGTGTGTGTGTGTGTGTGTTTCATTTAGATATTTGTTTTTTAATATAATCTTTCAGCAATAACCAAACCGTGATCATTTCCCACACCAGGTGTGTATGCAACAATTTCATCTCCTTCGACACACAAGAAATTGTTAGTAACATTTAATTAAAATCATAAATCATCATAATATTTACATGATAAGTAACATCAAAATCATTAACATCAACTACTATCATAAGCATCAACATAATTTATACTAGTAATCAAAGTATGAACATCATGAGTGATTATCATATAAAATAATAACCATATCATCAAGGTTTAGCGTCCTCAAAGAATATGGTGTTTGTTGCAACATGTTTATTATAAATCAATGTAAAAATAAATACTTTTATCTCAAATTGAACTAGGAAATGGCACTACATACACCCCATAATATACTAAAATACATTCCAGTTATTAAAAAAAGGGGGGAAATGATGATGCACCTCATCTAGATTCTCCCGGGTAGCTAAATTCATACCATAGACATTCAAATGGAATTCTCTTGGTCCAATAGTTGACCTTTAAATCATCAGGTGTGTTCGTCCAATATGTGAATTTATTCAGCAATCAACATTCCCTCATGTATCATCTACATCCAATTCAATTCAGTATGATGTGAAGGATAGAAAATGTAATGACGTAATATAGAGACATAAAACAAATCATGCATGTGTATTAATTATGCAAGTAATGCATGTCAATAAGATATTATCCCCTTCTTCTCTATATTCATGAATGGTACAACAAGCCATGGAGAAGACTCTAATCTCTTTTCAAACATTATTAATCTCTTTTTAAGCATTATCCTTAAGAATACCCTAGCTCAGACCTCGTAAAAATCATAAATCTAATGAGAATTAGCATAGTGCTTGTGTATGCATTGCGCTTGCTTCAGCCTAGCCTTAACTATACTCATTTGTAAATCTATTTATTGTATTACCTCAATCCTTGTTACAACCTTATCATCAACTCTATCACAAATTAGAGGTTTCCTATAAGGCCTTTCATATAAGATCTCGAAATCTGGCACTTTAATGGAACTCTCGCAATTGTTTTTGTATGTGAATTCCAACAATAGTAACAAATATTCCCCTCATCTTTGTTGATCCAATGCATTCATATTCAACATATATTCTATCTTCTAGGTATTCTACTCGATCTATAAATTCATCTTGGGATGATAATATATACTAACATTTAGTTGGATTCCCAGTTCCTCTTGGGAACTATTCCAAAACATGATAGTAAACATGACTCCCCTAACTAATATTATCCTTTTGGGTAGTCCATGCAACCATACTATTTCATTCCAAAATAATTTGGCCATTTGTGAAACCTCATATCTAGGTTTAAATAGTATGAAATGAGAACTATTCCTAAATTTGTGAAAAAATACAAATATGGAGCCATTCCCTTGCTATATTTAGCATATCTATGGTGAAATCCATCAATATGACTTCACACTTCAAACATTGTATTGATTGGGTTTGTAATAATATTTTTGGATGTCTATATTTACCCTTTACCTAGTAACACTTCAAATACCTTGGAATTTTTTTTATGATTTTCTCCATTCCTCTCCAAAATAGTAGTGGCTTCATGTCTACTGACATCTTCTTGACATTGGGATGTGTCATGTATACATCTTGATAAGCCTCATTTAGAATCAATTGATGTACTTATTCATTAATTGGCACATAAATCCTTCCAAAAAATCATAGTAGACCATAATTGTCCAAAGTATGTCCCTGATACATAAAAATAATCATTCCATATTACTCTATTTGCAATTTTACTTCTTTGTACAATTCATCAACAACTTGTAATCCAATCAGTCTTTCTCTTAATTTTTTCTTGAAGTGGATAACAAAAAATATATGCATACTTTGACTTAACGTATTCAACACTATTTATTATTCCCTTTACATATGTAATATCAATGTAATATTCACTAATCAATTCTAACCACCTCCTTTACCTTTCATTTAAACTATCGTGTATGAATATGCATAGCAACCCTTAGTGATTGGTTCTTACTACAAATTTTCTTCGAAGAAAGAAATGTATCAAACTTTTAACATGTGAGATATATCTTCCATTTCCATATTAAGCATTGAATAATTTTCCTTTCATGCATTTGTAGATTCCTTGATGCATAATCAATCACACTTCCTTTTTCCATAAGTGTACATCCTAAACCTTCCTTTGATGCACCAGTGCATACCAAATGTTATCTCTCTATGTTAGGTACTTTAAATATCCATGTAGTTGCCAATAAGTTCATAAGATTCTTAAAGGTTCCCTAACACTTCTGCATCCAAATAAAGCACTTATTAGTCTTGTGAATATTAGTAATTGGGTTACCTATCTTGGAGAATGCTTCGACAAATCTAAGATAATATCCTATCATTCCCATTAAAATACATATTTCATGAAATTTTCTCAATCTGAGATGATCTATAATGTCCTAAATTTTCATAGGATCAATTAAAATACCTTCTCCAAAAAGGAGGATTCCTAGATAATGATATTTTGACTTGTGAAATTAACACTTGGGAAATATCCCATATAGTGAGTCTCCTCTTGGACACCGTAAATGAGTCTTACATGCTTGTTATGCTCCTCCAAGTTTTGTGAACATTGATGGATCTTAGTATTACAACAAAAATGTTGAAACTCCGAAGGGTCTCAAATTTAATTTTCATCCTAGGATTCATACCAAATTATGAGGTATGTGTGTAGCATATAATATCTTCCTATTTTGTTGATCTTAGGGTGGTGAAAGAAACTAAAGAGAAATTGAGTTACACAAAGACCATTATGTTATCTATGCTATAGAAAATATTCAAAATTGCAGGAAATAAAGAACAATAACAAAATATATACTATTTGCATAAAAAGACAATAAAGAAACAAATTCAATCATGCACTGTAAAAACACTTCTACTTTGCATTGAATTCAAAACAAAATTACAACTGAAATAAGGCATAAAATCATCCAACCATAATTGACAAAAAAAATAACTTTTGCTACAAGAAGTAGGTGAAAGGATCTATAATGTATATTGGTTTCCAAATCTCATTCTCATGTTATTAGGGATGTTGTAACATATCATGGAAGAATAACCATGCTTTGTATGTCAATCTAGATGAGGTTTTGATGGAAAACATATGATGCTACAACACCACCTATTTTGTTATAAAAGACAATACAATGAGAAGAATAATATACTTCCTATGCAGTTTGAAGGAAGTATGAGTTAAGTTAATGCTAAAGGATGTTCAATAACTCTTTTCAATGTCCTTATGCCTCTTATGAACTATTTTATTTAGTAAATTAGAAATTATAGAGTTTCATGCAGCTCTCTAGTGTAGCAAATTGCGCAATGGAAAATATACAAAAGTACATGAAAAATAAAATAATAATAATAATAAAAGTATGGAAATTCAAATAAAATAAAGAAAACTACATAAAATAAAAATTTCTAATGTCTACTAAATCATGAAATGCTAAAACAGTTCTAAGAAAACCAGTTCATTAACCCTACAAAAGACAATTTTCAAAAATGAAATGATAAAAGTGACTGACCAAACTGATGCATCAATAATAAGAGTATAAAGAGGGGTCTTGAGCACATGGTATGGTCCCTAACCAAAGAGCCTCAGGTCCCTAAAGAGATAGCAGTTTAGGAACCAAAAATTCCTTCCATTAATTAGAAAATGTGCTTATACATGGAAAGTTGTAAAACTAGAATTCTTATTCTAACACCTCTACTTGAATATAGGTAACTTTGTACTTCGAAAAATTGAAGTCCTGATGGGCTATTCAAGTACTTTATTTATACGAAATAGTTGAGGGGCAACCTCATTGTAGATATCATTTCTTCCCGTCCAAAAGCTATAGAAAGAAGGATGCTGCTCCCTAAGTGACCTCCTAGCTATAGAGAGGAGTAATGATTGCTAAATCTATTGAAATTTGGTCATATTGCAGTGGTGCATAGGTCCCATAATTATCTCTTGAATACATTTCCCTGTGATTTGCACCAAAAATTCTCAATACCTTGAATAATAAATACATTACACACAAAAAGTGTGATAAACATATCTAGCCTTCCGAAGAACTTATTAAAGCTAAAAAATATGTTTTTAAGTGCACAAGGAGAGGTTTAATGTCCCTAGGAAAGGTGATATGGGACTTATGTTGTACCTAATTAGCAGGCCCACCATAGGTCCATAATAAAATTATTAATCATTTTATAAGGAAACTATTCATATTCTTTTCTTTTATTTTTTTCATTGATATCTCTAAGGACCTACCTAATTTCGCATGGAGTGTTGAAGGTGGTTTTCGCTACTAGATAAAAACCTACACTTTCCTCAATTTACTACTATTCATTTTACTCTTCCTTTTTTATTCAGTATTCCTAATCTCCCGTCACAAAAGGAGGTATAAATGTCATCCCTATCCATTAGATTTCAATATTCTTAATGATTGTCTTATAAAATGGAGTTCTTTCTAGTGCAACCAGTAATCCATGAGGAGAGTGGTATTCCCTATTTTTTATGTTTTAATGAAGTGTCTTCCAAGCCCTTTGGTAGTCCTATGGACATCTTCTCCCAAGTGTATCAAGGTATACCCAAAGTGGATGATGGAGTCTCCCTACCTTTTCTTGTAAACTATATCCCCCCAAGGATATTCTCCTATAAGTCCTTGGTTTTCAATGATGACATGTGGGGAAGGATGTTATGGCCTTATCAATAGTGGTTCTTTTATCTCCTTGTATAATTCTCTCTTTAATTCTTCTATTAGTATCTATTCATTCCTTAGGTATGATCCTAGGGCGATCAATTATGCATCACATGAATATGGATTTGCGTCTTATATGTTCATGTTAGGAAGCACCAAGTTGTGAATGTAAAACTTCACAATCTTAGCCTTTTCCTCTATGCTGCCTTAGAGACAAAATTCAACAAAATTTTCTAGTTTCTTGTAGAGGGAGAAAACCCTTTTGTGGCAACATTTTAATTTGAAATTGGTGCCATTGATCCTTTAAAAATAAGCAATAAGTATTTAAGGGGTGCCTATAGTTCACAACTTCAAAATACAGATGGGACATGGTGCCCAAATTTGTTTCTAAGGTGGCAAGTTGGATTTATTTTTCTTGTAGTAACCTTTGTGTTTGTTAAAACCGTGTCCTAAACCTTATATTTCCCTTTTCTTGGTGGTCTCTTCTATTAGCTTCATCAAATCTAAGGAGGGACATCTCTTCTCTCATCATTTATGTCTCTTCTTCCATTCTTCCAACATTAGTAACTCCATTCATCTTTAAAATATGCTTCCATCTATGAGTTATAACATTTTTATCCTCAATCTAAAAGAATAATATCAGTGCTAAGTGGATATAGATTACTTTCCCTACCTCAATTCAAGAGTGGTAGTAAGATGATTTTTTTGGAGCTTCTTATGGCTATGTTGTATGTTCCTATAGTTTGGTTGTTTTCTTTTGTTGCACTCTTTTGTGTTCCTATGGCACTAGATATTTTTACTATAGCACCATAGGCTAAGTTCTTAGCCCTTCTCATTGTAATTATATTCCCCCCCCCCCTTAGTTTATTGTACTATTGGTCTATGTCCTTCTTATTTTTAAGCATCTTCTTGCTTAGAAATAGGAATTTCTTGTTTTTGAGTGTGAGATGGAGGCTTAGGTTTTCTATCAAACCATATTATATCACTCTTTACTTTAATAAAATGAGAAGGAAGTTCTCTTATTTTACTTTCCTTGGGATTTGTTGGAATGCTTAGGGATGATGAACTAACAATAACCTCCTTGTCTATTTTCTTCCCCTCGAGTTGCAGCTCTTTCCTTTGGCTCATTTTTCCTCCTTTTAGATGAATTTGTTTGTGACTCAATTTGGTTTTGAGGATATACTAGCTTTTTCTATGGTGCTGATACTTCACCATGCACACCTAATTATGCTAACAACAACTTAACCAATTTTCTTTGAACTATTTCTTTCATTTTTGGTGGCTCTAAAAACTATGTTTTTTCTTCTACTTCTCCCTCCATATCATTATTTCTCTCTCCCATTGTTGGTTCCTCTATTATTTCCCATATTTCTTCTTCTTCCAACTCTATTTGTGTTTTTAGAATAACCTACCTTTACAAATCAACAATGTCTACCTAAGGGATAGGGTTCGGATGTTCTCTAATGCATCAATGATTATTAGCCTAATCATGCCATGATGAGCTAAATAATTTTTCTCCCCTTCCCTTACCTTCTTTCCCATTTCCTTCATGGATTAAACGAGGGAATTTGGGATGTTATGTTGTTCATGGATAGGTGAATTAGCTTGGATTCTGAGTTGATAAATGAGTCTAAAATGATATGCATAAACAATGCTCAATCTTCCTTCAAAAGAAATGTATTTTAGGATGTGATATGCCACCTTATCCCATGGATGTGGAAATCCAAATTAGGCCATGGTGAACCAAATAATTATTGTTTCGTTCCTTGAATTTTTTGTTAATGTCCTTCATTGACTAAAGGAGTAAATGTGGGATGAGAGGTTGTTAATGGACAGGTGAATTAGCTTGGAATCTGAGTTGGCATAGGAGTATGAAATGATAGGGATTTAAAATTTTCAATCTCCATTCACAATAAATGTAATTTAGTATTCTATATGCCACCTCATACCATGAATGTGGTAAGATTTATCCCCATATTATTCTTATCTTCTTTAGGGGATTCATTAGGGAGAAAAAATAATCTCTTAGAATTGATTTCTTCATGCCTTTCTTCCTTGCTCCATTTAATCCCCTTGAGAAGGGTTGTGTCATTGTTAATAAGATCTTCATCAATATATATAATTAAACCTTTAAGTCAAGTCACTATTTCATGTATTTAGGATGAAGATGGTTTAGGGCGATGTCCCGAGAAATTCTATCATCATAACCTATCAACCTTTCAAAGAACCCTAGCCAATTGCAATTTTCCCAGATGTCTCATAGTTAATGTTTTTAATGAATCCTAAAGGTGTTTTTTGGTTATCTTCTATTAGAACCTCCTCCTATGTTTGACATAAATTTTCAAAAAATTGACCAAGAAAGCATTGCAGAAGTATAGGAAAGGAAAATAATTCCAACATAACTTATGAAGCTTCATCACCATTTTTCAAATTATGTTCTTGAAAATAATTAAACTACCCAACTGCTTCACTGTTTAATTGAGACGAAGGAACATAAAATATTCTCCTCAATAATTGAGATAATTTGATCACCTTTTGCAAAACGTCAGTGGCAAAACATTCACCTACAATTATTCTCAATATCACCTTGCATTTTAAGCCACTCATTGGTTTTGTGTTTGTTCTAGGTAAACGTTTGACTGCCTATAGTAATCTATCTATCTCTTGTAGTAGAATATATGTCTCTTCTGGCAGATTGTCTATTTCCTATAGAAACACTTGTAGGTTCCCATAACATACATTGTTTGTACCTATGCTTAGATTATATAGTGATAGTAGGAGATGTTTTGATTTTTAAACAATATCTCATGCAATACAAACTCATAGTGATTTGATTCAAGTGAACATTGTTGAGTCTGTTGTGAGGGGATTCAGTGCATAGTGGTGAGATGGCCCCCACCTAATCCTTTGTACTCCACATCATATATTATGAGTGAATGATAAACGCTTACTTTTCAAATCCTTCTCAGTTTTTTTCTCGTTCTCTTTCACATGTGCAGGTGCCTCAACGATAAAGTGAAGTCTCCTGCTAGATTTTCTCTAGGTCCTCTAATAGCTAGCACTGGATATAAATTCCACTACCTTGTGCACTTTTACATTTTATTATGCTTAGAATAAGTCCACAGTGCGTCGTATAAGGGATGCATGCTAGATGCATTACATTCAATGTTTTTGTTGGTGATATAGATGTTTTTGTTGACTTTGAGGATTCTGCTAGAGGTTTGAAGCTATTATTGTTGTTATTGGTGATTTTTGATGCTACTGTTGGAGACCTTGATGCTTATGTTGTTTTTGTGTGTGAATTTTATGCTACTACTAGAGATGTAGACCTATATGATATGCATTGACCTTGTTCAAGACCATTGGAGACTTGGGCCTATAGTGTTTTTGAAGGTTATTAGTGGAATCTTTAGCCTCTTGTAAAAATCATAGAAACTCCTCAAGCTCATCATTTAATATTGATTACACATCATATAGCTTTGATAATTCAAAGAGAGGCTATTGGTGATGTTGGAAATTTCATTTCTTGTGAATGAGAGGGAAACAAAATAAGGTTGTTGAGTTGTTGTGGATCTAAAATGATGGATAGTTAAGAGAAAAATGAGGGGCAAGAGATTTTGATTGAATGAAAGAATGTTAGGAAGCCTTTTATTCCTTAGCATTTCCTACAGGTAGAAAAAACCTTTGACTTGTTCCTTTTTCATAAACCTTGTGAGATCAACTCAAAGTACAACACTTTCCTTTGTAAATTTAGTAAAGTGGTCAAAAATAAATGAGAAGGAGATGATATTATGTTGAAATGGATGTGAATGATGTAGGGAGTCTTCCTGATTCTTGTAAGAACGAATCCAGTAGTGCTTGGAGCTAGATGTGTAGCCTAGCCTCCATATTCTATAGATTTCTTTTATGATACATGCACATTAATTAGAGTGAGAAAAAAAAAATCATTTTCATATTTTCCTCTTTTCTTCTTTTTCTTCATTTTTATGAGGCTCACTCACAGCCTTATGAAGGTCTTTCAACCTCAGTATTACAACAAGAATGTTGAAACTCATAAGGCTCTAAACTTTAATTATAAACCTAGGGTTCTTACAAACTTAAGTTTTGTCAACACCATGTGTGAATCATGTAATGCATTCATTTTTGGTTGAGATGATGCATATAAAGATAAAATAAGTTGTACAAAGACCACTTCTACTATCTTGACTATGATAAATGCTTATAAATTGCAAGAAAGAAAATAAGAATGAGTAAACCTACTCTAGCTTTGCACAAAAGTAAAGGACATGTATTACATCTACTCTACTTGTAGAAAATTGAAGGACATAGAGTAAACATATTGTACTTGTAGAGAAGGAAAGAACAGAAAATAACCCTAGTCTAATTGTAGGAAAGAAAAGAAAAATAATTAAACCCAGTCTAATTTCAAGAGAGGAAACAAAATAATTTCAAGGAAGTTGAAAAAAGTTCAAGTTTATTATATTATACATGGTAAACAAACTTGCAACTCGAAGAGAATGTTCAAACAACAAACCCTAATTTGTAGAAAAGAGAGAAATTTTGTCACAACTACTAGGTTAAGGAATATATTGGTTCGTTGAACTTCTATATTCCATATTCATGGTCTAATGTGTGTTGTTATATGCTAAGGAAGTTAGACATGCTTTGGGTGCAAATAGGGAGGTTTTTTATGCAATCTATGGGCTACTATAGGAAGCCCCTATTTTGCTATAGGAGAAAGATAAGAGTAGTTTCATGTGTTCTACTTGTTGTTTGTGAAAAAAATAATTTTAACGATGGATAAGTAGAGGTCAATAATGCCTTTCGAAGTCCTTACGCCTATGATGAATCAATATATTCCCTCAAATATTAAATCTAGAGGTTCCTAGAGGTCTATAAAGCAAGAATTTATGTAACAAACAATGCAAAAATATGTGAACAAGAATTAAATAAAAAAAATCTAAATAGGGTAGTGTATTAGAAAATATAGTAAATTTCATAAAAGAACCATGCTTAAATTCACTAAGATAAGATGCATGAAAAACTTATAAATGAATTGATTTATATATCATACTAAAAACAATAATAATGAATGAAATTGCATAAATCTATAGTTGAATGAATGCATGAAAAAGAAAAGTACAAAGAAGGGGGCTTGAACACATATGTTGGGCCTTAACAAAATGAGAATCAAGCCACTGAAGAAACAACAATAGAGGAACTAGAAATGCTTTTCATTGATAAAAATATGTTCATACATGAAGGATTACAAATAAGAAATGTTAGGAAATAACGTCCACTTGACTACTCTTGATTCTAACCTCCAACAATTCTCTCCTTAATGTGATACTTGAGACCCTTATTTATACACAAAATAGTTGAGGTAAACCTTCTGAGAGAGAGGGTTGATTCCCTCCAAAATCCATAGAAAAATTGATTATGTTCCTTAATGACTTTACACTTATAGGTAGGATAGTAATTACTCTAACCTATCCAAGTTTTGATCATCCTTCAGCTAGAATTGGGTCCCATATTTTTCTCTGGGCTACATTCCCTATGATATGTATGAAACATTTTGAATATTTAGCACAATTAAAAATTAGGTGTAAACAATATGCTAATCCTCTCTAATCTTCCTAAGAACTTATTAAAGTTGACAAATACATTATTAAGTGCAAAAGAATAGGTTTAATGTTACTAGGAAACATTAGATGGGCCTTAGGTTGTGCCTAATTTGGAGGCTCATCATACCCCCTACTGAAATTGTTGCTAATCCTTTCGTCAAGATACTCATCTTCCATTTTATGATGCTCCTTATTTACTTTCCTGATGTTTTTTCTAACATCCAATTTTGTGCTAGATGTAGTTTCCCCTATTAGATGAAAACATGTTTTTTCCTCAATTTTCATCCATTCTCTAGTTTGTTCCTCTTGGTTTGGATATTTCCAAAGTGCATGCTCATTCTCTTCTATTAAAATCTTTTCCCACGATTTGACATAAGTTTTCATAGATTTAGAAAAAAAAGTGTAGGAGTACTAGTTAAATTTTGATCTTGTGCCAAAGAAGAGATGTACAATTTTTTTTTAAAGGTAGGAAACAAAGTACTTCTCAATGATTGCTCCATGTAATTTGTCACCATTTTTCCACTTTGTGTCCCTTAAAAAAATAAAATTATCTAACTGCTCTACTTATTTAATTCATGTTGTCTGATATAGAAGATTCTTTTGGATAACCGAAATAATAGGAGCACTATTTCTTATGGAAAATGTTAGTGGGGAAATTTTTGACTTACATTTCTTTTGAATATCCCCGTGCCTTTAATTCATTTGAAGATTTTGTGCTTATTCAAGGAAAACATTTTATATTCTTCTAGCAATTTGTCTATCTCTTGTAGCAATTCCTATAGGTTTTGTCTATTTCATATAGTAGTACCATTACATTTTTATAACAGTGTCTCCATCTCATAGTAGTGCATGTAGATTCCTATAGAAAATAATATGTACGTCGAGAGATGTGCTTACTCCTATGGAGATGGAAGGTCTTCATTGTTATTGTATATATATGTATATATATATATATATATATATATATATATATATATATATAATTTATTTTACATAAACAATATTACATGCAAGAAAAGCATGTGCTGCTTTGAGTTAAGTGACATGGCCCCCACATACCCTTTTGTTATTATGAGTAAAATATAATAACCCACTTTCTCAAGTATTTTTCACGTTTTATCTTGTTCTCTCCCATGTATGTTGGTGTCTGTGAGGAAAGGTGAAGACCATTGCTAGATGTCACCAAGACCTTCTACTAACTAGGTTTGAATATAAATACCTCTCCCTCTTACACTTTTAAAGTTTTCTCAATCTTAGAATAAGTTCAAAGGGTGAGGTTCGAGATACGCATACATGTGCCTTACCTTCTATGCCTTTTGCAGGTTATATGGATATTGTTATTGTATACTTGGAGGTTTCTTTTGATGACTCTGATGGAGATTTAGATGTTCCTGTTGGCTTTGATGATCATACTAGACATTCTAATATTTATCCTACTAGTTTTGATGATTTTGGTTGATATTTTTTTGATTTTGTTATTGTTGTGCGTATCTATGATGCTACTGCTAGAAATTTTTGTGCCTTTTCCACTATTGTGGGTGGATAAGAGATCTTATCGCTACTTAGGGTACCTTTTCTTGCCTTCGATTTCCTTCTAAATATTTTCAAACCAATGAAATGTTCTAACTCTATTAAAAAATAGTGGAGAGTTAGACATGTAGGGTTTTTTAATGATACTAGAGGATTGTGTATTCTCTTGTAGCAGTCATAAAAACTCATCAAACTCATATTTTAACCTTCCTAAAACACCACAAAATTTTGATAATTCGAAGAGAGGCTAGTGGTGGTGTTGGAAATGTTATTCTCAGTGTCTAAGAGGGGGAAGTCAGAATGTTGAGTTGTTATGAATAGAAAGTGATGGAAAGTGAGGAGAAAAATTACGGGCGAGACCTACTAGTAGAATGGATGATTTCCAGGAAGCTTAAGATGTTTTTTCCTTTCTTGTATGGAGAGGAAATATTCAATCTCTATAATCTTTCCAAATCTAGACTATAGAATGTGTCCACTTCTTGTGGCACATTTATTTAGCCAATATTTACGAAAGAATAGGTTCTCGTCTTGTGAAACCTTCTAAGTTTGTTACCTTAACCTTTATGTATCTTCTCATAAAAAAATCTTAGCCAATAGATGCACAAATGTAGATAAAAATGAGAAATGACTATAGGTGATGGCGGCCAATTTCTTGGACAATTTACACTAGAATTTCCTGAAATTTTCTACGGTTGTTACCATGAAATTTATACATATTCCCATAAAAAATATCTACCAATGGATGCACGAATATTCAAAAAAATGATAAATCATCATAAGTGATGGCATTCCATTTCTTTAAAAATAAACATGGAAATTTCCTAATTTTTTTTAGGTTGTTAGCATCACATTTTTGCGTCTTCTCTTAAAAAATCTTAGCCAATGGATGCATGAATCTAGAGAAAAATGAAAAATGGATGTAGGTTATGGTGGGTGATTCCGTTAAAAGTATACACTAGAATGTCTAGATTTTTTTTATATTTATTTACTCTACAATGATGCATTTACCCAAAACAATTCAAGACCAATGGATGCATGGTTTACAAGATATGGTTAAAACAATATTATTTTTATTTGTTAAGAATTATATAGCATTACTGTAATGACTCAAAACAATGAGGAAGAAAAAATATTAATGTCTTGGAAATGACGATTGAAGGTTGTGGATGGTTAGGAAATGGATGAGAGTGATGTGGGGGTGCTTTCTGGGCCCCAGAAAGTACATGACTTGTTATTTTAGGTCATACACGTACATTGGTTGGTTTATTCTACTTTGCTTGTTTTCCTTTCAATGATACCTACCCATTCATCAGAGTAGGAAAAAAATTCCTATTTGTATCATCTTTTGATTCTTCTTCTTTTTTTCACCTTTTCTTTTTATTTAGGCCCACTAACTGCCTCATGGAGGTTTTTAGTTAGTAGGTCTTTCCTAGGTTCCTTAAAGGAGGCTCTCACGAGGGGTTCAAATAAGGAGGTAGAGCTTGAGGTTTTCACTAATTTCTTCAAATGATAACTGGGATACATACCATTTTCCCATTTCATTAAGGATATTGATCCAATCATCTATGATTGCTGTAAGTAAGAGGGATTTTAGCATGTCAAATCCTAAATTGTGCAATTTCTCCTTGTGAACATTATACACAAATCTTTCTACAAGATCCTTAAGACTCGCATATTCATTTTGTTCATTTTAAAGATTTCCTTCTTATGTGTTATACAATAGTATTTATATTTTTGCAAAAGGAGTGTTCTCATATCATCCCATGATCTTATGGAGTTAGTACCTAGTCACATAAGCCATTTTAATACCTGGAAACAATTGCAATCGTTAAGCATCTAATAAGTAATTATAATATCTAAATGGCATTTAAAGTTCTGAAACAAAGTTTTGTGGTTATTTTGATCTCATACCATGGAAGTTAGGAAGAAAAAATGGAGGGATGTTCCTCATATTATATCAGTACCCTGAATGGGAAATCTAAAAGGATCTTCCTCATTGACATCATTTCCGTCAATTTATTCTAACTTCTCTCCAACCTATTCTTCTTCTACCTACAAAAGTGGATGGTGATGTGTTTATTATTGCACCATGTGATCTAGTGGGGGATTCTGTTATGGGAGTTCTTGTTTTATCTCTAATTCTTTGAGCAATAAAAGTTTTTGTTTTTTTTTTGTTTTTTGTAAATTTCATTTTTAATGGGAATGTTAGTGCAATGTAATTTTTTGTTTTTGAAATCAATAATTCATAATGAATTTTTTTTTGTATAAAATAAAACAAGGGAATCGACTATGGAATAAAATAGTGAAGACTTTGGCACGTCCATGGTAACAACACAAATAATTGATGCCCCTCAGTATTAGAAGAAGAATGTTGAAACTCTTGAGGGTCTCAACTTTAGTTATCAATATAGGGTTCATACAAACTGTTGTTGGGAAAAGTATCCAATACGGAATGACCCTATCCCACTCTAAGGGTGATAGTACCTCAACAACAACCGAATGCAAAGCTATTCAAGATTACTTCTTTATGAGATGTAAGAGAGGGGAGAAAGAGATCCACTAACCGTTATCTTCCGCTAATGTTTGATCCAATCTCCTCTCCTTGCTGCTTGCTCCCAGCTCCTTGCTCTTTCACTGGCCCAGCTACACAAAGATCCTGCAAAATGACAAGAGAGGGAAACTACAAGAAGCATACATTCATAATTGATTCAAGGATTAGAATAAATCAAATATACAGATATCAATACACCACAAAGACACATGCATATAGAAGAACCTCAAATGCTTTATTAATGGAAGAAGTAAAGTTCTGAGAGTGTGAAAACCATAATAGGCCCAATCCAGCAACACCTCCCAGCAGAAAGAAATCTCCTCTTCACCTCCTTCAAAGCAATCACCCAATAGTTCTATACTCAAACCAACAGCACTTCCTTACATTCACAAGATTCCAGCCTCCTTAGACCTCATGAGAGAGCTCTATATATAGGAGATTTGGAGAAAGGATGAGTCAGCTTGAGGCTGGCATGAAGCTGACTAGTGTCCTCTCCCACTTCAGTTATACTTCAGTTCTTGAGTCCACTTGGAGTTTCTTGCTTCCACTTGGAGATCTAGATCCTCTTACTCATCACAAGGCGAATTCCCTGATCCAAGTGTCATTTTGGAAGCTTCCTGGGCATTTGACACCTTGCAGAATGACTGTGCCACTTGGCCAATCTCGCCCAGCACAGGTAGCCTTCATTAGATTTGACATTCAGGGCAGGTACAAAGTGGAGCAGTTGACATTCAGCGCAGATGCTCAGTGGAGCAGTTGACATGATCCAGACTTAGCTTGTTTTTGAGTGTTTTCAGGTGGATAACTGATTTTCAGTGCTGTGGTTTGCTGACCTTGTTCCTCTATGGGTAGGAACAACATGTTTAGGGACTTTGGATCCCTTAGATTATCGACATTTCATGCTTCATGCTGTAAGGCACAAAAATGTCTATAACAGTTGCCCCCTAAAGTATGAGGTCGTTTATCGGGTGAAATGCTTTATCAGGAGGATCTGAAGTTCATTCAATCGCTGAGAGGTGCCCTGTAATAAAATACAATACAATACATTATTTTTCATTCTTCTTTCATGATCTAGCTGAGGCGAGCATTCCCATGCTCAGCTTTATAAATTCATTTTGGTACATAGACCAGACGATCGTCTGATGGTAGACTGATAATTCTCTGCTGAAATTATCATCCTTTGAGTAGGATGATCATCTGTTGCAATGATGTACATATCAAATGTCTTTATATTTCCTGAATATATATCGCAGCCCGGATGGATGAAACTAGATCCGGGGTCTTCAAAACTCGTTCGATCTTCACTCTAAGTACAAGTCGATCCATGTGACAATTGCGCTGAAGTCGAACATGGAAAGACATCGCTTGATTACCGGTCAATGATGTAAACCGTTAACAAGCGCGAGAGGAATCACCAATAATGACAATGACCCTCAAGGTACTGCAGTACAATTCACGTGGTGTGAATAAAGGACTTGGCGTTGAACACCACGCAAAATCTTCTGGTCGAAGGTCATTGATGTATACCTGTCGCTGGAAGTGAGAAACTTGCCATTGAGGCATGCAAGCTTCAAAGTACTGAGGGGGTTGTTCCTAGATCGACTTCTTGGATAATGAGCTGAAGTCGACAAGAAGCGATCCGTCAAAGGAGGGCCTTAATGAATCCCACATCAGTGACACGGAACGGAGCTAATGATTTTAGTGGAGGTGAAAACAATCTGTGAAATATGATTCAGGGTGGCGATCATGGGTGGATGAAGGATAATGTATGGCAGTGGATGGGACACGGTTGACTCTTTCTGAACAACATCTCTTGAACATATAACGACACTGATGTGATGGATCGGTAGCATTACCCCAAATGTGGATGGTTTGGCGAGGACCATGGTGATGAGACCGGTGAATGAAAACAACCCAACCCGATGTGATACGGAGGACAAAGTGTCATGTTCAAGAGCGACTTGCTACCATTAAAGCTTTGAGGTTCTCCCAATTTTTCCCCAGTCATTTCTGACCAGTACCTCTTTATTTTTGTCAAGCTTGAGGAGGATAACATATGCTTGTTCTATAACCTGCCCTTCGGGCAAGCCCATCGCTATGTTTTAACAAGCCTAGCGATAGGGAAACTCGTTCTCGTCTAAAGACAAGTTTGTCGCTATATAATCATTTTAACAAGTCTAACGACAAGGAAAACTCGGTCCTTTTCATCTTTAGAGAGTCTGAAAAGGTACAGAAAGTTAACTCCAAAATTCCTTTTTCGTCATCTAATCCCTTAAGTCCGAAAAAGTATAAAACAATACAGAAGGGATGAGTTTTCGATAACTTTAACGAGCCGAATAAAACAAGCGCTCAACCTTTTTGTGCAATAATCCCTCAGGTCCAAAAAGATTAAAATCTAGAGGAGGGATAGCTCTTCCGGTCATTTTAACAAGCTGGAAGGCCAAAACTCGGCAAAATTTTCATATTTTACGAGTCAGATGAAAAGAGCTCAAAGAAGACTCGTCTTTTGAGGAACGAGTGATAAACAGGGATAGCAGCAGATTCCAGGTATAGGTTGGAATTTTCCAATCACGGCAGTGTCACAAGGATGGCTAGGTGAAATCACTCTTCGCAGCTGTTCCTCAAAATGGGTAAACAATCATGTGGAGGTAAACGATCGGCCAAATGAACGGTGGAGGTGATGGCTGCAGCAAAACACGACCAAGGTCTTTTACGGTTGATCAGGGTACATTCTTAATGGTTATTTACTGGGAAGTTCATTTTTTAACGAGCTTAAACTTGCTCAAAAGCTTATGTTTATTTTTTAACGAGCATGAACTATAACGCTAAAACTGCTCGGATCTCGCTTTTCTATTTTTTAACGAGCATAAATTCCGCGGTAAAACTGCTCGAAATACCAGTCATAAGATAAGAAATGTCTCTTGTGAGATAGCTATTTTTTATGGAGCTTTATCTCACGAAGCTATGCTCCTCATATCCTTTCTTTATGCAAGTTTGGAAATGGCTAATCCTAAAAACAGATAAATAACCGCTCCTAGCTTGCACTCCAAAAGGTTTGCATGCCCCCAGGTATAAAGTACAATTTCAAGGCTGCCCCTACTTATCCGATAAAACATTTGTTTTAAAGGGTGAGGCTTGCCTCTTTCTGGTTACCCAAAGATTGTTTTGTTAACACCATCAAACGAAAACATTTCCTCGGCACTGTCTACCGAAGTAGACAATGGTGAATGACCTTTGTCAAACAAGTAACCTTGACAAAAGAATCCTGTTCCAGAACAACCCCTCTTCCTTCCACGGACGGGGTACGGAGTAGTCATATTCTTTCGCGGAAATTCTACTCTATACCCAAGGTTTCCTCTGCCTAAACCAGACCAGGATGCATGCCCCCTGGGTTCCAGTCCCATCTTTTCGAATCACTCGCACTCATCGGGAAGGAGGACTGGGGGTGGAGACATTTCTTGGGGGAATAGACCATTTAGGGTTGGTATATGACTATTTGCGATGCGTGATCCCGGAAATGAAAGTTGGTATACGAGCTTGACCATTCTTCCTTCGTGTGGAAAACACATTACTCTAAAGAGTGAGGAAACTATAGCTCCCATGCAATATATATAGTCTCATCCAAGGAGTAGGTTATAATCCAAGGGTCCTTGAACGACCATCACGTTCATTTGAACGGTCTTCCCTTTCAATGTAACAGGCACATTGGGGAGGATCCCTAACGGTCGACTGGTTCCTTTATCAAAACCCGAGAGATTTCTTATCTCAGGCAAAAGCTCTGGGGAACCCAGTGCTTTCCAAGCAATAGAGGAAAGGATACTCACAGATGCCCCTTCATCAATGATAGTTCCAGCCATTACCATCCTGTAAATTTGGACTATGATTCTGAATGGTATACTGGTTGGTAACCGGGGTCTGCCTAGTTGGTTCCAATCAAAGGATACAACCAGGTTGCTTGGTGGTGGGACCGAATACACGGCCGGATATGACCTTGACGATGTTCCTTCCTGCGATAAAGGAATGGGCGCATTGCCCTGATGCTCATCAGAGTCGGTGTTGATGAAAAGAATCTGGATGGTGTCATCCTTATTCTCTTCAGTGAGGGTGTCATTTGAAGATGAATCTTCAGTGACGGTGTCATTTGAGGATGAAACCTTTGAAGGAAGAACCGGGTCAACTGCCGTATTGACCTTTAGACTTTCGTCTGGTCTGGATTCAGTAGGTTCATTTTCAATGACTGACGTTTCAGCTGACCACTTGAGGGGGCCGGCTGTATTTTCAACCAACGAAGGACTTGGCACGAGTTTTTTGTATCCAGGAGGAAGTCTCAACGGTGAAACCAGGCGATCTTCCAAAACTCTCTTCGCTTCGTCTAAGAAGGGAAAACGGTGGATGGCGTGATCGCCTTCACACAGTCTGCAGGGGGATCTTGTTCCCCCTCTTTGTCTTGAACCTTCACTTTCGCTGGTTAACGGTAAGAAATCAACATGGCTATCAGAGGTTGATGCTCCCGAATTGTGCAAACGAGGGGACCAGTCCCTTAGTATCTGGGGAATACAGGGACAATCTCTATGGAAGTGGTCTCCTCTACATATGACACATGGCGATTTAGGCCCGGTCTGTGCTGTGTGTGGATTTTTGTCAGATGTCTTTTGCTTGCCCCCAGTCGCCTTAGGCTCCTTTTTCTTCTTCTCTCTCTTCTTCTTCTCCTTCTTCTCCATGGGAGCTTGGCTTTTACCGGCTCTACCTTGCGAAGATGAAGGATTGGAGGAATAGTTATAGGAAGCGGAAGGCTGGTGGGCAGCTCTAGACTCATCTAACTGTTGACTCGACTGTTTAGGAACCATGGTGGTCTGAACTACATTGGTTGAGAATAGCCAAATAGGCAGGCCAATTGTCAGTCCTGGAAGCGACAATGTGGCCATGTGGGGTGCACCAACTTCTCCCCAAGAGGAGAAAGGACTAGGATTTCCATCATGTGGAATTCCTTGGTTGGGGCGTTCCATGTTCTCAACCTAAGATCAACGCGGGAATAGGAGGTGATTATGTTCCGTTTAAAATAAATTTTATAACGACGCTTAGACACAACTTGCTTTTTCACTTTTTAAGAGTCGAGAAAAAGCTAAAGATGACTCTAGTCTCCTTCGATGTTTTAACGAGCCCGAAGTGACAAATGCTCGGATGGAATTTTTCAGTTATAGAGTTTGAAAAAGGCCAAAAGAAACTGCTCTGGAGTTCTAGGCAAAGGGTGTGCCAAACTTTTCGCAAAACCACAGAATACGTTTTACGGTACGAGTGGTCGATCTTCGTGAATGCTGTGTTCACTGCATTGCGATCAGTAGGGCGGCCGACACGGCTTCCTATGGATAAAGGCTTTGTTCCTATAGGGGTCTCCCAATATATACTCGACGGTACGTGGGAGCACAAGTCCGTATTGATACTTATCGCTTCACCGTGGAGGAATCACCCAACCACTCAATGCTAAGATATCACGTTTAACGACGCCGGAACACGTCTCTAGCTTAGACCTCTATGTGTTTGCGTTATGTTTCAATGCGTTGTTATGTAAATTCAATTTATTTTAAGGTTGATCTTGTTTAGCAGTTTGCCTTTATGGATCACCACGAGATGTATGATAACACTCCTAAATGCAGTCTAAGATGATAAGCAAGCTTTTCAATCTTTCAACTTTGAAAATCTTAACTACTGAGGGAAAAGAAAGACAACATCTTTTCACACAGATCATAGAGCACACACTAATGCACTTTTTCCTAAATCAACATGCAAGCTGTCATAATGCATATGCACAATGCAAGTATTTCTTTTCTCTTTCTTAATGTTTGTGCGACACAAAAAGAAAGCTGTTGTATAACTTTGAATTCAATTTCAAGTGAAAGCAAACAAGCTTGTCCAAAATCAAAAGACACCTTAAGATTTACTTGTTTCGACACTAGAAATATATAAACTCAAACCAAATGACGAAAGCAAAAGCTCAATCAGTTATGAACAGCAAACAAACTAACTCTTAAGATCAAAACGACACTTTACACAGGTCTAGATCTAAGAGGCCACAGCAAGACTAGTTCACTTTCGTTATGGGAAACTGTAAATGATACAAGAAATACACAAAGAACAAACACAGTTTCTTTATACAACCAAGGCGGAATAGTGGCAAGGAAAGTTGGTTTCAGATAGGCACATTGACTGGTAACAGGCAGCAAAAACAAGAGTGAAAACAGGGCAAGAAACAGCAGGAAACCCCAGTAGCACAAGGCAAGACTGGTCCAGCGCAGGTGGGACACTATCTGTTTGACCTTCAGCGCAGGTAGCCCCTTCGGGAACTATGCTGAAATGCAGACAACCTTCACAGCAGTTGCACTGAAGAACGAAACTTTCGTTTCTCTTGGTTTCTGGGTCACAGATTGCTCAAAAATTCACAGTTTTTGGCCAAATCAGAAGCTATCAGTCAAGGACACACTAAGGGATGACAAGGAGGATGAAAAGCTATCACTAAGAGCTTATTAGAGTCCTTTTGGATCAGCTCTTCAAATCATAAACTTGCTCAGAAATTGAGCTAGAGTAGCTGCCCTCTACTTTGCATTTGAAAGATCCAAATGTAGTTCGATTCGGTACTCCCTTTGTTTATGAAATGAATAGCAAAAACACAAACAACCAACAAGATACGATCCCTAGTGGAGTCGCCAATTTGTTGTTGGGAAAAGTATCCAATACGGAATGACCCTATCCCACTCTAAGGGTGATAGTACCTCAGCAACAACCGAATGCAAAGCTATTCAAGATTACTTCTTTATGAGATGTAAGAGAGGGGAGAAAGAGATCCACTAACCGTTATCTTCCGCTAATGTTTGATCCAATCTCCTCTCCTTGCTGCTTGCTCCCAGCTCCTTGCTCTTTCACTGGCCCAGCTACACAAAGATCCTACAAAATGACAAGAGAGGGAAACTACAAGAAGCATACATTCATAATTGATTCAAGGATTAGAATAAATCAAATATACAGATATCAATACGCCACAAAGACACATGCATATAGAAGAACCTCAAATGCTTTATTAATGGAAGAAGTAAAGTTCTGAGAGTGTTACAACCATAATAGGCCCAATCCAGCAACACCTCCCAGCAGAAAGAAATCTCCTCTTCACCTCCTTCAAAGCAATCACCCAATAGTTCTATACTCAAACCAACATCACTTCCTTACATTCACAAGATTCCAGCCTCGTTAGACCTCATGAGAGAGCTCTATATATAGGAGATTTGGAGAAAGGATGAGTCAGCTTGAGGATTGCATGAAGCTGACTAGTGTCCTCTCCCACTTCAGTTATACTTCAGTTCTTGAGTCCACTTGGAGTTTCTTGCTTCCACTTGGAGATCTAGATCCTCTTACTCATCACAAGGCGAATTCCGTGATCCAAGTGTCATTTTGGAAGCTTCCTGGGCATTTGACACCTTGCAGAATGACTGTGCCACTTGGCCAATCTCGCCCAGCGCAGGTAGCCTTCATTAGATTTGACATTCAGCGTAGGTACAGAGTGGAGCAGTTGAAATTCAGCGCAGATGCTCAGTGGAGCAGTTGACATGATCCAGACATAGCTTGTTTTTGAGTGTTTTCAGGTGGAGAACTGATTTTCAGTGCTGTGGTTTGCGGACCTTGTTCCTCTAGGGGTAGGAACAACATGTTTAGGGACTTTGGATCCCTTAGATTATCGACATTTCATGCTTCATGCTGTAAGGCACAAAAATGTCTATAACACAAATGTAAGAGGTGTCAGCACGGTGTGTTCAACATGTAATGCATTATTTTTTGGTTGATCTAATGCATCTGAAGAGAAAAAAAGTTGTATTGGGACCACTTCTTCTATCTAGGCTATGAGAAATGCTCAAAAATTACATGAAAGCAAAGAAAAATAAGTAAAACTATTGTAGCATTGTAGAAAAGTAAAGGATGAGAAGCATACCTACTCTACTTGTCTAATGTAAACCTACTCTACCCCCCTCAGGATTCTTCTCATTCATCCTCTCAAGTAGGTACTAGCACTTCATATGCCACCTCCCATGCACATCCACATGAGCATGGCTAGGTGGATGATATCCATATTTCCCCACAATAGGGAATATGGAATACTGATCCCATCCCTAACTACAAAATCTCAACTACTTTCGTAAGGTTATGATGAGAGAAGAAACGCCATGAGATAGTGTACGAGGGCCCTATCAAAGGGATAGCAGTTTTCCTTGGTCCTACTTAGATTCCATTTTTCTCTTTTCTGCATGAATAAACCTATTCTAATTGTACAAAGGGGAAGGAAAAAAAATAAACCTAGTCTAATTGCAAGAAAAAAGAGAAAATCATTTCAAGAAAGTTGGAGGAAAGTAAACTTTATTCTATTATGCATGGTAAACCAACATGCAACTGAAAGAGATTGTTCAAACATAAAACCATGATTTGCATAAATGTGATTAGTTTTTATACAACTACTAGGTTTAGGATTCTAGGGGGCATCTGAAATTATAAAATACACCTTCAGGGTTTGATGTGAATTGTAATATGCTAAGGAAGGTTGAACATGTTTTAGGTGCAAATCTAGAGGTGATTTTATGCAATCTTTTGACTTCTATAAGAAGTCACTATGTAGGAGATACTAAGAACTAGTTTAATGAAATATGCTTTTGGTTTGAGATATGATTAAGGTGAAGGAGGGTTGAGGAGAGGTCACGAATGTCTTCCCAAGTGATTATGCCTATTATGATTCAATCCTTTCCTCAAAAGAGTAAATCTAGAGGTTTCCATAGGTCTACAAAACATGAACTTATCTAACGTAGAATGCACATACATGTGAATAAGAATTAAATAACAACAATATAAACAAGCTAGTGCATGATAAAGGACACTAAATTGCATAATAGAATGATGGATAAATTCACTAATAAAATATGGATAAAAAACTTAAAAAATAACCTTTTTACAAATCCTAGAGAAACAAATATTAAGGAATAAAATTACATAAATCTATAGTTGAATTAATGTATGAAAAGTAAAGGTAAAAATAGGGGGGGCTTAAGCACTTGGGTTGGGCCCTAACAGAAGGATAATCAAGCCCTTGAAGAAATAACAATATAGGAACAAAAAATAATTCGCATTGGTCTTAAAATGTTCTCATACATGAAATATTATAAAATTGAAATGGTAGGAAAAATCCTTCACTTGACTACTCCTAATTCTAATGTCCCAAAATTCTCTGCTCAATGGGTTACTTGATCCCCTTGTTTTTTAAAAAATATCCAAGTTGCAACCCCCTTTTAGAGAGGGTTTATTCCCTCCAAAAACCCTAGGAAACAGGATCTAGTTCCTTAATGACTTCGTAGTTATGGGAGGAGTAGTAATTTTTCTAATCCAATCGAGTATTCATCATCTTTCAATAGAAAATAAGTCCCATGTTTGTCTCCTAGCTAGATTCCCTTTGATATGTTCCAAATATTCTAAAAAATATTCATAATAAATAATTAGGCGCACAAGATATTCTAATCATCTCTAACCTTCTAAAGAACTTACTAAGGCTAAGAAATGCATTATTAAGTGTAGAATGAGAGGCTTAATGTGCCTAGGGAAGGTTAAATAACCCTTAAGTTGTACCTAATTTTCAGGCCCATCAGAGGTTTCAACTAGTAGGTCTTTCCCTAGGTGCCTCAAAGGAACTTTTCACATGAGCATATTTATTGCTATGTTTTCTCTTTCTTATTTTTAGGATCACAAGATTTCTCAAGGAGGTTTTTAACAAATAGGATTACCTCGAGTGCCTCAGAGAAGGTCTTCACTTCATGATTTTAATTTTATTAATATTTTTTTCATCATTTCTCTACTGATCAAAGGTTGAATGGATTGGGAGCTCTAACTCTCACAATAACACTCATTTGTTTTCTTATTTAATCATTAAATGCAATCCTTGATAGGGACTTCTTATAGAAAGTTAGTCAGTAGTCCTTCACCATAACTGAGATATGCTCTTCATCTATCGTTTTGATTTGCACTAAACTATTATCATGACAATTTTCAACCAGAAAAGGCCCTAGCCATATGGTCATGTGTTTTCCCTTAAAATCCTTGAACCTAGAGTGATCCAAGAGAGCCCAGTCTCACTCCTTGAAGCCTCTAGTCTTGATATACTTATCATTCCATATCATTATCTGTAGTTGAGCCACTTTTATGTGTAGTAGGGATTGTATTATGTACTCATAGAGTGCATTTAATAGGTACAATCTTTCTTATTTTCCTTTCATGAGATCCATCTCAAGTTTCTCTGTTATTCTCAATGTGTCTATCCAGATTCAATATATAATACAACCTTCTTCCCATTTACCAACTCATAGGGGTCAACATAGTAGTGTTATTCAAGGTGGTGTTATAGGCCCATGTTGCCTCAATAGGCCTTTTTGCTCTCTTTTATACTACTATTGACTAAATTAGTTACAATAATTCACAATTCTTTAATTGTCAATTCCAAATTCCCATTTTCCTAAGGTTGATATTAGGTAGATTTTGTGTGTTAGATATGATGCTACATCATGATCTCCTCTGTCCTATTGGAAGTGAATTGGGAGCCAAATTTGTAAAATATGTTCTCCCTCAATAACTCAACTACCTTTTCATGTATTTATGCCTCTATTGCTTTTACCTCAGCCCACTTAGTCAATGATTTTGTACACATAATTTTGTATCTATTTTTTCGTAATGGAAGATCAATAGCAAATATTAAGTCCATGCCCCACTTCTTAAATGGCTTGAAAACCACCTGAGTTTATAAAGGAATTTCATCCCTCTTAGTATGTTTCCCCGTCATTTGGCATTCATCAAACTATGTTTTATATATAGTAATCTCTAGGAAGGGTACGCCAGTAGTATCCTACCTATAGGATCTTGTAGGCTATCCTCTTAGCAACCTGATTCCCACCATAGGTTCCATAAGGACAAGATGAGAGGATCTCATAAACCTCACCTTACCTCACACATATTCTTAGGATCTGATCAAGCCCCAGCCTGAAGAGGTTACCTCCAATCCAGGTATAAGGGGAAGTTTGAATAACAATCTTGCTTTTCTCCTTTGAAGATAAATGAGGTGGAAATTGGCCAGTGTCTAATCAGTTAGCTATGTTAGTGAAATATGTAGATAATAGTGATATCAAAAAAGGATGTTGATCAGGGAGTTAGTCATCCAACATATCTTAATTTTATGTAGAAAAAGTTATCTTGGAAATAAAATATGAAACAACACTCTCTTCTCTAGGTTCAACAAAAATAGTTATATCAGATTATTGTAGGAGTACTGACCACCTAATTATGCAAGAATTTACATCAATTTTATTCATCAAAAACTGAATTTTTGCATGACTAGTATCTATAAAGACCTAAAAGTGAGTGTTGTAGTGTCTAAATTTGTTCAAATAATGTACAATAGCTGGCAATTCTCTTTCAGTGACTGTGTAGTTAAGGTTAACCTTAGATAGATTCTTGGTAATGAAATAAATGGCATAAGGAAATTTATATTCAAGCTACCCCATTGTTTCCCAGCTGCTTTATCTTATACATCTATGTGGATATGGAAGGGAAAGGTACAAATGGGACCCTAAATACTTATGCATTCATCAGTTTCTCCCTAAAATCTATAAATTCCTTTTGACATATATGTTTCCAATAGAATTCTAAATATTTAGTTAGCAATGAAAAAAAAGTGAAGGAATATTGCTAAAATCCTTGATCAATCTTCTATAATACCGAGGAAGACCTAGAAAACTCTTAGCAACTTTTTGTTTTTGAGGAATATGAACCTTCTTAATCATGAATATTTTATTATCTATCTATATTATTTCCTTAGATAGAAATTTCCCTAAGGAAATCCAAAAAGTTGACACTTTTGAAGGCTCTATGCCAAATTAATCTCTACGTAACACTCATGGTATGTTTCCCCCCTAATTTTTGTAATGTAATGATACTTGACATTATAAAAGAGTATATTATATGTAATGGACTCAAGAGTGGGACTGCAAGTCCATGATATAACATGGAAGAGGAAATATAAAATCAAGTTGGGTTAGTTGGAATATTTAATTAATTTTATGGTGCAAATATTAATAAAAGGAAGAAGAAGGCTCCAAGAGGAACATGTAGAGACACCACAAAGAAATGATAAAATGGAAAATGTAGAACATTGTGGGGGTTGGATCTCTTATTGGTGAATCTCATCATAAAATATGAAAAAATAAATGAGCTTAAGTAATGGGATTCCCTCAAATAGGAAATTGTCACCATAAATACAAAAGGATTAAGAGGAATTTGGAATTAGTTATTTCCATGGACTGGATGAGAAAAAGCTAAGGATGCTAACTAAAGCTGACAAAAAACATGCAAAATGGTGTCGGCTGAGAGAGAGTTGATAAATCACCAGTATTTGTTGTTGTGGGTTGATAAAATACTCATAGAGTTCTTGAAACTGTTAATAAACTACCCATTTTTGTGAATTTTGTTGTTCTTGACTAGTTAATAAACCACTCAATGCTATATACATTTCCTATCCTCTATGAGTTTAAGATGGATTCCTACTAAGTTTACTGAAAACAAATTCCACTTATATCGTGGATCAAGCTTCGGGGTGATTGTTGTAAGTGATTATGGATACAGTAAGTCTATGGTTACATGGAAAACTGAAGTCCCACCTTTAGTTTGCCCATTTATCTATATTTTAAATGAGATGCACTAAGTTAAGAGATGTGAAATTAAAGAATTTCTTTGTGGAGATTGATGCGTAGCTCTGAATAATGTTTCATTTTTGTGTGATGTTGGTGTATGATTGTATTGGCTGAAATTATTGAATTCCTATGGTTTTTTTCATGAATTTTTATCATTTATCACATGAGATAAATGCCTGAAATTATATAATTTTGTATATGGAGTGTATTTTGTGTTAATAGTTGATAAATGGTTTTAGATATCAACAAGGAATTCCCTCTTTCCTTTGTGGAAGAGAGAGGTTGAATCCATGGATAAATTTTACTAGAAATGTGTTAGTTTACATGTTCTTTCAAGGCATGTGTTATGGCCTAGATGACCTGAGTATGAAAGAGATGGAAATATCTATGTTAAATGTTGCATGCAAATTATAGCAATAAATTTTCAATCAAGCCGTAATATGCAAAATGGGAGCAAGGATAGACAATTTTTCCACTATCAAAAAGTGTATAAAATGCACTTCAAATCTAGCTGGGCCGAGACCTCAATAATATTAGGAGGGTTTTCGCCCTTCGCAAGAAATTGTGCATAGGGAAAGGGCCATTGAAAGTCCTAGATTAATATGTATCTATAAATATATGCCATACTAGGTTCAACTGGAGTCCATAAACTACTGGTGAAATTAAGAGCTTTGAGTATTGTTGGTGGAGGTATCAAGCTTTAATACTATGCACACAAAGGTATTTCACAGCCAAAAACCTTAGTAAAAAATGGAATGTGTTGGAAATATGTTATCATCAGTGGCAAAGGAAAAAAATGGAAACTGTAAATGCATTAATGATGGTGTTGTCACTGATTGCATGTGATGACAACACATGGAAAGATTTTCAATTAAAGGCAAGGAGGGACTGAGAAGACTAGGTTCTAGGGATAAGAAGAAAGTTGAATGAGATCATGGATGAGAATGGTGCAGAGACTTTGGAGCTATTCCTTGAGCATAAAATCATGTCATATGTAGATGAAAACCACATATATGGATAGAGATCCAAAATATATTTCCAATGGTATGAAGAAGTTTGAAAATGGCATCATGGATTAAAAAATAGAGGGGGTCAAAGTTTAACGGCTACAACTCAAAGACTAGTAGAATTAGAAAATGCTTGGAGAAACTTTTGGAGTAAAGAAAACTTTGAAAAGAATCCAAACCTGAAACAAGGTTGCAAGAACCACTATATAGAGTTCTGGGCAGACGTAGCCATCAACAACACAAAAGGAACGTTTTCAATTAGCTCTTGGTGAAGCGCACTTGGCAGCTTGGCCTGATGAGGAAAGGTTGATGGAAATACACCATTGAAGTTATAAGGAGCACTTAAGTGTCAATGCAGGGTGAAACTAGAAACTACTGCCATCTCAGAGGAGGTAGCTCGGCAGGTTCACCCCAAAATTTTGCAAAGGGCACATGAAGCTAAGTGTTGGGATACAACAAAGCGAGATGATGCAAGCCTAAGTTAAACTATGTTAAAGTCCAACAACAAATAATGTGACACATATCCCCAATGATATATCAAAATTAATGCATGGGATTGAATGACCCATGTGTTAATAGGTAAGCGGGGTCGACCAATAAGTTGTTTTGACCATACAAAATCTTGAAACTAGTAAGGTATGTGCTTTAAATTAAGGTTAAGAATGCTAATATCTAGACATATGATGAGCCCCAATTTTTGGTACAATTTGGGCTCATTTGGCCTACTTGCTCTGCTCAAACCATTCATTTTTTATTGCTTATGCATTCATTTCTTGGTTTATTCGTGTTGTTTGTAGGAAGAAGGGTAGGAATTTTATCTACGTGACTAATGCATGATGCTTTCAGGTTTTTGGCATTAAAAGGGAGAAAAGACCACGAGAAAGGGGACAAGGAGACAATGAGGTGGCACTGCTGGTTTTTAGGAGAGGATGTCCACGGTCTTGGGGACCTTCCTCGTGATTCCCACCATAGCTCCGAGCTCCAATCCATCTCCCCACCGAGCTTAGAAGCAGCCAACTGTTCTACAGGAACAACAGTTATAATTGTTCTACAGGAACAACAGTTATGACTGTCCTACAGGATCAGCAGTTTAAACTTCAGTTAGACAGTCGAGCTCCTAAAATCAAGGACACCTGTTGGATGATCATTTTGCATAAATACTGAGGCCGTAGCCTTGGATAGAAGCTTTTTGAACTTTTGTATTACTCTTGTAATTGGGAAATACGAGCTACAGCTTGGTTTTTGTTCCTTTTGTAAGCCATTTTGGCATGTCATCAGACTTTCGTTTATGAATAAAGGCAGGCAGATTTTGATCTCATTCTGAGTTTCTAAGGGAGCTATAGCTCTCAGGTTAGGGCCCAACCTGAGAGCAATAGATCTCCTCGGTGTTTTAATGTGTTTGCATTTCGTTCCAGCACTTTGAGTTTACTTTCACATGCAATTCGAATTTACAGTTTGTTAATTTAGTCTTCTTCATGAGCTTAGATAGGATTAGTTTATGGTGAATTTGTTTCAGTTGCTTAGATTCGATAGGAGGATAGTTATAAATTATTGGAGCTCCAGCAAAAGGTTGTTAAGGCTCACTGCCATCTCTCTTAGGGATTGGGGTGCAGCCCATAACCAACCACCAAAAAGAAACGCAGTTCTTCTCAGTTCCATGCAAGCTGCAACATAGACATTTTCGTTGAAGATCCATCCATGCACTGTTGACATTGAACCATACTTCTACATTTCACTTCCATGCACGAGTTTCATCTCTTGGTTTTCCATTGTTGTTCATAGGTTGCATAGCACAGTTATCATAGGTTAATGAATCTCTCGTTTTTGGGTGCATAAGTCATTTGTTTCATTTACGCTGCTCCTTATCATTCCACTTCCTTCTTCTTCTTCTTGATCTCTCCTCAATCCACCTACTCAGCCTCTGTCCAACTCATCTACCCTCCAACTCATCCATTAATCACTTAGCTCCATTTACTTACACTTTCGTTGATCCCATCCTTCCAACCATCAACCCACTACATGCACTCTTCCTCCATCTGATTCCTATGCTCATGAGCCATCACCAGCTCCATCTCCATCCCACCTATCCTTCCACACCACTCCAACACTTCACCATCTCCCAAAACCTCCACGGCCAAACATCCTGTAGAATTACACAGTCTTCCTCTAGAAACCCCTGAGTTTCCTGTAGGATCCCCTGCAGAATTCCTGTAGAAGCCTGCAAACTCGGTTGCTGAGCATCCGAACGTGGTAGACTTCTATGGATCGATGCTAGAGACCCTCTGGGACCTCCCCTAGCCATCATGACCTTGCCCATGCTTTCCTTCCATTCCAACCGCTCCTGCACAACCAAACCCTAATCAAAAGCATCATCACAATAAATCCAACCACTTAATGAAAAAATACAAAAACATGTCTTTTCAGATGCAAGTAGCTTAGATGCATGTATTTCAGTTCACTGCAAGTAATGGCATCATTGGTAAAAGTTTCATTCACAGTTTTGCATTGTAAGGGCTTAGCTAGTCAAAATAGGGTTTACTAGGGTTTTCATGCTTTGTTGGTTTTCAGTTCCTTTCTGCAACTAGATTAGTCTTCTTTCAGTTAGATTTCATCCATCATTCATAAAGCTTCTTCTGTGAGCCTATAGAAGTTGGCTTGAGCCCTAGCGGACTTGTGCCAGCTGACCAAGTGACAGCTGCGACAAGAGCTAGTACTTGTTCATACAGCACCGTCGCTTCCAAGTTTGTACGAACTACCAGGTTGATAAAATTAGAGATAGGAAGCTCCAGGAGTTGTAGCATTATTGCTACAATACTGGAGACCACCATCTTTTTGGCGCCGTTGCCGGGGAAGCGTCAGAGTATTAGTAATTGTTGCTTTTCTTCTATTTTCTTACTCTTGCCTTCTGCTAAGTAGTTTGCTTCATTTCCATTCTGCAAAAGTAGCATAGACATTTCCTGCTTTCATAGATTAGCATTTCCTGCTTTCATAGATTAGCATTTCCTGCTTTCATAGATTAGCATTTCCTGCTTTCATAGATTAGCATTTCCTTTCTGCAATTTCATTTGAGCAAAGTAGAATAGTTCTTTCCTGCTTTCAGTTTAGTTTTGCATCTTTCATAGTTAGTTGTAGATCAATCTGTCTCAGTTTTGCAGGTACCAAAAGAAAAGCAAAACAAAAGCAATCAAAAGAAAAAGAAAGTCTTTTCCATTTCATGCCTCGTAGGAACCGAGATAGATCAGGCAAATTCCTACCAAACACCCCCACCACATCACTGAGTCACCCTTCTCTCTTCTTTGGTGATAGTGACCCAGAAGAACCTATAGGTGAACATCCTGAGATATCCAAAGACCCTATAGTAGAAGAAGAGTTAGAGAACACTCCATCTGAAGCTATGGCTGACAATAGAAGAGAAGATGAGAGAATAGAAGGTGCCTTTCCCATCCGAGAGACCAATGGAGAGATGAAAATGAAGAACATTAGCCCCTCCGCCTTACCTCACTTCCATGGGCTAACCACTGAAGATCCGGATACCTTCCTGTTTGCGTTTGCTGTCCTTTGTAGAACCTATGACTATACTGAAGATGAGCAAAAGTTGAAACTTTTCCCTTCCACTCTTAAGGATGCAGCACTACGCTGGTTCATCGGATTACCTGGGAATAGTATCACCACTTGGGCTCAGATGCAGCAAGCTTTCAATACCAAGTACCGGGATTACTGTAGGTCCAAGGAAACAAAAGGGGAAATCTTTCAGATGTCCATGGGAAATGATGAGTCCTTAGAGGATTATGAGGAGAGGTTCCAACTAAGCTATAAGCGGGCCAGGTGCACACTTGACCCTGAATCCCTCAAGTTGGTCCTGCTCCGAGGAGTCCCTGAAGACCTCTTAGATACCCTTCACATGTTAGCTAGGGGGGACATTTACCAACTGCCTTATGAGGACATCAAGACTGTGTTTAGAAACCACTCCAGGGCAGCTCGGAAACGAGGTAGAGGAAACCACCTCTCAACTAGTGTCCCTTTCTCCAAACATGAGCTTGCAAATCAATTAGAAGATCTTAAGAGTGAGGTGAGACAAACCATTGCCATGCAGCTTGACACATTCAGGATTCAGCAAAAGAAAGAAGAGGCTGAGAGAGCTTTGGCTGTCTTCTGCCCTAGGTGCACAAGGAGGCACCCTAAGAACGAATGTCCATTGCATTCGGTTGAAGTGTGTTTTGTTTGTGAGGAGGACCATCCCAAAAATCAGTGTCCAACCTTACCTGGGTTTAAGGCCATGTACCAAGGGACAAAAGCTCCCACAGAGCCTCTCTATTACCTCAACCAAAGGAGGCCACAGGGATCTAGACCTTATCAGCAAGGGATGCAAGGGGCATCTCAAGCTTATTACAGCCCCAACCAATCGACTCCTATGCCTTCCTGGGGTCCCCCTGCTCATCCTTCATGGTCCATGCCTCCTCCAAGGTCTTATCCACCTCAGTACCCCACTCAACCTACTTCTCATTCATATCACTCACATACCCAGCCACAACCTCAATGGAATGCACCTCAGTCGGGGTGGAGGCCCCAATACAACACTCCTCCTGCCATCTTGCCTCCACCACTAGTTCAACCTTAGCCATTACCTCCTGCTCCTCCAAGGCAACCTCAAATGCCTGCTCAACCGAACCCGAACCCCAACAATAGACAGGCCCAGCAGGTATACACTGGGGAAACCTCATGCCCTACCTATGCTGTGGAGATCCAGGAGATCAATCTTCGATCTGGAAAGACTCTACCAGATCGCCAACCTCCTCCCCCAGAGGATGAGGAAGATAAACAGGAAAGTGAACCAAAGGCTATTCCACCCTTTCCTGAGAGACTAACAGCCACCACACAACCCAACCCAGAGGAAGATGAGCTTCTAGGTGAGCTCAAGCAGTTGTGTGTAAAAATACCACTTCTCCAAGCCATCAAGGATGTGCCAATATACAACAAGCTGGTTAAGGAGAAGTGTTTCAAACACCCAGGCAAACGGAAGAAAGATGCCTCAACTATCAATGTCATAGGAAAATTGTCTGACCTTATGTTAGGACAAGTCATTTGCCCAAAGTACCTAGATCCTGTAGTAGATGTTCACATCAATGGCACCATTATACCTCACACCTTGATTGATCTGGGGGCTGCCATTAATGTGATGACCAGGGATACCATGCTTAAGCTTAATCTTCAGGGTTCCTTGAGGAAGACCTCGACAGTGCTGCAATTAGCAGATCGCTCCACCGTGACTCCTGAAGGGATTGTGGAGGATGTCTTGGTCTCTATTGACTCTTGGGAATACCCTACAGACTTCCTGGTTCTGCAACCAAAGGCCAAGCTTACTGGATATCCTCTCATTTTGGGAAGGCCTTGGTTAGCTACTGCAGATGCTTACATAAGTTGTCGTGCAGAAAACATGACCATCAAGAATGGTCCCATGTCCAAGCAGCTAGTCCTATACCCTCCTGCCCAACCCTCCTTAGAGCATGACTTACCACTCTGGTTGGAAGAAGGAGAGGAAGACGAGGTGTACTCAGCACCTCTGTGCACCTTAGATACCACTAGAAGAGACCCCCCAACCGAGGATGACTTGATCGAGACTTTGATCCAGAATCCACCTTCCAGTGCATTACCCTTAGAGAAATTGGTGGAGGATGCCCAAGCTAGCACCTTAGTGGATCTTTGTACAACCAACCCTGTTACTCCCAGAGTCAAGAATGTGGAGTTCGGCCCTGAGAAAGCATTGAAGATCAGCTCCTCCCTATCTCCTTCCCAGGAAAAGGAGCTGTGTAGTCTGTTGGCCAATCACTTAGATGCTTTTGCTTGGAGCTATAAGGAAATGAAAGGAGTCCATCCTTCGGTCTGTACCCATCATATATGCATCAAAGAGGATTGTAAACTGGTTAGGCAACCTCAGAGGAGAATGAATCCAGCCCTTAAGGACATTGTCAAGGAAGAATTGCAAAAACTGTTGGATGCCGGATTCATTTACCCCATCTCAGATAGTGAATGGGTGTCCCCTCTAGTGTTGGTTCCCAAGAAAAATGGGAAATGGAGAATCTGTGTGGACTACCGAGAACTGAACAAAGCTACCAAGAAGGACCATTTCCCTCTACCTTTCATAGATCAAGTGTTGGATGGACTGGCAGGAAAGAAGTTCTTCTCTTTCCTGGATGGGTTTAGCGGGTACAACCAAATCCAAATCAGCCCGGAAGACCAAGATAAGACCACCTTCACTTGTCCTTGGGGTACCTTTTCCTATCGAGTCCTTCCCTTTGGGTTATGCAATGCTCCTGCTACCTTCCAGAGAGCTGTCTTGAGCATCTTCTCGGAGCTAGTCCATGATGCGGTAGAAATCTATATGGATGACTTTACTCCTTATGGGGCCAACTTCCAGGAAGCATTGTCCAACTTGGGAAAAGTCCTAACCAAATGCACCGAGATGAACTTGTCCCTTAGTCCTGAAAAATGTGAATTCCTAATGACTGAAGGGACCGTGCTAGGCCATACCATTTCTTGCCAAGGATTACAGGTGGATCCTAACAAAATTTCTCTCATCAAGAGGGTTCCACCTCCTCAAAAGGTCAGGGATGTCCAGAGTTTCTTGGGATTAGCAGGATACTACCAGAGATTCATTAAAGATTTCAGCAAGCTAGCCTCGCCATTGTTTGGCCTGTTGGCAGAAGATGTGGAGTTTAATTGGACTGACGATTGTCAGAGGGCTTTAAATGAATTAAAGGACAAGTTGGTGTCAGCCCCAATCCTGAGAGGTCCAAACTGGGCCCTATCTTTCCACATCCACACTGATGCCTCGAACAAAGCCATAGGTGTAGCTTTAGGACAAGTTGAGCAAAAACTTCCATATGCCATTTACTTTGTTAGCAAAAACTTGTCCAAAGCTGAGCTGAATTACATTGTAACCGAGAAAGAATTCTTGGCTGTGGTCCATGCATTGAACAAGTTCCGACATTATATTACTGGTTACCAGACCTTTGTACATACTGATCATGCTGCTATTAGATATTTAATGAATAAACCAGATGTGAATTCTCGTATTATTAGATGGTTACTTTTATTGCAGCAGTTTGATTTGACCATTGTTGACAAACCAGGTAGAGAAAATGTTGTTGCTGACTTTTTATCTAGATTGGATTTGTCTGCAGATGAGGATGGAACAGTGGACGACCAGATGCCTGATGAACATCTGTTTGCTATTTCAGTACTCTCTCCATGGTTTGCTGATATAGCAAACTATCTTGTTTCAGCACAGTTCCCTCCACACCTATCTTCCAAAAAGAAGAGCAGAATCATCAGAAAAAGTGCCTCATTCACTTGGATCAGGGGCAATCTGTTCAAGCTTGGCCCCGATCAGATCTTAAGGCGTTGTGTAAGGGAGGAGGAAGTCTTTGATATCCTCCTCACTTGTCATGATGGGCCTTGTGGAGGACATTTTGCAGCAAAGAGAACTGCCTTCAAGATCCTGCAGGCAGGCTACTATTGGCCCACACTTCATCAAGATGTCAGAAGATATGTCAGTCAGTGTGACCAATGCCAAAGATGGGGAAACCGACCCAAAGGGATGAGATGCCTCTCCAACCTCAAGTGACTCTTGAGCCATTTGAGAAGTGGGGCATGGACTGTTGTGGGCCCAATCAACCCCTCTTCGAGGCAAAGGACTTACATCATTGTGTGTACTGACTATTTGACAAAGTGGGCAGAGACCAAAGCAATCAAAGCAGCAACAGAAGAAAAGGTGGCCGAGTTCCTAAGAGAGAGAACATCTTCTATAAGTTTGGCTATCCAAGAGAGCTGGTCACCGATCAAGGGAGCCAGTTCACCTCCAACCTGGTTGAAGATCTCCTAGCTCATCACAAGATCAAGCATAGGACTTCCACCCCTTATCACCCTCAAGCAAATGGGCAGGTGGAAGTCACCAATAGAGCATTAGAAGGGATCTTGACTAAAGTGGTGAGCAGCAGCAGAAAGGACTGGGCAGATCGCCTGGTTGAAGCCACATGGGCTTACAACACCACTTGGAAGACCACCACCGGCTTCACACCGTATGAGCTGGTCTATGGGAAGAGAGCTTTGCTGTTTATTGAGTTTGAGTACAACACTTTGAGGATGGCAGCTCAGCTGGACCTAGATCTCAGCCATGCACAACAAGAAAGGCTACTGCAGCTGAATGGCCTGGATGAGCACAGAATGCAGGCCCTCCTTCACTCAGAAGTGGTTCAACTTCAGAGAAAGGTGTGGCATGACCAACATCTCCATGACAAGCAATTTCAGCCGGGAGATTGGACTTTGTTGTATGACTCCAGATACAAAGATTTCAAGGGGAAGCTGAGAACCAGATGGCTAGGACCATATGCAGTGGAGAAATGCCATGACAATGGATCTGTCCTCATTCGAACCATTGATGAGGAAGCCATTCCCATGCTTGTCAATGGGCATCGTTTGAAGATCTACAGGAGACCTCTCTCAAGACAAGAGTTCATCAAAACTATGGAGAAATCTGTATTGGTCATAGAGAAGGGTTCTGCCTCTGCTTCTGGCATACCCTGAAAAAATGAAAAAAAAGAAAAAAGAAAAAAGAAAAAAAAAAGAAAAAAAAAAAAGAGAAAAAATAATAAAGATCCTTGGGTGAAAACCTCTCTGAGGCGCCCAAGGCAGGTAGTAGGGGTGAAAACATCATTGAGGCGCCCTTATTGTCTTTCAAAAAAAAAAAAAAAAAAAGGTGAAAAAGATCCTTGAGTGAAAACCTCTCTGAGGCGCTCAGGGTAGATAACAAGGGTGAAAACCTCTTTGAGGCGCCCCTGTTATCTTTCAAAAAAAAAAAAAAAAGGAAAAGAAAAAAACAATAAGCAAAATATGGTAAAATTGCATGCAGGTTGCAGATGCTCTATGGAGAAGAGGAAGCCCTTCAACTCATAGCCAAGGGACCTTATCATGCTGTCAAGGAACCTCACCAGCACCTCCTCCAAGAGTACCATGTTTTTTTCAAGGTATGTGCAATTTTATCATGGGTTGAATCTTCTACAGGAAGATGCTGTCTTTGTACAGGAAGGTGCAGTCTTTCTACAGGAAGGCACGGATTTTCTACAGGAAAGTGCAGACTTTCTACAGGAAGGCCGAACTGTCTACAGGAAGCTCTGTGTTCTACAGGAAACTTCCTGTAGGAGTTTTGGACGGCCATAATTCATCTTAAAAAGAAGATTTAGCGACTATGGATTGGTATGGATGCATGCAAGCCTCTGTTGGCACCCTTGCACATTGCTGTCACCTTGCTCCACCATCCTTGTCGACATGCGACCAAGTTCCTGCACAAACAAAGAAGATCAATGAGTTCTCGCGGGAAAGCCATTTTCAAAGTTAAACAAATGCTGGATCTCATACCGCAGGCATCAAGAGCTCCGGGAATGTGATTGAAACGCCAGAACCTCCGTCGTGCAGCATGCACCCAAGGAGAAAGGACTGTTACGAGACACCTCGCGGGAATCCTGTAACAGTTCAACCTGCTCGAGTGGATACCATTCACAGCACCGCCATCTGAAATGAAACGCGGGCGCATGCAAGCAAAACATCCACTCCATCGTTGGCAACCTGTAACCACGAGCCTCCGGGTCTGTGTAAGTCGCATGCAGCAGGTAGATCCACTCACCATCGTCCAAGAACTGGAAAAATCGTGTGCAGCCACGCAGGTAAGTGTCTCAACCCTTCCTTCCATCAAATCGCATGAATTTTACTTTGAAATTGTTTGCATAGCGTAAAGATTGAATGGTTGAGCCGGCCGTATGGCCAGTCGACTGGCCACGTCGGCTAGTTAAAGTGTAATTTGGTGTTTGGGTGGCGGCCACGACAAGAGGAACTGAACGGCACGCACGTGAGAACACTCTCATCAGAAGCATGAGTTTA